>CM060412.1:167806292-168406292 GCA_030545235.1 Helianthus tuberosus | reverse complement strand
TCTTTTCTAACTTTGCCCAAAGATCTTTAGCATTTGAATAGTCTATCAATGAGATGATATCCTCCCGAACAGACTGAAATAACAATGCCACACACTTTTGTTCGGCTACGAATGATTCAATCTCATCAGTAGCTGTTAAGACTTCACCATTCTTGTTTCCTTGATCATAACCATTCTTCAGACTTTTCCAACTTGGAAATGCAAATGCCATCATCCAGTCCTCAAATTTTGATATGTTTCATCCAGTCCTCAAATTTTGAAATGCAAATTCCAACTTGGAAATGCAAATGCCATCAGTAGCTGTTAAGACTTCACCATTTTTGTTTATCGTTTTGAAATTTTGATATGTTTCATCTGGTTTCTTTTACCAGAGAGGGACGATTTTGGCAGTTTACTCTATTAGGAAACATTAATAATATAATTAAGATAATTATTATTATACTTGATATTTTTTGTTTAATTGATATTAGTATTAATAATATTAATATTATTTTGACTATTATTATTGTTATTGTTTTCATATATCATTTGACCCCTACATAACCAAGTAAAAAAACCAGCTTTAGTAAAACAGATATAATGTCAATTTTTTTAGTTTTCTTTACAAATATAAAAAAAACACTAAATTACAATGTAATCGATGTGTAATGACATAATTACCCTTTTAACCAAATCCACCTCGACCACCCAACCAACTTCAAAGCACAATAACAGAACAAAGACAAAGACAATTTGGATATGAAAGTGATCACATAATTTCCAGGCTAGTTCCTTCGGAGAGCCGCGGCCGACAAAATCACCAAAACCGCCAAAATGAGCACTCCGAGGAAAGAACCCACCACCGCACCGCTAACACGTGGGCAAAATTCATTGAACTGCTGGCAAAGCGCGGGCCAATTGGTGTTGGGGTTTCCATTGTGTGCCAAGTAGACTATAGCGGCTGCCGCGGAGGCAGCTGACATAGTCAAAGCCAACGCTAGCTGAAAAACCAAAATAATATTGTTATAAGAATGTCGCAAACTAGGCAGTAGGTTGACCTAGTCGGATAACGGGTTGAAAAGTTGTTTCCAACCCTTTAATAAATAGCCAAATAAGATCGATTTATCGTTTAAATAATAATCCATATGATAAAGCCATTTAAAAGTGGAATATATTTTACATGAGTTTTAAATAATTTTATTCATTCCTTTTTTATTTATTATTTTAAAATTTTACTCAAATCAACTCATTTCTTCCTAATAAAATATTACTCCTTTAGGGAAAACAATACCGTGTCGAAAATAAGGAGCAACATCCTAGCACCTATGATATGTGGATGAACGATGCAAACTATGGAGAAAGGCAAAGATAGTACAAGATACGCGCATGTTATCGCGTTTCCTGCTAAGAAAAACCTGCATAAAATTTCACAAGATCCTTTATTTTTTAAACTCATAGTACTAGTAATACTATGCTAATCAAGAGTATTAGAGCTTAACACGATCATTTTCTAAGATGCCACATATCATGATTAGTTCGGATCCAGGGGTGTTTTGAGGGTTCCCGGGAACCCCCTTAGTTTGAAAAAAAAATGAAAAAATAAGTGGAAATTTTATATGATTTAAAAAAAATAGTGAGAATTAGTGAAAATCTATCAAAAGAAACCTGGTGGGAAAAATTACCGGATCCGCCACTGATCATGATCTTTACAAAAACAAATGAACAAAAACAACTTACGTGAATGTAGGGAAATCATCATAGCTAGCTTGAAACTGAAAAAACCGAGTAAAAAAGGGGAGATTTTGGCTAGTGGTACCCATAACCGCGGCTGCACCAAGAGTAGCAGCAATCGCGCATATCTTTAGAATTAGATCAATAATGGCAACACCTCTTTTCCACCCCGCTGGCGACGCTTGGCCAAGTCTCGTGGGGGCCGCCACCACAACCGGTGGGGCACCCTTTCCTGACTTAGAGGACTTCACCTCCCTTACGGGGATGGGGATGTCACCGCTTTCTTTTCCTGAACGACTCGACTTCACCTCCCTTACGGGGATCGCTATGTCACCGCTTTCTTTTCCGGAACGACTTAAATCCATTGAGGTAGTTTAACTAAGGATATTTGTATAGTGAGCGGTGTGTTCTTGAATATATATGCAAAATGCTTGGATGAAAATAAGTTGTGGATGTGGTGGTATATATATGCATACATGATACATACATGTATGTATGTATAATATATTTGGTGGGTTTGTTTTGGTTGACATAAGAGTAAGTGAAGTGCTTGTATATGAAGATTAAAGAATTATAAGAGGGGAGTTGTTTTCATTTCTAACTTGTTCCACTTCAACGAGAACAAAACACAAAAGGTGGTTAATATAGAAAGTGACGATTTTAAATTCTTAGATGTATACATGGGCCCATTTTACCTTTGTTATATGTATATAGAGTATGAAAATTTAATGGCTTAAACGAACCGGTTATCATTCAGTGTTTTTTTTATAACATATGATATTGTAAATAATTTATTGAACGATAATCATAAAAATAGAATTTATTGCCCAATCTGCCATAAAGCCTGCATGGATAAATACGGGGAGCATGCTGTTCATTGTAAGGAGCTCCCTGGTTTCAAATATCGGCATGACTGGGTGAGAGATGTTTTGGGGGACATCTTGAGGAGAGCGGGGATTTCTGCGAAGAAGGAGGCCCCTGTGAATTTCCTTACAGACCCCATGGAAGGGAGATCTACACTGAGACCGGCGGATCTGCTCGTCTTTGGCTGGGCAGGAGGGAAACATGCTTGTGTGGATCTCACAGGAGTCTCCCCCTTAGCTGGTTTAAGGGAAAACGGGTTTGTAGCAGGACAAGCTATAAGGAAAGCAGAATAAAAAAAGGTGGATAAACACGCTAAAGCATGTGCTGATAACCAACATGCATTTGTCCCCTTCGCCTTCGACACCTTTGGCTCCCTAGCTCCAGAAGCTATCCGTTTGTTGACTAGGGTCCAAAAGGTTGTCCATAACAGTTGCTCATCAACAAGGGGGCAGGGGTTTGTCTTTAATAGGCTAGGGTTTGCTATTCGGAGGAGAGATCCAGCCCGCGTTTCGCTGACTAAATGCCAAACAAGCCATATTTGCAGGTTGATAGCCTCATGTTAGTTCTGTATGTGAATTCAAATTGAAAAGTGCATATCATTTTTTTTGTAATTGTTTTCCTCTTTAGTTTTGATTACTTGATTGAGATTACATGTATTAAGTAGGGAAGAATAAAAACTAATATTTAGGTACAAAGCAATGGGTCATGAATGGGGAAAGAAGAAATAAGTGGATTTAATGGACTTTTGTAATACAAGTTTATAACCTAATAATAGAAAAATAAAAAAAAAACAAAGTAAAATGTTCTAATATGTAAATACTAAATAGTATATCAAAGTTCTTTTTACCAAAAACGTATTTTGATGATTGTGTGTGTTAACTGATTACGTTATATTTATTCAAGCCGTGTAGTACACGTGCTTATTCAACTCATGTTATACAAGGGTAATTAAAGATGTAACATTTTTATTATATAAAAATATATTTAATCAACCCGTGTAATACACGGGGTTCTAACCTAGTTTATAAATATAACACAATTAAAATTTCATATATCTATGCGGATCTAGTTTTTTGTGTTCCAATAAAAGTTAAGTTATTGTTTGATTTTAGAGTTAATTGCCATTTTAGTCCCTGAGGTTTGTCCAAATTTGCAATTTTAGTCCAAATAGTTTTTTTTCTCCTCTGGGTCCCTGACTTTTCCCTTTTGTTGCCAAAAACCCCATTTTTAACTAGGGGTATTTTGGGGATTTTCAATTTAAATCATTTCAATTGCCATTTTGATCCAATTCTAAAAAATCAAAATAAATTTTAAAAAATCAAAAAATTCTAAAAAATCCAAAAAATTCTAAAAACATCAAAAAAATTCTAAAGAATAAAAAAAAAAGAGTAAAGTCTCTTTTGAGTCCCTATGGTTTGTGCATTTTAACTATTTGAATCCAAAAACCAAACTTGTCTTGATTTGAATCACTGAGGTTTGTATTTTTAACCATTTGAATCCAACCCTTTTAGTCCATGATTTGGATGAGGTTTGCGTTTTGGATTCAAAGGGTTAAAAATACAAACCACATGGACTCAAATCAAGACATGTTTGGTTTTTGGATTCAAATAGTTAAAATGCACAAACCACAGGGACTCAAAAAGGACTTTAAAAAAATCATAAAAGTAAAAAAATTCTAAAAAATCAAAAAAATTCTAAAAAATCAAAAATTTCTAAAAAATAAAAAAAATCTTAAAAATTCTAAAAAATAAAAATAAATTCTAAAAAATCAAAAAAAAAATATAAAAAAAAAATCTAAAAAATAAAAAAAATCTAAAAACTCAAACAAACATATTTAAAAGTTTCAAATTCAAAAAATGACGATATATTTCTCGTTCAGACGAATATATTTTCAAGTTTTATCTATTTTGTTGAGTGAATGAGTGGTCATGATGAGATCGACCCATTTATCCATTTAAAAAAATAAATTTCATTTTAGGTTGATATCTTTCACAAACATTCTTACATTTCCACATTAATTATCACCCTTTTGGCCTTTTTATATATGTTTTTATAGCAAAACTATTTGTTACAATAATATTTTCATCTTTAGTTTTGTATCAATTAATAAAATTTACTAAATATAAATATCATGAAATATAAATTTTATAAACTAAAACATAACATGCATGTTCGTTAGTTAGTGATTTTATCTAATCATGACCACTAATTCACTCAACAAAATAAATAAAACTTGAAATATATTCGTCTGGATGAGGAATATATCGTCGTCATTTTTTGAATTTGAAACTTTAAAATATGTTTGTTTGAGTTTTTAGAATTTTTTTTATTTTTTATATATTTTTTTAATATTTTAGAATTTTTTGATTTTTAAGAATTTTTATGATTTTTATGATTTTTTAGAAATTTTTTTATTTTTAAAATTTTTTTTATTTTTTAGAATTTTTTTGGATTTTTTGGATTTTTTAGATTTTTTGATTTTTTAGAATTCTTTTGATTTTTAGAATTTTTTGATTTTTTAGAATTTTTTTGATTTTTTAGAATTGGATCAAAATGGCAATTGAAAAGATTTAAAATGAAAATCCCCAAAATACCATGGTTAAAAATAAGGTTTTTGGATGAAGTTAGGGTATGTGATCAAAATGGCAACAAAAGGGAAAAGTTAGAGACCCAGAGGCGAAAAAAAAAACTATTTGGACTAAAATGACAAATTTAGACAAACATCAGGGACTAAAATGGCAATTAACTCTTGATTTTAATTTTGTAACACACTTTGATAACTTAACTTTAGTTATTCATTAAATAAATTTACTGAAAAAAATCGTACATATGTTACCGTTTAGCTACACAAGCTACGCTAACCTTGCAAATCATTTTGGGCATGTAATTACGCTTTGTAACTGACGAGAGCAGAAACACAAAATAAAACATAGGTTATATTCTATATAATAAAGAGGATTGACTAAATACTAAAAGAAACAAGCACTACACGATTAAAGGTAAAAAAACACTGAAAATAGCTAAACCAAGTTCGAAAGCTAGGCCAAGGCGCCTATGGCTGTTTTTAAGATGATCAACTTGTCGAGATCTCTTTGTCCACTAGTTATGGGCCAGTGACTTCCATCATAGGCCAGGTTATGCTCTTTTAAAATTTGGGCACGTTCTGCCATATTTCCCCTAGACCACATGACCCAAGTAAAAACATGTCAACTCTTGATTCAACTTCTTAGACTAACCGATGTGGGGTAGCGCCCCATGCCACCTAGGCATGATGGTGCCACCAACACCGATACCTGATCGATAAAAAAGGGCGCTATCGAAGGGTTCGTTGTTAGGTTGGCGAGCGCCAAGGCTTGGAAACAAGTTGGGTGCATTTTGCGGAGCAATGGCACCCTCCAGATTCTGCTCCTACTTTGAACGAGATTTTGACACACTTTCGTCAACAAGTGAGTGCAACAATCGTAATTTGACTGGAAGGTTTATTATTATGTGAGAAACTTATGGGCTTTTTCAGAGGCTTTTTATCAATGTCATGAACCGCGGTCCGCGAATAGGGAATAACTGAAGAACAAACGATTGAGACAGCCTTTTCCGACAACCAACTACATTAGAATAGAAGCTTCCGTCATTTTGCGGTTTGGAGAATTTTGCGTGCCCATTTTAACAATTAAACCGTTTATTTTAATTAACTATTTATGAATTGTTTTTAATTAAGTTGAGTTGTAATGTTTTTTATTCTAGTTTAATGAAACGTTTTTTTGTTTTATATCGTTTTGAAACTTATTTTTTATATAATGTTTATTAATGTAAATAAATGATTCATTAACGATGATAGGAGCTTTATTCCACTGCAAGCCAATTAACAATGAAGCCCCTTGTCTAGTTGGCGCTTACGTGGCATGAGATTTTTCCCACACCACTCAGCCTTGAATGTTCATCACCAATCCGATTACGCAATTCGCAAATGGGACTTCACATACTTCAGTTATATGAACAGAGTCAATAATTCGTTCTTTAACAACCCCTGATTTATCAACGTATCAAATAATCACGATCATTTGGGCGACGACATCCGGTGAAGTGGACAGTGCGATGTCTGGTGACCAGCGATATCTAATGGTGGTGTACTAGTGTCAGGTGTAAAGCTTCTTCTCCCAACCGTCGTTTTGAGTTCTTGTTTATTTATTACTCTCATTTTTTTCTATATTAGATTTAAATGGTTTATGGACATACGTTGTGGGCTTAAGCCTTAATGAGTTATTTTTTCAATTAAAAGTGGGCTAAATGAGTTAATGGGTAGTATTTTTTAATAGAATGTGTGCTTAACAAGTTATTCTTTTTTAATTGACATGTGCGTTAAGGTTCGTTGTTTAATTTTCTAAGGTTCAGTGTCACGTTTTCTAAGGGTTCGGTGTCGAGGCTTCTAAGGGTTCGGTGTAAAAGTTTGTACGAGTTCAATGTCGAAATTTTTACAGGTGCGATATTGGAACACACATATACAACACTACTTTTTGTACGGGTTCAGCCGAACCCATACCTTCCTATATGTTTACGCCCCTGGATAGACCAGTGTTCCTGCGCTGCCCCAACCTCTTTGTTACCTACCAAAGTCGATACCGCCCACCCTCATTACTACCATTTTATTTTAATAGAAAAACAATTTAAAAAAATTACAGTCATAAATGGGAACACGTGTTTTTTTTCTTTCCAAAGGGTGTTGTTGTTTTCTTTAGGGTTTGGTGAATGAATAAGAGGTCTTCCTGAATTCTGGCTGTTTCACTGACTGATTCAACGACCCCAATAACTGTTTTTTTAAAGCATTATTTATGCAGTTTGGTGAGACATAAAGGCTTGACACTCAAAACATCGGAATACTTGTGTGGTCACAAAATCTTATTAATGGTAGAAAAGTTTGTTGAACTTGAAACCGTCATATTCAATGCGAAGAAACTGTTCTTGTTCTCTAAAAAGCCGGGACAGGGACACACAGTCGCGAAGTTTAAGATTTCCGACCGGGGGTTGAAAACATATATACCAAAATATTTCTATAAAACCTGGGGGTCAAAAACGTATATACCCAAAATTTTCTATACGAAAACTAGATACTCTCCACTACTGAGCGAAAAGTTCGGGGGGTCGGCCGCCCCTCCCGTCCCTACTATCCTACGCCCATGGGGACAGAAATTGATTATCGAATCCTTGCTTGCTATCGAAAGCGAGCTACCATTTTCGGCTAAACGTTGATAATCTCATGACTAGAATCGATATTGTTCATGTTAGGGGCTGTTTGGTAGCCTCTTAATGACCATTCAGATGCTACCTCTTAATGGTTTAAAACCTCTGAATGAATAAGAGGTAACCTCAAGTCTGAATGGTTAAGAGGTAACTCTGAATGGTAAATAATCACATATCACATTATTCTACCTTCTCATTGGTAAAATTCTTAATAGTTCCATTAAGATGTAGCCTCTTAATGACCATTCAGAGGCTACCAAACAGCCCCTTAGTTTGTTCGATGATGAGATTGAGTTAGTTTGTGATGATAGTTTGCGAGGACCGTATGCAATATATTGTTTGGACAATTAGTGGTTACATATGTGCCATTGATGCTAACGTTGTTATTAGGGCCGTCTCCGAAAATCCCAAAATTTTTTTTTGGCCCTATTCGAGATAAAAAATTTGGGCCCTATTCGCAAATCTTCATATAACATAAACTCATCAATCATTCAATTATATAACTAAAAATTCATAATACTACGATAATGAAAAGCTTGTCGAACGGCTTCCGCTCCTTGCCCCGGAACTCGATGTTCGCCAACGCCACCCGATCTTCGTGGCTTATCTCACCGCCCGGGACGCTGTCGTAGTAGGCTTTTAAACAATTGAGCTTCGGTCGTAGCTCGCGCCATTTGGGTTGGCACGCGTTTAAATTGTGCCGGTCGTTTCCCACGTTATGCCGGTAGCTAGCAAAAGCTTCCGGCCAGTAACGGGTCTCCCCGGGTTAGCGGCCCTTCATTGCGTCAACGACGCTCGTGACAAGAGCTAGCTCTTCCTCGTGTGTCCAAGAGGCCATCGATCAAGTGTGTGTGGGTAGCGGGTTCGATCAAGTGTGCTTGGGTTGGGGTAGGGGTGGACAGCCGGTGGGGTTGGGGGTTATATATAGCGATGTTGACTGTTGGGTGGGTGAACCGCTTGGCTTGGCCAAACGGTTATAATTTGAATTTTAAATGTGCCCCGCTATGACCTAGCCAACAAGCGAATAGGAGCCAGCCACATAGGATCGCTAGCATGCCCCACGCCCGGCCTTAAACTCCTGCCCCTTGGGCCACGACCAAACCCAAACCCACCTGGGGTGGTGGCTTGGGCGTTTTCAGCCAACCCACACGGCCACGCCCCAACCCCCGCCCATACCCCATAGTCTAAAGAGCACTTATTTGGTATTTTATTCCTGCATCAAAAGATTTGCTATTTATTTTCGGGGCCCTAAATTCCCTTTCTTTAACTTTCCAATCCCCAGCTAGCTAATGAACTACTTGATCGCTTGAGAGTTTCCAATTCATGGGTAAGTTTTACTTCACGAACTTGTATTGTATATCATTCTTTTATATCCTTATAATGTTGTTTACGTTTTCGACAAACAAATAAATAAACAAACTTGGAACCTGCGGATGTAACATCAATCAACAAACAAAACTCAAAAGACAACAAACAAATACCTCTCCTGAAATCTGAATCGCGATTCGCGAATCTGCGGATGTCCGGTGGCCTGGTGCAGCGTTTGATGACTTTGAATTTGATCAGAAATCCTGCAGCGTTTGATGACTTTGATCAGAAATCCCTGGTGGCCTGGTGCAAAGCAAAGAACCACGCACGCGACTTTTGATATCCCTGCGGATGTCAGCGACCGATTGTATTTTGACAAAGGTTTGGGCCTATAATCAGTTAAGGGATTGGGTTTGTTACCAAACTTTGGGGCCTGTAATATATTTGGGCTATATGTATAAAGAAAACATAAAAAATTTTCGGCCCTTTAATCATTTGGGCCCTGTTCTCAAGCACACTTTGCACTTGCTTATAACCGGCCCTGGTTGTTATCACGATGTCTTAAAAGATTTGGAAGCATGCAACGAATGTAAAAATTAGGTCATTTAAATTTATAATATTAAGATACTAAAGTTACTTTTTTTTAAAAAACTTTCTTTATGTGAATTTTTACTAAATTGCATAATAAGTTATAATATTGGATCAAATACCAATTCTCCTAAAAAAAATCGTAAGAATGGTATCAAACAGTTTTGGTTGTGATTTGCTTACTACTTAGCACGGTTTTACGACGCACACCCCGCAACGCAGGGGTTCACCACTACCTATAACTAATTTAGACCAAATATGATTATTTTGCAAATTAATCACATCAGATATTAAAATTTCATTTTGCTAGGGTTTGTTCCATCAAATTTCATTACTTGAACATATTGTAAATTTAGTTGTCTTAGGATGCTGTAAAAAGGACAATTTTCATGAGAATTGTGAGAAAACATAAGAATTGACATGTAGGCATCATGTTTTTGGAGTTAGACATGATGTTTTGGGTTGATTTAGCAAGAAAAACACCAAACATAACAATTTAAGACACAATGCAATGAATTCTAGGCTTGAAACTAAAACATCATGCTAAGAACGTTAAGTAGTGTGTTTTAAGTGTTCAGCAGTGTGTTTTAGTTGTGTTTTAAATTTCACGCCCATAATACATTGCATGGTGTTTTAAATTGTTATGTTTTGTGTTTTTCTTGCCAAAACAACACAAAACATCATGTCTAAGTCCAAAACATGATGCATACATGCCAATTTCTATGCTTTCTCACACTTTCACGAAAAAAGTTCTTTTTACAGGAACCTCACCCAAATTTAGTTAATCCAAATTTCAATTTCTTTAACGGATTTTAAGTCTTCCAAAATGATTTAGAAATTACATGAACCAAGCGGTTCCTGGGGATTAAGTTTGGTGTATGTGTGGTAGACGATGAGTAATTAACCCATGGTCTAGTGGCATGGTGTTTGTCTTTACAAAAGTGGTATAAGTTTAAATCTTTGCAAGTTAAGATTATGTAACATTTATGTACTATATATGTAATTAAGTCGATGTAATAGTATTTAGTTCCAAGTCAAACTTCGTCCCAAATAAATGAGAGAGATGGATAGATAGGGAGAGACTGAAAGTTGCAAGATACACAAACATTAATTACTTGAGAGATTAATTAGAATATATTATACATCCGTACTACGTACACATAAGCAATTTAGCATATATATCTTGCTTGTCACTTCACATAACACACAAATTAAGCTAAACTTTTTGAGACATACACACCGTTGCAATAAAGTAAAACACATGCCCACAAGTCAGGATCAAATCACGGGATGCCGATGATAGGGACAAAGGGAACATAATAGCTAGACGGTGCGAATCCCCATTCTTTCGGTAGCGGTAGATCAACGGTCTTCGAAGACCCGATGTTCCTTCCGGTCGCATCATTATGAGCCCCACATTTCCCATCATGGTTTTGTGACAAAGGGCAAGATGTATAGAAACTCAATGGTTGAGATGTAGTGTAGGAGTCAGTCTCTTGGACCTTCTTGATGCTAGTGACCATGCTATTTCTTGAAATGTAGAGTTGTTTGGGTCCACCCAAGATCTTGGCTTCACAATTGCTTGATGGTAGTTGTGTTTCATAGACACCATGCTCATTGGTTGTAGCCATGACTAAGTTCTTCACCTGGTTGCACTTGACTAGTATCTTTATGCCTGTGGGAAGGTTAAGTAAGGAAGTCGTGAGAAGCGTGCTTTCGTACTATCTTGTACGTACACAGACTACAATTAAAGGGTTCGAATCATGTTTATTTTTATAAAAAAAACATGGTTTTTATATATATGAATCGCTTAAATTCTCATAGTCGGAGGGTCAGTGGACTCTCTTGACCCCCTTGTTCCGCCACTGCTTGTATATTACACATTATGCATATTGACTTGTACTCTTAGACATGTAAATAGGCTTAATTTTCAAGAGATATCAAAATTAAAAAAATAACACATTAAAGACAATGTGAGTCTTCTAGAACAAAAATCAAGTGTACAAGTTTTTAAGCCGAAAAATATGAGTTTTTTGAGAGCATTTCCACATTAAGAACCGAACCTGCAAGGTGAGAACCGGTTTGACAGTCGAGACATGTAACCGAGCTTTTCAAGAGATGGCACATTGAGAACTCAATCATCGAAAGAGCTAATGCGCACAAGATCAGTCGAGTTATGACCATCTTTGTAGCCATAATAACTTAACCAAAGCACAAAAATAAATTATATAACGCCAAATAGTAGTATGAGATGTAAATAGAAAATAAGGTGTTCAAACATTTATATGGAAAAACGATATGATCACAATAAATAGAAAAGGGACCCGGAACCAAGAAGGGTAGTTGGATTTATAAATAAGTATAGTGAACTTATTAACTATAGAACCAACAACTTCTTTTTAGAATATGCACTTATATATATACGTAAAAGATAAAAAAAAGAGTAAATTACGTTTTTGGCCCCTGTGGTTATATCAGTTTTACTATATTGGTCCAAAATAAGATTTTTTAACAGATTTGCCCTCATGGTCCCTATAACTAACCTTTTTGGCCCCTAAATCTAACCAAACCCCAACTCAGGTTAATTTATTGGTCACATGTTTAGCACATGATGTCTAATTTGGTCATTTTACCTCCCTCTATAAATAAAACCCTAAGGTAGTGTTTGGTATGCAGGAATGAGAGGTGGAATGGAATGAGTGATTATGAGGGAATGAAGAAAAGAGTGTTTGGTTGGTCAATGGAATAGAATCACCCATTCCAAAGGGCATTCCATTCCCTCAAAATCATTCCTTCCACCCCCCATGTTTTTTTTCCATTCAATCCCCTCTTGCACCATTCATCAACAACACCCCAACCCACGACCTTTGCCACCAGGGCCGGCTTTGGGCCAGGCAAACCCGTGCCGACGCCCAAGGCCCAAAATTTCAAAGGGCCCGAAAAAGTCTTTATAAGCTTGTATATATTTATTAAATTATATAAGTAGTATATTTATCCATTTATTATGCTAAAAGTATTGGTGGTGTAGTGGCAAAAACCATATCAAAATAATGTGAAGGTCTCAAGTTCAACTCTTTGCTCCATCACTAAATTTTTATTTTTGTAATTCATTTACCCTTAACCATAATTTTGGGCCCAATTTTTTTCGTTCGCCCGAGGCCTAAATTTTTTCAAGTGTTTTCGGGGACGGCTCCGTTTGCCACAACCCACCACCACCATCACCCAACACCGACGCCATCGCCGCCACCCGCCACCACCTCACCCCGACAGCCACCGCCGCCGCCGCCACCCACTCGCCACCGTTATCACCCATAGCTGCGACCAACCGCCAACGCCACTCGCCGCCGCCGCCCACCACCATCGTCGACGCCACCACCACCGCCACCACCAACTGCCGCCTCCGCCACCAACCGCCCCCTTTGCTGCCACCCACCACCAACAGCCACCTTGTCGCCACCACCACTCCTCGTCACCGCCGCACCGCCACTCGCCGCCACCACCACCACCCATCGCCGCCGCCGACACCCACCACCGCCACCTATAACTACCCACAATCACTACCACCGACCACCACCACCACTCACCGCTAATTTTATTACTCTGTTTTTCTTGCCTACCGAACAATACACAATAATAATTCATTTCATTCACATGGTAACCAAACAAGACATGGAATGGTAATGATCCATTGCATTCGCTCGTCCATTCCATTACCTCGTCCATTCCATTCCTTCGTTTATTCCATTACCCCATACCAAACAGACCCTAAACACCTGTTTTTTCACTTCATCTTCTTCATTAAATATAGACACCCACCGCCGGCCATTAATTTGGTCATCTTCTTCATTTTACCTCTCTCTACTATCTCTCTGTACACATATACACACATCTGTATAAATATAGATACCCACCGCCGGCCATATCTAACAAGAACATAGGTGAACGGGATTTGACTGTGCTGAAAAACATCAACAAGAACGACGATTGGTGAAGGGGATTTGACTGTGCTGAAAAAATCAACAATCCGCCGGACCACGACACAAAAAACCCACCGCCTGCCATATCCGGCGAAACCTGCAACTTCCGGTGGTGGTTGATATTCTTCTTCGTGAAGAACAAACCGTCGCCTCGCTGCTCTAATTGGCCTATCTCTCTCTCTCTCTCGCTCCCTCTCTAGATCCGCCACCAGATCTTGCCGATTTGTGGTTAGTAAAAAAAATGACCTGATGTGTCTCTTTCTTGTGTCTTTCTTGCCTAATTGTTGAACCTGCTGTTGATTCAAAAGACAGTGGCCATTTTAATTTATGAACCTGTTGTTCATCAAAACCATATTAATCTTCAACTTCATAACTTCAGAACTGAGATCTAGAACTTTAGATCGGTGGATCGATTTAGGGTTTATAAGTGGGTTGTTGTGGTGGTTTGGTGGTTACGGTTGCGTGGGGATGTCGGAAAGTGGGTGGTGGCGGTGGTGTATGCTGGTGGTGGAGTATGGTGGTGGAGAGAGTATTTATACAGACGTGTAAGCAAGTGGGTCAAATGGGTGGTGGCAAGTGGGTGGTGGCGGTGGTGTATGCTGGTGGTGGAGTATGGTGGTGGAGAAGAAGATGATTTAATGGAGAAGATGAAGTGAAAAAACAGGGGTTTAGGGTTTTATTTACATAGGGAGGTAAAATGACCAAATTAGACATCATGTGCTAAACATGTGACCAATAAATTAACCTGAGTTGGGGTTTGGTTAGATTTAGGGGCCAAAAAGGTTAGTTATAGGGACCATGAGGGCAAATCTGTTAAAAAATCTTATTTTGGGCCAACATAGTAAAACTGATATAACCACAGGGCCAAAAACGTAATTTACTCTAAAAAAATATAGATGATGATAAAGAAGGGTTCCTGTTTACGATATGTTTAAGGGTTGTCGAACATTTGCAACATAATATTATATTTTTTTTGAATGACAAATTTGGATCACTGACGGACCATTGTGAGAAGAATTACCTCTTGTGAGAAGATCAAATTTCAATTTTGGGAAGTGTAAATATTTAGGGGGAAAATTAGATAGTAAAAAAAATGCAGCATAGAAAGTGAGGTAATATTTCAAGCTCATAAAACGTTGTAACATCTGTGTGTTTAATAAATTCAATAATTTACCCAAATTAATCAGATTAAACAGAGATAGAATATAAGTTACATAAAATAAGACAACATATACGTTTATAAAACACCGTTTAAACAGAGATATGAATATAAGTTACAAAAAACGAGACAACTTATACGTTTATAAAACACTGTAACATCCATGTGTTTATTTAAATTAATAATCTTTTTGACATCTCTTTGTCAAATTAGAATGTTTTAGTCCAAGTAGTTATCAAGAAAATTCTTGAAGGTAGATAGATATAAGACTATACAAGGTTGTATGGCTAGTCATAAAACACAGGACGCTTGGTGCAAAAAGGATGGAGCGAAGGGAGGGTTATGAACATTCTCAAAAAAATAAAGGACCAACATGAATTTAGCATTAATTATCTTTATTTTTTGAGTAAACTGCCATTTTGGTCCCTGTGGTTTGGGCACTTTTGTCATTTTAGTCAAAATCTCAAACTTTTTACATCTGGGTCCCTGTAGTTTGCATTTTGTTGCCATTTTAGTCCAAAATCCAAAAACCCTCCATTTTGACTGTTGAAAACTGGTTATTTTGTCCTTTAGTGCATGGGCATTTTGGTCCATGTTAATTTATTATAACATTTCAATAATTAATAACATCATCTTCAAGAACATCATCATCAAAACCCAGAAAATCCAGAAAATCAAGAACATCTTCAAGAAAATCAAGAACCCAGAAAATCAAGAACATCATCTTCAAGAACATCATCAAAACCCAGACATCGTTCATCTTCAAACATCATCATCAAAACCCAGAAAATAGACAAAAATCAACAAACGATTTATGAACAAAAACAAATAGACAAAAAACACAAGATGAATTACCATTCTCCTTCTCATTAATCTCTCCAGAGCTCACATCCGATTTCTAAACAAAATCCGATTCGATTTCTGAACAAAATCAACAAACCAACTAGTTCAGTACAAATCTCACTTCGTTTAACTAGAATGAAAGCAGCTGAGAGTAAATTGATCATTAGAACTACTTACATCCATTGTATTTGTGAAGAATTCGAAGATGAACATCATCAAAACCCAGAGATCGTTCATCTTCAAGAACATCTAAACCCCAGAAATCAAGAACACCGCAATCACCACACGCTTCCACCGCAACCACCACCGCCTCCATTACCACCAGACATTACCATTACGATCACCCCAACCACCATCCCGCACCAACAACCCCGCACCACCACCACACCGGCAGATCTGAACCACATCTCTCACGGCGCACCACCACGCCAACATATCTGAAACAAGCACCATCCCCCCACCACCATTCTGCACTAGAAAGAGAGAGAGAGAAACAAGAGAGAGAGAGAGAGTCGAACGAGAGAGAAACATGAGAGAGAGAGGAACGCAGAGATGACGATGGTGGATCTGAGTTTCGGTAGGGTTTCGATGACGATGGTGGCGGTGGTGGTGGTGCTATAGAGAGAGAAGAACGAGAGAGGGAGGAGGTGGCGGTGGTGGTGCTATAGAGAGAGAGAGAAGAGAGAGAGAGAGAGCTGATTTTGGGGATGATGATGATTTTTTGGGTTTTATTGTTAAAAAAAAGAGTAAACTGCCCCTACAACAAATGAAATTTAAAAAATGACCAAAATACCCATGCACTAAAGGACAAAATAACCAGTTTTCAACAGTCAAAATGGAGGGTTTTTTGATTTTGGACTAAAATGGCAACAAAATGCAAACCACAGGGACCTAGATGTAAAAAGTTTGAGATTTGGACTAAAATGGCAAAAGTGCCCAAACCACAGGGACCAAAATGGCAGTTTACTCTTATTTTTTTTTGAAAAGTTACTTTTATTCACGTTTAGCATTAATTTTTTTTTGAAAAGTTACTTTTATTCACAAGTTAACCCTCCTAAACAAGAGGAGCCACACAATAAAAACTGATTACAAGAAATTGAAAAAGCACCAGCTATTCCATGATATTCCTCTATTTCTAGATCTATTTCGATACCATAAGAAACCTAAGACTTTAACATCTTGAAAGATATCCAAAATCTCTTTCTTATTATTATTATTGAATCTCCTTTCGTTTCTAGCCTTCTAAATACATCAACAACCAACCATAATGATACCTTGTAAAGCTTCTTTAGCGGTTTTCTTCAATCCCGAGTGTTCGTGGATAGACAACAAATCTCTAATAGAGAAAGCATATATTGGACTGATCTTGCACCAACGATTGATAAGATACCATATATTTGATCCCACCGAACATGAGCAGAAAAGATGTTCAGCAAGCTCCACTCCATCGTCGCATAAAGAGCACTTATCATTTCCATTGTAACAGTTCCTTTTGGCAAGAGCATCAATCGTAGCTATCCTACCCATCTCAGCTCTCCAAACTAGGATATTGCACTACTTCGGAACCCACTTCGACCATTTGAAGACAAAATTGTTGCTATAATCATTCTCACAAAAAAACGTGCCCATATACTCCCGAATAAAATGGCGTCGCCGAACAAAAAAATCGGATCCTTTTAGAAATAACACGGGCTCTGTTACTTGAATCGAGGGCTCATACTTTTTTTTGGCCTGGAGCAGTTTCCACTGCAACTTATTTGATCAACCGTCTCCCAACTAAAGCCCTTGATTCGAAAACTCCTATCCAAGCTTTCTTTAATTTTACCAAAATTCCTCCACCTCTCACATTACAACCACATGTCTTCGGATGCACTGTCTATGCTCATATACCTAAACATGACCAGGGAAAACTCGGCCAGTGTGCTGAGAAGTGTGTATTTGTTGGCTATGGTGTCGATAAAAAAGGATATCGACGCTATAGTCCAAAACGACGACATATGTACACTACCCTTGATTGTGACTTTCTTGAAACCAAATATTTCTATACCTCCCATCACAGTGGTCAGGGGGAGAAAGCATATAACACACTGAGCTGGCTAAAATGGACTCCTTTTTCAGAAGAAGTCAATCATAATAACCGGGATGAGTCACCTGCTTCCTCACAATCTGATGCTCCCACCATTAGTGTCACTAACCAAGATTCTCCTAGTCCAGATACTGAGGTAAGTCACTCTGAGTTAAAAGAAACTCAAAATACAAAAACTGACAACAATGAGATTGCATTAGAACAAAATTTGTAGGTAGAACCAATACAAGAACTAGAAGAACCAATACAAGAACATGAGGGACAAGATATGGAAGAAGAAACAACATGAAGATATGTCCTGCCTCCAAGAGCCAATAGGGGGTCCCTCCAAAACGATACTCTCAAGAAAAAGAAACAAAGTCGTCTAGATATCCCATGGCGAATATTGTCAATGGTAACTTATCCAGTGAAGCCAAAGCCTTCATTGCTTCCCTGTATAATGAACGACTTACAACCTCCGTAGAACAAGCCTTGGATTCTAAAAATTGGAAAGACGCTATGGAAACAAAAATGAAGGCACTTAAAAGGAATGATAGATGGGAAAAATGTTTTCTTCCCTTAGGAAAGAAACCGGTAGGATGTCATTGGGTCTTTACAATCGAACACAAACTTGATGGGACCATTGAAAGATATAAAGCTCGTCTTGTAGCTAAAGGCAAGAGCCAAATATTTGGGATTGACAAGTCAAAAACTTCTTCCTCGGTTGCTAAATTTGACACTATCCACGTACTCTTTTCCATGGCTGCAAATGAAGGGTGGCCACTTCATCAATTTGACGTTACAAATGCATTCATATATGGAGAACTAAAAGAAGAAGTTTACATGGAGGCTCCCCTAGGATTTGCGAAGGACTTTAGAGCTAAGGAAGTTTGTAGGTTAAAAAGGACTCTTTACGGTCTTAAACAATCCCCTCGGGCCTGGTTTGGTAGGTTTACATTGGCAATGAAAGGACATGGCTTCCGGGAAATCCATTCTAACCACATGCTATTCCTTAAACAAACAGGTAAATTTTTAACTTGTTTAATTATATACGTTGATGATATGATTATAATAGGTAACGATGAAGATGAAATAAAGAAGTCAAAGAAAAATCTCTTCACCGAATTCTAAATGAAAGATTTAGGAAGACTTAAGTACTTTCTTGGAAATGAAGTTCTTAGATCTCAACAAGGGATTTTTATATCCTAGAAGAAATATATCCTAGACCTCCTAGCCGAGATAGGGATGATTGACTGCAAACCAGTTGATACTCCTATAATGACCAACCAAAAACTCTGCATAGAAGAAGAAAAAGAATTGGCAGACAAGGAAAAATATCAACGATGGGTGGGCAAACTTATATATCTTTCACATACCCGCCCTGATATTACAAATGCAGTGGGAGTAGTCAGTCAGTTCATGCACCGACCTCAAGTAACATCTGAAGATTCAGGCCTATACAGACGCGGACTGGGCAGGAAATAAAGATGACCGAATATCAACTTCAGTGTACTTTACTTTAGATACACAAACTTTTTATCAGAGTTTGGGTTTCCTAAGCCGAGTCCAGTAAAATCATGTGTGATAACAAAGCCACCATACAAATTTCAGAAAATCCCATTCAACACGACCGTACAAAACACGTGGAAGTTGATAGACATTTTTTCAAAGAAAACTCGAAGCAGGGATTGTAGAACTTCCATTTGTTCACTCTAAAGATGAACTTGCAGACATTTTAACCAAATCCGTCAACGAGAGATTTTTCAGCAGTTGCCTCAACAAGTTGAGCTTCAGAGACCCCACTACTCAACTTGAGGGGGAGTGTTAGGAAAATAAAAATTATAGGATCAGAATTTATTCATCATTTCCTCATTAGGGAGATTGACCTCATTATCACAACATCAATCATTTAGCCGTTAGGATTTTTTTGGATCTTTTTGTCCAGCCATGTTTCCTTTTTATACTTAGGTCAATTTGACCCAGGTGGATCTCTGCAAAAGATTTGAAGATTGCTTCCATTTAGCATGCAATCCCACGCCCCAACATAAGCAACACGCCACGTTAGCCAATGCATCTCAAATGTTTAGTTTGTTCTTCCCATGATCTTCAGGTTACTCCATTAACTTTTATGTTTTTTGTTTCTTTTATTCTCTGCATTTTATCAAGTCAGTTAGTTTGAATTACCTAAGTTTTTGGATGTGGCCTTGTATCGAAACTCCCCTATGTAAACCCACAGACTCAGCATTTTTGAGGGTGAATGTTTTTATGAATTTGACTTATTATGTTTCTTAGTTTTTGAGTTACCGGAATTTCCAATGCTAGTTTAATAGTGGCATACTGAATGCGGTTCTTAGGAGCCTAGAGTTTGATCGAGTGGTGATTTTATGTACCTTGATACAAGTTTGGTTGCCCAATGAGTTTCTCAAGTGGTGATTTGTGTATCGTGTTGGAGTCATTGCCGGTCCGTTACATTTTATTTGGAAAATCCTTTCAGTTGATACTCTGATTTCCAACATCTGCTTAGAAAACTAATGCTATATGTTTGAAATCAAAGTATTAACAGATAGGATTGGTTATCGGTTGAGGGTGAATGGCGTTTCGTTTGTTAACATGATCCGGGGAGTGATGGGTAATGGAAATAAAGTTAAGTTTTGGATTGATCCATGGATTTCAAGTCAACCGCTGAAGATTTTATTTCCGGCTTTATTCTTCCTTGAAAGAAATAAATGGTGCACGGTTTCCGAAAGGATTGGTTTACAAAGTGGCTCGGATGTTATCGCTTGGAGCTGGAAGAAGTACCCGAGTTCGGATGTCGAGGTCAAAGAGGTTGTGGAATGTCATCGGTTGCTTCAATGTGTTCGGCTTAATGATAGAGGTGATCAATGGATTTGGAATAAAGGTAGTAATGTTGTTTATTCAGTTAACGAAACTAGAATTTGGTTGAATGAGGAGGACCCGAGAGACAATGGTAATGTGTATAAGTGGATTCCAAATAAGTGCAACATTTTTTTGTGGCGGGCTAGCATAGATTGGATCCCGACATTGGACGCTCTTAGGAGGAGGAACATTGTGGTCGGTGATGGGGGTTGTTACTTATGTGGTGAAGCGGTTGAAAACACGGAGCATATTTTTACAGCTTGTAGAATTTCGGATGGGGTGTGGACCGGTGTGGCCACGTGGTGTAGGTTACCGTCTTTCTTCTTGTTTTCGATTGATGATATTCGAAGTTATGTCGATCAGATGAATAGCTCAAAGACAAAGAAAGAAATAGTATATGGGGTGCTTATTTTGACGGCTTGGCGCATTTGGAAAGCTCGAAACGAAAAGGCTTTTGGTAGTACCGATGCGAATGTGGTTCATATTGTGTCTGACGTAAAAGCGTTGGGGTATCTTTGGTATAGGAGTCGTTTTAAAAATTGTACGTTAGATTGGAAAGGGTGGTGTAACTTTTTAATTGATATGATGTAAGTTGGTTTGTGCGGCTTTCTCTGTCTTGGAGATAGCCCACTGTTGTTTAATGAAGTATACCTTTCAAAAAAAAAAAAAAAAAAAAAACAGACAGGATTTTCGAAATAAAATGAAATAAACAACCAACTGGTCGAACAAGATACACAAATCACCACTTGAAGAACTCCTTGGGCAATCTAAAAACCCCAATCACCACTTGAACATTCACCCTAAAAAGTGATAAGTCAGTGGGTTTACATAGGGAATTTAATCTAACAGACAAAATTAAATGCAGAAAATAAAGAAAAAGAAAACGTAAAAAGTTCATGGAGTAACTGGAAGATCATAGGAAGAACAAACTAAACATTTGAGATGGATTGGTTGACGTGGCTTGATGCTTATGTTGGGATGTGGGATTGCATGCTAAATGCATGCTCTCTTCAAATATGTAGGTCCCTAGAGGAGCATCTAGAACACCTTCTCCTTGTTACCTAACACACCCGCAAGTGCGGAATCCAAGCGGGTATGGAACCAAGCCAAAGAACACGCAAATACACAATAGATTTCAAAGTTAAAAGCTCATGTATTAACTTTCAGCAGAGTTTGGTTACAAAGATTAGTACAAGAAAATGCTCTCTCAAACTCACTCCTGTGCTCTCGGTATTCTTCTATGTTCTGTGTGTGTATTTATAGGCCCATCACCCAGTAACCCTACGAAGATTGGTTACTGGGCTCACGAACATTCAGCAGGCCCACGAAGAATGGAGTCTTCGTGGACTTTCCAACGAACCATCAATCACCATGAAGAATCATTCTTCATGGTGAACAATCCTTATACATTCTATGTCCAAAGCATCAAGGTGATGGTTCGTTGACATCATTCTTCGTCCAAAGCAATTCTTCATTGGAGAGATCTTCGTCATGCATGGATTCTTCGTGGGACATGTTGCAAGTATGAAAGTTCAATTTTCATGTGTAAGTGACATCATCATGATGATGTCATGATGGTGTCATCTCGCATGAACTTGGTTCTCGTATCGTGAATTGTCGGGTCGTACGACGGAGGAACGTCGCGACGTCGGTCTTGAGCCGAACTGAACCGAGTCAAACCGAACCGAGCCGCATCCACAAAGTGCATCAACAAACTCCCCCATGGATGCTGCTCGTGATGGTTCGATCTTCACAGTGTCAGATCTTTAAAGGTCTCCACGTGTCACAAACAGGGAGTGTATCAACAAACTCCCTCTTGAACGTTGCTCGTAAGACTTTGATCTTCAAATCTTCAGATCCTTGTGGTGTTGATAAGTGGTCAGTAGCAACTCGATCATCTTGATCCTCTGATTGCATCAATGTCGTGTCTTCATTCCAAAGCTCATCATCTAACACGTTCTCTTTGCCTTTAGCTAGTTTGAATGCCGAATCTGCACACACAACAGAGCTAAACGCGTAATGAGAACAACCGCTTGGAATATAGTCAAACAACACATGACACACATGAGACCAACTCTCAATCAAACACCAACCGACAACAATTTGAAAGATTGAAAATTTATCAATTTTAGTCTTTAACTTTCAAAACTTATTAACTTCGACCATTTATGAAGATGCAATTGTTTTCCGACTTACAATCAGGATTTTAGATAGGATAGACTCGAGTTCCAACATCGGGTAATCAAAAATAAAATAGAAACAAAATATTTTTGGCTTTTATAAAGTTTATATTAAAATACACCTAAAATCTTTTTGTCTTTTATAAAGTTTATATTAAAATTCACCTAAAATCTTTTTGGTATTTTTGCATATTTCAAATGTAAAGACCGAAAACAGTAAATAAATATATACAGAGATGCATAAACTGAAAGTAGTAAATAAATATTTACAAACATTCTTTTTATGAGTTTCGAGGGTAAGAGAATCATATTAGTGTACGGTCATGCCAAAACACTCTTGTTGTTCAGTTAGTTAATATTAAGATAAACATCCTATAATGATTATCGGTATTGTTGTCCACTTAAGCTCAACTTATCAGATGTAATCACGGTTAGGTGATACGTTAAGGTACGATTTATACTTACCGACCGGTGTTCATCCACACACGACACATTCCCGTATCAAGGTATGCACGAGAGTTCATCTTACTGGTGAGTATACCATTTATCATCTGTTTTCAACGAATATAATGTAAGATACTCACTTATTTTTGGATGAATACAAGCCCTTTGTGATTAAATCACTTATTAATGATGAACTTGATATTCGATGCATGCAGGGCACAAGAGCAAGTCCGTGAACAGGTTAGTACCATCGTACCGACAAAGAGACGAACTTGACTCTCGGATAAACTGTGATATTTTATCACTTATTAATTGGGACATGTGATTGTTTATCACTTATTAAGGTCGTATGCATCCTGTATTATATACATGTTTATATGATATTTACACTTATGCATGGTATCATGGAAGATCTAGACTTGCGTCCCCGTTGTTTTCGGTTAAAGAAACAACCATGATACCCAAATGATAAACAACATAAAGACCACATATCTCAGAACCTCGGCAATCTATCAAACGAAATTTCTGTACCAAGACCATATGCCAATGAGCGGTTCCCACACAGTCTTCAGTCGATTTAGTTTATATCACCCTGCACACTTTAAAATGATTGTGAGCCTACCGATACATCTTATATAGAGCTGCTTATCGTTTTTCATTTTAAGTTTAAAGAGGTTTCGACAGACCACTGATGCACTATAATTTTCTCTTTTTCTCACCAGGAAACTCATTTTTGTTTTTCTATTGTTTTTGTGTTTTTGAAATTTTTCGATGTTTTTGTATTTTTAAAAATTTTCAATGTTTTTGTATTTCTCGTTTTTACTCCCCCTAAAATGCAAAAAGTACGAGAAATTAAGAAAACACAACAAAATCTTTACAAAAACGATTTTCCGATGTTGGATTAACTCATGTTTTACCTCGATTCTTTTTGTAACGCCCTGCTTTTCGTAACTTTCCTTAATTAGAAAACGTGTCTTGTGTTTCTATTTTTGGAAGCTTGTTCCTTTTGTATTTTTCGTATTCGCCTCAAACCATTGTAAATCCGAGACTTTGATCGTAATAAAAGGAATGTTTTATATGAAATATGTGTCGTTTATACATGTTTATACATTGGTACGCGCATTCGTTTGATACATGATTCGTAATTCGCATAATCTTAAGCTTAATTTGTAAACTATGATCGTACATTTGTAATTCTCAAACCTTCCATACATTCAAACACTTGGTTGTTCGATTATAAGATTAAGTTATATAATTTTCACTTGATACAAATCACATATACTTGTTACATTTGATATATTTCACACACTTATTAAATCACATCTTATATTTAATTAAAACATGTTTAAAATACATACTAGACCTTAAACATGTTAGGTTATATTTTAGACATATTAAATACATAACATTAGTCTTTGTTATACAACTTATATTATCTAATCACAAAAAAAAAAAAAAAAAATGGCAGCAGGTCCGATCGGACAGCCTATATGGCTGCTTCATTTGCTTTTTCAATGTTTAATCATCCTCCTTATGAGGTTTTAGTGGTTAGTTATATGCCTGTCATATTATGCTATATTGTAATACCTTATATAAATGTTAAAATGCTAAAAAAAGAAGTTAATGGCTGTTAAACAACCCCATTCGACCAAACTACCAAACTTGAATGAAATTGTGGTTTTAATTATTTAATCATCTAACCACTTAGGTTAGAATCAACCGGTTTAAACGTTCGAATCCTAAAAAACTTTCTTGCTTTTAGAACTATCTTCCATTCTTATTTATGTGCAAACACACTTAGTTGGCCGTTAACTCCAAAATCGTTTTATTTAAAATACCTAACTTTCTCATTCCTCATCAGTAAACAATTTATCTACAAGACTGGGATTTATCAAGGCTCTTTAAAAACAATGAGACTTTTCTTACAACCTACATTGCGGCCACACTTTTCATCAAAATACATACCGTTTTTATACAAAAGTTATCCCTCTTCGGTAACATATTTCAAATACCTCTTCATTGAATTATTCAAACTTGTTTAAGCTCACTTTGCCTATATACACATACGTACACGTTTTACTATGCTTAACGCCTCAAATCATTTTTAGTCAAAGGAACTCTTTTTACAAACCTACCTATTCGTTCCTCAAATTTTCATACTTTTCAACACGTCTCAAACTTCTAAGTCTCGATTTTAAACAATCATTCTTTTGCCAAAATTCTTTTTTTCAAGTCTTCCTCTTGAATAAATTTCGGGACGAAATTTTCTAAAGGAGGGGAGACTGTAACGCCCTGCTTTTCGGAACTTTCCTTAATTAGAAAACGTGTCTTGTGTTTCTATTTTTGGAAGCTTGTTCCTTTTGTATTTTTCGTATTCGCCTCAAACCATTGTAAATCCGAGACTTTGATCATAATAAAAGGAATGTTTTATATGAAATATGTGTCGTTTATACATGTTTATACATTGGTACGCGCATTCGTTTGATACATGATTCGTAATTCGCATAATCGTAAGCTTAATTCGTAAACTATGATCGTACATTTGTAATTCTCAGACCTTCCATACATTCAAACAGTTGGTTGTTCGATTATAAGATTAAGTTATATAATTTTCACTTGATACAAATCAAATATACTTGTTACATTTGATATATTTCACACACTTATTAAATCACATCTTATATTTAATTAAAACATGTTTAAAATACATACTAGACCTTAAACATGTTAGGTTATACTTTGGACATATTAAATACATAACATTAGTCGCTGACAATTGGGTAGCTGTTAAGACATGATTAGACCTGTTTAACTGAAAAATACACTCTTTGACTTTTTTAATTTTAAAAATAATTAAAAGAGTAAACTTCTGTTTTGCTCCATGTGGTTTGGTCACTTTAACGGTTTTGCTTCAAACCTTTAAAAATAGCCATTTTACTCCCTGATGTTTCGGTTTTTTTGCCAGTTTGCTCCCCGCCTCTAACTCCATCCAAATTGTTTGTTTTTCCATTTTGCTCCCCGCAGGGAGCAAACTGGCAACAAAACCAAAACATCAAGGAGTAAAATGGCTATTTTTAATGGTTTGGGGCAAAACCGTTAAAGTGACCAAACCACAGGGAGCAAAATGGAAGTTTACTCTAATTAAAATTACAATGTTAGGATCTATCATTTATTCATCTTTGTACATAAAACATAAAACTCTTTTATAAACATGAGGTAGAAAATAGTTAAACGAGTCGTAATCATATTTGAAACTTATGTTGTGCGCGCCGTCAGAAATATGTTAAACCTGTTAAGACACGATTTACCAGCCTTGAGTCTTAGTTATACAACTTATATTATCTAATCACAAAAAAAAAAGTGGCAGGTCCGATCGGACAGCCTATATGGTTGCTTCATTTGCTTTTTCAATGTTTAATCATCCTCCTTATGAGGTGTTAGTGGTTAGTTATGTGCCTATCATATTATGACATATTGTAATACCTTATATAAATGTTAAAATGCTAAAAAAGAAGAAGTTAATGGCTGTTAAACAGCCCCATTCGACCAAACTACCAACTTAAATGAAAGAGTAAAATGCATGGATAGTCCCTGTGGTTTTGTAAAATAACATCTATAGTCCCCAACTTTTGAAAATTACACCGGTGCTCCCTGTGGTTTGACAGTTTGTTTCTCGGATAGTCCCTGGAGTGGATGAGAGTTAGTTTTCTTAGTTAAGTGGGTGTGAAATGACCTTAATGCCCTTACTGTATTAAAAATATTAAAATATAAAGTTAACTCAAGTGCCCCACCCTCACCCTCACCACCACCACCACCACCACCACCACCACCTGCAACTCACATATCAGACCTCTCATCTTCTTCAATCTTCTATTTATGTTGTAAACCACTCTCACATATTCACTTTGTTGGGTTTTTTATTACGGTTTAGATTTGATTCCAATGGCAAGGATGACCTCTGTTGGTTCAATTCGATGATGTTGGTTCAAAAACAATCCATGCTAAATGCACAGACACACAATTACTCAAAGAAAGAAAGAAAAAACAAAGTCATTATAATTATGAATATTACCAGTGACTGCAAATATTGGTGGTGTCGGCAGGATCAGAAGCAGCTAGGGCCATCGTCGATAACTCGATAATTTCTGCAAATTCCAAGTAATAATAGATTGAGTTAGGTAGGTGGATATTTATTTCCACAAAAAAAAAATTACAGGAACAGGGTCATGATTGAAAATAAAAACACAGATCAAACATCATCGAATGATTGAAATTAAAAGCCCTAACAAAGAAAGAAAGAACCTTGATTCAGAAATCGATCGGTGTTTAATTGATTTCCTCTCTCAAATCTCAACATCACTGTAAGTTTACTCTAATCATCTCATCAATCGATTGATTCCTCCTCTCAAATCCAGGATCATTCAATCTCCTCTCTTAATTCTCTCAAAAAGTGTAGGGCTCTGATTTTCGGGGTTCTTGATGATATAGTCGGCTGTCATGGAACCGAATTCTGGGGTTATGGTTATTGGTAGTATATTGGGCTGTCATGGGAGAAGAAGGTGTGTATCCATGAGGGAGTTGCAGGTGGTGAGGGTGAGGGTGAGGGTGCAGGTGGGGGGAGGGTGGGGTGGGGCCACTTAAGTTAACTTTGTCTTTTAATATTTTAAAATTTTTTAATACATTAAGGGCATTAAAGTCATTTCACACCCACTTAACTGAGAAAACTAACCCCCATCCACTCCAGGGACTATCCGAGTAACAAAGTGTCAAACCACAGGGAGCACCGGTGTAATATCCAAAATTTGAGGACTATAGGTGTTATTTTACAAAACCACAGGGACTATCCGTGCATTTTACTCAAAATGAAATTGTGGTTTTAATTATTTAATCTCCTAACCACTTATGTTACACTTAGGGGCTGTTTGGTAGCCTCTGAATGGTCATTAAGAGACTACCTCTTAATGGAATCATTAAGAATTTTACCAATGAGAAGGTAGAAGAAGGTGACATGTGATGATTTACCATTCAGAGGTTACCTCTTAACCATTCAGAATTGAGGTTACATCTTATTCATTCAGAGGTTTTAAACCATTAAGATGTAGCATCTGAATGGTCATTAAGAGGCTACCAAACAGCCCCTTAGATTTAAATGGATAATTAGATGTTTATTTAATCTAAACATAATAAAACATTCATATTCCAACTTAAGTTGTAACATAAAGAAAAAAATAGGAATTGTGGTTGGCTGGTAAACACCCTTGCGGCCGCCCCATGTGGGGGTGTTTGTTTTTATTTATTTATTTTAAATGCTAAACTCCCAACTACATGTATTAATACTTACCCACTTAAACTCTAATCCTTCCCTATAAAACCCAAGTGCTATCCAAGATTTTTCACTTTGCTAATCACTCACAACTCTCTCAAATCAGTCACAAAGTTGCTGCAAACACAAGTTCGAGCAGATTCTTCAAGCTGCACTAAAGTGAGCATAACTCACTCAATACTTATCCGATTTAGTCCATTCTTTTTCCTATTTGCTTGGATTGACCTTAGCTTCGATTCCATGGGTTTTTCACAGTAAATAAGTCCCTGGAACTCTGGCAAAAAGGCTCCAAAGTTCACTGTTCATTTCTGTTTTCAATCAAACTTTACTTAACTTGTTCAAATTTGAGTCAAACTCATCTCAAACCTATGTCCTTATGCTTATAACCACTTCTATGGTTAGTTAGGCTAAAAAACAAGGTTGAGACATTCAAAATCAGAGGTTAAACCTCATATACATTCTGTTTTGTTTAGGGTTGTTAACCCACAGTAACTGGTGCAGTTTCGCGTGCAATCAAATGGCTCAAGAACGATTGATTAATCAAAGACGATAAATTGAACCAATGGTTCCAAGAACATAGTTCTTCAAATATTAATCAACCAAAAACTCATCATAAACATTCGATCAAGACCACTATTTATAGTAGACCTTAACAACCTTAGAGATAAATATGAATTAACTAAATAAATAAAAGATACGATAACTAATAATAGACTTGATAATTATGGAATCAAATATTATTCAAATCTTTAGATAATCTTCAACCTGGATCCCATTGGAACCCATTCCGGGATGGGCTCAACTTATGGGTCATCAACTGCATCAATATCCATTTAATTACAGTCTTAAATGATATGGAGTTATGAACATGAATAGTCACAATATTCATAAAACTAAATGATATGGAGTTAGGAATATGAATAGTCACAATAATACTATTTTTTATAGAAAATTAGGTGATTTACAATTTAATTCAAGAGATGATGATTTTAAAATTGCAGTACGAAATTATAGACATATTATATCTCTTACTTATTGGCTTTATAGTTTATACGGTTTAGATAATATGTTATGTATGCATTGATCATAT
The DNA here is from genome assembly GCA_030545235.1 of Helianthus tuberosus. Classification (NCBI taxonomy): domain Eukaryota; kingdom Viridiplantae; phylum Streptophyta; class Magnoliopsida; order Asterales; family Asteraceae; genus Helianthus; species Helianthus tuberosus. Next base: position 168,376,629 of record CM060412.1, on the reverse strand, counting down.
TTCATAATAACGTTTGATGGAGATGATTTTGTAGTATACATTAGTTGACAGATTATTATACCATGAAAAAGTCTGTTTAGTATTTAATATGTTCATGGACATTCACTTCTGATGTGTAATACTTGTATTTGACATATAAATTTTAATGTGATTATTCGTAACAATTTAACTAGAAATACAATACGATAAGTGTAATGTTTATGGTGTTCTTATTTGATATATAAGAATAAGAAATTTGATGTTTTATATGACATTACATGACATGTTATCATATAATTTTTAATCTGTTTGATGACAAATTATAGCTATATTTTAGTAGTAAAAAAAATCATATATTGATTTACTCATCTTTCTTTATAAATGTTATCTTACTATTAATCAAGATGTATGATTTTATTGTGGCTTTCATCATATATCAACTTTGTCCTTTATAGAACACCACTAATTTGAAAGCTAACGCACACGATGTCGATAAATTGGAGCAAAACCTATAATAATAGGCTTATCACTATTGCAATTTATTGCGTCTTTTATATGCTTTAATTTATGTAGATGATATGTTAAATAAAAAAAATTATATATTTCTTACAAGTGATGAAAAAAATATTATTTCATAAGGTTGTGTCATAAGTCATTTCTTATAGTGACATAATATAAAGTGATGCATTATATAATCATCACCTTTACATATTACCATAAACCTTTTTAATAGTGTTCTTGATATATTTTAATATTCAATCATGACAGTAAGGCAAATTAATTATATGTATTTTATTATATTGTATTTGATGAGAAGATATCTTATATCAATTATATATTATACAATTTGACTTTGTACATTAAGATGCCATTGTTTATGTATATAAACAGTCTTCAATGAAGCAGCTAAATTAAAGTTGTGTATATGATCAGACGTTATAAACATGATTGAATAGTGATCAAGATTTATTTATAATATGACATTCGAAGTTTCAAACTCACTAAAGCTTATTGTAAATTTATTGATGCTTGTAAGATTTTGGACTTATAAATCTTAATGATTCGGTCATATAATTGATGTTATGTGGTGAAAAGATTAGTTATACATGTGGAATAAAACAATTTTCATTTGTCAAACCTCAAATGCGCTCTTGACATATAAGGTTTGAAAACAATCATTATGAAAGTTGTCTGACTCTATTCCATTCCTTGAAGAGAATGTAATGAGAAAAATATATATCATAATCCATTGAGCAAAACAATTTCCATCGTCAAATATCATTAATTGTTAAAGAATATATATAAAGTTTGAAACAACAAGCATGAAAATTCTGTGGTTCTAATCCATTCCCTAATATGAATGTGATGATGATCAATTCAAAGGTTATGATCATAAACATAACTAAGAAAATTGTAATGATGCCACCATGAATATTGTATGGGAGTATAGCAAATATGGCCAGAAGACTATATTAGAAGTTACTAGAAATGATACTAATTTTCCACAATATTCCATTAAATCAAATATGGTGAGTAACCAGAAGTTACTTGAATATTTATACGTTCACCACATGGCATGACCAAATAGGTCATCAAGATAGCATCATTATATGCTAAACAATCAAACATGCTAACCGGCACCTTAGCACCTCTAAGTAATCTAAAAACATTGCTCCCAAAATGCCTTATCGTATGTCTAGCTAGTTTTTTTTGTGGCAAATAAAATTTTATGCCCTTCCAAACAATAAACTTCTACAAACAATCCCTCTTATATGGGACCATTGAAATGCACAGGTGTGTGGATTGTGGCATTCATACATGGTTACATGTGAGTTTTTAGCTACCCGTATGTAGCATATGCCCAACACTATGGAACGTTGTTTTTTTTTGACATGGTTTAACACTGTTCTTTGACAACCCAATTGTAGGGACCATTGTTGGGCACAATGTGAAATATAGTGAAAGGCATACATAGTCGAGATGGAATTCATCGATTGATTATATCAATTCAAAACCAACTACTTATCACAAATACTCCCCATTACAACTGGTCTCCTGAAGAGAACCAAGTTTTCATTTTTTTAATATATTTTGTTGTGCAGCCTATAGCACCACCATAACATATAAAATGGGATATGTACATCGTATTCCCAGTCTTAGGGGGAGACAAGAAAATGAAAGACTGGTAACATAAAAAAAATGCATCATATTATATATCGACCCCTGAAGTGGTCAATCTGAAGTCCAAAAGAAAGAGCGTGTATTTGCAAATAATAACAAATGAAATACAAGATGCATTCACTAACACAAAAAAGGTGACGAAGTCACATATACCAGCTTAAACTTATCTGCTCGAATGGAAGTACTCACAAAATGATTATCATATTAATAAATTGTGAGAGATGAATCGGTTACAAAAAAGAGATAAAACCCACAAACACAAAAAGAGCAGAGTAATGCAGTTGGTGTAACCCCAAAAGAGGTGGCACATAAAACACCACAAGTGGTTGCATACAAAACCCCAGAAGTGGTTGCATACTAAACCTTAAAGAAGGTTGTTGTCAAAACCCCAAAAGAGGCTAATGGAGTTCTAAAAGAAACTCTAGTACCAAACAAATATGAGATCGCGATGAATTATGTACAAAATAAGTACAATATGGAACCGTAATGAAACACGTGTAAAATGATATATTTGATTATGCTATAGCAATAGATGTAATTGATGAAAAAAAAGGATTACGTATATAGAAAGTGTGCAAGAGTGTACGCAGACAAATAGCCAAAATGGCTACATGACTTAAGGTTGAACTAAATTTGCTCGACAAACTAAACGTTTTCGAACCAGCAGTTCGAACACCCATAGACGTCAAACCAGTAGGTTATAAATGGGTGTCTTTAAATAAAAGGAAACGTAAATAATGAGTTTTTGCGATGTAAGGCACGCGTTTTAACATAAAGATTTTTCCCAAATCCCAGCAGTTGATTACGAGGAAACGTATACCCCTGTAGTGGATGCGATAATCTTTAGATGTTTAAGCGGCCTCACAATCTCAGAATGACTTCAGATAAAACAACTTATGGATGTCATCACCATATACATGTATGATATAATTGCAAAGGACATCTGTATGAAAACCCCTTGAAGGATTAAAAATGCTCAAAGCAATATGAAACAATAACCCCATAGGTGTTATATATATGAATCTTAAAGGAAACTACTCGTATGTGGTACAGTCGACTATAAGAGAGGTATAATTTTGATAAAATGAGCTACATCTATTTAAACAAGATTTCACTCTTACAGTGATAATGTAAATATCACCGAGAGGGAACTCTCAAACTAAAGAGGAAAATTTTGAATGACCTTTACAAAGTGTAGTTATTCTCGACCTGTAGTTCGAGTATATATGTACTATTTTTGCTCATCAATCTGACTACATCTAGAAGATGTTATATAGAAAAAGCTCATTCGTTGAGTACATGAACGATTGTCTGATCGCTTGACATAGAAAAAATATTCTTATCAACCCAAGAAAGGGATGTTGAACTACTTAGTCAAAAAGTACCATGGCTAAAGTGCAATTGTGCATTAACTTAACTTTCTTGCTATGCATGATAATATATATTTTTTTTATTTGAATTTATCAACATGATATAGCACATGTCCAATGAGGAGACGTTTAAATGGTAAAGCAGATATGTCGATACCCTAAAGGTAAGAATGATATGTGTCTATATTTTACTAACCCATGAAAGCTAGTTCTGTTAGTCTTGTAGATATAAAGAATGTAACAAAAATAGTCTTGGATCTTATGGTATTTGTTCGCAAGAGGAAGCACTAGAAGTCTCACAAGAATATTTTACAATATTACTCAATATAAAGGATTGCACTTCAAGGCATCAAACGACAAATCATTCTACAAAAGTTTTGAGCAACTTTCGAGGATGATGGACACACTTTACTTAAAGGCTACATATTATAAGGAGAGGGAGATTTATTCAAGTTGCACTCTCTTTTTCCCTTAACTAAGTTTTATCCCAATTGGTTTTCTTAGTAAGGTTTTTAATGAGGCAACACACGTGATCCAAAAGTATCAGGGGGGAATACGCGCTGCACTCTTTTTTCCTTAGCTATGGTTTTATCCCACTGGGTTTTCCTAGCAAGGTTTTTAACGAGCCATCATCACCTAGCGTATTAAAAGAATAGTAGACTATTATATTTCAACATGTGGATAGTCAAGGGGGAGTGTTATGAATGCATCATAATGTGGTGAATGAATGCATCATAATGTGGTGACTCTCCACATATGTAACCTCCATATATTTATTACCTTTGTATTAATGTTAAGCCTCTATAAATAGAGGTTTCATGTAATTGGTATTATACACATGAATAAGAATGAGTTCTCCAATTCTTTTTCTCTCTTACTTTCTATAATACATGTTCTTTATGTTTATAGCTATACGTTGGTTGCAAGTATGTCGCTGTTTCACAACAAAACATTCATATTCCAACTTAAGTTGTAAGATAAAGAAAAAAAAGTAGGAATTGTGGTTGGCTGGTAAACAGCCTTGCGGCCGCCCCATGTGGGGGTGTTTGTTTTTATTTATTTTAAATGCTAAACTCCCAACTACATGTATTAATACTCACCCACTTAAACCCTAATCCTTCCCTATAAAACCCAAGTGCTATCCAAGCATTTTTCACTTTGCTAATCACTCACAACTCTCTCAAATCAGTCACAAAGTTGCTGCAAACACAAGTTCGAGCAGATTCTTCAAGCTGCACTAAAGTAAGCATAACTTACTCAATACTTATCCGATTTAGTCCATTCTTTTTCATATGTGATTGGATTGACCTTAGCTTCGATTCCATGGGTTTTTTCACAGTAAATAAGTCCCTGGAACTCTGGCAAAAAGGCTCCAAAGTTCACTGTTCATTTCTGTTTTCAATCAAACTTTACTTAACTTGTTCAAACTTGAGTCAAACTCATTTCAAACCTATGTCCTTATGCTTATAACCACTTCTATGGTTAGTTAGGCTTAAAAACAAGGTTGAGACATTCAAAATCAGAGGTTAAACCTCATATACATTCTGTTTTGTCTAGGGTTTTTAACCCACAAGTAATGTTTAAGTCCAAGACTTAATGTAGGTGTGATTATGGACTAACTTGGGTTGTCCAACATAAAATCCCCACATTGCTTGATGATTACTTATAAAGTAGTTGTTTATATTCTTGTATTATTTATAGTTCATGACCCTCTTTGAATGTTTTTACATCAAGTGTAGTGGTGAACACTTAGAGGTACCTAAATGGAAGACTTCTCTTCCTACCTCCTACATGACTTCCATGAAACTTAGAGGTACCTAAATGGAGATTTAATCTTCTACCTCATGCTTGACTATTGGACATAATAATACATATTATACTTATATATATATATATATATACTATTCAACATTCGAACCCTTGATGGTGAACTTGTGTTCATTCGTCAAAGTGTTAGAATAACATCATCTAAGACATAAGACTTGTTATGATTCTAATGAGTATATTACTCATGAAAAATTAACCCTTGAGGTTCCATAGTGTCAAAACAAGTACCTTGTGTTAAAAGATGATTACTTTCGTATACATATGTTCTTGTGTTTTAAAATTCCTAAATCCTTAATCTACAGTTAAACTCCAAAACTCATACACTTTGTTTCTTTGCGTAGAAGGACTTGGTGTTCCAACCTCCAACAACAACTCACTCGCGGATTCACAAGTAGAAGACTTGCAAAACCATGAGTATTCTCGCAAACCCCCTTTTTATGTTTACCACTTTTGGGGTGTAACATGTTAAATTATAAAATCACACTTAAACTTTAATTATACTTGCATGAAAACAATCCTTATACATGAATGTTATGTTGTTATACTTTGATGCTTATACTTGGGTGATACTTATGTGATACTTTAGTCATTAGCTTGTATGAGCCTCCATTTAACATGTATAGCGCTATAGGAGTAACGCACCACCCGTGAACGAGAGGTCATGTTGAATTATATCATTTGTGTAAACAGAGGGCTGACTAGAAATATTGCATGCCTTGTATGATGCTCTTGTATAAACTAAGTTGCCATGTGGATTCATTTTTTTTACTTTTAAACTTATACCTATACTTATTCTTAAACTCGTATACTCGCTTTTGCTTTTGCATTGAATTGTATTTTAAACATGTTACAGGTTGAGGATTGATGATGCTACGAAATGGATTAGCAATGATGCCTAGATACTCACTTAGACGTTTAGGTTTAAAGTGTTGTATCAAATTTTGTTATGTTTATGTTATGAACGATGTTGTTATTTGAATTTTCCTTGTAATATTTGACAATTTGGTTATGAATGAAAAGGGTTGAATTAAATATTGTCACAAATAGTGTTATGAAGTCTCTTACAATCTTGAACTAGTCCCACTCCGATGATTCCGCCATTGGTTGGGGTGTGAAACTTTTTACCAAAATTAATTTAATAAAAAAATGATTTATTGAATTTTGGAAAAATCAGTTGGCATGTCGTTAATCGGTGTGGACCAAAACAATATTGATGAGTTTCATATTGAAATGATCACATGTGAGGTGATATTCGAGATCAACGTGTCTGGTTAAAGGGTGCTGTACGAGATGTTAGTAATTCGCAAAGCAGCTTAAATATCGACAAAGATAGGAAAGATTAGAAATTTAAAACCGTAATCCTGCAATTTCTGCGTGCATTGCCAGGAATTTGAGGGCTCTCCCAAACTGGATATATCCACCCGGTGTGGATTTCAAGGTCGATTTTGCAGCTACTTCAGTTAACTAAGAAATCTCTTCACAGCAACAAGATGAGAAACCTCCGGATCCGACTGGTAAGTGACAAGGAAGCATGTGGGAAAACTTGTACACATCATCTTTGGTCGGTCCATACATGATGTCTTCCATATACTTTTGCACCAGCAAAGGTCTTTCGTCTTTCTCCTTTAGAAGCAGTGTGCGGTTGTTCAATCCACTCCAAGGTATCCGCACACCTGGTTGGTTTGTTCAACAAACACATTTTCTTCAATCACACCATAGAGAAAAGTACCCTACACGTTCATCTTGTGGACTTTGAACTTCTTTTGGAAGAAAAATCCATGAATCTTCAAAAAGCTTCAGACGTGTTGCAGGCGCGTACTTTTCATTGCAATCTTTCCTGAGGACCTGATCAAAGCCTTCAACAATCAAATTTTGGCACATTGTTTCATCTTGTCGAAATTTTCAACTTCATTCATCTTCATTCTTTCACCATCATTCCATCATCTGACATTTTGTCTTCTTTTCTCCTCTATCCATAAAAAAAGGTAACAATATTCTCCTAGATGTAACAATGTTTCAGAGCCTTATGTCGCTGATCTTGTGCATGAACGCTCCACTATCAACAATCCTAAGACTATCAATAGTTCCTCATGGAACATCCTACACACTCATTCAGAGATTAGTTGGAGAGGGGGACCCAAGCCTTCACAAACTTGGGTCGTCCGTCATCATCGAGAATTGTGACATCCATTTCCCGATGATTCGGAATTGATGTAGCTCCCCCTGAAACAATTACTGGTTTTGGTTTCCAAATCTGTTTTTGTTTTTCATTTTTTACTTCTAACTTAATAGACTGTGTTTGGATAACCTCTGGTTTTAAAGCCTTTTCAACTTCTTTTCTTTGTTTCTTTTTCTGTTTCATTTCCCGTTGTTTAACAAGACGAGGGTCCTGTTTTGGCGAAACAGATCTTTTATGGTAACTGTTACCATGGGGGGGGGGCATCAACTTTTGCCTTTCCTTTCGTGAGATGTGGACAATTTCTGACAGTGTGCCCATACTCACCGCATTCAAAACATGATCTCTGCCCAACAAACCTCGGAGTATCATGATTGTAAGATCTTGATAATGAACTTCGTGATCTCGAGGTACTTGGTCCTACATCACAACAATTTGTGTGCTGTGTATAGTTTTTTTGACTGTTCCTTTTCAAAATTTTCTTTTGCATAACAAAATCTATGTTTGGTTTGTTTTCAAAAGATTCAATTTTATCAGTCCCCCCGATACTTCATGAAGTTTATCTTTCGACACTTTTCCTTGTTTTGGCTTTGTTTGCCTTTTCCATTTCTTTGATAAGCGTGACTTTGCTTTCGTTGATTGTTTTGAGATTTCAATTTTTGATTCCCATATTTCTTTCTAACTTCGGATTTTGGGATAGGAGCACACTGAGTTACTACAACTCCCGGGCTCGACTTTCCCAAAAACTTACTAGTAGAATCTTTGAAAACTTTATCAATCAAGGATTGATTGAGATTCTTGATTGGGAAATCCTTGTCTGAATATATTTTATCAGATCCAATCAACGTGTAAAGCAAATTCACACTTTCACAACTCTCAGACTCTTGAGCAGACGTGGACTCAACCAGAACAGTCTTAGCAGGTTTTGTGGGAGGATCACATAGAATATGATTCTCAAGAGGTATGTCCTCTTCTTTGATAACCGCATCAGACTGTACTGAGTTAGTATCATCGGATTCATCATCTGAAGAATCAACATCCTTAACAATGACTGAAGGATCCTGATTTTGTTCAGTAGTTGATACTTTCGTATCTGCTGACACATCTGAATCTGATGATACTTCCTTTTTGTAACCGAGCCCAACTGCAAATTCCTCAACGTCTAATGGAACTGATGGCTCAAAGTGAGGCTTATTTTCCTCATCAGGCATAGCGGTATAATTGTGTCTTACAGGTGGTGGACACTTCTTATAGCCAATGCACGTGACATCATTCTTCTTTTTCTGTATGTCAATGATGTGATCCAGCACATACCTAGAGTTTGAATAACTATCTAACTTAAGCTGGATCGCCTCACTTTCACACTTAACACATGCCAATTCTTTTTGTGTTTCCTCGAGCCCATTGATGTAATTGTTTGTTGCAGTTTGTTTTCTTGAAACCATTTTCTTTAGCTTGGAATTAACTTCTTTTAATGTGTCAATTACCTTTTTAAACTCCTTTTCATGAATTGTATGAAACATGTTGGCCTCTGTGCATTTCGAAAGATCCACGATCAAACTTTGATTGTGGATAAATGTCACGTCGTACTTGCTTTGCAAATTGTCATATTTGCTTTGCAAATCAGACAATTTAGCATTTAACTCAACACAATTATCACACCTATCAGAACTTGGTTTATCGACAAATACATGACTGGATTCGCTCTCCGATATTGACTCATTTGCCTCAGAATCAACAACCTCTCTCGATGATTCACATTCTGATCCATCCTCGCTTGAACTTGAGCCTGTACCATCTTCAACTGAACTTGTAACATCTTCAACTGAACTACTGCCATGTTCAGAACTGTCATCATTTCCCGAGGACACACCATTGCTGACATTCTTGACAATTTTAGCATAAAACGCCGTTCTTGTTTGACCATTGTTCTCCAACTGAATTGTCGGATCACAATCGACAATAGATTTATCCCAAAGCTTGATTTTTGAAGATGGTACTGAATCCCTTTGCTTATAGAATTTTTCGCAATTATACTCTTTAGGGATGGAGTTGATGAGGATGGGGGTGTGGGAGACTGAGCCCATGAAGGCACTAAACCTTTGCTCGTATACATATCCGCATTAGGATCAGGTTTCCAACCATACATATCTATTGCCATATTCGGTTTACTTTGATGAGAAGGATCATATGATGATTGAGATCCTAAAATGCTTGACCCCAAAGGTGTGTACTCATGATTGATTGTAAATAACCAACTTACAAACCAAATGTGAACCAACTGTGAAGCTTCTGAGAAGGACTTGATTTCCACGAAAAATGATTTCCACTAAAATTGTTACCCAGCCCAATTGATAGAAAGAGCAAAAGCCCAAGTATAAAAAATCTGTGACATATACAATTTACGAAAGATCTATAATTAATTCCAAAAACCACAAGCCCAGCCCAAACGACAACCTACGAATAAAAAGTTCAATGAAAACTGAATGATAGTTAATTGATCTCATGAAAACCTGTTTCCCAATTGTTTTAATAGGTCCACGAAAGTTTGTTTGTAAATAAATGGGTCTAAGAACTAAGTGGACACAAAAAAAAGTTAGAAAAGCACTTTTAAACTCAAGTGTTTTGTGGCCCACGAAGAAATGTAGACCAATCCCAAATGTGTTTTTTTGTTTTTTTTATGAATATTAATGAAGCTGGCCCAAAGAATTAATAGGTGTTCCACGGAGAATAATGGTCAAGAAGAGTTATTGTTCACCAAGAGTTATTGTCACGAAGAGTGATTGTTCACCAAGAGTTGATTCTTTGTCACAATTATAATGAGCCTACGAAGAGTTATCTTCAAATAAGAAATGGTCCACGAAGAGTTGTAGGTCCACGAACAGTGTTATCCCACGAAGAATGATATATGGTCACGAAGAATTGTTTATGATTCTTCGTCCACGAAGAGTTGTTTATGAAGAATGGCCCACGAACAATGGATGGTTCACGAAGAGTTGAGATGTTCACCACCAGGGGCGGACCCACATGGTCCGGATCGGGGTCCACGGACCCCCAATGTTTTTTTTTTAAAACTAGTAGAACTGGTATGTTAATTTTATCAAGGACCCCATAAAATAAATTAGTTGGACCTCATAGTATTAAAAGCAAAGTTGGTGTGGTGGTAAATCCTCTTGTGTTCCAACACATAGATCCCAAGTTCAAGTCTTACATGTCTTGTTTTTTAGTTTTTTTAATAAAGTAGTGGTTTCATGTCCACTAAATGTTTCTACATTATTTCTTAGCCCCGACCCGACTACGATTACCGACCCGAAAATTTTAATATTTGGTTGTGAAAAATTCTTCGACAAAAAATGGACCCCAGTAAAAAATAATCCTGGGTCCGCCACTGTTCACCACTATGATTCTTCGTGAAGAACAAGACAAGAACGGGTTCTTCGTTGGGATTGGAACTTGTGAATGGTTGGTAAAAGTTGGTAAGATTTGGAAATCCTTTTCTGTTTTGTCAGGATAAGATATGACCAAGTTGGTGAAAAGCACACATCACCTTTTCCAAAGCTTTTTGAAAATTTTACCTTCTAAACACAGAAAATCCGGTGATAATTCCGGTCAAAACTACACACCGGAAAGTTTCCGAACTATATTTTGCCAAAAATTTTGAGAAAAACCGAATCTCTTCACAAGTTTTAATAAGGTTTTTATGAAAATTTTGGACAAACAAACAGGTTTTTCAAAGACTGAACTCATTTTACTTTCAAAAACATAAACTTTCAGAAATCTTCAAACATTAGTTTGAAAAACTCGACACAAAGCTCGGTTTTAACAAGGACGAGAGCCTCGACTCTGATACCACTTGTAGGTCCCTAGAGGAGGATCTAGAACACCTTCTCCTTGTTACCGAACACACCCGCAAGTGCAGAATCCAAAATGCTCTCTCAAACTCACTGGTGTGCTCTCGGTATTCTTTTATGTTCTGTGTGTGTATTTATAGGCCCAACACCCAGTAACCCTACGAATATTGGTTACTGAGCTCACGAACATTCAGCAGGCCCACGAAGAATGGAGTCTTCGTGGACTTTCCAACGAACCATCAATCACCACGAAGAATCATTCTTTGTGGTGAACAATCCTTATACATTCTTCGTCCAAAGCATCATGGTGATGGTTCGTTGACTTCATTCTTCGTCCAAAGCAATTCTTCATAGGAGAGATCTTCCTCATGCATGGATTCTTCGTTGGACATGTTGCAAGTATGAAAGTTCAATTTGCATGTGTAAGTGACATCATCATGATGATGTCATGATGGTGTCATCTCGCATGAACTTGGTTCTCGTATCGTGAATTGTCGGGTCATACGACGGAGGAACGTCGCGACGTCGGTCTTGAGTCGAACTGAACCGAGTCGAACCGAACCGACCCGCATCCACAAAGTGCATCAACAAAATATTTTGCAGAGACCCATCTGGGTCAGATGGACCTAAATATTTCCTGGTGGTGCTGACCCATGTAGTCTGGCTAGTGCTCTGCTCATCAATAACGGCTATGATCCGTTGGCTCTGGCTCGGGAGATGGCTATCAATTGAAGTTCTCAACGTATTGATGGTTTTGAAAAGAACGTGTCGCTAGTTTCATAATTATTCTAACTCTAAAGTTCTTATAAATAAACGTTTTGGGGTTCTATTTTATCCTACATGTTATATCTTATTACAATATTAGTATTCTAACAATTTTTTTTAGATATTCCAAAAGTACCAATAAAATATTTAGAAGCTTCTGTTAATTATATCTATAAATTTATGAACTCGTGAAGAGGGTACACCATATCCAAAAAAGAAAAAAAAATACATAGATATTTATAGCTGTGGAGGTTAAACCAAAGTAGTACTTGTATTAAGCTGTCATACTCAACTTTCTTACAGTATCATTTAGAAAATATACAGTTTAACATACATATATAGCACAGATGAGCTATGTCAACTTTTTTAGAGGTGTTATGAGACACGGTCCTTACATGGTATCAGTGGCGGATCTAGAAGAAAAATTCAGGGGTATCCCAATTTTTTTTTCTACGGTACACCTATACAATACAATGGCACAATAAAATGATATGTGACATAGACGTATGCACAATATTATATTAGTATAATGAGTGCCATATTTCAAGAAACCTATTAGAAATTCATTTACCAAATATTATATTACTAATGAGTGCCATTCATCCAAATTATATACACTAACAGCATGATTTCCCTTCTCCAATTTTTGCCGCCAAAACAAAACAGTACATTGACAACCTTCATTTCCATTTTTAAAACCTTAACTGATTTTTCGGGATTACAATCAGTTACGCGTACTAAAGAAACCGAGTAACAGCCGTTGTTGTTTTCTTTTTTAAAAACTTTCGCTGATTGTTCGGGATTAGCTATAAATTCCGCGTTTCCGTTACAAACCAATCACAAATCATTTCCATACTTTGTGAGCCATTCGAAGGCTATAAAACCGAACCTTCCGATCACTATTTCGACACCACAACATCTTTCTAATATCGTTGCACATCGCCGGAGAACCAACCTCATCGGAGAAGACGACCGGAGAGGAATTCGACGCGGCGTTTCTTTTACGTATTCGTCGGTCGCAGCCACCAGAGCCGTACCTCCGCCGTTCGCCACGCACTCGGAGTCGGGACGAGGAGTTTCCGTAAGAAACTTACCCGGATCTCGTACACATTTCGGGGTAGACGCCCTCGTTCGTTCTCTTGGATTCCCAATATTTACTCGTGCGTTAATTCAAGAAAATCTCCATACGCAACCACTGTGAGTATACATGATCCCATTTTCATTTTAAGCACTTTTGGGTGCAACTTGTATTCATATTCAAATCCACAAACACGTTAAACTTGTTATATGCACACTCTATCCATTTTTAAACATGAAACAATTTGATGCTTGTTTATCTCATATGCTATGCAAGTTGAACGTGTTAATCTCAATGCCCTTGAGTCTTGGGGTATTGTGAAGTTGAATGATATTTGAACGATATTTGAACGATATTGAACGATGTTGAACGATGTTGAACGATATTGAACGATATTGAATGGCAAAGTAGTAACTTGTATCATCTTATTCATGTTGGATATGAGCACTTTTAAACATTTTATTCTACTATGCTATGTATCAAACTTGTATACTCGCCAACATTTTTGTTGATTTTATTTTAATACATGTTGCAGGTTGATTGTAGGTCCCCTTGATGTATGGAACTTTCACAGAGTTGTCAATCTAATCAAGAGTGCGGAATCCTCTTGATCAGAATATAGCAGAATGAGTAGAAACAGAAATCACTTTCAAATTGGATCTTTATTGATTATCTATCAACTGATTACAATCAATCAAGACCCTAACTACACATAATTTCATCCAAGCCCTAAGTCTCTCATGAATTCTCACACACAAACTGTTTTGGCTGATTAACATAAACCCTAAAGCCTAACCTTGTTTATATAACACAAGGTTGCTACTTGGGCTAGAGTTTCCTACATGGGCAAGGCCCATTTCGTCCACCCTTGTCCCAACTGGGTTTTGTTTAGCCTAAACTCTATAACCAAACTATTACAAAGCTAAACCCGCTAACTGTTTATCGTTTAACTAATTACAAGATATCCAAAGACCAAATCTAAGCTGTTGTCACAAACATGCACCAACAAACTCCCCCTTGACAATAGCTTCATAAAATAACTTTGTCTTCAGTCTTCTTGTAATCTTCATGTATTCTTGCACTGTCTTTGGTCTTTGGATAGCTTCAGCTTCAATAGCTTCTGTCAGCAACAGACTCCCCCTAAGCTGATGTATCCAATCACCATATCTTCAAAAACTTTAGAGTTTGAGTAAACTCCAGTTCAGCATATGTATAGCAATCTTCAAACTCTTCAACTTGTTTGCAATGTAGAAAGGAGGTTCTACCATGCATCCAATCAAACTCTCATCTTCACAGCAACTTCTCAGCCACATGCCACTTCAATCTGTGTACTATAAAACAAACATCTCGAGAAACCATAAGAATTTTTCAACAAAGTTAAATAAATTATTATTATTCAAGAGATAGTTAAACTGTATTACAGATTAAGCATTTTGAACTTATCACCAACACGCAAAACTTTTTAATCACACACCCTATAACCCGCATGATTTAAAATTTTAAACTCACTTTCCAACACCGTCTCCCCCTATCAGTAACAATTCCTCCAAGAATAATAGTTTTCCGTACGTTAAGAATTTTAAACAGAAAAAGACACTATTTTTGGATTTTTTATATTTTCTGAAAGCAAGTAAATACAAAAGCAATAAACACTCTATTTTTGTGAGAATCACTGGTAAGAAGATCATATCAACACAATCAAACTGTTTCACACTATTAGATAATTCTATATTTAATTTTTCATGAAAAGCAGTCCAAGACGATTACCAGTATGCTTGTCCACTTAAACAAAATGCATGAACATTTCAAGTACCATTACCGTATGATACATTAAGGTAATTTTATTACTGATATACTAGTGTGTCCCACTTCAGGATATACCCCCGCGATCAAGGTATGCACAAAGATTCATCGTAGTAGGTGAGTATACTGAATTCATCCGTTTTATTTTTCAACGTTTAGATAATTGGTGAACAGGTCAGTACTTCCGTACAGCAGAGAGACCAAAATATCTAACGAGGGCTATGACAAATACCATTTTTTTTGTACGATTTATGCTTTTTGCACATTTGAATAACTCTCTTTGAGAGCTTCTTCATTTAAGGGTTTTGGCAATTTTAGCTCTTTTAAGATATCATGGGTGTGTCTAGGTCAGCATATATCTGGATGCAGCAGAAGGACACCCCTGATATCCCCAGATGAAATAACAATATAAAGACCCAAAACTTCAGATTTTGGCAATCTATCAACGCAATATTTAAGGTCATTAAACCATACACCACTGATGTGTTCCCCACTCATACTCAGTTCATTTAGGTTTATATCACATTGGTAAGTTGATTATTTCATGCTTTTTGCCTACTGGTACATCATATGATGAAGCTGCTATCACACTTAAGCAATTTAATTCAGTTTCAGTGTGACAGTCTAACTTGCTGATGTACTATCATTTCTCCTTTTTCACATAGTGATAACTCATTTTTAATTTTCTATTTTTTATGTTTTTGATTTTTCAATGTTTTTGTATTTTTATTTTAAAGAAAAGCAGTAAACTATTTACAAAATTCTTATGAAAAACCAGTTATTCAAGATTCCTCATCCCGTTGAGTTCGACTAAATGTTCAAAGCGAGCCCTGTCGAATGCTTTAGTATAAAGATCTGCCAGGTTATCGAGTGTGTCGACTCGATGTAATTCAATTAGTCTATTTTCAGCACAATCCCATATAAAATGATGACGTATGTCAATATGTTTTGTGCGATTGTGTTTCACGGGATTATTAGTTATAGAAATCGTGGCATTATTGTCTATCATAATAGGAGTACGAGTGAAATCCAAACCGTAATCACGCATTTGCGGTTGTATCCAGAGAACCTGAGAGCAGCAGCTACCCGCAGCAATATATTCAGCTTCACACGTAGATGTAGACACACAAGATTGCTTCTTGCATTGCCAAGACACAATCCTGCCTCCTAAGAACTGACAACCACCTGTTGTAGACTTTCTGTTCGACTTGCATCCCCCAAAGTCTGAGTCAGTGTAAGCAACAAAATTCATATCACTATCAGCTAGATACCACAACCCAAGTTTAGGTTTCCCCTTCAAGTAACGAAGAATACGCTTCACTGCTTTCATGTGTGACTCTTTTGGATTAGCCTGATATCTGGCATACAAGCATACGGCAAACATGATGTCAGGTCTTGAAGCAGTCAAGTACATCAGAGAACCAATCATCGCCCTGTATTGAGTAGGATCAACATCTTCAGTACTTTCATGATCTGGGCCAAGATTGTGATTTTCACAAATGGGTGTGTTGAAAGTAGAGCAATCATTCATTTTGAACCGATCCAAAATGCCATACACATACTTAGTTTGATGAATAAACATCCCATCCTCCTTCTGTTCAACTTGTAATCCCAGAAAGTAAGACAGCTCACCCATAGCGCTCATTTCGAACTTGCTCTTCATCACCTGCTCAAACTCTTTACACATATCTTCATCTGATGACCCAAAGATGATGTCATCCACGTACACCTGTACTAGCAGAAAATCTTCCTTCTTCCTCTTGATGAACAGTGTACTATCAATCTTACCTCTTTCAAAACCATTTTTGATCAGATGTGTAGACAGTGTCTCGTACCACGCCCTGGGAGCTTGATGTAATCCATATAAAGCCTTATCAAGTTTGTACACCCGATCTGGATAATCTGGATCAACGAACCCATCTGGTTGTGAGACATACACCACTTCTTGGACTTTCCCGTAAAGAAACGCACTCTTCACGTCTAGTTGGTAAACTTTAAAGCCCTTGAATGAAGCGAAAGCTAGAAACAAACGAATTGCCTCCAACTTTGCCACTGGTGCAAACACTTCATTGTAATCAATCCCTTCCTGCTGATTGAAACCTTTAACCACCAATCGAGCCTTGTTTCGCGTTACTATTCCTCTATCATCCTTCTTGCACTTAAACACCCACTTAGTGCCTATCTCTCTTTCACCTTTAGGAAGGTCAACTAACTCCCAAACCTTCAACTTCGCAAACTGGGCCAATTCCTCTTACATAGCTTCAACCCATGAATTGTCTTTAAGAGCCATATGAATGTTCTTCGGCTCCTCTTGGGAAATAAAGCAACTATACAAGCACTCGTTCACAATCCCAGTCTTCTCAATCGAAACAAATAAACCAGAATTCGCTGCTATGCTTCTTCTCGTCTGAACACCTGCAGTAGGATCTCCAAGTATCATGTCAACTGGATGATCTCTATTTGCTCGTGTAGTAGCAACGGTATCAACTTCAAGATTATCACCCAGGTTTGATCCAACCTCCCCCTGAATGTTCTGATCTGCAAACGGATTAATGAAATCCTCCCCCTGAATGGGTTCAGAGTCACTATCGCTTGAATCAGGATCAGCAGCACCTTGGGAAGTTTCTGGAGCATCTGTCATATCAACATTCGATCTAGGCATGAACTCGCCTTCATCGTCTCCACCAATCACAGCTTGAATCAACTGAGAATCATCTGCATTTGGAAACTCAGGAATATTAAATGATTTAAAAACACTATCATAATCATATAATATAGCTGGACCACTCGTTGATTGTTGAGGGTTGTATGTAGTAATTTCAACATTGTAAACAACCTCAATTTTACCAGTTTTTAGATTAAAAACCCTTTTATTCGGTGTGCCAGGCACGTAACCTAGAAAGTAGCCATCGTCAGCCACCTCACCGAATTTTTGTTTATCTTTATTTCGCACAATGGTGCAGGGTAATCCAAATGGTTCAAAGCCTTCTAAGTTTGGTTTCTTGTTAAACATCAATTCATGACAAGTTTTATTAAAACATTTAACAGTCAAAACTTTGTTTAGGACGTAGCAAGCAGTATTCACAGCTTCTCCCCAGAAAAGAACTGGTAGCTTTGAATCTGAAAGCATTGTCCTAGCGGCTTCAATCAACGTCCTATTTTTCCTCTCAGCAACTCCATTTTGTTGAGGTGTATAAGGAGCAGAATATTGATGTTCAATTCCCTTTCGAAGACAGTAGAGATCCATAATTCGATTCTTGAACTCTGTGCCATTATCACTCCTTATCCTCTTGATCCTTGCATCATGAACGTTTTCCAATTTCGTGAAAAGATCTATCAGCATCTCCGCCGTCTCATCTTTTGTACCTAAAAAGAAAACCCATGAATATCGTAAATAATCATCAGTAACAACAAGACAATAGTATTTTCCACCTATGCTCCTCACGTTCACTGGACCGAATAAATCCATTTGAAGTAATTCATAAGGGGCATCTATGGAATTTACTGTTTTAGACTTATGAGGTTTCTTGTGTTGTTTTCCCTTTTGACATGGAAGACATTTATCTTCCACTTGAAACCTCTGCATTGGAACCCCTTTCACTAGCTCATTTTTAACAAGGTAATTCATTTTTTGATAGTGAATATGGGCCATGCGTCTGTGCCACAACATCGATTCAGCTTCAGATGCTTTTGATAGTAAACACGCCACCACAGCAGTTGGATCCTTAGCACCCATATCCATGACATAAGTGTCATTTCTCCTTGGCGCTCGCATCACTATCCAATCGTCCGGAATCTCCAAACCTGGTTTCAACACTAATGTTTCATTCTTGGTAAAATGGACCGAGTGACCTTTGTAGCAGACTTGAGACACGCTCATCAGATTGTGTTTAAGCTGCTCCACATAGTTCACTTTGTCCAGTGTAATCTTCCCATTGGTCACTTTTCCTCGTCCTGTAATTTTACCACCTTTGCCACCCGCAAAATTCACCTTTCCACCATCAAAATCTTCAAATTCAGTTAACAATCTCGCATCCCCCGTCATGTGCCTGGAGCAGCCACTATCAACATACCATAAGTTGATAATCCTCCTTAGCAGCTCCTGCACACACCAACCAAGAAATTAGTTAGATTGGGGGACCCAAGCCTTAATGGTCTTGGGTCGTCCAAATTCACCAACTACTGGAACATCCATCCAATATCCATTACTCCTAACTGGAGTCTTGGATCTCAGACCTGTTGATGGAATTTGATTTTGATTTCCACTAGGTCTTTGGTCCTGAGGGTTCCTATATGTGTTTGGACTATTTGACGTTTGAAAATTTTGATTTTGATATCTTGAATTTTGATTCCAAGAAGCTTGATTTTCATAATTTCTAAAGCCATTGTTATAAAAAGTTAGACCACCATTATTTTGGTATCGATTTTGATATTGACCTTGACTTCTGAAATTATTTGAATTTCCATTAAAATTGTTCATTCTAGGTGAACTGCTTCTAGGTCTCTTATATCTGCCTGTTGGAGATCTAGGCTGAAATCTTGGTTGATTTCTTTGAAAACGAGGAACTTGTGGAGTTCCTTTTTCAGCCTTATCTTCACCAACAACAACATTCTCTGGTTGCTTAGCAGCAGACTTCTTTGGAGAATTTGCAACTTTCTCCTCATTATCACCTTTCTTCTCAGGTGATTTCTCTCTCTTCTTCTCACTCACTTGTGCTTCATTCTTTTTATTAGGACAACAGCTAGCTACATGTCCCTTTATATGACACTTGAAGCACGATCTCTTGTTCGAAGACTTCTTATCTGAAGCCTTTGAACTAGATTCTGGTTTTGATGATGATGCCTTAGAAGGATTTGGTTCAGTTTGCTTAATTTCAGAATTTTCTTTGTTCTTGATTTTAGCAAACTCTATATTAGATTCATTTTCAATAACAGCTGTTTCGTTTTTCATGTCACTTCCTTGAACAAAATTAACCTTTTTTACAAAAGTTGGATTGTTATTCTTAGGATGTGAAGTTTTCTCATTCAAAACAGGTTTGCTGTTATTATCCTTCTTAGCATCAGCACTCTCAAACACATTTCCTTGACTTGAGGTGGAACTACTTGGTGATGTTGACCCAAAGTCCATGAGGTCATCTTCATCAGGCAAGAAAGAATAGTCATGACTAACAGAAGGTGGAACTTCATTGAAACCATGGAATCCCACACTGGTTTTGTCATTACTTTTCTTCAAGCCACCCATCATATGTTTCATAACAAAAGTAGAGTCCCTGAACTGACCTAATTTCTTTTCAAGTTCAACAATTTTGAGTTGTGCATCTGACAACTCTTTGCATTTTTCAGAAATCTCTTTTGTTTTCTCATCCATCATTTCATGAGCTAAGTCTATAACTTGAAGTTTTTCGTTTAGTTTGCAGGTTAAAGAGTCAATTTTACTTTCATAACCTTTTATTTTCTTCAAGTATGAAGATTCGTTTCTTTTAGCAAAAAAGTTAGATTCTTTAATGTTAGACATCTCGCTCACCAAACTTTGGTTTTGTGTTGACAGCCTGTCTACCTCACCCTGTAGTTCACGACATTTTAAACACATTGAATTCGACTTTACCTCTCCTGTTTGTTTGTCAAGATTGGCCATTAGCGCTGCAAGTTGAGCTTCCATTCTCTTGTATTTAGCTTCTTTTTCTTCAGCTTCCTTTTCATAGTCAGACTTTTGCTTTTCTTTTTCAGCATCTTTTGTCTGATCACTCTTCTTTTCTTCAGCTTTACTTTCTATTTTCACCTCAGCCTCAGCATCACTTTTCTTCTCAACTTTAACATCATCTACTGTAGCTTCACCATCATCAACTGGCGTTATCTCTGCCATGAATGCCTGAGTGACATTGTCATCATTCTCCAAGTGAACACTCCAGTCATATGAACCTTCTCTAGCAGTAGAGATCAGCGCTCTTGAGTTAGAGTTGTTTGATGCATTCCTGTTGTTTGAACTCTGACTCGAAGTCTCCTGCTTTTGTTTTTGACATTCCCTAGCAAAATGCACATAACTTTGACAGTTGAAGCATCTCACTTTGGTCTTATCGAAACCAACAGTCTTTCCTATAAACTTCCTTCCCGTTCGGTTCATAAACCTCTTCACTCGTCTAGTAATCATGGCCATTTGCCACTGCAAATCCATATCTTCAAGATCATCAGGGTCAATCTGATCGTAATCTTCATCTAAAGTGGCAGGATCAGATATCTTCCCCTGAATGTAGTTCTCATAAGAAGCAACAAATGAAGCAAGTAGAGCAAGATGCTCTTCATCAGACTTCACACTCATTGGCATCGACTTAACACCACTGCTCTGCTTAGAACCTGATGTTCTCTTGGCTCCTGATGATCCTCCTGAAGCAGCTACAAAACACACATCACCATCCTCATTCACTGTGACCTGCTCATTCTCACACGATAGAAACGCAGTAGCAGAGTCGCTAGAAGCGTTGTGAGATGATGAAGATGTAAGCCCATTGTAAATCGTTGGATCTTGAACTTGATCATATCTAGTGTCTTTCTTCTTCATACTGAGCTCATAAGCTCTCAGCTTTCCAACTACTTCTTCAAGCTCTTTTGTCTCATAATCTGCTTCTCCCTTGATCATGAGAGTGTAAATATCCCACTTGGTAGGTAAGGCATCGAGCAGCTTGTCATTCTTCTCTACGTCAGAATAGCAATCGATCTCATAATTCTCCATTTCTGACATCAGATGGTAGTAACGAGTGATGATGTCCTCAAGTGACTCATGTTTCATGTATCTGAAAACAGCAAACTGCTTCTTCAGAAGATCAACTTTGTTTTTCTTGACATCTGCATTTCCCGCATATCTTTTCTCTAATGCATCCCAAATATCCTTTGAGTTTGTGTACTTCTTGAAAGTATGCTTGATGCAGGTAAGGACATTTTGATTGCAGCCAAGGCTCTCTTCTCAGCCTCATACATCTTTTTATCAGCATCTTCCATATTCACATAGGCAGTTCTACGTGGTCTGCCCTCAAAGTCATGTGTAGGGTTTGTGTACCCATCTTCAATGCATATCCACATGCGAGTGTCCTGATATTCAATGAAGGATTGAAAACGATCCTTCCATGTCAAATAGTTCTCCACCTTCATCATCTTAGGTGGTTTGTTGGTAGAGCACATGTGACTTAGTAAACGGTTAGATTTACTAAATCGGGCACCATGGCTCTGATACCAATTGTAGGACCGAGTTTCGGGACCGAAACCGTGATTCGTGTGAGATCGGTTCAAGACGGGAGAGATTAGAGATAAACAAACAACTTCTTTGTATTAATCCGGTAGTATAACATTACAAATCGGCCCGATTACATGATAACCGAACTAATACCAAAGGAGTACACATCCGGGGAGAGACCAAGTGGTGATCTCTCCCGGTGAGGTCTCAAACCTTCTAAAATCTCCAAGTGTTGCAAATGGCAAGGGTTTTCTATTTATAGTCACACCCCTTGTCTTGCAAACACACACGGTCAACCGAATAACCCTCTCGTTTGACCACTTCAAACGAGCGGGTCTATACACGTTCGATAGACCGTTTCACTAACTATTACAAATTCAGCGTAAAATAAAACTAATCTATTCGACAAGCATCGGACACAAAATCTGCATCAACACAACCTCATGCTCCATCTTCAAAAGCTCATTCAAAGTAGACATGTTCGACATTTTAACGTAACAGACTGATAAAACCGTACAAAATATCTCCGAAAACAGTGGTTACCAAATTACACCGTTAGAATCGTCTCGAAAAGACGAATCCAATGATATCTAATGTCGAAAACCGAATTCAGGATTTTCCAGAGTCTTTTTCTCCTAAAAATATGAGGAATTCAACGGTGCAGACGGTTTCTTCAGATGACTTACAGTTCACTTTCTATTTTTGAAAACGTGAATTTTTAGTTACGCTTGCCAAATAATCTTCCACCTTTTTAATTACTCTAGTAATTTCGCTGCTATGTCAGATCAATTTCGCTGGTCAGTAACTTGTCCAATTTCGCTGAACAAGTCAATTTCGCATGTCAAATTCGCTGGTCAAATTCGCTGTATATTTCGCTATTACGACGACCAGTAAAGTCGCCGAAAACCGTAATAATTTCGCTGTGGAAAATTATACGGTTACCAAAGTCGCCTTTGGATTTTAGGTTCGCCGGGTCAAACAATTTCGCTGTTCAGTCTGCGAATTTGGTAAATTCGCCAATAGTCAAATTCGCTGGTCCTTGTAAAATCGGAAACTCAATCTGATCAAAATTCTGAAAATTTTTCTGATTCTCCTAACACTTTCCTACAGAATCGAAATAGCTAAATATCAGTAGTTTTTGAAAATCAGTAAGAAAAAGAATGAAGAACGTGAAGAACACGAAGAACAATCTTCGAATCTTCAATCCTTTCCAGCCAAAATCCTTCAAACAATCAACCAACAACTGTCCTGGAAACCTGTAAAACAGCAATCAAACGAAGCAGAAGATCAAAACAGCCAAAGAATTCGAAATTTTTTATCAAAAAATTCAAAAATTTTAAAACCCTAATTTTCAGATTTCAAAGATTTCGAAAATTTCTTCCTGTTTCTGCAGCCAACAATTCTGAACCGAGTCTTCAAGAGCCTAATGCTCTGATACCAATTGTAGGTACCCTTGATGTATGGATCTTTCACAGAATTGTCAATCTAATCAAGAGTGCGGAATCCTCTTGATCAGAATATAGCAGAATGAGTAGAAACAAAAATCACTTTCAAACTGGATCTTTATAGATTATCTATCAACTGATTACAATCAATCAAGGCCCTAACTACACAGAATTTCGTCCAAGCCCTAAGTCTCTCACGAATTCTCACACACAAACTGTTTTGGCTGATTAACATAAACCCTAAGGCCTAACCTTGTTTATATAACACAAGGTTGCTACTTGGGCTAGAGTTTCCTACATGGGCAAGGCCCATTTCGTCCACCCTTGTCCCAACTGGGTTTTGTTTAGCCCAAACTCTATAACCAAACTATTACAAAGCTAAACCCGCTAACTGTTTATCGTTTAACTAATTACAAGATATCCAAAGACCAAATCTAAGCTGTTGTCACAAACATGCACCAACAAGGTTGATAAACGAAGTGATCAAGAAAACAAGCTAGGATGAACCTAGAAACCCATATTAGAATAAGCAATGTTTTGAATTATTTTGTTGCAACTTGTATTATTTGGAAACAATGTACGAATTTTAACATTTAATGAAATTCGAATTAAACTATATTGTCACAATAGTGTTATGATGCTTTTGAGCGATTTGTTCGTCATCGGTTGGGGTGTGACAGATTGGTATCAGAGCCATAACTATAGGGAATTAGGAAAAGTATGAATGCTTTTACCTAGTCTATAGTTTAGGAACCTTCTCACTATGTGTTATTTAAAACAATTTGCCTTCTATCTTATTTGCTTCTCTCTATTCTCTTTGGTCTTTTAATATACATGCCTTTCCTAAGGCTAACACAATGCACACTTGGAGGCTTTGAAGACACTCTTATAACACAATCGAAACGATTCACCAAAATAGGGGTGATTCCCACATTTGGTGATAACTTTCACTCAGCTATACTTTGTATTTTGCACGAAATCTACCCTCAAGTTAGGAGTGATATCCAAATCTTGAAGGAAATTTCCATTTCATATTCTAGTGGACCCTTATCTTTGGATAAATACCAACCACACTAGGGTTCGATGTTATCAAGTTAGAGGTGAAACTCGCATCTTGTTAACTAGTCCCACTCTTCGATTTTCAATCTCGCCAAAGTTTTGATTTTCCCAATCGATTAAGGACGTGTAGTAACTGGAAGGACAAATATTGTTAGTCGCTTCTCGATGAGAGTATTTGTCTATTAGGCCAAAGCACGTTTCCTTAATTTGAAAAGGAATTCGATTTACTTTGGAATAGTCTTATGTTACGTTCCGTGACAATCCACGTTTTACGTTAAATCTCTTTTATGCTATTTCAATTTTAATGTGTTTTACATTTGTACGATATATCATTTCAATCTTGAAGGCACAATACGATTCAAACTTTCCCTTTTCAAAATTCGGAATTTATTTCACAACAATCTAATACATGCATGCTAATATGTTATACTGGATTCGTGTCACTGGGTTATTCTTATGTGATGAACTTGTTTTTTTTAACCCACACCTTAACATGTATAGCACTATGCGTAGTGCTATAGGAGTAGCGCACCACCCGTGAACGAAAGGTCATGTTAAGTCATTCAATTGCGGTACACGATGGGTTGACCTGTTTATTCACATGCCAGTGATACGTTAATCTGGTTAACTAAGTATGTCATCTCGATTATTCTACATTTTATGCTAATACTCATATTCCAAAAAATGGAAGCTTATCATTAATATAGGAGTGATTTCCTTACCTTGACGATTAGCTCCGCTCACTTTTCAACTTCACCAATGAGCTAAGGGTGATTTCCTTACCTCGGAGGTAGTTACCAACTTTTCTTTGTTCCCAATGAAACTTTATATTTGAACGTTACTTTCATTTCAAGCTTGGAGACACGAATCGAACTACCTTCGCAATCTAAAACAAATAATAATAATCTCTCGTGAACAAACTAAATTTACGACGCTTCATTATCTATGTTACACTACGTGAAATTCATTATTATGCAATGTGAAACTAATTGAACCTTTTATATACTATGTGAAACTATATGCAATGTGAAAACAATTTTCTTAAACAAAACATTATGATCAAGTCTTATCTATTCTTTCTTTTGAATCTTTAGATGTCTTCTCGTCAACTTTCCAACAACTTTCACTTACGCTTTTCAACACACTTCGCATTTCAAAATTTCAAGCATTTTGGCAAGAATGCCATCTTTTCAAAAGTTCTTCTCTTAGATTTCGAGGACAAAATCTCCTGAAGTAGGGGAGACTGTAACATCCGTCAAAATGGATTCCCGAAATCCAACCCGTTTTGAAATCCGAATCCTAATCTTTAAAACCTCGGAAATTTTGCGCGAAATAAATAACCATTGAAGGAATTATTATTCTTATTATTATTATAATTAGTTTCCATTTATCAATTCAGTTATCCATTAGTAAATATTTCAATTAAAACTTATTAATTTCAATATGGATATCCATTTATCAATTTGGGATTTTGATTATATATATAAATATATATATATATAAAAGAAATAGTTAAAGTGTACTTATGATATATAGTACATGGCACTAATAAAATGATATGTGACATAGACGTATGCAAAATATTATATTAGTATAATGAGTGCCATATTTCAAGAAACCTATTAGAAATTCATTTACCAAATATTATATTACTAATGAGTGCTATTCATCCAAATTATATACACTAACAGCATGATTTCCCTTCTCCAATTTTTGCCGCCAAAACAAAACAGTACATTGACAACCTTCATTTCCATTTTTAAAACCTTAACTGATTTTTCGGGATTACAATCAGTTACGCGTACTAAAGAAACCGAGTAACAGTCGTTGTTGTTTTCTTTTTTAAAAACTTTCGCTGATTGTTCGGGATTAGCTATAAATTCTGCGTTTTCGTTACAAACCAATCACAAATCATTTCCATACTTTGTGAGCCATGCGAAGGCTATAAAACCGAACCTTCCGATCACTATTTCGACACCACAGCATCTTTCTAATATCGTTGCACATCGCCGGAGAACCAACCTCATCAGAGAAAACGACCGGAGAGGAACTCGACGCGACGTTTCTTTTACGTATTCGTCGGTCGCAGCCACCAGAGCCGTACCTCCGCCGTTCGCCGCGCACTCGGAGTTGGGACGAGGAGTTTCCGTCAGAAACTTACCCGGATCTCGTACACATTTCGGGGTAGACGCCCTCGTTCGTTCTCTTGGATTCCCAATCTTTACTCGTGCGTTAATTCAAGAAAATCTCCATACGCAACCACTGTGAGTATACATGATCCCAGTTTCATTTTAAACACTTTTGGGTGCAACTTGAATTCATATTCAAATCCACAAACACGTTAAACTTGTTATATGCACACTCTATCCATTTTTAAACATGAAACAATTTGATGCTTGTTTATCTCATATGTTATGCAAGTTGAACGTGTTAATCTCAATGCCCTTGAGTCTTGGGGTATTGTGAAGTTGAACGATATTTGAACGATATTGAACGATGTTGAACGATGTTGAACGATATTGAAAGGCAAAGTAGTCACTTGTATCATCTTATTCATGTTGGATATGAGCACTTTTAAACATTTTATTCTACTATGCTATGTATCAAACTTGTGTACTCGCCAACATTTTTGTTGATTTTATTTTAATACATGTTGCAGGTTGATAAACGAAGTGATCAAGAAAAGAAGCTAGGATGAACCTAGAAACCCATATTAGAATAAGCAATGTTTTGAATTATTTTGTTGCAACTTGTCTTATTTGGAAACAATGTACGAATTTTAACATTTAATGAAATTTGAATTAAACTATATTGTCACAATAGTGTTATGATGCTTTTGAGCGATTTGTTCGTCCTGCCCTGATGTTTCCGCCATCGGTTGGGGTGTGACAATCTTGACCCAAGTAACCCGATCGACCAGGAATCACCCTAGTTCGACCAGTTAACTAATTCGAGACGGTTGTTCTTGGTTAACCCGGAATCGGTGGTCTCGTGAGTAGAATCCAGATCTTAAGCTAACACACCACTGAGAATGAGTAGGAGACTAGATCAAGGCCTGATCCTATCGGTTTTGAGTGCATTGAGTGTAAAAGAGTTGAAAGGAAGTTAGAAACCATCTTTCAATTCTTTTTCACCATGAATGCGTTTAGATCTATGCAAGATCTTTGTTTATTTGTGTGGAAATCGGTTGGATCCAAGTTGTTCTTGGTGGATTGAAGCCAAAACATGAAGTTCACAAGAACACCATGATGACGTCATCCTAGAACACCTCAAATCTAGTGATTTTACGGTTAAAAGTTAAGATTTAAAAGATAGAAAGGTGTAGGAGTGCGTGTAGATTAAGGAAGTACAAGATTTAGGACGAGATCTTACCGGAATCGAGAGAAATCGAAGAAAAAGTAGAAAGTTTGAGAGTGACATGGGTTATTTATAGAGTTACCCAAAGAGGAAAGGGTGGGTCGGTCGGATGGCATCTCGCCCGGATGACAATCCGGTCAGATTCATCTCGGTCGGATGGCAGCCTGACACCAGATCAAGTGGCAGCCCGGTCGGATGGCAATCCGGCCGGATGTCACTTGGTTCGGGTGTTCGGCGTGACGATTTTTGCTGTTTCGATTACGATTGCGATCGATGCAAATGCGAGAGAGTTTCCTATTCAAATTACTTTTAATCCCAACCATTCATATCTCGCGCTATCTCTTTTCCACTAATTATCATAGTTCGATTTCGATTGAGTTCGATTGCGTTTCAATTGATTCCCACACGTACATAAATTAAACATGCACAAGTAACACATAAGGCACACACACACGTATAATAATAACCAAAATGCGTAATTCGAGTTGCGAGTGCGATTGTGATTCGATGTCGATTTGATTAGCATAGTTTGATTATCGTTTAGTTAACTTTATCGCATTGTTACTTCCTATAGTTCACAGTCGTAAGTTGATTGAATGGCGAATAACACACGTCGATTATTGTAATTATTGACACTTACTCCACATAATACAACTAAAATAAACACATAAAAGAATTTCACTGCAAGTCAGGTTGTGCGAAATCGGTCGTTGACTTTGACCTTGACTTTGACTTGACTTTCGAAAACACGGGGTGTTACAGCCTCCCCTAGTTGAGGGAATTTCGTCCCGAAATTAGGCTGAAAGATGTACAATATCGTGAATCACTTTGGAGAACTTTCTCTCTCTAGACTTTCACTCTCTAGACTTTCACTCTCTAGAACAAGCTCCTCTAAACAACTGCGGGTACTTCGCCTTCATGTCGCTTTCGAGTTCCCAAGTGAACTCTGCGCCTCGTTTGCCTTCCCATCGGACTTTCACAATAGGAATGCGCGAGCGTCTGAGCTGCTTGGTTTGGCGATCCATGATTTCGACAGGCTTTTCCACGAAGTGTAGTGTTTCGTTTACTTGAAGGTCATCGAGGGGTACAATTAGATCATGCTCAGCCAGGCACTTTCGGAGGTTTGACACATGGAAAGTCGGGTGGACGTTACTGAGTTCCTCCGGTAGTTCGAGTCTGTAGGCGACTTTTCCAATCCTTTCTAGAATCTTAAAAGGTCCAACATATCGAGGCGCTAGTTTCCCCTTCTTGCCGAATCTGACCACACCCTTCCAAGGTGATACCTTTAGGAGTACGTAGTCACCAACGTCAAATTCAAGGGGCTTGCGTCGTCTATCGGCGTAACTTTTCTGTCGACTTCGAGCTTTCAACAAGTTGTCTCGAATTTGGAGGACTTTGTCAGTCGTTTCTTGCAATAGCTCGGGACCGGTTAGTTGCGAGTGACCGATCTCATGCCACACAATAGGCGATCGGCATTTTCTTCCGTATAAGGCCTCGAATGGTGCCATGTGAATGCTGGAATGATAACTGTTTTTATACGAGAATTCGACTAACGGCAGGTATTTATCCCAATTACCACCGAAGTCTATGACACACGAACGGAGCATGTGTTCAAGAGTACGAATCGTTCTTTCAGTCTGACCGTCGGTTTGAGGGTGGAAAGCGGTACTTATATTAAGCGATGTACCGAGAGCCGTTTGAAACGTTTCCCACAGTCACGAGGTAAACCGAGCATCATGGTCAGAGATGATGTCGCGAGGCGTCCTATGATTACAAATGATCTCGTCGGTGTAGATTCGGGCTAATCGTTCTACCTTGTAGTCTTCCCGTATTGGTAAAAAGTGAGCTGATTTGGTCAGACGGTCAACAACAACCCAGATGCTGTCGTGACCTGATGACGTGTGCAGAAGCTTTGTTATGAAGTCCATAGCTATACTTTCCCACTTCCACATAGGGATCGGTGGTTGTTCGAGTAAGCCAGAGGGTCTTTGATGTTCAGCCTTGACTCTTGCACAAGTTAGGCACTTACCAACGTAGAGAGCAATATCCCTTTTCATGCCTGGCCACCAGTACTTGTAGCAAAGATCCTGGTACACTTTGTCGGCACCAGGATGAATAGAATACCTGGATTTGTGGGCTTCGTCCATCAGAATCTGTCGCAAATCGGTCTGTTTAGGGATCCAAATTCGGTCCAGAAAGTAGAATATCCCATTTGATTTACTCACAAGTTGGGCTCCGTCGTGATAGATTCTTTCCTTCTTCAGAGTGCGTTCATTAAAACAGGCATGCTGGGCTTCGCGAATGAGGGTTTCGAGATTGTATTGGGCTTGGACATTGCGAGTGCTGAGCAAATAACTCCGTCTGCTGAGAGCATCGGCAACAACATTTGATTTGCCTGGGTGATAACTAATCTCACAATCGTAATCGTTGAGAAGTTCTACCCATTGGCGTTGACGCATATTAAGTTCTTTCTGATCAAAGATATGTTGTAGGCTCCTATGATCGGTGAAGATCGTACACTTTGTACCATATAGGTAGTGTCGCCAAATCCTTAACGCAAAAACAACTGTGCCTAGCTCGAGATCATGGGTTGTATAGTTCTTCTCGTGGATTTTGAGCTGACGAGATGCGTAAGCTATAACCTTGTCTCACTGCATAAGGACACAACCAAGACCGAGGTTGGAAGCATCACAATAGACAATGAAATCGTCGTTTCCGTCGGGCAATGTGAGTACGGGAGCATTGCAAAGCATGTGCTTGAGGGTTCGAAAGGCAGACTCTTGCTCAGTTCCCCAAACAAAAGGCCTGTCTTTATGCGTGAGAGCGGTAAGCGGCACAACGATCTTTGAGAATCCTTCGATAAATCATCGATAATAGCCTGCTAGTCCGAGAAAAGAACGGACTTCAGACGGGTTCTTGGGTGTAATCCAACTCTTAATGGCTTCGATCTTCACAGGATCGACGTGAATACTCTGACTATTGACAATGTGACCCAGAAATTGAACCTCCTCCAACCAGATTTCACACTTGGAGAACTTGGCATAGAGTCGATTCCCCTGGAGTAGCTCGAGAACCAAACGTAGATGTTGCGCGTGTTCGGCTTTCGACCGGGAATAGATCAAGACATCGTCGATGAATACGATGATGAAATGGTCGAGATATGGTTTACACACTCGATTCATCAGATCCATGAAAACCGCGGGTGAGTTGGTTAACCCAAAGGGCATAACAACGAATTCATAGTGGCCGTATCGAGTGTGAAAAGCGGTTTTGGGTATATCATCCTCTTGAATGCGTAGTTGGTGATAGCCTGAGCGTAGATCGATCTTCGAGAAACACGTAGTACCTTGTAGTTGATCAAACAAATCGTCAATGCGAGGCAGGGGATAGCGGTTCTTGATAGTTAACTTATTCAATTCCCGATAGTCGATGCACATCCGGAACGACCCATCCTTCTTTTTGACGAAAAGGACTGGCGCGCCCCAAGGAGAGGTGCTCGAGCGAATGAAGCCTTTCTCAAGTAATTCCTGGAGTTGGTTTGAGAGTTCACACATCTCGGACGGCGCGAGTCGGTAAGGAGCTTTTGCCACAGGATTGGCTCCAGGAATGAGGTCGATACGAAAGTCGATATCTCGACTTAGCGGAAGACCTGGAAGATCTTCAGGAAAGACGTTGGGAAATTCGCAAACAACAGGTACCTGGTTACCGCCTTTTCTTTCTTTTCCTTCTCCGCTACTACAATGTTAGCCAAGAAAGCTCTGTATTCCTTGCGGAGATACTTGCTAGCTTGGACACATGACATGAGTTTGAGTCCTTTCAAAGCAGTTTCACAGTAGACACACAATAGATCACCATTCGGGAGCGAAAATCGAATCATCTTGTCGAAGCACACAACTTCAGCATGGTTTTCGCGAAGAAAGTCCATGCCTACTATGACGTCAAAACTTCCGAGTTGCATCGGAATAAGTTCGATTGGAAATATGTGATTGTTGAGCTCAAGAGTGCAATCATGAAGAACAGAATTAACGGCCACAGTTCTTCCAGTAGCGACTTCAACATCGAACGTCGAGGAGAGTTGGGAGCGCTTACGACTAAGGAGCTTCTCGAATTCGAACGGCACAAAGCAATTATCGGCTCCAGTATCAAATAAACACGAAGCATAAATACCATTCACAAGGAACATAACATTGACCACGTTGTTGTCAGCTTGGGCTTGGCGCACGTTGATGTTGAAAGTTCTGGCGCGTGCGGCTTCCTGCTGCTGCTGAGGCTGTTGCTGTTGGTGTTGCTGCTGCTGCTGGGGCTCTTGTTTCACAACCCTGTTCGGGCACATATTCGCAAAGTGGTTGGGATCAACACATGCGAAGCAGGCTCTGGCGTTGACCGCGGGTGCCGGAAGAGCTTGTTGACCCTGAGGGGCGGTGAGTAGAGCTTGATGAGCAGGAGCTTGTCGAGCACGGCAGTTGGTAGTGAAATGGCCGTACATATTGCAATGAGCACAAAAACGGCAAGCGATGGAAGTCGGGTGGTGGTAGGTACAAGTTGGGCAAAGCGGGCATGGCCCAGTGTATGCACGCTTATCAGGCGGTGCATTTGCCACAGGCGCCGCTACTTGACGCTGTTGGGCTGGTACAGCTTGTATCGGTGCAGCAGTTATCACACAGTTCTTGTTGCTGGAGCTGTTCTTTCTCTTGTTGCTCGATGCGGTGGTCGTTTCAGCAGTCGATGCGGCGGTGGTAGCTTGATGCAGGTGCTTTGAAGTTTTATCCCATACACCAGCCTTGACCCGCTTGTCGTTGATTTCAGCGGCCCGTAGGTAAGTCTCTTCGATCGTCTTAGTCTTAGCCGCTTGCACGAAATCTGCAACACAGTCAGGCAGGGCTCGGATATACTTCTTGATTGCCATGTCTGGAGTCTTGACTTGGTCAGGGCAGATGATGCTGAGCTGTTTGAAGCGAGCAGTGAGAGTAGCATTTTCACCATCCTTCTGCTTTATGTGCCAGAATTCATCGTCTAACTTTTGGCGCTCATGAGGAGGGCAAAATTCTTTCAGCATGACCTCCTTGAGTTCGTCCCACAACAGACCGGAGGCTGCATCGTTCCCTCGTTTGTTTTTCTCGGCCATCCACCAGTCTAGTGCGCGGGACTGGAAGACGCCGGTAGCATTTAGAGTGCGGAGGTCGTATGGGCAACCGCTCTGTCATAGAGTGACCTCAATGGAATCAAACCATTGGAACAACGCCGTATAGCCTTCCTCGCCAGTGAATTCCTTTGGCCCACAAGACTTGAACTGCTTGAAATTGAAGGCAGCTTTGGGAGTAGCTTTAGGAATCTCGGTTCTTGACTCCTCAGATGATTTGCTGACATTCTCGTAGACATCACTCACGGCTTTTGCTACTTGTTTAGCGATGATAGCAGCAAGACGTTTGTCTCTCTTTTCTTGACGAGAAAGTGGTGGGTGGCGGGATCCAGATGACATTGTCTGCAACAGACATCGTCATAGGACTCAATACAATGTATTCGAATCTCACCTCACACGTCTACTAATTACTAATGTTCAGGAACACAGTCACCCAAAGCACATATCACAGATTCGCACAATCACATAAGCATATAAACACATAAGCACATAAGCACGTAGAGCACAGAAGCACATACGCATTTAGTCACCCTAGGTAGTCAGAATACAGAAATCTATCATTCACAGTTTGCGAGCGTTCGAATATAGCGATCGCGCTTTGGTATATCGTGTAGCGTAGTATCAGTGTATATCATAGCATAAGGTCGTCCACAATTTAGCGATTTGTTGGCGTTTTGAGATAGAAATGCAGTGCGAGTCATGCATGCCAATCGAAGTGAAAGCAAAAATCGAGTAAATCTCCAAAATTCAAACACATAAACAGGAAAACTCACATAAAATCAATGAATCGTCAGAGTCAGCAGTTGCGGGCTCAGAATCGAAACACATTAAAATCGAGAAATAGATCGTCTGCGGCTATTAGACATTGACTAACCAAAGTGGTTCAACTATTCTCAAGGACTTGTTGTGCACTTTTGACCTTCAGGGCAGTGCCTTTGCCTCAATTCTTGGGCGTTGGACACGCATCCCGTTAGTCATACCGTGACTTCAGTTCATCGGAGTTCGTCGAGACTTTGGTGAGAGTTTTGTAAAACCAAAATGAGTCAGGAATAGCTGTCAAGGTTCGGGTGTCACCCCTGACTTAACAACTTTTGCTCCTGAGCTTTAATAAAATAGAGACGAAAATCTGCGCTAAAGTATGGATTTCACTCCTGGTTCAACGCGAATTCTCGCGTTTTATAGATAAATACAGATCAAATAAGCAATTTAATCGAGAGTTTGCGGTTTTCACACCTAATCTCGACTTAATTGCTTAGTCATACTTGAAAATTCGAGTGCGGTGATAGTGTAGCATAGGCGAGAATAGCGAGAAACGGCAAGCTCATACATAATTCCTAACGGATATGCACAAGTCGGT
Source organism: Helianthus tuberosus (assembly GCA_030545235.1). Lineage (NCBI taxonomy): Eukaryota > Viridiplantae > Streptophyta > Magnoliopsida > Asterales > Asteraceae > Helianthus > Helianthus tuberosus. The sequence goes on along the minus strand of CM060412.1, from coordinate 168,342,016 downwards.
CTGCTGGCTCCTAACTATAGACTAGGTCTCTAAGACAACGACCCGGACTCAGGTCGAGTCTTACCTAACTCCCTATAGTTATGGCTCTGATACCAATCTGTCACACCCCAACCGATGGCGGAAACATCAGGGCATGGCACTGAGCGAAACAGATTGTCCAGAAGTTTCCATAACAATTATCATTACCAATCAATTTAAAGTAACATGTCCCATACCATGTCTCAAAAGGTAAACAAATTATTACAGACAAAATCTAGGCAAATAGTTCTGTTCCGACAACTCAGATTTTTCAAATAGAGCAATTGTTTATCTGCTTCTAGAGACTCTTGATTTAATTTGTACAGACAACTATTTGTTGGCCTCTAGAGCCTTATTCTAGCCTCGATTTCCTAGCAGATGTGCATCCTAAGCACCTGTCACATACCTTAAAATAAAGTCAATACATATAATGTAAAGGTGAGCATACAAGTTTGATAATAGCATATAGAGTTCGAAATTCGTTTACGCATAACCAGCACGTACACATAGTGAAATGAAGCACGTCAGTTATCGACATAGATCCATCGATACCAATGACTGAGGGTTGACTGCCTGTGGTAGTTCGCAATACATGATTACCACCGTAATCCATGCAAGTAATTGTCCTTAACAACCCCTGCGAACAGGTGCTGACTCCAAACTATAGTACTATCGTTGCTTAGGCAGGTAGACAGCATTCCATGTGTAAACATAACAAACAAGCATTCATAAGCCACGTATAACATGCGTTAGCGGTTAGCGTTCAAATAGTATTTGAGTAGTGTGTTTATTGTGATTTGAATATTCGTAACGTATGTAACACCCAAAAGTGCGTAAAGCAAAAAGGGATCGAGTATACTCACAGCGATGGATGGATTGAAGGGAGCGCTAGAGAGTAAGGTTAGCCTGAACAGAATGATAGCATAACGATAAGTGATGCGTAAATCGATGCAAGGTGTAAGTGGCTCGGACAGCAGTTCGGTCGGATGGTAATCCGATAGAACGGTCCGGTCGTGCGGATGACAATCTGTTCGGATGGTCATCCGGTCGGACGGTAGTCCGGTCGGATGACTATTCGAGTGGATTGTTTCTTCCTATGAGATGGATGTGTTTGTGTATGATGGCTTGTCCTTTGAAGTTTTCGTTGTAGCATTTTGAAAACATTGAAGTATCTCTACCTTTCAAGTCGGTCGATCGAACGGTCAGTCGTGCGGATGACAATCCGTTCGGATGGTCATCAGGTTGGACGGTTGTCCGGTCGGACGGCGACTCGAGTGGCGATGTTACTTAGTGAGAACAAATCCACAGCAGGTTGTCACTCGATCGGGCAGCAGTCCGGTCGGGTGGCATCCTTTGTGTATTGAACATGTTGAAAATTGTTCGAGTGTTAAAGTCCAAGTATCTCATGATCCGAAGAGTAATTCGGTCGGATGGTAGTCCGAACGGACAGCAATTCGTTCAATACTCAAACTTCAGATAAAGTTGGTCAAATGTGGGACTCAAGGTGCAGTCGCTCGGACAGCCGGTCGCTCGGATGGCTTATCCGTTAGGACAGTAGTCTGGTCGGATAGCACTCCGTCTTGGTTATTCCGTTCGTCTTTCACTTGGTCGTTTTGATTGTTTGTCGTTTTATCGAGACGTTTTGACAACGTGTTAACCAACAGAACTCCATCTTGACCCAAGTAACCCGATCGACCAGGAATCACCCTAGTTCGACCAGTTCGAGATGGTTGTTCTTGGTTAACCCGGAATCGGTGGTCTCGTGAGTAGAATCCAGATCTTGAGCTAGCACACCACTGAGAATGAGTAGGAGACTAGATCAAGGCCTGATCCTATCGTTTTGAGTGCATTGAGTGTAAAAAAGTTGAAAGGAAGTTAGAAACCATCTTTCAATTCTTTTTCACCATGAATGCGTTTAGATCTATGCAAGATCTTTGTTTATTTGTGTGGAAATCGGTTGGATCCAAGTTGTTCTTGGGGGATTGAAGCCAAAACATGAAGTTCACAAGAACACCATGATGACGTCATCCTAGAACACCTCAAATCTAGTGATTTCACGGTTAAAAGTTAAGATTTAAAAGATGAAAGGTGTAGGAGTGCGTGTAGATTAAGGAAGTACAAGATTTAGGACGAGATCTTACCGGAATCGAGAGAAATCAAAGAAAAGGTGAGGAGCACGAGCTGTTCGGACGTCAGATGCCAAAAGTAGAAAGTTTGAGAGTGACATGGGGTATTTATAGAGTTACCCAAAGAGGAAAGGGTGGGTCGGTCGGATGGCATCTCGCCCGGATGACAATCCGGTCGGATGTCATCTCGGTCGGATGGCAGCCTGACACCAGATCAAGTGGCAGCCCGGTCAGATGGCAATCCGGCAGGATGGCACTTGGTTCGGGTGTTCGGCGCGATGATTTTTGCTGTTTCGATTACGATTGCGATCGATGCGAATGCGAGAGAGTTTCCTATTCAAATTACTTTTAATCCCAACCATTCATATCTCGCCCTATCTCTTTTCCACTAATTATCATAGTTCGATTTCGATTGAGTTCGATTGCGTTTCAATTGATTCCCACATGTACATAAATTAAACATGCACAAGTAACACATAAGGCACACACACATGTATAACAATAACCAAAATGCGTAATTCGAGTTGCGAGTGCGATTGTGATTCGATGTCGATTTGATTAGCATAGTTTGATTATCGTTTAGTTAACTTTATCGCATTGTTAACATGTCGATTCAATAGAATGGTCATTCGATCGACGGTTGCTGCGAGTTGGGTTTCGACGTTTCGTTTTGTTCGTTGAGCGTTGCGATGCGTTTGAGCGAGTGTCAATTAAGCGATGCGATAGATTAATAATAGTCACACAAATAATACAAGTAATCATACAACAACATAATTAACCTTGCGTTTAGCGTTTGCGATTAGATTGCGTTGCGATTGCGTTTCGATTATTCACCGTAAACATAGTATAAACATGCACAAGTAACACATAAGTAGCACACACACGTAAAACAATTTGCAGAAATCATAGGTTCTGCAAATACGATGCGATAGCGATGCGATTAGCGATAAAGCGACAATTAGATTAGCGATTACCATCGATTAAACTACGATTATTATAGATACTCCACATAATACAACTAAAGCAAACAAATAAAAGAATTCGATTACATGTCACGGTGTACAATCAATAGTTAAGCAAAGAGTGACAGATCGAAATTAACAATCTTTTCTTCCTTTGACTTTGAATTTGACTTATACTTTGACTTTGGAAACGCGGGGTGTTACAGTCTCCCCTAGTTTAGGGAATTTCGTCCCGAAATTAAGGTGCAGGCATAACGAAAAGCTGAGTATACTTCGCCTTCATATCACTTTCGAGTTCCCAGGTGAACTCTGCGCCGCGTTTGCCTTCCCAGCGAACCATCACAATGGGAATGCGTGAGCGCCTGAGCTTCTTGGTTTCTCGATCCATGATCTCGACTGGCTTCTCCACGAAGTGTAATGTTTCATCCACTTGTAGATCCTTAAGTGGAACTTGTAAATTCGACTCGGCCAGGCACTTTCTATGGTTCGATACATGGAAAGTCGGGTGGACGTTGCTAAGTTCCTCTGGTAGTTCGAGTCTGTAGGCCACTTTGACAATCCTTTCTAGGATTTTAAAGGGTCCAACATATCGTGGCGCGAACTTTCCTTTTTTTCCGAATCTGATTACACCCTTCCAAGGTGATATCTTTAGGAGTATGTGATTGCCAACGTCAAATTCAAGGGGCTTGTAGCGTCTATCGGCGTAACTTTTCTGTCGACTCCGAGATTTCAGTAGATTGTCACGAATTTGGAGGATTTTGTCAGTCATTTCTTGCAGTAGCTCAGAACCGGTTATTTGCGCATCTCCGATCTCATGCCACACAATCGGCGATCGAGATTTTCTTTCGTATAGTGCCTCAAACGGTGCCATTTGGATGCTAGAATGATAACTGTTATTGTACGAGAATTCGACCAAAGGTAAGTGCGCGTCCCAATTACCAACGAAATCTATTACACACGAGCGAAGCATATCTTCAAGGGTACGAATCATTCTTTCAGTCTGACCGTCGGTTTGGGGATGGAAGGTGATGTATGTAAAATGCAACATATAAATTACATCAAATGAGGCATAAAACTAACCCTTTTTAGTACTAATCTTGGAAAAGTGTGCTTTTGTCTTCCTTTTGTATTTTCAGGATTAAATGAGCTCAAATGGATAAAAGAAGCAAAAATACAGCTAAATCTAACATAAATACAAGAAAAGGAATAAACGTGGCATGCCCAACCCCTCGACAGCATGTTCCCAAGAAAAAACAAGACATCAGAAGGCTGAACACGCCCCGTGCCCAGCGGACACGGGGGCGTGCCCAAGTGTCTACAGAAAAGACAAAGTTATAGAAGCTTCTATCTCCTGACACAGGGGCGTGCCCAGCTCCACACGGCCGTGGTCAACGCTAAGATTCGCAGAATCCAAGCAAATCTTGATAGTACAGATACGCTTCTGCACACGGGGTCGTGCCCAGCGGACACGGGGGCGTGGTCAACTAATGTAGACAAACTACAAGAAATTAAGATAGAAAAAGTGGATGGACACGGGGCCGTGCTCACTGGACACGGGGCAGTGTCCGGGCTTTTGTGCAGGCTATAAATAGAGGTGCTTGGTTCACTTCAAAGGCATCCCTTGGTGAATACAAGCATTTAGTGTAATACTTTTGTAACACGGGGCCCTACACCATCATCACAACCCACATCCACCACCATCATCCATCATCCATCATCCATCATAGAGTGTGTGTAGCAGTCTCGGGATCCAAGATTGATAGTAAGAGTTCTTGACAATCAAAGGTCATGTTTGCCTAAGTCTCTTATATCACTTGGTGAAGACAAACATTTAGTGTAAAAGTGCGGAAAACATTAAAGGTTACACTAAAGACGAGTCGGATCCAAGTGATTCATCTTGTCTATCTGTTTTTATTTTATTTTTATTTTCAGCATTTTTAGTTTTTATTTTTATGTTTAAAACCTTTTTCTAAATTTTTTATTTGATTAGACGTTGAGGATAAACCGGTATTAAAAGCTCTTGTGTCCTTGGACGACCTCGGTATCTTACCAACGCTATACTACGCCCACGATGGGTGCATTTGCCCATATGTGTGTTTAATGTTAGTAAAATATCGTGATTTATAAATTTAAAACTTGACTAAAGTGCTAAAAAGGGCTTAAAAATATACATAAAAAATTATAACACACCACACACATCAAAGGCAGTACATAGATTGAGAGTAATATCGAGAGCAGATTGAAACGTTTGCCAAATACACGAGGTAAACCGACCATCGCGGTCAGAGATGATGTCACGAGGAGTCCCGTGTCGACAGATGATTTCGTCAGTGTAGATTCAGGCTAATTTTTCTACCTTAAAGTCTTCTCGTATCGGCAGAAAGTGAGCAGATTTAGTCAAACGGTCAACGACAACCCAGATGCTGTCGTGATTTGATGGTGTGCGCGGGAGTTTCGTTATGAAGTCCATAGCTATACTCTCACATTTCCACATAGGGATCTCGGGTTGAACGAGTAAGCCAGAGGGTCTTTGTTGTTCGGCCTTGACTTTCGAACAAGTCAGGAACTTCGAAACATAGATAGCAATATCTTTCTTCAGGCCCGACCACCAGTACTTGTAGCGAAGGTCCTGGCACATCTTATCGGCACCGGGATGAATAGAATATCGAGACTTGTGAGCTTCGTTCAACAGAATTTGTCGTAAGTTACTGCGCTCGGGAATCCAAATTTGGTCTAGATAATGGAATATCCCATTCGATTTATTCACTAACTGCTCGCCATTATTAATGATCCTTTCCTTCTTCAAGGTGCGTTTGGTGAAACAAGCATGTTGAGCGCCACGGATAAGAGTCTCGAGATTGTGCTGGGCGTGGATATTGCGAACGCTATGCACATAGCTTCGTCTGCTGAGCGCGTCGGCAACGACATTTGCTTTGCAAGGATGATAGCGAATCTCACAGTCGTAATTGTTGAGAAGTTCTACCCATCGGCGTTGGCGCATATCCAATTCCTTTTGGTTTAAGATGTGTTGTAGGCTCTTATGGTCTGTGAAGACCATACACTTGGTACCGTAAAGGTAGTGTCGCCAAATCTTCAACGCAAAAACAACTGCGCCTAGTTCGAGGTCGTGGGTTGTATAGTTCTTCTCATGGATCTTGAGCTGACGAGAGGCGTAAGCGATAACCTTGTCCCGTTGCATGAGAACACAACCGAGACCAAGGTTCGAGGCATCAGAATAGACAACGAGGTCATCGTTTCCGTCGGGTAAAGCGAGAACAGGAGCATTGCAGAGCATATTCTTCAGAGTTTGAAAGGCTTGCTCTCGTTTGGTTCCCCAAACAAAAGGCTTGTCTTTATGCGTCAAAGAAGTAAGCGGGATATCGATTTTCGAGAAATCAGCGATGAATCGACGGTAATAGCCCGCCAATCCGAGGAATGAGCGAACATCGGATGGTGATTTTGGAGTAACCTAACCCTTAACAGCTTCGATCTTCGTAGGGTCGACGTGTATACCTTGACTATTGACGATGTGACCGAGGAATTGAACCTCCTCCAGCCAAAATTCACACTTGGAGAACTTGGCATAGAGTCGATTCGCTTGGAGTAGTTCGAGAACCAAACATAGATACTGCGCATGTTCGGTTTTCGACTTCGAATAGATAAGGATGTCGTCGATGAATACGATGACGAAACGGTCAAGAAATGGTTTGCACACACGGTTCATCAAATCCATGAAAATCGCAGGTGCATTGTTTAAACCAAAGGGCAATACGACGAATGCATAATGGCCGTATCGAGTTCGGAAGGTGGTTTTCGGTATATCTTCCTCCTGGATTCGTAACTGGTGGTAGGCTGAGCATAAATCATTCTTCGAGAAACACATAGCACCTTGTAACTGATCAAACAAATCATCGTTTCGGGGCAGAGGATAGCGATTCTTGATGGTCAGCTTATTCAACTCCCTATAGTCGATGCACATGCGAAACGACCCGTCCTTCTTTTTGACGAAAAGGACTGGCATGCCCCAAGGAGAGGTGCTAGGGCGAATGAAGCCTTTGTCAAGTAATTCCTGTAGTTGACTCGAGAGTTCACGCATTTCGGATGGAGCGAGACGATAAGGAGATTTAGCAACAGGATTGACTCCAGGAATGAGGTCAATACGAAAATCAATATCACGACTCGGGGGTAAACCAGGTAAATCGTCAGGGAAGACATTAGGAAAATCATGAACCACAGGCACCTTATCCATTGCCTTAACTTCCTTTTTCTCCGCTACTACAATGTGTGCCAAGAAAGCTTGGTATTCCTTACGGAGATACTTGCTAGCCTGGACACACGACATGAGTTGGAGTTTCTTCGATACGACTTCACCATAAACATAAAGTTGGTCACCATTAGCGAGCGAGAAACGAATCATTTAATCGAAGCAAACGACTTCAGCATGATTTTCGCGAAGAAAATCCATGCCTACTATGATATCAAAACTACCAAGCTGCATCGTAACAAGATTGATTGGGAAGATGTGTTTGTTGAGTTCAAGCGTACTAATGTGTGCAAAATGAAACATATAAATTACATCAAATGTGGCATAAAACTAACCCCTTTTTAGTACTAATGTTGGAAAAAGTGTGTTTTTGTCTTCATTTTGTATTTTCAGGGTTAAAAGAGCTTAAATGAACAAAAGAAGAAAAAAATGCAGCTAAAACTAAAAATAATACAAGAAAAGGAATAAACGTGGCATGCCCGACCCCTCGACAACATCTCCCCAAGCAAAAACAAGAGAACAGAAGGCTGAACACGCCCCGTGCTCATTGAGCACGGGGGTGTGCCCAAGTGTCTGCAGAAAAGACAAAGTTGTAGGAGCTTCTATCACCCAACAGGAGGGCGTGCCCAGCCAACACGGGGCCGTGGTCAACGCTAAGATTCGCAGAATCCAAGCAAATCTTGATAGTACAGATACGCTTCTGCAGACGGGGTCGTGCCCAACGGACACGGGGGCGTGGTCAACTAATGCAGACAAACTGCAATTAATGAAGAAAGAGAAGATGGGTGGACACGGGCCGTGCCCAATGGACACGGGGCCGTGCCCGAGCTTCTGTGCAGGCTATAAATAGGGGTGCTTGGCTCACTTGCCACTCATCCCTTGACAAACCACCTCTCTCACACTTCACCCACCCACCACCACCATCACAACCCACATCCACCACCATCATCCATCATCCATCATAGAGTGTGTGTAGTAGTCTTGGGATCCAAGATTGATCGTAAGAGTTCTTGACAATCAAAGGCCATGTTTGCCTAAGTCTCTTACATCACTTGGTGAAGACAAACATTTAGTGTAATACTTTTTATTTTTAATCTTTTCGCACTTTTTATTTGGTTATGTATTAATGACTTTAACAACTAGTTCTTATGTTGAAAGTGAAACTTCCTTATCATTTGTCCGTGGTGTCTTGGTGTTATTTTACTGTCTATATAAAATAAAAGATTTACACCATTCATATCTCTACGGTCTATATGGAGATATGTTGGCTACCTGGTCGGGGGTTAAGGGAATGGTTTGGTAAGAGTCTTGCCTTGTTCAGTGTATAGATCCTGCAAGGACCTGGGCCAAGCTTAGTAGGACCTCCTTCAATACCCACTGGTATTGGATGGCGGGAGTTAGAATTTCTTGATCCCCTCGTATGTAAACTACTATTAAAACATTAACCCGGCTATTTAGGATTGTATCCCTGCTGACTCAAACAACTTAGCCGAGGGTAACGTCACCTTCAAAAGAGGGGCCTACCACATTACGCATTAATAACTTAATTAATTATCTTTCAATAATCCAACCCTTTAGGATTGTATCCCTGCTAACTGAAACTATGTATCCTTGCTGACTGAAACTATTGGGTTGAGGTTAACGTCACCTTCAAAAGAGGGGCCTACTACTATAACTAAGATAATCTCTTAAAAAGTGCAAAAGTGTGGAAATAATCAAAGGTTACACTAACACTATGTTCCCGAGTCATTTAACAGGGGGAGGTGAGGGGAGAGGAGGGGAAGGAAAATTTTCTCTCGTAATCTCTCCAATTTGGGAGGATGAATATTTGGTCATATTTTCTTCCCTTTTCCCTCCCCTCCCCCTGTTAAATGAAACTCGGGAACATGGTTTTTCATATTTTCATCTCTTTTCCCTCCCCTCCCCCTGTTAAATGAGACTCGGGAACAGAGTGTAAAGGCGAGTCGGATCCAAGTGATTCATCTTGTTTATCTGTTTTTATTTTTATTTTTTATTTTTCAGCATTTTTAGTTTTTATTTTCATGTTTAAACCTTTTTCTAAAATTTTGATTTGATTAGACGTTGAGGATAAACCGGTACTAAAAGCTCTTGTGTCCTTGGACGACCTTGGTATCTTACCAACGATATACTACGCTCACGATGGGTGCACTTGCCCATATGTGCGTCTAGTGTTAGTAAAATATCATGTTTTATAAATTTAAAACTTGACGAAAGTGTAAAAAGGGCTAAAAATATACATAAATATATATAACACCACACACACATCAGTACAATCACGTAGAACAGAATTGACAGCGATGGTTCTTCTAGTGGCAACTTCAACGTCGAACGTCGAAGGGAGATGGTCGCGCTTACGATTAAGGAGCTTTTCGAATTCAAACAATACAAAACCGTTATCGGCTCCAGTATCAAATAAACACGAAGCATATATACCATTCACAAGGAACGTACCATTAACCACGTTGTTGTCTGCTTGAGCCTGACGGGCGTTGATGTTGAAATCACATCTGCGGGCTGCTGCTGAGGTTGCTGTTGCTGATGTTGAGACTGCTGCTGTGGCTCTTGCTTCACCACTCTGTTGGGGCACATGTTTGCAAAGTGGTTGGGATCACCACATGCAAAGCAGGCTCTTGCGTGAGATGCGGGGGCAGGAGCTGCGTGTTAGCCCTTGGGAGCAGGAAGGAGAGCTTGTGGTGCATGAACTTGGCCTTGAGCTTGAGCTGGGGCTTGACGAGGACCAGTATGGCAGTTGGCAGTAAAATGGCCATACAGGTTGCAATGAACACAGAATCAGCAAGCAATCCCAGTAGGATGATGATAGGTACAAATAGGGCAGAGCGGGTGAGGTCCTGTATATGCACGCTTGGCTGGCGGTGTATTGGTCACCGGTGCCGCTACTTGGCGGTTTTGGGGTTGCGGTTGAGCGGGGACAGCTTGAAGTTGAGCGGCGGTAGCAGCACAATTCTTGCTACTGTTGTTGTTGTTGTTCTTTCTCTTGCAGCGAGAGGACTTTGAAGCTTGCGAAGCGGCGGCAGTTTCAGCAGTGGGAGCAGCGGTAACTTGGTGAAGACTCTTGGCGGCTTTATCGAAGTAACCAGCCCGAACTCGCTTGTCATTAATCTCGGCAGCGAGCAGGAATGTTTTCTCAATAGTTTTCGTCTTCGCGGCTTGCACGAAATCAGCAACACAATCAGGTAAAGCACAGATGTATTTCTTGATGGTTATCTCGGGGGTAGTAACTTGGCCCGGACAGATTATGCTCAGCTGCTTAAAGCGGGCAGTTAAACCAGCGTTGTCGCCACCTTCTTGTTTGATGTGCCAGAACTCGTCCTCTAACTTTTGAAGCTCATGGGGAGGGCAGAACTCCTTCATCATGATGTCCTTCAACTCATCCCACATAAGCTCATGGGGAGGGCAGAACTCGTCCTCTAACTTAAAGCGGGCAGTTAAACCAGCGTTGTCGCCACCTTCTTGTTTGATGTGCCAGAACTCGTCCTCTAACTTTTGAAGCTCATGGGGAGGGCAGAACTCCTTCATCATGATGTCCTTCAACTCATCCCACATAAGCTACATCATTCCCTCACTTGTTTCTTTCGGCAGTCCACCAGTCCAGAGCCCTGTACTGGAAAACGCCTGTGGCGTTAACAGTGCGAAGGTTTTCGGGACAGCCGCTTTGGCGCAGGGTGACTTCGATTGAATCGAACCATTGAAACATGGCAGTAGGGTCTTCTCCGGTGAATTCCATGAGTCCGTAGGCTTTAAACTACTTGAAGCTAAAAGTAGCTTTTGGAGAATCAGTCCTAGACTCTTCAGAGGACTTGCTAGCGTTTTCATTCAGCTCGCTGAAAATTTACTGTATAAGTTTCGCCATTTGTTTTGCGACCAGAGAGGCGATACGCTTGTCCTTAAAGTTTCTTCGGGCTGTGCGAGAAGTGTGTGATCCGAATGACGACATTGTCTGCAACAGACATCGTCACAGGACTCAGACACAATATATTCGAATCTCACCTCACACGCACCACTATTAATTAAAGCTCAGGAACACTTCTTACACGTAATCACATAGGTACATAAGCACAAAGGCACGTAAACACATAAGCACATAAGCACGTAGAGCACAGAGGCACGTATCCACTATATTTTACACGTATTCACCTACATATAATGCACGTATTCACCTATTAATTCAGATTCGTGCATTCGAGAGTAGCGATTGCGAATAACGAGCACACATCGAGTAGCATAGCGAGCGATTTATTAGCGGTGCAGTGATTCGTGAGTGTTTGCGGAGCAAGAAGCATTAAATCGAAACCATCAGTATTTCAATACACTAACAAATAAACAAAAACCACATAAAACACATAAAATTCCACATAAAAGCGACAAATATCAGAGTCAGCGGTTGCGGACTAAGAATCAAAACACATTAAAATCAGCGATTGCGAGCTTGGAATCGATAGTAGAGTGTCTCTGCTTGATAGACGTCGACTTCCCAAAGTGATTCGACTATTCTCAAGGATCTCGAGTACACGTTTTGGCCTAATAGACTGTGCTCTATCACCGTCCTGCAGTGAATTGCACGCATCCTTTCGGTTATTCACGCGACTCAAGTCATTGGAATCCATCGAGACTTTGGTGAGAGTTTTGTAAAACCAAAATAGAGAACGGAACGAGTCATCAAGATTCGGGTTTCACCCATAACTTAACAGCTACATTCCTGTTCTTGTGATAGAATCACGAGATAGTGAGAGAGAATTTCGTCGAAGTACGGATTTCACTCCTGATTCAACGCAAATTCTCGTGCTTATAGTAAAAATGCGCGTCAAACAAGCGATTCAATCGAGATTTTGCGGTTTTCACACCTAGTCTCGATCTAATCACTTGTTCAGTTTTCGAAAATAGTGTGCAATGCTAGTCGGCTTTCCTAAGGCTAGCAGTAATAGTGTTCAGCGAGTGTGAGTGTGAATAGCAAGTAAGCTCGTGCAAAACTCCTACTGGTATGCACAAGTCGGTCTGTTGGTACTTAGACTATAGACTAGGTCGTTTCTAAGACATCGACCCGGACTAGGTCGAATCTTGTCTAATTCCCTATAGTTATGGCTCTGATACCAATCTGTCACACCCAGTGTTGCCAAAGTCGCTAGGCGGTCCCTAGTCGGCCGACTAGGGAGTTGGGAGTAATCGGAGTACTCGGGGAGTATTGATGTGCTGAATTATGGTCATAAAAACTAACCTAATCTAGACACCCTAGTTTTAAATTTATAAACTAAGACTCTCTAAGTGCTAGACCACTGACAGGTAAGTGTACCTATCGTACGTAGTAAAGCCTAATGAAGTCCGAGTATCGAACCCACGAGACACTAGCGACGTTAAACTAGAATCTGACTCAACTAATTACTTAACTGTTTTAATTTGTGTTTTTTGGATTTTTTCTAATTCTACTAAAGTGAGTAAATGAGAGAACAAAGCAAGCAAGCAAGATGGAGGAGTGACGGGGAGCAAACAATGATGAAAACCTAGGAAACCCTAAACGCGAATAAGTAGCCGGATCCGAGCTATCGGTCACCCAAACTACCAAACAACGCCTAGCTAATAACCTAGCAATCCTGACTCGTCGCTAGAGTTGCTAGAAAAGGATGCACACTATACTCAGTAGATTTTAATTAATTTAATTAAACTTGAATTATCTCTAATCTCAAGCTCTAGACCGAAAACCTAATAGATTAACGAACCTAGAATGATCTAAATAGTTCTAGACCAGACTAACAAGTTCACCTAACCAAACAACCAATCACAACCAAGAGAAGCACACAAATTCATAAACAATCACAAAACAGGAATATGTAAATCATCCCAATTTAATCATTAGTCAAAACCAAATAGTCAAAACATTAAATCATAGTTCATCTAGGTCTAGGTAACATGAAAAGTTTAGCCAAAAAAACATCGCCAAGAAAAAGAAACGAGTCTCAAACGATAAGCAAATCATATTTAATGGTTTGTAAAAGACAAAATCTAACAAAACCAAACCCGAATTTTGAATCGCGGCTTTGAAACTCGAACCAATCACCTTCTTGATCGCCTCCCTTCTCTTTGTCGCCTATGTCACTTGCTGCCGTCAACTCCCCCTTTCGAAAACAATAATAAGGATCATGATCCCCTTCTGTCGCCTGTTGTCTTATTAATTGCCGTCTGTTGTGATGATTCTTGGACCAGCCACTCATGGCCCAAAAGATAAGTGCAGCCCACTTGCATAATTAAATCATGATCCAAAACAAACATTGCAATTTGGGTTTCTCTCGTGCCACCCAACCAAGACCAATTGCCCACTTATACTTTTTTTTCTAACTAGTTTTTGCCCCGCCCGCGTTGCGGGGCAATAAGGCAAATATTTCTCTCTCATAACATGTATGTCTGTATAGAGGGCAAAATCGGAATTATATTTTGAGTAGGAGGCGAAAATATGATTTTAAACTGAGAGCAAAATCATAATTTTGAGCTAGGGGGGAAAACATAATTTTATTTTGAACTGTGGGAAAAAAGGTAATTTTGAGCTGATGGCAGAATCGTAATTTTGAGCTAGAGAAAAAAAAACAACATTTTATTTTTAATTGGGGGCACAAACGTAATTTTAAACGGAGGGCGAAACCGTAATTTTAAACTGGAACAAAATTAAAAAAGAGTTTTTGAATCGAGGGCAAAAACGTATTTTGAGCTAGGGCAAAATTATAATTTTATTTTGAGCTGGGGGCAAAAACGTAATTTTAAATGAAAGACGAAAGCGTAATTTTAATCTAGGAATAAAATTAAATAAAAAAGGAGTTGATCCAATAGGGAAGTGACAGGCAGCTAATAATTTTTAGCTAGGGGAAAACATAATTTTATTTTGAACGGGAGGCAAAAACGTAATTTTGAGCTGATGGCAGAATCGTAATTTTGAGCTAGAAGGAAAAACAACATTTTATTTTGAACTGGGGGCAAAAACGTAATTTTAAACGGAGGGCGAAACCGTAATTTTAAACTGGGAACAAAATTAAAAATGAGTTTTTGAATCGAGGGCAAAAGCGTAATTTTGAGCTAAGGGCAAAATTATAATTTTTTTTTTAGCTAGGGCGAAAACGTAATTTTAGCTAGGGGTAAAATTTTAATTTTATTTTTTAACTGGGGGCAAAACTGTAATTTTCAACGAAGGATTTAAGCGTAATTTTAAACTGGGAATAAAATTAAATTAAAAATGGATCGGTCCAATAGAGAAGTGACAGACAAGCTGCGTGACACTATTCCTTAAATGTAGATGTAGGTAATTTGGAAATGTAGATGTAGGTAATTCTTGTTGCTTTCTGTCGCCTATTGCTCCTGTCTTTTTTTTTTTTGAAACACCAAACACACTTTATATATATATATATATATATATATAAAGAGCCAGTCAGGGGCTGAGAAACAAGATACAAGAAAGGAAAAGACAAAAGCAAAGCAAAACAAAGAAAGACGAAGGGCCAAAACAGACCCGACGCCAATTACAACATGACGGAAATATCAAAAGACCTCCACTCTACCCATCCGGGACTAGGCACCTTAGTCCGATTTGAAATCCAAAAAAGAACATCGTCTTTGACTTGCTCGACTATGTTGCTGACCGGAATGAAACGCCCCTCGAAAGTCATTTCATTTTTTGCTTTCCAAATCCGCCAAACTGTCGCCAAGGCAACCGTGTATACCACTCGTTTCCAATTGATACTACCCGGCTGATTTTGAATGTACCCGATCAGCTCACGAAGGTTTGCAATCTCGATAGGGAACTTGATACGCATCCAAGTTAACAATATCCACCAAACGCTTCGGGACCAAAGGCACTTAAAGAATAAGTGATCCGGGTCTTCTATGTTTAAGCCACATCTCGGGCAGGAGCAATCCAGGATCGGGACCCCCTGCTTAGCCAACCCAACTCTAGAAGCAACCTTGCCGAAGATCGCTCTCCAAAGAAGATAGTTAACTTTTGGGGGAGCCCAATTATTCCAGCCATAAATAAAACCTTCAGAATCATTTAAAGCCTTCTCGAGATCCGACCGGACCTGTTTAACAGAGAAGCTCCCATTCACTTCCGTCCTCCATTTCCATCTACCTTCGGATTCCACAAGGTTATCTTTCAAGCTAACTCCCAATTTCTCCAAAGCTAGATCAACTGAGCAAATATCTTTCCAAAGACCGGGGATGGATTTTTTTAACGGAATGGAAGCCGGAAGTTCAGAGCTCGAACTCCCATGAATCGCCTTCACAACCGACACCCACAAATCATCCGGTTTTGACGCAAACCGCCACCACCATTTGGACATCATGCCTACTATTGCTCCTGTCTAACTTTATTTTCTTCGAGATTAATGGCCACCCTCTCCTCTGTCTCTTGCATAATTACATTTAAGCTGCCATATGAACACATAAACTAATTAGAAGTAATAAAGTCCATTCACTTCCACTTTCTTTTGATTTATTATTTTACGTGGACATGTAACTATCTTATAACTAATTCATACTTCTCAATTAATTCCAAATTAGTTACACCATTTTTTCTTGAATTTATAGTTTTAGCTCGGTTTTCACTAAAAATTATCAAACTTCAACCACGAACCAACTACGAGTGGATTTTAATAAAAAAAAAACAACCGTAAAGCCAGTAAAAAATATAGGAATAATTATATAAAATATGTCTATTTTAGACCACATCAAATATCCCCACACTTTACCTTTTGCTTGCCCCTAAGCAAAATCCTAAGCACCATGTCCAACTTAAACACTTAACAATGATGCAAGTCTCAAACAAATTATAACGCGAACTACGAAATCATTAAACACAGCGGTTTCACAAGACTTACAACGTTCAAAAGGTTGACGAATCGTAATATTTAAATGAAAACGGGCCCACCTAATCAAGTTTTTCTTACCTTTAAGCAATCAATTATGCAATGTCAACAGCACTCACAATTTCACTCATCTCTCGGCTAATATATATAATATTTCGAGTGAACTCTCAAAACCGAACTATGAAACATACTATCGTAAGCTTGTACGTCAATCAGATCTCCACCTAAATGTTAGAATTTAACACGGATCAAGAGGGCTTTATTGGGTAGGTAAGGGCTAATGGTAAGTTTATTTTTATTTTATTATTTTTTTTTTGGGGGGGGGGGGGGGGGGAATAAGTGGCTAAGCACATAATCACACGATAAACCGGATAAGCACGAAACAAATACTAACATATTGGTCATTTCGACCCACAACTTTATTCTATTTTTTTCTTTTCTTTTTTTTTCTTTTTTTTCATATATTTTTTTTCATTTTCAAGATAAAGATAACAGTAACACAATACGATCCGGTTATCAACAATGGGTAACAAACGTATGGTTTTAGGCTCAAAGTGGTATCTAAGGGTAATGGTGAAACGGGTCAGCCACGAAGGCTACACAAATAGGGGTGATCCTAATGCCTCTATCACATCCAAGCCAAATCCTAACCGAAGGTCTCAAACTGTATCAAAACGCACAAGTTCTAAAGCAATGCAACAAAGTTGGTAAACACACATGAAACGAAAATAGTGATCATATATATATGAAACATATAAAGGCTCAAATCTCACTATCATGTGGAAAATAGGGCTACCGATATTGACAATGCACAACCAATTAACTATACGGCTCCATCCACTATCCTAGGCATCCCAAAACCTTTTACTCCCAGAAACCGATTCGGTCAACCTACTATCTCGTAACTTAAAGAAACATGCGTTCTCGACTCGTAAATTCGACAATTAAACCGCTTTTGACCGACGCTTTGAAAAGGCTTTTGTTTTCTATGCGCTAAAGGACCGGGACTCGTAACAAACTTACTTTTTTCGATTTTCTGATTTTTTTTCATTTTTTTTGACTCAAATCTATCTAAAAAGACATAGTTTCCCATCCCCACACTTAAACTCTACATTGCCCTCAATGTAGGATGAAAACCAACTCAAAAGACTAAAAATAAATAAGAAATAAAAAGACTAAGGGCAAATTGGAAAGGACTTAGCTGGTTTTATGACGCGTAAGCTCCCGAGGTCTCGTCCAATCCAGCTCGATCGTATAGCATTCCATTCGCGATCGGCTTTGACTCTGACTAGTACACTTGGTAAATTCCTTGAAATTGGTGTACAGCTGCGAAATCACCCGAATGGAGATTGAGTACGGGTGGTATGATTCAAACCTACATAAACAAAAACAAGCAAAACCAAAATAGTACCGACTCTAAAAAAACGACTCAAACGATACTAACTTAGACTCAATATACAAAAACTACGACTCTATACAAACTCTATGAAACCTCCCCACACTTGAATTTAATCAGGAGGTTTCTCCTTTATCCAACCCCGGTCTAACCCGTTTAATTCTAATTGTTCATCATTATTTATTAAAAAGTTAACGATGAAACTAGAAAAGATTTTAGGATACTCAAGCCTGTCAGACCACCAAAATTTAAATTTACCTAGACCAAACCTAATACGATGCATGTAATGAGGAAGATGGTTGTCTCTGCACTTTAGTTTCTCCCTTTGCTTCTGTTTACACCATCTCTGAATGCTCAGACTATGTTGATCCAAGTTCCTTCGCGCCTTCTCCCGTGTTCTTGTTGGTATGTGTGGCAATCCAACATCTAAATCCTTCACGGGCCAGTTATCAAACTCGTCAGCCACTTTATCTTCTTCTACGTTTGGTATATGTTTGATCTCCATGGTCGGTGTCTCTACAAGTAATGTGTCTAGATAAGCGAGATCACCAACCGGGTCAAATTCTTCATCTTCAAGAGTTGGCAAACCTAACAACTCATCACCAAAATCCTCCTCCCAAGATGGTACATGCTCACCTTTCTCATCCTCCATCTTGTCAAGTAGCTCTTTTTCAACTTCTTCAACTTTTTCAACTGCGGTGTAGTCGGTCACCTCTAACTCTGCCTCTTCTACTACCCCCTCATCATCACTCCAAAATCCATCATCGATATTCCATGGCGTGGGACACCAATAGCTAGAATTAACGACTTGTTGAATCGGAGGTGGGACTTCAACGTCCATTATCGTCTCCGGTTCATGAGTGTGATCCTCATCTTCCTCATACAAGGGCTCAAAATGTGAAACCTGCACGACATCATCCTCACAAGACAAGGGTAAATCTGATTCATGAGAATTATAATAATTAAAAGTAGAATCGTAATATTTACCTTGCAGTGGACTCTCAATGCACATTTCTCCCCTCGGATCTAAAATTGTATAGTCCATCTCACCATCGACCGTTTGATATCCTAGATAATTTCCATTCACATCATACGTGTAATGGCCTTGGCTCTTCAAGCTCTGTGATCTTAAACCATCAAGTGCGGCTTGAATCCTCCTTTCTCTTTCTTCCTTAGCAGCCTTAACCCAGTAACGGAAGTCCTCTGTTGTTTGTTTTGGTTGCCAATTCCAAGACTGATATGACTATGGCTGCACAAGAGGGTTAGCATCGAAATCCATAGAACACCCCGAATCGTTTAGACAATATTTGGTGTAATGAGGGCCTCTACAGATAAAACACATGATAAAAAATATATAAAAAAATTAACTAATAAAAATATATTTACAAAAACGACTAGACACACTACTACTAGACACAAACCCTAAGACTCAAACTACAAATAAGACCAATTAAACAAATAAGATCAGTCAAAGCTAATAACGCAATTGTCACACCCCCAAAATCCACACGCGGAGTATCACCGTATGTAGGCGTGACTGACCAGGATCAAGCCACCAATCATATTGAACATAGTACGTAAATAAAAATAAAACCCAACACAATATAATTGGTGTCCAAACAAAACATAGTTTAAGTTGTAAGCGGAAGCATAATGTTTAAAAACCAAAGTATAAGTTCAAATATATCAAATGTTTATCATGGCATAAGACTATCCATGTCCCACAACGACCACGCCTCCGCGTGCAAGCTCCATAAGTACCTAACGACCTGCAAGGCATGTAACAACGAGTCAACAACAAAGTTGAGCGAGTTCACAGTTGGTGTTCATTTTTAAGTTGTTTCAAAAACCAGGAATTCATTTGTAAGTTGTAAGTTAATCAGTTTACCCTGTTTCCCAAACATATCCATAGTTGGTGGGGGCTTCCCCATGTTAACCACTAGACCCGTTTACCATATCGACTACTGATGAAAGTAAGTTGGTGCCCTAGTCAATGTCTATCATCATTGACGTGCCATAGTCCATTAGTCCACGCCCGTCCTCTGCAGCACGGTGTGAGGCATGTCAAACCTAATAGCGCTATTTAACTAATGACCCGCTCGCCATTGGCCTCGGCGATTAAGTCGATACAAAATGAGGGACTTAATGATAGAGCTTTTGGTCTAGTATCTGTGTTGTCACCCTTCAATAAAGAGGGTGTGTACGTAATCCCCAAACCAGGAGACTACGCAGGTTTCGATTAAGTTCTTAGTATGTGTTGTCACCCTTCAATAAAGAGGGTGTGTACGTGTTCCAAACCAGGAGATCACGCAGTTTCAGTTCAAATCCTTTACCCATTCCCAACCCCTGGGAATCCCATGCCTTGTAGAAAGTGTGAACTCTAATTGGTTTGCTCGGTATGACTAGTTACTTGTTTAACAGTTGATCAAACACGTCCTAAAAGGGTTACTGATATCAGTCAGTTTTACGTGCATATGAACCACAGTTTTCATATTCAAGTAATTCGGGTATTCATTGATCACATAAAACACATTTACTGTACATGCAACGCACACATGTAATTAAAGTCATGGTAGTTAACTCATCCGTCTAGAGCACCAAACAAATGCTTAACGTGTAATCACTCAAACATGTTATATACATACCCACATAATCTACTAGTCCACATTTCCAACCCAATTATCAAACATGTACGGCCCAAGATAAAACATGTATGTATCATAATTACTAGCAAAACTAAACATTCAAGGTCCAGCCCAATTGTATCTTGTGCGGCCCAGCATCATTCCATGTCCAATCCAGCATATGTTTAAAACAAATCAATCCAATATTACTTAGAATAAATGCGGCCCTATAATAGCATTTAACATATAAATCTGATGAACATGTATATGATGACCACAATTCATAATATTCTATAACCTTCTTGTTAGAACAACCCAAGATTTCTATTATGTATCATCATCATAACATAATCCAGCAATCCTCAAAACATTCATATTACTAGTACCAAATAAGGTTACAAACAGTCCAATTGATTTCGGCCCACACTAACAATACCAACCCAAGAAACATTTAACCTAGTGGTGAGTTTTAATTACCAAATGCAGCCCAATACTTAATTAGTTCTCAAGCGGCCCACCCTTATGCTGTTTGATCCAATATGTTCATATATTCAGCCCAGTTTAGTTTTATCTTCGCATCATGTAGTTATACCATATGATCAGTGAAATAACATTCTTACTACTCATTAATATCAAGATTCATCCAGTTGCAACACATCAGAAATTCATACCAATACTATAACACACTTATTCTTCAATCATAAAATCCAAAACGTCATAACACATGTCTTTACTAGCATACCTTATTCTTTCTTAATCATTAATATTAATTGTTCTAATCACATTAACTAAGTATTCACAGCCATTATCACGAATTATAACACAACTAAGATCGTGGGTTACCCTACCCGACTCATTTACAATCTACAAACATCACAAACAAACACCAAGAAGCCCTTATACTTGATCATGTAATAAGTAATATATATGTACTGATGTTCGGCCCCCATGATTCCCACATTTATAAAACATATCAATCAAGATTACACATACACTTAAACATCAATTAATAATCAATAGTTAGCGTAGATAAGATTTACTAACCAATAGCCTTGATCGAACAAGATGAGGTATCAAGAGAGGTATGCCTACTGCCGTACGTACAAAAAGGGGTGTAGGGTTTGTTTTTGTTTAGAGTTGTTATCTTGAACCAATACATAATACGTAAACATATACTAAAGTCTTGGGCGGTTCACTTTGGCCGATAATGGGCTCAAACCCAAGTGATCCGAAATACATAGTCAAGGCAGCCCATATTTGTTTTTTCTTTAGTTTTAGTATTATATTTATATTATCTTGTATTTTGCCAGGTCCTGATTTAAATGGAGCAAAAAAGAGTAATATGGAAATGACCAGCCAGTTGGGCAGAGTGGGGTGCCAGGGACCGAATTGAACTTGCCGTTATTTTCCTTGATTTGGCCAAGCCCGCTATCTCTATAGAATAAGACACTGCTTGAAAGTTCGGGTTGTCACATCATCCCCAACTTGAAAGAAATTTCATCCCGAAATTCGACGAGTAAGCACAGAGGAGTGAAGTGAGAAATCAAGATTGCTGCGGATTTTGCTCAGGTGCCACATTATCCCCAACTTGAAGAGGAATTTCGTCCCGAAATTCACCAGTTTTTCCAGAATTAGACTTGTCATCAGGAAAAGGAAAAAGTTGAGGATACTTAAGCTTCATCTGATCCTCGCGCTCCCACGTGAACTCCGGTCCACGTCTTGAGTTCCAACGAACTCTCACAATCGGGATACAACTATGTTTACGCACCTTGACCTCCCGGTCCATGATCTCTATAGGCTTTTCGAAAAACTGCAACTTGTCGTCAATCTTCAGCTCTTGAAATGGCACAACCAGTGTTTCATTAGATAAACACTTCTTCAATTGCGAAACATGAAAGACATCGTGAACATTACCCAACTCAGCAGGTAACTCGAGCTTGTAAGCCACTTTACTGATCCGCTCCAGGATTTTAAATGGCCTAACGTAACGTGGATTGAGCTTACCGCGCTTCCTAGGCGTACCACACCCTCCCAGGGTGAGACTTGCAACATAATATGATCGCCTACAGCGATCTTCCAGTGTTTCCTAAGCTTATCAGCTTTCCTGACGGTCACGCGTTGCCGCCAAACGATTTCCGATCTAAACAATCTTCCCAAGTGGTTCGAGTACAAGTCCTGGATCTGTGATTAGGTTGTCACCCACCTTAGTCCAACAAGGAGATTAGCGTTACTGTCCATGCAATGTCTCAAACCGAGCTGTCTGAATACTAGAATGGTAGTTGTTGCAGTAAATTCAACCAGAGGTAGGTGTCCTTCCAATGTTACTAAGTCAATCACACACATGCCCGCAACATGTCTCCAAGTGTCAGGATGGTTCGTTTACTCTAACTGTTTGTCCTATGATGATGAGTATACTCCTATCTATACGTGAGCCAAGAGGGTTGTGTAATGTCTGTCATAAATCAGGTATAGATCAAAATCAGAGATAACAGGAGTTGGCACCTCGTGCCTAAAAGCCGCCTCTCCCAGAGGGATATTCAAAACTTGTGAAGGCTCGACAGTTTCCTTGATTGCACGAGAGTATGCTGGTTGCGTGAGACGATCAACGATCATCCAGGTGATATTGTTTCCGTTTCAAGTTCTAGGTAGACTAGCGACCAAATCCATGGCAGTCTGTTTTCGCTTTCCTTATAGGTGTTTCTGGTTGCCAACACTTCACATTGACTTTCCCACAAGTCAAATATCATTCACATACCTAGCTAGGTGGGCCTTCATTGCTGACATGATGGTAATCTTTACACTACTCTGAAACCTTAGGTCAGGCGACGATTCTCCACTAGGGAGAGGGATACGCATAGTTTTCTCCTTACAGGGTGTATCTACGCGATATCTGGATAACCAATCCACACTAACTACTGCGTCGAAACCATCCAGGATAGTAGAAGGAAAGTCGATGTCGAACACTTGTCACACAAGGTCGAGTTTGCATTCCAACGAACATATGAGGTTTCAGTTGATTCGCCATCAGTCGATTCCACAACAGGTTGGTTTCAAGGAGCATCGGGGTTAAACAGAACAGGAACGAGGCGTTTAGTTACCAAGAAAGTGCAGGCCACCGTGTTGCTATAATCCTGGCATCGCCCATGCCAATCCTAAATGCCCTTCCACGAACATCATTTCCAGAGTTGTTGTTTCCGTTACAAGATATACCAGTACTTGTCGTCATCCCCCTTGGTTGTTGTCACCTTGAATTATCAACGGCCAATCCATGCCGTAGACACCTTCATTTCCATACTGTAGGCTACTATTACAAGTACCTTGATGTTGCCATGTCTGTTGCCTCTAATGTCGTTGCTTGAAACGGAGACAGGGTCCATCTTATCACATGTCCGTGCCAAGTCCTAAGGCGCTACTTCTTGTGTTGGCAGTTACACATTCCACACCATGGTCAGTTGTCATCGTTTATGTCCCGATTATTTCGTAGGAGTTGACTCCCCTGAGTCGCTGACAAGGGTTAAGGATTCGGTTGAAGCCAAACCGCTGGTGCTCGTTGCCGGTAATCAGGGTCGTCAAAGTACTGAGGTCGGCAAATTACTACGCTCAACTTCCCATTCATCGATGTTGCAAGTTGCTTGAGTAATACACGGTATGTTACGAGAGC
Organism: Helianthus tuberosus; assembly: GCA_030545235.1. Taxonomy (NCBI): domain Eukaryota; kingdom Viridiplantae; phylum Streptophyta; class Magnoliopsida; order Asterales; family Asteraceae; genus Helianthus; species Helianthus tuberosus. The sequence goes on along the minus strand of CM060412.1, from coordinate 168,318,086 downwards.
ACTGCAAAAGTGATCGCGCTTCGGGATCCAAGGCGTCAATACGTTAAGTTCCAGCAAACGAAGAAAGGTGAGAAAGATATATACCAATCATTGTCCTTGCAACATCGAACTCGTGGATGTTCGTACAAGCACCTATCATTCTACACAGTTTGCTAGGCGTTCAGATGGGTGTTCAGGTAATACTCGTTAGCGTCGAGATTCGAAAGGATCCAGAGAGGAATGGAAAGTTCACGTTTGAGTAGGGGACAATCACTACTATGACCCCTATAGGTTTGTTATGTTTCAAATCGATCAAATAATGGAATGGAACCCCTTTTCCACTTGTTAAGCCTCACTGGGACTCACATGCACCCCACATTATTATTATGTGTGCACCCACAATAATATTGTGATTTGCATGCTCATCTCAACTCCTCTTAACTCATGTCAAATGGTTCCTCAAACTCGAGTAGCAACAAAGAGTATCACGAAGCGTAAGTCATGAAGGTTTAGGGAAATACTACCCTATCAGTCTCATATGCAAGTATACATGAATTCATACTGTTGTGCTAAACGTGCAATCACATGCAATATCATATGTAGGTGTTCACTAGTTATGCAGTACAATGAGTATACGAGAGACGAACCTTGCAATCTGGAGCTGAGTGTCATGGTCGTATTCGCGTCTTCAGAACTGTTCGGTTATAGTCTGGTTTTAAAAAAAAAACGTTTTCCCCTTTTTAAAACCAAGTTCACTATAGCCAATGGCTCTGATACCAATCTGTCACACCCCCAAAATCCACACGCGGAGTATCACCGCATGGAGGCGTGACTGACCAGGATCAAGCCACCAATCATATTGAACATAGTACGTAAATAAAAATAAAACCCAACACAATATAATTGGTGTCCAAACAAAACATAGTTTAAGTTGTAAGCGGAAGCATAATGTTTAAAAACCAAAGTATAAGTTCAAATATATCAAATGTTTATCATGGCATAAGACTATCCATGTCCCACAACGACCACGCCTCCTCGTGCAAGCTACATAAGTACCTAACGACCTGCAAGGCATGTAACAACGAGTCAACAACAAAGTTGAGCGAGTTCACAGTTGGTGTTCATTTTTAAGTTGTTTCCAAAACCAGGAATTCATTTGTAAGTTGTAAGTTAATCAGTTTACCCTGTTTCCCAAACATATCCATAGTTGGTGGGGGCTTCCCCATGTTAACCACTAGACCCGTTTACCATATCGACTACTGACGAAAGTAAGTTGGTGCCCTAGTCAATGTCTATCATCATTGACGTGCCATAGTCCATTAGTCCACGCCCGTCCTCTGCTGCACGGTGTGAGGCATGTCAAACCTAATAGCGCTATTTAACTAATGACCCACTCGCCATTGGCCTCGGCGTTTAAGTCGATACAAAATGAGGGACTTAATGATAGAGTTTTTGGTCTAGTATCTGTGTTGTCACCCTTCAATAAAGAGGGTGTGTACGTAATCCCCAAACCAGGAGACTACGTAGGTTCCGATTAAGTTCTTAGTATGTGTTGTCACCCTTCAATAAAGAGGGTGTGTACGTGTTCCAAACCAAGAGATCAATCAGTTTCAGTTCAAATCCTTTACCCATTCCCAACCCCTGGGAATCCCATGCCTTGTAGAAAGTGTGAACTCACCTTGGTTTGCTCGGTATGACTAGTTACTTGTTTAACAGTTGATCAAACACGTCCTACAAGGGTTACCGATATCAGTCAGTTTTACGTGCATATGAACCACAGTTTTCATATTCAAGTAATTCGGGTATTCATTGATCACATAAAACACATTTACTGTACATGCAACGCACACATGTAATTAAAGTCATGGTAGTTAACTCATCCGTCTAGAGCACCAAACAAATGCTTAACGTGTAATCACTCAAACATGTTATATACATACCCACATAATCTACTAGTCCACATTTCCAACCCAATTATCAAACATGTACGGCCCAAGATAAAACATGTATGTATCATAATTACTAGCAAAACTAAACATTCAAGGTCCAGCCCAATTGTATCTTGTGCGGCCCAGCATCATTCCATGTCCAATCCAGCATATGTTTAAAACAAATCAATCCAATATTACTTAGAATAAATGTGGCCCTATAATAGCATTTAACATATAAATCTGATGAACATGTATATGATGACCACAATTCATAATATTCTATAACCTTCTTGTTAGAACAACCCAAGATTTCTATTATGTATCATCATCATAAAATAATCCAGCAATCCTCAAAACATTCATATTACTAGTACCAAATAAGGTTACAAACAGTCCAATTGATTTCGGCCCACACTAACAATACCAACCCAAGAAACATTTAACCTAGTGGTGAGTTTTAATTACCAAATGCAGCCCAATACTTAATTAGTTCTCAAGCGGCCCACCCTTATGCTGTTTGATCCAATATGTTCATATATTCAGCCCAGTTTAGTTTTATCTTCGCATCATGTAGTTATACCATATGATCAGTGAAATAACATTTTTACTACTCATTAATATCAAGATTCATCCAGTTGCAACACATCAGAAATTCATACCAATACTATAACACACTTATTCTTCAATCATAAAATCCAAAACGTCATAACACATGTCTTTACTAGCATACCTTATTCTTTCTTAATCATTAATATTAATTGTTCTAATCACATTAACTAAGTATTCCCAGCCATTATCACGAATTATAACACAACTAAGATCGTGGGTTACCCTACCCGACTCATTTACAATCTACAAACATCACAAACAAACACCAAGAAGCCCTTATACTTGATCATGTCATAAGTAATATATATGTACTGATGTTCGGCCCCCATGATTCCCACATTTATAAAACATATCAATCAAGATTACACATACACTTAAACATCAATTAATGATCAATAGTTAGCGTAGATAAGATTTACTAACCAATAGCCTTGATCGAACAAGATGAGGTATCAAGAGAGGTATGCCTACTGCCGTACGTACAAAAAGGGGTGTAGGGTTTGTTTTTGTTTAGAGTTGTTATCTTGAACCAATACATAATACGTAAACATATACTAAAGTCTTGGGCGGTTCACTTTGGCCGATAATGGGCTCAAACCCAAGTGATCCGAAATACATAGTCAAGGCAGCCCATATTTGTTTTTTCTTTAGTTTTAGTATTATATTTATATTATCTTGTATTTTGCCAGGTCCTGCTGCAAATGGAGGAAAAACGAGTAATATGGAAATGACAAGCCAGTTGGGCAGAGTGGGGTGCCAGGGACCGAATTGAACTTGCCGTTATTTTCCTTGATTTGGCCAAGCCCGCTATCTCTATAGAATAAGACACTGCTTGAAAGTTCGGGTTGTCACAGCAATCGCCTAAGTGTCCCCGGCAACGGCGCCAAAAACTTGATGTGCTGAATTATGGTCTGTAAAAACTAACCTAATCTAGACACCCTAGTTTTAAATTTATAAACTAAGACTCTCTAAATGCTAGACCACTGACAGGCAAGTGTACCTATCGTACGTAGTAAAGCCTAATGAAGTCCGAGTATCGAACCCACGAGACACTAGCAACGCTAAACTAGACTCTGACTCAACTAATTACTTAACTGGTTTTAATTTGTGTTTTTAGGATTTTTTTCTAATTCTACTAAAGTGAGTAAATGAGAGAACAAAGCAAGCAAGCAAGCAAGATGGAGGAGTGACGGGGAGCAAACAATGATGAGAAAGAACTACCCAGACTTCGAATCCCTATGACCAACCCATGACCTCTAGTCCTGACCAATGGCTAAAGCTCCGAATCTACCCAGAAAACCTCTCGCTAAGGATGATCAACCAAAATAGAAGATGGAACAAAGTGATGAAGTGCTAAATTGGAAACGACTCGAGCTATCGATACCGAATCCCACGACTATCAGATTAAAAACAACTATGGTGCTAAAATCCTCCGGTCATGAAGCTAAACCTGCTAAATAATTGAAAACCTAGGAAACCCTAAACGCGAATAAGTAGCCGGATCCGAGCTATCGGTCACCCAAACTACCAAACAACGCCTAGCTAATAACCTAGCAATCCTGACTCGTCGCTAGAGTTGCTAGAAAAGGATGCACACTATACTCAGTTGATTTTAATTAATTTAGTTAAACTTGAATTATCTCTAATCTCAAGCTCTAGACCGAAAACCTAATAGATTAACGAACCTAGAATGATCTAAATAGTTCCAGACCAGACTAACAAGATCACCTAACCAAACAACCAATCACAACCAAGACAAGCACACAAATTCATAAACAATCACAAAACAGGAATATGTAAATCATCCCAATTTAATCATTAGTCAAAACCAAATAGTCAAAACATTAAATCATAGTTCATCTAGGCCTAGGTAGCATGAAAAGTTTAGCCAAAAAACATTGCCAAGAAAAAGAAACGAGTCTCAAACGATAAGCAAATCATATTTAATAGTTTGTAAAACACAAAGTCTAACAAAACCAAAAAAAAATAATAAATTGCAAACCAAACCCGAATCTTGAATTGCGGCTTTGAAACTCGAACCAATCACCTTCTTGATCGCCTCCCTTCTCTTTGTCGCCTATGTCACTTGCTGCCGTCAACTCCCCCTTTCGAAAACAATAATAAGGATTATGATCCCCTTCTGTCGCCTGTTGTCTTATTAATTGCCGTCTGTTGTGATGATTCTTGGACCAGCCACTCATGGCCCAAAAGATAAGTGCAGCCCACTTGCATAATTAAATCATGATCCAAAACCAACATTGCAATTTGGGTTTCTCTCGTGCCACCCAACCAAGACCAATTGCCCACTTATACTTTTTTTTCTAACTAGTTTTTGCCCCGCCCACGTTGCGGGGCAATAAGGCAAATATTTCTCTCTCATAACATGTATGTCTGTACAGAGGGCAAAATCGGAATTATATTTTGAACAGGAGGCGAAATCATGATTTTAAACTGAGAGCAAAATCATAATTTTGAGCTCGGGGGAAAACATAATTTTATTTTGAACTGTGGGAAAAAAAACGTAATTTTTAGCTGAGGGCAGAATCGTAATTTTGAGCTAGAGGAAAAAACAACATTTTATTTTTAACTGGGGGCAAAAACGTAATTTTAAACGGAGGGCGAAACCGTAATTTTAAACTGGGAACAAAATTAAAAAAAAGTTTTTGAACCGAGGGCAAAAGCGTATTTTGAGCTAGGGCAAAATTATAATTTTATTTTGAGCTGGGGGCAAAAACTTAATTTTAAACGAAGGACGAAAGCGTAATTTTAAACTGGGAATAAAATTAAATAAAAAATGAGTTGGTCCAATAGAGAAGTGACAGGCAGCTAATAATTTTTAGCTAGGCGGAAACCATAATTTTATTTGAACCGGAGGCAAAAAAGTAATTTTGAGCTGAGAGCAGAATCGTAATTTTAAACTAGAGGGAAGAACAACATTTTATTTTGATTTATTATTTTACGTGGACATGTAACCTCTCCTCTTTGTCTCTTGCATAATTACATTTAAGCTGCCATATGAACACACAAACTAATTAAAAGTAATAAAGTCCATTCAATTCCACTTTCTTTTGATTTATTATTTTACGTTGACATGTAAATATCTTATAACTAATTCATACTTCTCAATTAATTCCAAATTAATTAAACTAGTTTTCTAGAATTTATCGTTTTAGCTTGGTTTTCACTAAAATCATCAAACTTCAACCACGAACCATCTACGAGTGGATTTTAATAAAAAAACAGCCGTAAAGCCACTCAAAAATATAGGAATAATTATATAAAATATGTATATTTTAGACCACATCAAGTATGCGGGCATGATAAATATAAAGAAAATTAATTGGTGTATATTATATATATGTTAAAAGAAGCATAATTTATGTCAAAATGAGTATAATTTAAAATGAAATATGTTTGAAGTTCAAATCTCACCGAGTATAAAGCCGAGTAGTCCGAGTACAAGGCTATAGTACTATCGTTGCTAATGTCACACCCTGGCTTTTGCGGAAGCGTGGGTTTATTTGGTGTGACTTCTTAATACCACAGCAACAATCACAACAATGCTATATGATAAAATACGGGATGTTCATTCATTAAAATAGTTTAGAAAATGCATAACATGTTGTCTTTAAAAACATCAACCACTGAATACGTTACAAACCATGACTTTGTTTAAAATGAGTTCATAAGACTCGACGAAAAACTACCAACAAAACGAGGATTTAAGACATGCAACCCGTCCAGGAATGAGTCGCACTTCCAAAACCCTATGACCCTGGATGACATCCTTATCTAGTACGCAGCTAACATGCACCACTTGCCAGATCCTATTCATTCCCTGAAATACATGTAATTTGAAAAAGTCAACAAAAAGTTGAGCGAGTTCATGTGTAAGTGAGTATATAAAAGCCTTTAAAATATCTGTATAAGTAAAAGTCCCTGGTATGCAGCAATTAAGGAAAAACCTGATCACCATTGGGTTGCAAAACCAATAGTATGTGTGAAATGATGCAGGAAGACTCAAACCTAGCAAATTTGTCTCCGGTATGAAGACATAGTCACCACTATGGGCCGCCCCGGCCTCATGGGTGTGGGCTCGCTACACCCAAATAGATCTATCACTCATGTCCCGTGGTCCTACTATGAGGATTAATGGCCTTAAGCGTTGTACCCACCACTCACATGATCGCGTAGTAAAAACCCTCCTTAAGCTAACCATACCATAATAAATGTCTGTAAATGTCTGTATAAGTCTGTAAATGTCTGTAACATGTATTTCACCCCCGAAATGTAAAAACTGAAAATAGTTAAGAGAAAAGGGGGACATGAACTCACTGTAGTGCGTCTTGTACCGATACTCAACTCTGTCTGCTACACGACAACCTACACGTACTAATGTCTATTAGACGAACGGGCCGTGCCTTGGCTTAGAGTTTAATATTTAGAGTTGTGTTACTTATATTGATTCGCGTGCTAATTATTTGTTCGTTCAGTGTTCTTAGTAAGTTCTAGTCTTAGAATGCAATTATTTACTAAGTGTTATAATTTTTCGGAAAATTTCGCCATAGCCTCCTCTGTAAATAGAGGTGTCCATGCTTAAAAGCATATTATTTTCTTTAATATAAATCCCGTAGAGTGTTCCCACATAGCCAACCCGACAAACATACATGCAATGCCCTAATTACGTCTTTTCAGATTTATTAACTAATACTGGACTGTTTTCGAGTATTTAAATAAAATAGTTAACCTTTTCCAAAAATTCTCAAATTTTTACAGGAAGTCACATATAATCCAAAATTTATTGTGTAAAAGTTTCGGAAACCAGTTCATTACCGATTTTATATAAAAATTCTTTTACCCGACTGCAATCAGATTTGTTACTTTCTGATTGCAGTTTTACGGAAAAAATCACTAAAAATCAATCGTAAGTCGGATCGACGTAATTCCAGTGGGAGGGTCACGGGAACAACAGTGACTATCTACAGTAAAAATCGCAAGAGCCGATTCTGTTCAGGTTTTAAGTTTTGACTCCGACTACGACACACTTTTTCAGCAGGAAAATTTCAACTTGAGCTGCTGTCTTAAAATAATTCTTTAAAAATAGTAAATGACCACGAAAAATTACGATTCCAGTTTCATTTGTTCGGTTATTCAAAATTACACAATTTAGACTCCAGAAATTCAATTTTTCGATTAAAAATCAACCAGTTACAGCCCGTTGAAGCGGGCTGGAAATTTCAATCAGCAAGCTGTTTACATTGTAGAAGTCACTAAAAATGCATCAACAAAGGTCCTAACCATAGTTTATCGATGATTTAATGTTTAAACCTCAAACATGCTTTAACCAACCCTAAACCAACCTGATTTCAACTTCATACAAACTTTTTATGTAGGGTTTTTATGCAGAGTTTCAAGTTCATATTTTTAGTGTTTTAGCTTTAGTGTGCCATGAACATTTAAACAAAACATAACAAGAACAAGATGGAACAAAGGTGTGAAGGGACTTACTACTAGCACAAGGATAGGGTAACAATCTTAGGCAAAGATGATGTAGAAATGTTAGTGACAAAGGCTTGAATCAAGCTTCCTTGAAAACTCTTCAACTTGCACATCTATGGAGGAACTTCCAAGCTTGAAATGAGACTTGTATGAAGAAGATGAAGGATGTGAGAGGTGGTGGTGGTGAAAATCGGTTATGGGGGAAGGGGGAAAGCCGAAAATAAGAGGAGGGGAGGTGAGGTTGAGTGTAAGTTTTGTAGTTATGATGAGTTTCTTGGAAATATGAGCATTCTAGCATCTAGGGTCATCATGCTCAATATACTTGGCCAATAGAATTAAGGATTCTCTTTACAACAATCTAAACAAAATATTTTAGGTGATCATGGCAGATTTTCGGTTGGGGGGGGGGGGTAAAGTGAAAATTTTTGTTAACTAATAGGTATTAAATTAGAAGGTTAAGGGTATTTTCAAGTATAGTGGGTGTATGTCATGTTTACATGGCGTATGGGAATTTTTGTGACCGTAATTAATTAAGAAAGATAAAATAATATTTCTGACAATATTTTCGTGTCTCGGGTATTGTCTGGTTGTTCGGTTACGTATCGTTCCGTTAAAGCGTTTAATTGTACCGTATAGTGTCTTTTGTGCATCTTTTTGTAACGAAAACATTCCTGGCACTTAGGAAAGTATACAGGACCACTCTGCTATATTTGTGTATTCTACTGGTATAATAAAAAGCTGAATTAAATAAAAGAAAGCAGAATTCTGTATTTAAAGTGTGTTTTAGGCACTTCCCGGCATTATATCTATCCCCTAATGACGCAGTCTTATGGTCCTCACTTCCCTACTCTACAAACCAGTGTAGTACTCTATCCCTGGCTCATATTGGCCATAATAATATTGTCTGTCTAAGTGCTGGTATTGTCAGCATTATTTCTGTATCAACCGTTCAGCGTGTCAACTGTGCTGAGTGCATCAAGTATGTCACTAATGTAGGTGTGTAATGAATGGAGTGACTGTATAAAATATGATGCATGTATATATGATATAGAATCATAGAGCAGTTTAAATTATCAGTTGTAATCAAGCACAGTCATTAAGCACGTAATTAAGATTAATTAATTTGTACAGTACCTGAAATTTTGAGGGTTGTCACAGCTAAGGTGTCAGGCAACAATCACTGTGTAAACATAACATACAAGCATTCATCGAGTAACACGTATAACATGCAATAACGGTCACCGTATAGAAGTGTTTGCTTTGTGTGTCGATTGTGATTTGAATACGTAACGTATGTAACACCCAAAAGTGCGTAAAGCAAAAAGGGTTCGAGTATACTCACTGATTGTGTTTCGTAAAGAAACACTCTAATGGATTGAAGGGAGCGCTGGAAAGTTAGCCTGATTACAGAACGATAGCATAAGCGATGAAAGGCGCGTTAAACGGTGATGAGTGACTGAGTGACGAATGGTCATCCGATCGGATGATAATCCGAACGGATGGTCATTCGGTCGAATGATAATCCGGTCGGATGGTCATCCGGTCGGATGGCCATTCGGTCGGATTGACATTCGTTTGGGAAGGATGTGTTTGTGTATGGTGGCTTTGAAGTTTTCGTTGTAGCATTTTAAAAACAGAGAAGCATCTCTACCTTTCAGGTCGTTCGATTGAACGGTCGTTCGATCGGATGGCGATCCGTCCTGCGAGACATTTCTTGGAGAACAAGTTCACAGCAGGATGGTCATTCGATCAGATGGTCTTCCGATCAAATGACCATTCGCTGGATTTGAGTGTGTCTTGAAAATGTTGAAAATTGTTTAAGTATTGAAGACCCAATGTCATCCGATCGGATGGCAATTCGATCGGACGGAAATCCGTTCGACAATCTGGTCGTTTGAAACTTGGAAAATTTTGTTAAGTTACGAAAAGTTTGCGGTTTGTTCGAGACGGTATGACAACGTATTAAACAACAGGAACTCCACCAAGTCCAGATTATCTGATCGGATGGGAATCACCCAGTCCGATCAGTTAACTGTTCGTGACGGTTTGTTCATGTTCAACCCAGAATCGGTTGTCTCTTTGATAGGAATCAGATCTCAGACCGACACTTCACTAGAAAACGAGTAAAAGGCCTGAACGAGCTCCGATTCTATCGGTTTTGAGAGCATGAGTGTAAAAGAGTTGAAAGAAAGTTGAGAAAACAACTTTCAATCCTTTTTAACCTCAAAAATGTTTAGATCTATGCGAAATCAGTGTTAAATCATGTTGAAATCCTTTAGATCTGAGTTGTTCTTGGTGGAATGAGGCTGAATCTTGAAGTTTATAAGAATCCCACAGTGACATCATCCTAGAACAACTCAAATCAGCCAATTTCATGATGAAAAGTTAAGATTCAAAGGTGAAAATGATGAAGAAGTGTGTGTAGATGATGGATGTACAATATTTGAGTTGAAAACTTACAAGAATCGCGAGAAATCGAAGGAGAAAGGCCTGAGAAGTTGAAGAGTCACACCAGAGCTGTCACATCACTGTTTGTGATGTGACAGGTGCTATTTATACGGTTCCAAAAGAGGAAAGTGTCGCAGTGTAACGGATCGGATGGCTATACGATCGGATGGCCATCCGTACGGATGACCATTAGATCTAATGGTCATTCGATCGAAGGTTGCTGCGAGTTGGGTTTCGACGTTTCGTTTTGTTCGTTAAGCGTTGCGATGCGTTTGAGCGAGTGTTAATTAAGCGATGCGATAGATTAATAATAGTCACACAAATAATACAAGTAATCATACAACAACATAATTAACCTTGCGTTTAGCGTTTGCGATTAGATTGTGTTGCGATAGAGTTACGATTGTGTTTCGATTATTCACCGTAAACATAGTATAAACATGTACAAGTAACACATAAGTAGCACACACTCATAAAACAATATACAGAAATCATAGGTTCTGCAATACGATGCGATAGCGATGCGATTAGCGATAAAGCAACAAATGGATTAGCGATTACCATCGATTAAACTGCGATTATTATAGATACTCCACATAATACAACTAAAACAAACAAATAAAAGAATTCGATTACAAGTCAAGGTGTACAATCAATAGTTAAGCAAAGAGTGACAGATCGAAATTAGCAATCTTTTATTCCTTTGACGTTGACTTGTACTTTGACTTTGGAAACGCGGGGTGTTACAAATAGCTGAAGCAACTGGAAAATTTTCTCCTTCAAACAAGCTTGGAGTAGTGGGTTTGGCTTTTTCGATAAGGTAGTGTATTGTCATTCTTGGTAATGACCATGATCTTTACGGGTAAATATAACTGTTGTAACTAATACGGAACTCAGGGTAAGCTATTAAACGGGTTGGAAATTGCTGTCAAAAGATTATCACAAAGTTCAGGTCAAGGGATGAAGTAATTCAAGAACGAAGTAACGTTGATAGCAAAACTTCAACAGAAGAACCTAGTACGGCTTTTGGGATATTGTTTCTGTAAGGAAGAAAATATGTTAGTTTATGAATACCTACCAAACAAAGTGTTGGATTCTTTCATCTTCGGTTTGTCCTCTAAACTACAATTAACTTTTCAAAATAAAATTAACTGGCTCATTTTCTAAAGTTCTACAAGTTCTGAAATATATTCAATGGAATGGTTTCAAAATTAGATCAAGAAAAGGCAATTCTTTTAGATTGGAAGAAACGGTTCAGATCATTCAGGGAGTTGTTCATGGACTGCTATATCTTCATCATGATTCTAGGCTGAGGATCATCCATAGGGATCTAAAAGCAAGCAATGTTTTGCTAGATACAAATTTGAACCCTAAAATTTCCGATTTCGAAATGGCAAAAATATTTGGAGGGGATCAAGCTGAATCTAAAACACGTAGAGTTGTCGGGACATAGTAAGTATGGTTCACTCTGTGTTTACACAACTACTATTAATTTGTTTCATTTATCTAAATTACATGATATGATTGTAGTGGTTATATGTCTCCAGAGTATGCAATGCAAGGACTTTTTTCAGTAAAATCTGATGTTTTTAGCTTTGGAATTCTAGTTCTTGAGATAATAAGTGGCAGGAGAAACAATAGTTATCATCAGGAGAGTTCGGTTAACCTTTTTATGTATGTATGTATGTATGTATGTATGTATGTATGGAAACGGGATCAGGAGAAACGCTCAAAAGTGTGAGAACGGTGAGAACACATCCTGGCCTAACACGTGTCACGCGGCATAGAGAAGGGCAGATGGGCTTTTTTGTCCTTTTATCTTCTGCTTTTCTAGTTCCGCTTTTCCCAATATTGTTTTATTTTTTGGGGTTTAAGATTTTTGGCATTAACCAAATTCAATAATTAATGGCGTTTAATGGTTTCATCGTATTAACATTTTGGCGTTTATGGCGTTTTCAAATCGTATGCCATTGGAACCCCAGGGTGGTTAGGAATCTATCTGAATGGCGTTTTTTCAAGGCTTTTTAAACAAGATGGCCCATTGTTCTATTATTTTTTATATACATTTTGACGTTTGTGGTAACTTGGCGTTTTACAATTGTAAGATTATATCACAACCACAGGGAAAAAAAATAGAAGCGAAGAAAATAAATTAAAAATCATAATCGGATCTCTCTTCACAATCTTCACTGTCATCAGTCTCTCTCTTCTTTAATAGCACAAGAACTGTCACCAAATATATGGCGTTTTATGTTAAACTTAACAAACCCATTGGTTTGATTATTTTGCCTGCTCGTCTGTTGAAGTGGCTTTTTGTGAATGTTTGGGTACATAGATCTATGACTTGTGGGTGGGTTTTTCGCTTTTTCTTCATCGTCATCTTTATCTTTATAATCATGACACTCTTCAGTGTCATTGATCTCTTTTCCTCATCCAAGCCTTATTCAAGAACAAAGAACACAAAATGACATTCGATTGTCATCAGTATCTTTTTCTTGTAGAATTTTCCATCTCATGCAGCAAAAACTTTCTGAGTTACTCCTCTCAGCTAACAATCCATTCAGTGAAACTTCACGAAGAACAATACTGAATATCCAAGATAGCATATTTGCCATCTTGATTTTTTTTGATTTTTTTGCATTTTGTAGTGAGTGGTATTTAATAGTATTCTTGGCGTTTGTTTTTTTGGTTTGATTAAATGGTAGTTGCTGAGGGTTATTATTTTATAGGATTTATTTTGGCGGCGTAGGTTAGGCGGTGCAATATTATAATAAAGTATTCGTCGTTTCAGTTACTGTTTTGTAATTATTGTTTTTGATAAGCTTTTTTCTCTGAAGTCTGTAACACGTCCCGTCTTTCAAGTTTGGTGTTTTAGATTGTAATATAATAAATTTTCCGTCTCTTCATTTTTACTGTTTTGTAATTACTATTTCTAGTTACATTTTCAAGTTTGCTTTTTATTCTTTTTTTATTTTTTAGGTTTTTTATAATACTTTTTCAAAGTAATTTTATTATAGTTTGGGAGTTTTTGGGGGCGTTTTATGGCATGATAGCGTTTAAACAAGCATTTTGGCTGTTTTGGCGTTTTCATTATATATGGCGTTTTTATTATATAACAATCAACTGAAAAAGAAAATAAAAAAAAGAATATATAAACAATTGATCTTCCAAATCTTCACTGTTACCAGTCTCTTTCTTCTTTTTTGAATCATCTTAACTGGCTGATTCGACTTTCTTATGATTCATTTTTTATTTTTTGTTTTTGAAGTAGCTTTTTTGTCGCCGTTTGGAAGAATATAATCTGACATCAGCATCTTTTTCTTGAATTATCCAATGAACGATGTTTGATTTTTTAACTTTTTTGGATTTTTACCGATAAAAAGAACGACACCAAATAAAAACACCTTTACACCTCAAAACTTGATCATGCTAAAATCAATAATGTTTTGCTGTATGAGATGGACAACATTGTTAATCGTCGGTTAAGAAAGATAACTGACAATGTTGTCCACCCCATACAGCTAAACTTTATTGACAACAAACCTCAATAATGTTTTTGTATGTTTTGGCGTTATAAATTGGATAGAAGTTGAGGATAAGTCAATAAGATTTTACTCAATGAAATGGACAATATCATCCCTTAAGGATTTTGCCCATTTCATTGAGCGAAATCTTACAGACAACCAAACTGAATTTCAAAAAGACGTTTTGGGTTAGAAGATATTTGATGTTTGGGTTTTTTTGGAGTTTCTAAGGCGTATGGGATATATTAAATATGGCGTTTGGTTTTTGTGTGTGTTTTTAATTGAAGGTCTGAGATGTTGTATATATAGGATTTTTTTGGCGGTTTTTTTAGGCGGGATTTTACTATAATTAAGTTTGGCGTTTTATATCTAATGGCGTTTTTACTTAGAATGCTGTGTGATTTTTGTTTTTGGCATTTTATTTCATGAGATGGCGTTTTGTGTAGAGAAGTCAAAAGACCCTTAATGAAGCGCGTCCACGTAATAAAATTGATGTTAACGAAAACGCCACCGCGCCAATCTAGTACATAGATTGTTTTGATCGGACGATCCATAAGCGTTCTCACACTTTCTACCGTTTTCTCTAAATCCCGACCCTGTATGTATGTATGTATATAAATATTTGTTTCTAATTTGGTGATTATTCATTCACCAAACAAACTTTATCATTATTAATATGTCTTTTAGGTTTGGGACTTATGGAAACAAGAAAAACCATTGACAGTGGTTGATTCGTCTTTAGGAGATTCATATGATGCCCATGAAGTTCTTTTATGCATCCATATTGGGATATTGTGTGTTCAAGGATTGGCTACGGATCGACCTACAATAACTGACGTAGCTTTTATGTTGAGTAATCATGAAACATTGCTTCCTTCTCCTAAACAACCAGCATTCATCTTTAGGCAACTTAATTACGGTAGGGACTGTGGTGTTGGCTCTCTCTATGATGAGGCCATCACCAAGGTTCATGTTTGGTAATTTTATAATATCTCATAATTACTCTCTTGAACTTGTCATCAATAAAACCCAGTGGAACGCTAAATAATTGGATCATGTTAGGTCTTGTTTGTAAGTACTTTTTACTTTTTTACGGTAGCGTGAACATATGTATGCTATGTAGTACTTTGAATTTGGTAAACAAGACCTCGGTGTTGTGTGTATATATCTCTTCTTTTTTTTCACAATGAACCATTGTGATTATATATACACCAAAGTTTTACAATTAAAACTCATTTAATCTTGTAATCAACAAGATATTAAACATGAATTAATGTTTTAATTACAAGGTAATCAATCTTGTAATAAACAAGTTTTAATTGTATTAAAACGAAATTAAAGTGGTCAAATGTAACTCTCATGTCAATTCATGACATTCTAGTAACTGGTGAAGACCGAGTTGACTGGCTGAACTGCATCGCGCGTACAAATGCGCACCACAGTCAAACCCGCTTCTACATGGGGTCGCGCTCCACGCGGATATCACTACGCATACCAGGACGCCACCTGGTTATGCGCCATCCAAACTCGTGCGCCACTTGCAATCTTTGCCATGGCCAATGACGTGCGCTATGCGCCTAAGAAGCTTGCGCCGCATTGTCATGTGCCATGCCATGGCATCCGCCTACGCCACCCAAAGGTGCGCCATAAGCGGACCCGCCATGTATCTGACCACGCGCTCATGGAAAAAAATACAAAGGCGGTGTGCAAAGTTCAAAGTTCACTACATAGGGCCTATAGCCCATGGCACGCGCGCATATGTGCACGAGTACAAGGAGTGCTCCTCCTTATAAACCACTTTAAGTTTTGTCATCCCACCTATGTGGGACAAGTTGACAAAACTAATCCATTTTATTCATCTTTGTTTGTTCCAAACATACAACTTCAAGCTTCGATATCTCATTCATCTTAGCTCTATTTGGACATAGTTTGAACACAAACCATAAATAATTATTTATACAACACATATATAAATATTATTGATGTCCAAAATATTTAGTGAAAAACTCATTTTCACTAAAATTTCCAACATATATGCGACCGAGGAATATAATTTTAACCAACTAATTATGTTTTGCAAGTAATTTGCGACCACGATATATTTTTGTTTTTAATTGTTTTTTCTTCATATTTGCTAGTGATTGCTTCTGAAATATATTTTTATTTTTTAATTTAGATTTCAACATATTTGCTACCGGTATTTGTAATTTAGTTAACTATTATTTTTTCAATAATTTCGCTACTAGTTTGAGACCAAATATATGGCCGCAAATATTGTGACAGTTTTTACGATTCAATCAATTTTCTTTGCTATTTATGTAAGCGTTTTTATATTCTAATATTGTAATCCAAGATTTAACTTTTTTTTTGAAATGGCGACTTTCATTCAAAAACAAACTTGCAAGAAGCTAGAAAAACATAATGTCAAATTACAACTGAAACAAGCACCAATATAATTTTTACTTGAAGAGCGATTTTTGATCAAAATATACGCTAAAGACTTAACATCTTCCATAACTTTAGCTATCCTCACCTTGTTGTCCGAGAAGATAACTTCATTCTGCACCTTTCATATCCTCCAACATGTTGTATAGATGATCACGTTAACCGCCTTTTCTTGGAAGGAACCACGTTTGATATTATTGTTGATGGAGCACTAGAATGTTTTTGACTTTCTTATAAGATTGATGTATTTATGACTCACTTAACGCCTTCTGTTTTTTTTCCATGAAAGCTTTTGATTTTCTTCTGTACTGATTATATTATTTGTTTATAAAAGTAGAACGATAGTTTTGATGGATGCTTCAGATTGTTATCACCTTTAAATTTGGGTTGATTTCTTAGTTTTTGAGTTCTATATTTTTTTAGTTTTCATTTTAAAGGTATATTTCACTGATTATTATATGCTTTGTAGTGAAATTTACCTATTTTTTTGATGATATTTTATATTTTTTAATAGAGTTTCTATTCAAACATTGCTACTAAATTTTTTTCTTATATTTTTATTTGCAGTTGTTTAGGAAGAAATGGGGGTAAATTCCTCTGTAAATATTTACTTAGTCACTGACTATATGTATTATTTTATTAGTGAAGTTTCTTTATTTTCTTAATGATATATATTTTTTATCATTATACCTTAAAATATGCATCATAAATTGTAAAATTACTTGGGTTAGGCAATATGTTAACTTTTTTTTCCTTTTAAGATGATTAATGATTAGTTTGTTTTTGACCTTCATGATCCGTTTATTTTAAACGGGCAACATTTTTTCTCTTATCATTTTTAAGTTTAGCGATGCTTACTTTATTTTAGGCCCACTTGTTGAGTAAACTGCCATTTTGGTCCCTGTGGTTTAGACACTTTTGCTATTTTAGTCCAAATCTCAAACTTTTTAAATCTGGGTCCCTGTGGTTTCATCTTTATTGCCATTTTAGTCCAAAATTAAGAGTAAACTGTCATTTTGGTCCCTGTGGTTTCACTTTTATTGCCATTTTACTTTTTTTTCTATGTTTTTTAAGTTTATTGATGATTACTTTATTTTTTTTCTATGTTTTTTAAGTTTATTGATGATTACTTTATTTAGAGTAAATTATTTTTTAGGTCGCTGTGTTTTAGTGGTTTTAACCACTTGAGTCCAAAATCAAAAAAATTAACGCCCTGAGTCCCTAGCCATTTATTTTATAACGTTTTGAGTCCAATTTTGTTCATTTTATAACGATTCGAGTCCAAAAAATTGGACTCAAAAGGTTAAAATTTGGACTAAAAATGACTCAAATGGTTAAAATTTGGACTCAAAAGATTCAAAAAGTAATTTACCCCTTTATTTATGACCCACCTGACCTGTTTCATTTCTGGGAATGTTTTTTCTCTTTTCTTTGCTGTTTTTAGTTTACTGATTCCTATATTTAGAGATGCTTATTGATTTGTTTTAGTGCTTTAAAACCTTGACTTTGCATGGAGTTTTTCGTGAACTGATTCACTCGACACGATAACTCCAAATTAATAAATGAATGAAGAAACTTTATGATAATAGTTTCACCATTCGGTTGTTTCATTTTCTATTTTTTGTGAATATATTATTCTTCCTTCTGGGTGATGTTCATCTTCTGCTCTCTTGTCAGGTTGTCTCCTGCCCATCCAACCAGGCTAATGAAGACGTCTTACCTTGTCACAAATAAAGCAAAGAAAAAGTCCTAGAAATGCTTTAGAAAAGAAGGTTCTCTTCATTTAGAAATAGCGTATGAAATGTATCCCCTTGATCATACATGCTTTGATTTGAAAGAAAGGTATGACATAAGTTAGCAACGGTATTCACGCGCCTCAATTCTTCCATTGGACAGTGGTAGACTAACTCGATTTCATCTAACTATAGGGGTGAAAGAACCTTCCAGGGTGTTAATTAACCTCAACTAATTTGAATTTTAATGGCAATAATAGACCCGTTCAATACCATTTTAGCAACCATCACGAGACAATAAAGAATGTTGGTTTCTGTGTAATGATATTGATATGATGACAGAAAAAAAAAAAAAAAAAACTAGCTCCATCATCCAGGTATTCTTGTTTTTGTTGGCTTAAATGACGAAGTTAACGTAAATGTGCTTGCAGGAATGAATGGTTTATTGTGCGTTTTGAATAATTTATGTTTGTTTGGTCATTCTAAATTGGCAATTTGGATAGCTGACGGACCACTGGAATATCATCATGCCACCTACGGAATCATCCGATCATATCCATCTCCACTAGACAATAATGTAAATACACTAATTTAGGAGAAAACCCAATAAATATGGGAAAAACACCCTTGTGGGAATCGTACCCAAGACCTAATGGTCCCTAAACCTTGTCCCACCTCCAAAATGCCACTAGGCTATAATGCCATGGGCCTAAATTCGCATATTAGTCGTATTAGCAAAGTTGTTTGAAAATTATACAACGCTAATGCCACCGCAAAGTGCAGGTCTATTTACTAGTTAATATGAAAAAACAAATTTCATTATTTAATTGTATCTAGTAGACACTCCTTTGGAAATGATCTCTTAACTCTCTTGAGTGGGATTATCATATCAACATGCAATATAGAACCACGATATCCTTGTCATATCAAGGGATGTATATATTCAATCATCCTCCGACGTTTGAACAAGTATTACTTTAATTGAAATAATAAAGATGTAAGAGAGACAGAGAGAATATTGCGTGAATGAATTGCTGAATTACCTACTGTCACTTGGTACACATACTCAATAGTTACCCATTATTGTTGAGGGGTAGTGAATCCCACAAAAGGTGTAACTATCTTCGATAGCGACAACCGAAAATGTGATTAGTTGTCATTAAACATGCACTCCACACAATACGTAATGTAGGCGAAAATCGTGGGTGAAATAGACAAAACCTAGCTAAATTTTCGGATCTAGTATATAATCTCTTCGTAATATACCTAATTTAGTTTTAAATGTTATCATGTCAGCATAAGGCTTTCAGCCCCAAAGTTAAATCTTATAAAGGCTTAAATGATAGGGATTGAAGTTGGTCGACTTATGGAGGCGTTTGGTTATTCTAATTTCATATGTATCCATATGTGGGTTTAGACTTCTTTGATACCCTTTTATGCTATTACTCGTTAGGTTAGTTGGGTTTCTCCATAACTCGCGGTAGTTGGACACAGGCAATAATAAATTATAAACTCCATATTTATGTGAGCCCATGAGTCCCAATGGCTTGACGTTAGCAACACATATAAATACTAGTTTTGATAAGTTGTGACCACAACAGAATACGCTCCGATGGTGGAGTATTTAAATTCCAAGATCACCAAGTCCAATAAACCCGCTAACAACGATCTACCACATTAATTCCTCCTATAAACCACACCCAAATAATGATTCGTCATATTTCATATACAGGGGCTCGCCATTTTTAGGCTTGAATGGCAGCTACTACCAAAATTATATAGAAAGTATTATGGACAAATTAGGGATGGATAGTCCGTTGTTACTCGTCTCACCACCAGAAAGCATGAAAAGTCTGAACTGTAATTCAAACCAAAATCTTGCCCAAAAAATTAAAGGCAGATTAGTAACGGAGAGTCCTTCCGTATAAAGCCCACCGTAGGTCATATTAGTTGATTAAATCAATTTGACGTAGCAGGATCATCTATGATATCTAATGACAAAAGTCGATATCAATAAAACATGACCTCCACTGTAGGTTGTATTAATTGATTAAATCTACTTGACCTCCGCATAAGTCGTCCTCAATGATTAAATCAATCTGACCTCCACCATAGGTCCCCTTGTGATAAAACAAGGACGTCATATTCATGGACAAATTTGGGAGCTAGCCGTGTTAAACAAATTAAAAAGCTAGGCGTCAGTTGATTTGACTATTCTACTAGAAAATGTGGCTAAATTTTTCAAATATGTAAGCACCTTTAATGGTTATAAAAGTGGCCAATGGTTTCATTATAATTCATGCATGCATCATAACAATCTTCATGTATTTTTTTTCTTCGTCTAGGCAAATAATCTGTAGAATGACTACTAGAAAAATGAATCTGAATGATGCCCAGGTTTGTGATACTGAAAAAAATGATATCCGCATATATAGCGATTCCAACTATAAAATGGGAACTTATAACTTAGTTCCATATATCTGGACATGGGAATGAAATTCGTTTCTCAATATTTCAAACATCTTTGTGCATCCTGAGATGTTTTGGTGGGCCCATTCAGATACGAGACCTGTCATGCAAGAAATGAAAAACCAAAAAAAAAAAAAAAAATTAATTAATTATAAATAATAAAATAAAGAAAGCATGCAAAAGCTACTTCACCTTAGGCTATGCGGTATGGTGATGGTCCTCCTTTGAAGGATGGTCCGCCACGTAGATCGGGTGTGAGGATGGGACAAAGAGGATGGAGGTATGGAAATGGAGGATGGACCTAAAATATATGTATATGTTAACTGTATGTATATATGTGTGTGTGAGGAGGTTTTGTCCTCTAGTGGGACGGCTTGAACGGCCTGGAGAAGCCGGGGGTGACGCCATTGGTGGGGAAGAAATGGGGCGAGGATCGGCGCCGGGCGACGACGGGGGTGGGACGAAGCCCACACCGTCTAGCCTTACGGAGGAAGGGGCACTGATAGAATCTAGAAAATCAAAGTAAATAAATCATGGAATTTAACAGATTGTAATCCAATTTGAGAAGGATTAGATCTCCAATTTCAAAGATAGAAACCCTAATTTTTTTTATAAAAAAAAGAGTAAACTGCAATTTTACACCCTGAGGTTAGGGGTGATTGGCACTCCTACCCCCCCTAAGGAAATAATTGCAAAATTACACCCCACTGTTTGACCTTATTTCGCACTTTTACCCCCCGCAGTCTAATTGAGTAACAGAACTGTTAAGTCTAAGTTGAAATGACTATACTACCCTTCCATTTTACCCCCCAACATTTCTGTTAAGTCGCACAATTACCCCCCACTGGTAAATTACTAATTTGTCCTTTTCTATTACCCCCTGTACTTTGTGATAACACACAACATTACCCCCTGAAATTTACAAAACCCTTCCCGCCAAAATCAAACAGCTGTTCTTTGATCTAAAACCTAACAAGCAAATACCTGAAACGTAACAATCATACCTGTTAAAAAATCTGAAATGTAACAATCATACCTATTTCTATAAGGTGTTCACACCAACAAGCAAATACCTGTTCAACCAGTGGGAATGCATACAATCATACCTGCAATGTCAACATAATGAGTGTATACATCCAGAATCATAATTGCAGTACATAAGTGTATACATCCAGAATCTGATTAAGCCACTGTTGAGTGTGCTGCACAATTTGGAGCACATAAGTGTGCTGCTAATGTGAACTGTGACCATAAGTGTATGCACATGAGTGTATGCACATGAGTGTATACATGATCATAAGTGTATGCACATGAGTGTATCTAGAATCTGATTAAGCCCAAACTGTGACCATAAGTGTATGCACATGAGTGTATACATGATCAACCAGGTCATTTTAATGAGTGTATACATGATCAACCAGGTCAACATAATGAGTGTATACATGATTATGCCCAAACTGAAGGACTCATTGCATACAACTGAAGGACCAGCATTCCTTTGAGATGCAGACTCATGATCTCATTGGATCCACCAACGAGCTCCTGTCCTATAAAAACAGATGGGACACTTGGCTTACACCCTAAGGCTATGAGTTCCTGCTCAATTTGCTGACCATCTGGACGTTCATCAAGCTCATAAACAGTTGGGTTTGCCCCAAAGCTACATATTAGCGTCTTAATGCTGTGGCATATACATCAAGAACTCTTGCTGAATATAACCACTGCTCTATCTTTCACCAATCTTGTGACAATGGCCATTTTCTCTGCTGGATAACTGTAAGATGTTTTTATGGTAAGTGGTTTGGTTTTAGGAACTAGGAGTGCCATTGAGGCTATATATAGCTGAACTAGAGGACACAACAGGAGGAAAAGGTGGATACGAGTAGTATTTGGTAATTTCCAAGGTTACCCTTTTATGTTAATCTTAAATGGAATGCCACAGGAGGTAGATTGCAATTTGATTGAATAATATGTTGTTCAGTTACTGTGTGATCAAACATGATCAAACATAATCAAACATGATTATGCCCAAACTGCAAAGGCCTCATTGCAGGCTGCAAATGCATAATCAACCTGCAAATGCATAATCAAACAGATTTCATGCCCAACTTTCAGAAAATTCAGTGTGATCAACCAAGGAAACTGTCATTTTAGAACATTCAGGTTACTAAACAAGCTGCAAATGCATAATCAACCTGAATGTATGCATTTTAACACAGAGGATATAGGAGATTGTATGCATTACCCAAAAGCTTTTTTGATCAAACATAATCAAACATAATGTCAACAACCTAATTTTGATCAAACAAAATACCCAAAAGCTTTTAGACAAAAGCTAAATAAGTTACCTTAGGTTAACCTACATATTACACAAAAGCTTAGATTAAGTTAAGTTAACCTACATATTACACAAAAGCCTAATAACTACTAGACTAAACATCCGCTCAACTCTCCGGTGGTAGGTGGAAGTTGAGGACAGGCCTCCCAAACCCAGAGACCACCAGGTGGAACACCATAGATGAGCTTGATAAGCTCATCGTCAGGTCAACTGTAAAAAAACCAACATTAACCAAATCAGACCCTAACCCCTGTGTATAACATGATAATGACTAAATCTGACCCTGATTAACTAACATTGGCATATTATACCTTTCGTGTGGCGGATGATATAGCGGAGTAGCCAAAAGAAGACCGGCATTTCGACTGATTGATGGTGGTTGTGATCGGAGAAGATGGTGGATCGCCTGTGGTTGTGATCGGAGAAGATGGTGGTTGTGATCGGAGAAGATGAAGTCGCCGGTGTATGGTGGATCGATGGTGGTTGTGATCGGAGAAGATGGTGGTTGTGATCGGAGAAGAAGGTGAGAGCTCGATGGTGGGAAGGTGGGGGGGGGGGGTAATTGTGCGTGGACATGTTACTTATAGGGTTTAGTTTATCCAAGAAGCTTTAGATAAGAGTGAAAGGACAATTATACCCTTTGACTTTTATGTTACTCAGTTGACTGTTAACTCAATTAGACGGCGGGGGGTAAAAGTGAGAAATAAGGTCAAACAGTGGGGTGTAATTTTGCAATTATTTCCTTAGGGGGGGTAGGAGTGCCAATCACCCCTAACCTCAGGGTGTAAAATTGCAGTTTACTCTAAAAAAAAACATCGACATAATCAAACAACAAAGACTCCTATTAATACTCCCACTAACAAGTAACGCTCTGTTCCCGAGTTAACTTAACGAGAGAAAATAAAAGAAAGTAAAAGTGAAAAAGGAAAGGACGAGAAAGGAAAAAAAAGATGTATTTCCCACAATTTCCTCCCAAATCGGAAGTAAAGAAAAACTAAAGAATTTAGCCTAGTTTTCATTTCATTCCTTAAATGAAACTCGGGAACACGACATGTTTTATTTTCCTTTCTTAAATGAAACTCTGGAACACAAAATATTTTATTTTCTTTTTGTTTCTTTTTGTTTCTTTTTCTTTCCTTCCATTAGTAAACTCTGGAACACAGTGTAAGAGCAGTTACTACTCTATTCTTGAAAACCTCCGTGAAACTGTTCCCACTAGGGATGAGCAAATACCGATACCGTCCTGATCCCGAAAAATAGCGATCCCGAATTTTGTGTAAACTTGGTACCGATACCGAAATATGTCGGTACGGTATCGGTATTTTAAGGGTAAAATTCGGTATTTTACCGATACCGTACCGATACCGAAAATGCCAAAAAGTGGATACCGATTCCGGTACCGAAAAAATTCGGGATCGGGATTTCAGGATTGGGATCGGGACGGTATTTTATACCAATTGCTCATCCCTAGTTCCCACTATGTTTATCCTGTTATTTTATTACTTAATCAAATCAGCAGCTGGGCCAGGTTCTGGGCTTGGATTTGGGTTGGGTTCTGGGTTGTTTGGTACCGGTACTGTATCAGGCACTCAATGGTAAGTACCTAAGCCCCAACCAACCATCACTCGCCACATCAAAAAGTCCTCAAAATACTCATTAACTAGTACCCATTCCATAAACTATATATTTTTTTTATTTTTGAAATTTAAATATTGTCTCAAAATTACCTTTCAAGCATCGAAGAAAACAAAAAGTAAGCGGTTATCTGTGCTAGCTAATGGAACCCGTCTTGCCTACCCTTAGGAGTAGCAACGGTGTTCTAGCATTGAAAACTACCCTAGACGCTTATACCTGTGAGTGGCCCCGTTCCTGCTTAACTAAAGGAGCATTAAGGGCATGTTTGGCTAAGCTTTTTGAAGCTCCTTTTAGAGCTAAAAGGACTTTTGAGAAGGAGAAGGAGATCCAAACATTATTTAGAAGTCAGGAGAAGGAGAAAAACTTAGCCAAACACTATGAAAATAAGTCCTTTTGGAGCTTTTTTTGTCTTCAAAAAGGAGAAAAGGATAAGTCAAAATTTATGACTTCTTGATTGTGAAAAGTCCTTCTGAGAAGGAGAAGGAGAAAAGCTTAGCCAAACATGCCCTAAGTATGTCTAGGGCCTAGAAATGTATCACATAAATACCTTATCTTAGGGCCCACTACAAGAACGGACCACCTTTAGCGGCGACATCTGTCGCCGGTATTGAAGACAATTGTCGCCGGTATTGACTTTTAGCGGCGACCTGTCGCCGGTATTAGGTCGCCGGTATTGATCGGCAGCTATTGGCCAGCTGTCGTTGCTAATGGTCTTCGTTGCTAAAGGTTCGCCGGTATTAGTCATGGCCGGTAAAGGGTTATAAGGCAATAGCGGCGACACGTGTCACCGCTAAAAGTCTTTTTTTTTTAAAACAGCAGCTGTATATACAAAAGCTGAGAGGATCGAGTATTATATTAGACTAGACTTTAAATAAACAAAAGCCGCTAAAAGTCTTTTTTTAATACACGTGTCGCTGGTATTAGATTAGACTTTAAATAAACAAAAGCTTACACACACACACACATACATAAAACATTATGTAGGTCCACCCGGAGGATCGAGTCAACCTCTATTCCTGTTTTCCGACAAACCCGAGAGTGCGGAATCCAAACGGGTAATTTAAACCAAGTTACGAACACGTAAGACACAAGATTCAACGATTAACACTCAATGTATTAATGCTATGAAACGGTTACAATGCGGTGTTTACAAATGGTCTCTGTAAACTCTCAGTGTGTGTGTGTTTTACAGTGTGTTCGCTCTGAAATCTATT
Organism: Helianthus tuberosus; assembly: GCA_030545235.1. Taxonomy (NCBI): domain Eukaryota; kingdom Viridiplantae; phylum Streptophyta; class Magnoliopsida; order Asterales; family Asteraceae; genus Helianthus; species Helianthus tuberosus. The sequence continues at coordinate 168,292,262 of CM060412.1, read as the reverse complement.
CAGACTTCTATCTGAAAATTTATGTCTGTTCTGCTGTGTTTATATACTAACTTGTCGACGAAAACCAGTTCTAGACGAAATCGGATTGACGAACACCCAAGGTCTCGACGAAATCAGAGATTTCGTCATCATGGGGTCTTCGTCATCCAGGGTGTTTTCGTCACTTGTGTTTGGGCTTGGGCTCCATGGGGACTTGTCTCTTGGGCTTCGACATGTTGGGCCAAACAACAAACAGTAAACACATAAACATAATCTAATATGCAAACTGTACACACGCAGTTGCATTTACATCGTTCGATACAAAGTAATTAGCATACCGAGTCAAGACAGGAGGATGTCTTGACTATGGCCTTCACTTCGTAGCCGAGTCGAACCGAACCGAGTCGAACCGAACCGAGTCGTGTCCACTTAATATGTATCAACAAACTCCCCCTTGGACGCTACTCGTGAGGTTCGTAATCTCGTTCTCCATCTCTTGATGGTTCTTTTTCTCGGAAAGGATCTTCAAAGACTTCACGTGTTGTAAGTAGAAATTGTATTAACAAACTCCCGCTTTTATCTAGGAAGTGTATCAATAAACTCCCCCTTTGATTATGCTCGTGAATCTTTTGATTTTCGATACTTTAGATCCTTGTGGTGTTGATGATTGATCAGCGGCAACTCGATCATCTTTATCATTTGAGTGCCTTCATGTCGTGTCTTCATTCCGAAGCTTGTCATCGAACATGTTCTCTTCGCCTTTAGCATCTGCACATGCAAGAAATCTAAATGTGTAATGAGAACAACTGCTTGGAATATAGTTAACATAAACAAATAACACACATGTGACCATGTTTTCAACTACCGTCCGACAATTTGTTTGAAAAGTTAACAGATTTTTCAATTTTGATTATTAACTTTCAAAACTTGCAAACTCTGACCGTTTATGAAGATTCAGTCGTTTTGGTTTTCATCAGATTTCAGGCAACGAAGACTTGAGTTCCAACATCGGTTAATCAAAACTAAAGTAGAAATAAAATCTTTTTGACTTTTATAAAGTTTATATTAAAACATACCTAAAATCTTTTTGGCATTTTGAATATTTCAAACTTAAAAACTGAAAGCAGTAAATAAATATATACAGAGTTGCAGAAACTAAGAAAAGTAAATATATACAAACATTCTTTTTGCGAGTTTCGAGGGTAAGAGAATCATATCAGTGTACGGTCATGCCAAAACGCTCTTGTTGTTCTTATTGTTAACATTTAGATAAGCATCCTATAACGATTATCGGTATTGTTATCCACATAAGCTCAACTTATCAGATGTAATGATGGCGAGGGGATACGTTAAGGTATGATTTATACTTACCGACCGGTGTTCATCCACATCATGACACATTCCTGTATTAAGGTATGCACGAGAGTTCATCTTACTGGTAAGTATACCATTTATCATCTGTTTTGACGTATATGAAAATGTGAGAAACTCACTTATTTTGATTGAAAACAAGCCCTATGTGATAGAATCACTTATTGATGAGAAACTTGATTTTCAGATGCATGAGGGCACAGAAGCAAGTCCGTGAAAAGGTCAGTACTTTCGTACAGCAAAGAAACGAACTTGACTCCCGGATAAATATGATATATTATCACTTTTTTTTGTGGACATGTGATTGTTGATCACTTATTGAGGTCGTATGCAGTATGTACACGTATGTATGGTATCATGGAAGATCTAGACTTCGTCTCCGTTGTTTTTCGGTAAAAGAAACAAACATGATACCTAGATGATAAACAGCATAAAGACCACATATCTCAGAACCTCGGCAATCTCTCTAACGAAATTTCGGTACTAAGACCATATGCCAATGAGCGGTTCCCACCTGGTCTTCAGTCGATTTAGGTTTATATCACCCTGCACACTTTAAAATGATTGTGAGCCTACCGATACATCTTATATAGAGCTGCTTAACATTTTTCATTTTTCTTTTTAAGCTCAAAGAGGTTTCAACAGACCACTGATGTACTATCATTTTCTCTTTTGCTCGCCAGGAAACACATTTTTGTTTTTCTATTGTTTTTGGGTTTTGAAATTTTTCGATGTTTTTGAATTTTCAAATTTTGGAATTACTCCCCCTAAAATCAACAAACTTACAATAATTTTAAAAACACAAAGATATTTACAAAAACGATTTTCCGATGTGGATTACTCTTGCTTGACCTTAATGCCGTTTACCAATAATAAAAAAGTCAAATCTTGATTTATCAAATGCTTTGGTAAAAAGGTCGGCACGTTGGTCATCGGTATGGACCTTAACAACATCGATTAGCCTTTTATCAAAGCAATCACGTATGAAGTGATACTTAATTTCGATGTGTTTGGTCTTTGAATGCTGCACAGGATTTCTAGTGATAGATAAGGCGGCAGAATTATCGACTAAAAGTGGAGTAGTTAGGAATTAAAAACCGTAATCACGCATTTGCTGTTGTATCCACAGGACTTGGGAGCAACAACTTGAGGCAGCAATGTATTCAGCTTCACAAGTTGATGTAGCGACACAAGTCTGCTTCTTGCACTGCCATGTTACGAGGCGATTTCCTAAAAACTGGCATCCAGCCGTTGTGGATTTGCCGTCGATTTTGCATCTGCCAAAATCAGAATCACCGAAAGCGACTAAATCAAACTTATTATCCTTAGGGTACCATAGACCGGTGTCAGGGTAACCCTTCAAATAATGAAAAATCCTTTTTACAGCTGCAAGATGTGAGGCCTTCGGGTTAACTGGATATCTGGAAAGCAAGCACGTTGGATACATTATATCTGGTCTTGATGCTGTGAGGTACATAAGGGATCCAATCATCGCGCGGTAGTATGAAGAGCTAACAACTTCACCCTTCAAGTCTGGATTAATTCCATGATTTTGCTGCAGTGGGGTACCAATGGGCAATGTGTCGAACATCTGGAATCGGTTCAGAATGTCTTGAACATACTTAGTCTGATGGATGAAAATCCTAGACTTTGTTTGTTGCACTTGCAAGCCCAAAAAGAAAGTCATCTCCCCCATAGCGCTCATCTCGAATTTATCCTGCATTACACACTTGAAATCCCTACACATAACATTGTTAGTAGAACCAAATATAATATCATCCACATATACCTGTACCAGTAGAAGATCTCCATCTTGTTCTTTTATGAAGAGAGCAATCGATAAGACCTCTGCGAAATCCATTCTCCAGCAGATAATTAGATAAGGTTGCATACCAAGCTCGTGGTGCTTGATGTAGACCATAGAGAGCTTTGTTCAGCAACCAAACCCGATCTGGATGGATAGGATCTTCAAAACCTGGAGGCTGTTCAACATACACCTCTTCTTCAACTAGACCATGTAAGAATGCACTTTTGACGTCCATCTGGTAAACCTTGAATCCTTTGAATGAGGCATATGCCAGAAAGATCCGAATTGCTTCCAGACGTACAATAGGTGCATACACTTCGTTGTAGTCTATATCTTCTGTTTTGGTCAAAAATTACCGAAGCAATTTAGTGATCAAATTAGTTAAGTGTGGTAGTGTGCTAGAAATATGTGTGAAAAATATTTTATCCAAGTTCATTTTAAAAACAGTTTCAGGATACGGCTCAGGATATAGAGCTGTGTCTGTGATCAAACAATGAGCAAAAAAGTAAAGGTTGACACGTGATGTACGAGGAAAGCCCTTGATCAATCTAGATCGCCGGCACAAAACCTCGGGAGCTGACAATCGCAACTGCCTTGTTCTTCTATTACTTCAAATATCTGGATACAGTGCAGGATGTGATGCGGATCAACTAGGTGTTACAATGTAATTTGAATACAAGTGTTTGTGTATAGTGTTTGTAGTGAGCTAGAGAGCAAAAGTGTGCGAAAGTGTGTGTGTAAATTGCGTGCCTTAATCTGATCCGCCCCCATCTATTTATAGTAAAAGAAATGCAACAAACTATCCTAATAAACCGGGATCCGGCGAATATTCCCCACTCGAACGTTGTAGACCTGGTCTTTCGGGTTCAACGACTCTCACATAACAGATACGCCCGAGTCTTAAGGAGAAGAAGTCCATCTGACCGTTAGTAACCCACAACCTCTAACCTGCACGTGGTTAACTTAGTTAACACCAGGATATCGCCCAGGATGTTAGCAATATCCTAATCCAGTATCCTGATCACAAGCAAACAACCAAAAGCAGGATATTAGTAAGGATATGTACGCTCAGAAAATGACCCATAACAATTGTCCCCAAATATATCTGTTGGTATACCAATCCAACGGATATATTTTAAAAATTCTATCTCGTAAATCAAGGCAATTAAAACGAAACGATGGTTGAGGTGACATTGTGCCATTTTCAATGCAATATTTACTCTTTACCCCCTATATTCAGCCTATAATTAGCTGAGATGTTTCTTCTTGTTATCATTACTCTTCAAGCAATTTTCAGGTAACCATCCTTTCCCTCATCCTCTGTTTTTTTTCCAGAGTTTCTTTTAGTTTGCTTAATACACTTCATGGCATCTCGGACAAGATCTCGTTCGGATGAACCAATCCCAACTCTCGTGAGTCAAAACCTCATACGAGAACTGGAAAAAGAAACCTGCTTCTTTAACAATGCCGATATCGCTGCCCTCAAGAATTCCGGCGCCTTTCCCGCTGGAACAGTCATTCGCCCTTTTGAACGGGAGATCCGATCAGACGTGTCATCAGACGAGTGGGTCTGTTTTTTCGCCTACCCCTTTTCTTTGGGGCTCCGGTACCCATTTCCACCCTTTATCTCTCGTTTCTTCGACCTTACCGGCCTTAGTTATGCTCAAACTATGCCAATGGTTTGGCGAGTTTTGATGGTGCTAGATCAACTCAGATCTCGCCATTGCCCTGACCTGTGTATTGAAGACCTCCCTATAACATACCAGTTGAGGTCCCATGGCGACAGTCGTTTTCTTTTGTTTTCCACCTCCAAAAGCCCTTTAGTCTTTAAGGCCACCAAGAACGAAGACCGATGGCGGCGAAAGTTCTTTTTTGTGAAAAGAGACTCTATCGACAAGGGTTTTGATCTGCCGGTTAGATGGTTAACCAAGGGTAGGATCTAGGGTTTTAGGAATATCCCCAAGTGTATCCTTAAACTATATCCCAAACTTATATCCTGATGTTTTTATGCAGCGAACTTCAGAGATTTAGCACCCCCAAGTGCGGAATCCAAGTCCAGGATCAAAGGAATCTACCAACTTCCTGCCAGTGAAAGAACTTTCTCCCTGTCTCTTACAGATTCAAGCCAAAAATAAAGTTCAGAGATGTCTAGTAAGCATATTCTCAGTAATTATCTTTATTTATCAAACCGATTATTTTTCAGAGGTATTGTGAGTTTTAAAAATATCTTCCCTTGTGCAGTACCAGTTGTCAACCTTGAAGGCTTCCAACTTGACGAGTTGGATAGTTACTCCAGCCTTGTACCTGTCAAACGAGAATCTAAGCCGAAGTCATCTGCACACCGAAGCCTACCACTTCAAAGACTACTACCGCTCCTAAAGCTCCTTCGGCATCCAGTACCCGGGCCTCTAGCTCCCGGAAGAGGAAAGAAATGGATTCTCCAGCCGCCTCTGAGACATTCTCTCTTGAGAATCATGGATTCAATGAAGCTACTTCATTCCTCAAGCAGGTAAAAATTCCCTTCCAATATCCTGAACATGCATGTTAGTCATTATCCTGCTCATTTTACACTAATACCTGTATCTTTAACTGCAGGGCTTGGAACGTCTCATGCACTTGTATGAAGACGCCTTTGGGCTTAACAAGATGCTGGAGATTAAGCTTGAAAAAGCTGAAGCCACCATAGCTGATCAAGGAACAATCGCAGCTGCCAAGTCCCAGCACTATGAAGACAAATACAAGGCAATGACCCAAGAACACCAAGCTGCCATCCACAAAGCCAATGAGGATGCTCAAGCCAAACTAGATGCCGCTCTTCTTCAATACCAGCATGATATGAGTTCATATCGGGACAGTCTCAAAGCATCCATTGATATCTCCCTTCTCCAAGCTAGGTTAAGGATGGCTTATGAGGCCAAGAGCTTGGGCTTCGAATGCCCCTCCTGGAATGTAAAGGCTTGGGAAGCGAAACTACAGGATCTTGGAGGTCATCCCATAGCTCATCCTGCAAAGGATGCTGGTGAAGAGCCTTCTAAGGCGGCAGAGGAAGTGGCCAATGCTGGTGATGGTGCCGAGAAGAATCCTAAGGGGGATGCTGGTGCAGACGCTGGGAAAGAAGTTGCTGATCAAGAAGGTGCTGCCCCTTAGGCGGCGAAGTGGGCGATGATGGATATACGTGCCAAGGCCGGAGCCCACTTTTTTAAATTTCATGGTTGTGGTTTGTACAAACAATTTACTTTTCCTGTCGTTGAACAATTTATATTTCCTGCACTAGAACAATACGATGACCAAAGGTGGATGGGTCCTGGGTTTCAGGATGAAGCCCTTGGTCATCGGTTAGTATAACCTGTTTTGAATGTCGTAACGGTTGAAGGTGGACATGTCCCGTTTTGAGATAGAACCTTCAACCGTTACATAAGTATAGTAAAGACTAATTGTGCTTTTGGTGGATGGGCCTCGGTTTGAGGTGAATCCAAAAGCACAACTTTTGACATGTTAATAATATAACTTCCTTTTGACTTATTTGTTGTTGCCTTTTAATTTCTGTCATGCATTCCTTAATGTAGATTTTAGCTTTGCAAAATTTCGTACAACTATCTTTTGAAAATATCCTGATCAATATACTCAGTAATACATTATGAAAACTTTTATTAAATAGAACTTCTAAAAATTCAATCAACTTTAGAGAAAACTTTTAAAGAATAAAAGATAGTCCACTTTCTAAAACCCGTTTTGACAATACTTGTTTGATCAAGGTTTTAATTTCAAACTAGTATCACTTCCAAATATTTTAATCAAATATCCTGAAACGCATCCCAAAAACATATTTTGAAGATATATCCTGAAGATATATCCTTTTCAGGATACTTAAACCTTAACCTGAGTTATAAAATTTATGTAAAGTCTATAAAGGAAAGATCATACCAGGAACTGAGTCTAACCCTAGTATCAATCTCCAATCCCTTTTGCGACTTCTCCTACTAAGATGTCCCCAGTTCGAGACTCTTAGCTTAACTTTGATCCTTTATGCATCATACAATTGCTTTAGATGGAATGTCCCATGTGCATGAAGTCCTCGAATACTTAGAAATTTTCTGGAAATCAGTTCCAATTGTATAGACAATTTTTTGTGTTACAGGGGTAAAACCCAAAATATACTGGAGATAAATCCCTCGTATCCCGGGGGAAATCCCAAATTTTCGTGCACTACAGGCGGGAGTGTATAAACTCCAAGACTTAGAAAGGTGAAAACCTTTAAACCTTAGAGAGTATGAAAATACTCTTTCGTGAGAGAGGGTGATCAATCCTCATATACCTTTAGGATTCAGGATATAGCCAATAGTAACGAAATTATCAGCCACTTTTACATGGACTGGTCCTGCCACCTTGAACTATTCCCGAATAACTTGCGCTCCAGGCGGGGTGTTTAAACCCAATTCGGAAGAAAGTTGAATACCTTTAAACCTGTGAAGGGATCAGGATCCCTTATACGTGAGAGAGGGGGCCAATCCTCTAATCTTCCGAAGTATCCTGAGTATGTATCCTGGTGCTATATCCCGAAGCATATACTGCAAAATATCTTCAAACTAAGGTGGGTGTTAGCTTGGCTAACACCCCTCCGATGCTTAAGTCAGTATTGGGTTTTAAAGAATAAATCAAATCAAACATATTTAAAAGAGATAGAATTCATACCATCCTGAGTTAGAAATTAAATTCTAAACTCACTTGAAATAAAGCTTAAGGTGTATAGCATTCCAAGATCTTGGTAACATATCCCCCTCCATATTCTTGAGTCGGTATGCACCTTTTCCTGATTCTGATTGAACCTCATATGGTCCTTCCCATTTTGGAGCCAACTTTCCATCAGCAGGATTAGTAGTATTCTGAAAAGCCTTTCTTAACACCCAATCTCCAACTTTGAACCTTCTAGTCCTTATATTCTTGTTGTATGCTCTGGACATCCTTTGTTGATATGCTGCCATTCTCAGCCGTGCTGCATCTCTTGTCTCATCAATAGTATCCAGCTCCTGGCATAGGACTTCAGGATTCTGCTCAGGATTCCTGAGGTTGGATCTTGCTGTAGGTATCACCTTTCCGTCGGGATCACCGCTTCTGCTCCAAATACTAAGGAAAATGGGGTTTGACCAGTTTCATTTTTTACCGTCGTTCTATCAGCCCACAAAACAAAGGGTAGTTCTTCTACCCATCTTCCTTTCTTGGCCCCTAATCTCTTCTTCAAGTTGTTGACAATTATCTTGTTTGAGGATTCAGCTTGTCCGTTTGCTTGAGGATGTACTGGGGTAGACGTAATCATTTTGATTCCCCAACTCTTGCAGAAGTCAGTAGTCCTTTTACTTATAAATTGAGATCCGTTGTCACAAATTATCTCAGCTGGTACTCCAAACCTAGTCAGGATATTTCTTTTTATGAAGGATACCACTTCCAAATCTCTAACTTGAACAAATGCTTCTGCTTCAACCCACTTGGAGAAATAACCCGTCATTGCCAACATGAAAACCTTTCCTCCTGGAGCCTTTGGAAGCTTTCCCACTATATCCATACCCCACTTCATGAACGGCCAAGGGGAAACAATAGGATACAGCGGTTCAGCAGGCTGATGTAATATGTTACTATGTCTTTGACATGCATCACATCTTCGAGCATATTCTGTGGCATCTTTCCTCATCGTCGGCCAATAATATCCTGTCCTTAATATCTTTGAGAATAAGGACCTGCCCCCAGTATGGTTACCACAATCCCCTTCATGTATATTCTGAAGTACTTCTTTGGTTTCGGGATCTTCCAAGCACCTCAGATACGGTCCTGCAAGAGATTTCTTATACAAAACATCATTTATAGTAGTGAATCGTGATACCTTCATTCTAAAGGCTTTAGGATTCTCATTCTTTGGGATGTGTCCTTCTTTGAGATATCTCATAATTGGAGCCGTCCAGGACTTAGGATCCTCGTCAGGATACTCCTCATCAGGATTCTGAATACTTATTACTTCATTATCCCGAGGATTCGTTGCAGGATATAGGATATGTAATATTGGTATTCGGGTCCCTTCTGGTATCCTGACCGATGATCCCAGATTTGCTAAGGCATCAGCTTCAGCATTATCCTCTCTTGGTACCTGTTCAAGTGTAAAAATATCGAAATATCCTGCTAACTTTTTGAGAATTTCGAGATACTCGATTAACTTCTCTCCTTTACCTGCATAGGTTCCATTAAAATGATTAGTGATTAACAAGGAGTCAACATATACTTGCAAATTCTTGATATTCATATTTTTAGCCAACTCTAATCCTGCAATTAAAGCCTCATATTCTGCCTCATTATTAGTAGCAGGAAATTCACACCTAATAGCCTGGGGTAATATGTCCCCCTATGGCGATTTTAGTAGTATACCTAAACCTACACCTCTTACGTTAGATGCACCATCAGTATATAATGTCCAGCATTCTAAGTTTTCTCCTAGCTGCTGTACTTCTAAATCTACTTCATTTTGAATGTCACTACTGAAATCAGCCACAAAGTCAGCTAAATCCTGAGACTTTATGGCATTTCTAGGCTCATATACTAAGTCATAAGCACTCAATTTTACTGACCACTTGGCCATCCTACCTGACATCTCTGGTTTCCTAAGCACGTTTTTAACAAGATAATTAGTTTTAACATGAATCCTATGTGTCTCAAAATAATGTCTAAGTTTTGTTGATGCCATAACTAGTGCTAATATCAATTTCTCTAGATGAGAATATCTAGTTTCAGCATCTAGTAAACTTTTACTAACATAATAGACAGGATATTGCTGACCTTCATGGTCCTTTATAAGAACGGCACTTACAGCATTCCCTGATACAGCGAGGTATAGGGATAGTGGTTCACCATTTTCAGGCTTCATCAATAGAGGTGCAGTTGAGAGATATCGCTTCAAATCCTGCAAGGCTGCTTCATGCTTTGCTCCCCATTCGAACTTCTTATTCTTCTTGAGGATATCATAAAATTCCTTGCATTTTTCCGAGGATCTTGAAATAAATCTGTTCAATGCCGCCACTCGGCCTATTAACCGTTGAACATCCTTCATATTCGAAGGTGATTTTATATCCAGGATAGCTCTAATCTGCTCCGGGCTCGCCTCTATGCCTCTTTTCGTCACCATATATCCTAGAAACTTTCCTGCCCCCACTCCGAAATGGCACTTAGCAGGATTCAGTTTCATGTTGTACTGATCCAGGATATCAAATAATCCCTTGATATCCTGGAGGTGATCTTCAGCCTTTTTACATTTCACCACCATATCGTCAATATATACCTCCATGGTCTCCCCCAGCTTATCTTTAAACATCATGTTTACCAACCTCTGGTATGTTGCACCTGCATTTTTCAAACCAAAGGGCATAGCAGTATAACAATATATACCTGTTGGTGTCATGAAGGCAGTATCCTCCTGGTCCGAAGGCTCCATTTGAATCTGCTTCCTGAGGATGCATCCATGAAGGTTAACATCTCATGCCCGGCAGTAGCATCCACCATTGCATCAATATGGGGAAGAGGAAATGGGTCTTTAGGACAAGCCTTGTTCAAGTCCGTGTAATCTACACAGACTCTCCATTTCCCATTTTTCTTCTTTACTACGACTACATTTGCTAGCCATCTTGGAAACTTGACCTCCCTGATCATTTTGGACTTCAACAATCTTTCAACTTCCTCTTGGATAATTACATTTCGTTCAGGAGCAAACTTCCTTCTTTTTTGCTGAACAGGCTTGAACGACCTGTCAATTCCCAGCTTGTGAGTAATAATGTTTTTGGATATACCTGTCATATCCTCATGATTCCATGCAAATGTTGACATCCTGCACTTCAAAAAGTTAGTTAATTGTTCTTCAATATCCTGAGGGATATTGGTTCCTACGAGCACCGAGATATCAGGATTATCCTGATCTAGGATAACTTTCTTCATATCCTGCTCTGAAGCCTCTACGATATCCTGGGCCCGCATCTTTAATTGCTATGCTGGATTAGGCTTGGTTGAGGATTTCATTGAGGATGAGTAGCATTCCTTAGCCTCCTGCTGATCACTATCAACTTTGACGACCCCCCAAGGGGTAGGGATCTTGATGCACTGGTGATAAGTCGATGGCACAGCCTTCATGTCATGGATCCATGGCTTGCCTAGTATGATGTTATAGCAGGATAGGGAGTCCATCACACAGAAGCGTTGTATCGAGTTGACCCCTTCAACATATACTGGTAACTTTATCTCTCCTACGGTATTCCTAGCTTCTCCACTGAAACCAACGAGCACAGTGGACTTTGAAGTAATGTCCATCGGAGATACATTCATCCTCTTCAATGTTTCTAGCTGAATTATGTTGACGGAGCTACCATTGTCCACCAATATCCTGCGTACAAAATGGTTAGCAACATATAATGTTATTACGAGAGCATCGTGGTGAGGATCCTGGACAGTATCCCTCTCATCACTATCGAAAGTGATCACTTTATCGGTTGTAAGGGTAGTCATCCTAGCTGGTTTGTCCCCCCTTTCAGTCTTAGCTTCCTTTGCATGTCTCTTGGTCGCAGAATACGAAGTCCCACAAATGTCGGATCCTCCTGAAATAAAGTTAATTATTTTGGCATCTGCTGGGGGTGATGCTGCTCGTTCAGGATCCTTCTCAGGATCCTGCCCTTTATTCTTCTTTCTTCCCAGCAAATCCTTCAGATACCCCTTGCTTAACAGGTAACTTATTTCTTTCCTAAGAGCAATGCAATCCTCGGTCACATGCCCGAAATCTTCATGGAAGGCACACCATTTGGATTTATCCTTCCAATCAGCTTTCTGTTGATTCTTTCGAGGCCACCTAGCTTTGTCTCCTAAACCCTGCATAGCATACATTGACTCAGGTATATTAACAGATAAGCAGTATTCAGATAATTCAGGATATTCTTCAGGATCCTCGTCTTCAACAGCATTCACTTTCTTGTTATCATTTCTACCATATGGCTTGGAGCGATATGGTTTATATGAGGATTCTGATTTCCTGTTGGTTGATTCGTAGGTTGAGGTAGAATTCATCCTCTCTTGCATCTTTTTGTCATCTTCCAAGCGGATATATCTCAAAGCCCTGTTACGAGCTTCGTCGAGATTCCTGCAGGGATTCATTACAAGATCCTGATAAAACTGAGAATCGTTTTGTAACCCCATCTTAAAAGCCTGCACAGGTGTTGCAACATCAAGATGTGGGATATCCAAGGATTCTCGACTAAACTTGCTCACATAATCCCTCAAGGATTCCTGAGGTCCTTGAGTTGTCCTGTAAAGATCACTGGTTAGTTTCTCAAAACTCCGACTGCAAGAAAACTGACTATTAAATAAATTAACCAAATGAGCAAATGAAGTAATTGAGTGAGGAGGAACATTTAACAGCCATTTTAAGGCTGATCCTATCAAGGTAGAACCGAAACCCTTGCATAAGCATGCTTCCTTGAGTTCCGGAGGGATAGGGTTAATCTCCATTCTTTCTCTATACTGGGCAATATGCTCTTCAGGATCCGTAGTCCCATCATACAGTTTCATGTTGGGGGTCTGAAATCTTTTTGGGATTTCAGCATCACAGATAGGATATGCAAAGCGGGATATCCCGTGGCTGCCTTGAGATACTTCCGGAATTGGTTGGACCACTCCAGGTACACTGGATATCATGTCCTTCAATTTCTGAAGCTCCCTAGTAAATGTTGACGTCATACCTACATCCTGCAAAGACCTATTGTTGTTAGTAGCAAGAATATTATTATTTGACACGTTACCAGTTTAAGGATTCTGGCCATATCCTGAAGCATATCCTGAGCTCCTCACAGTTGATATCCTGACTGAGGAGGGTATCTCAGGGGTATGATTCTGAGAATGGCTTGGGATGATGTTCCCCCGGTTATCCTCAGTGTAAACTGCAGAACTGAAGTTCAAAGCCCTAGGCTATATAGGAGTGACAGTTTCTTCAGCAGGTCTACTTGGGCCGGATCTCAAGAGTTGTATTTCTCTCATCAGCATCCGATTAGTTTCCTGCTGCTGCCTCATTTGTTCCTGTACACTACCAAACAAATTCAGAGTTTCATCATTAGATGCCAAAATAGGACCGGACCCCTGGGTACTGGGAGGGGGGATAACATCCAGAGCTACATGACTTTCAGCTCCGTGTGATGAAGCTTGCATTCTTGGAGGAGGAGGTGGAAGCACCGAACCAATTGTTGCAGAGGTTGTACCAGACATGGTGGAAGAGCTCATGTTTGATCTCGAGGCCATTGAAAACAATGTAGCAAAAAGTTTTGACAAAAGAAAACCGAGTAATGATTTTACTAAAGTTTTTAGCAAAAATAGCACCACTTGCCCCACGGTGGGCGCCAAATTATTTTGGTCAAAAATTACCAAAGCAAATTAGTGATCAAATTAGTTAAGTGAGGTAGTGTGCTAGAAATATGTGTGAAAAATATTTTGTCCAAGTTAATTGTAAAAACAATTTCAGGATACGACTCGGGATATAGAGTTGTGTCTGTGATCAAACAATGAGCAAAAAAGTAAAGGTTGACACGTGATGTACGAGGAAAGCCCTTGATCAATCTAGATCGCCGGCACAAAACCTCGGGAACTGACAATCGCAGCTGCCTTGTTCTTCTATTACTTCAAATATCAGGATACAGTGCAGGACGTGATGCGGATCAACTAGGTGTTACAATTTAATTCGAATACAAGTGTTTGTGTATAGTGTTTGCAGTGAGCTAGAGAACAAAAGTGTTCGAAAGTGTGTGTGTAAATTGTGTGCCTTAATCTGATCCGCCCCCATCTATTTATAGTAAAAGAAATGCAACAAACTATCCTAATAAACCGGGATCCGGCGAATATTCCCCACTCGAACGTTGTAGACCTGGTCTTTCGGGTTCAACGTCTCTCACATAACAGATACGCCCGAGTCTTAAGGAGAAGAAGTCCATCTGACCGTTAGTAACCCACAGCCTCTAACCTGCACGTGGTTAATTTAGTTAACACCAGGATATCGCCCAGGATGTTAGCAATATCCTAATCCAGTATCCTAATCACAAGCAAACAACCAAAAGCAGGATATTAGTAAGGATATGTACGCTTAGAAAATGACCCATAACACCTTCAATCTGACAAAAACCTTGAACGACCAACCTTGCTTTGTTGTGAATAACGATTCCACGGTCGTCCTTTTTGCATTTATACACCCAACGGGTACCAATCTTCTTGTAATCAGCAGGTTTCTCTACGAGCTTCTAGACACCAAGTTTCTGGAATTGTTGCAGTTCTTCCTGCATTTCTTCAACCCAAGAGTTATCTTTCAAAGCTTTTTTCCAAGTTCTTGGCTCTTCCTGTGAGACATAACACGTGAAAGACCAATCGTTTTGTTGACCAGATTCTCGAATAGCCGCATACAAGCCTGCATTGTTGTTATTTCGCAACATGTTTCTTGTTTGAATGCCACTCTGTACATTACCGATGATGTTTTGTTGAGGATGGGTATTGTGAATCCTTGTTTCTGGATTATCTGGAACTGGAATGTTTGTACCCAGATTGTTGAGATTGAGATCAACAACTAATTCAATACCCGAAACTGACGAAGAGGATGAAGCAGTAGCTTCAGCTGTTATAGGGGCGTCCACTGGAGGTGTAGCCTCTGAAGTACCATGTACTGCTAATGTAGGAGCTTCTTGATCTGCATCTAGAAATTCTTCATCCTCTGAAGATTCGTTCAGTTCGGTTGCATCATGAAAATCCTCATTGTCGAGAGCATTATTGTTCACTGAAGATGGTTCTTGATTGACAATAATTGGACGAACCAACGGTGAATCTGTTGCATTGTCACTCTCGAAAAACATCCTTGCCGCAACATTTTCTTCAACTGCTTCAACATTGATCGAATTGAAAAAGTCATCATACTCAAACATCCATGGTTGACCTGGACATTTGACTGGCAATATGTGTCTTTGTACTCTGACTTCAGACCATTCCTCAACCCTTTTAGTCTCTAGATTCCAGACTCTTAAGTTCGGGGTGGCATAACCAAGAAAGTGACCTTCAATAGCTTTTGCCCCAAACTTTCCATTAGGATCGATCATTGTGCAAGGAGCTCCAAACGGTTCAAGATATGACAAATCTGGTTTCCATTTGTGAAGAAGCTCAAAGCAGGTCTTGTTGTGTCTTTTGACTGTAAGGACTCGATTCATCGTGTAACATGCAGAGGACACAGCTTCAGTCCAGAAGGGAATCGGCAACTGTGATTCTACCAACATCGTCCTAGCAGTCTCGATCAATGTACAGTTTTTACGTTGAGCGATGCCGTTCTGCTGAGGAGTATAAGCCGCACTAAATTCGTGAAGAATACATTTTGATGTGCAAAACTCCGCCATGGCATGATTCTTAAATTCTGTACGATTGTCGCTGCGTATCCGTCTAACCTTCAACTTATACAAATTCTCAATCTGAATGATCAAGTTTTTGATAATACCGAAAGTTGCACTCTTGTGAGCCATAAACGCCACCCAAGAAAATCTTGAATAATCATCAGTTATCACGAGGCAGTATTGATCATTCCTGATGCTTTTATGCTTGACAGGATCGAACAAATCCATGTGCAAACATTCAAGAGAAACTGCCACCGTGTTGATCTTCTTTGTCGGATGTCGCTTCTTGGTTTGCTTTCCTTTTTGGCATGAAACACAGACATCTTAAAGATGGAAATTTTTAAGAAGAACACCATTCACTAATTCATTCGACACCAAATGATTCATTTTCCGTAAGTGAATGTGACCCATACGTCTGTGCCAAGAGATTGAGTCTTTTTCTGTGGCTTTGGAAATAAAACAAGTTGCTTGTGCAGTCGTTGTTATAGCTTGGCTCATATCAAGGATATATAAATCGTTTATCCTTGGAGCAGATAAGAGAATCCATTCTTTTGGAATCTTGAAGCCGGGTTTCAGCACATAACTTCTATTAGCATCAAAGTGTACTGAAAACTATTTATCACAGATTTGTGAAACGCTGAGAAGATTGTGATCAAGCTGTTGTACAAAGTTGATCTTGTCAAAACTTACAACCACGTTGGATACCATTCCTCCTCCTGTAATATATCCACCCTTATCTCCAGCAAATGCAACATAACCTCCTCTAATAGATTTAACGTCGTAGAGAAGCTTCATGTCGCCGGTCATGTGCCTGGATGCCCCACTATCAACAATCCAATGACTGCAGAAAGTTCCTCCTGGAACACCCTGCACATGTACTCACATGATTAGTTGGAGATGGGGACCCAAGCCTTTGTGGTCTTGGGTCTTCCATTTTCATTAACGTAAGTTACTTGAACTTCTCGATGTTGTGGAAATTGTGATGTTCCCCCTGATTCAGTAACCGTTTTTGGTTTCCAGGTCTGTTTTGTTTTACCAGTTCTATTCTTTAAAATCTTAACTTCATGATTGTCTGAAGTTTTTGAATTGTCTGGTTTGACAGAAACAGATGTTTTGTTAACCACGTCGGTTTTAATCGCTTTTTCAATTTTCTTGACCTGTTGGCGTTTCTGTTTCTTTTCCCTTTCTTTTACAAGACGGGGATCTGGTTTTGATGAAACAGATCGCTTGCGGTCAATTTGGTCACGGGGATCATCAACTTTGGCTTTTTTTATGAAGATATGGACAATTGCGAATAATATGTCCAAATGTACCACATGAAAAACATGATCTTCGTTCTATAAACCCCGAAGTATCATGTGATTGTTTTGATGATGATGAACTTTGTGATCCCGAGGTACTTGGTTTTGAACTGTTTTGTTCATTTTTTTTTCAAAAATTTCGCTTGATTAACAAAATCTAAGTTAGATTTGTTTTCAAATGTGTCAATTTTATCCGTTCCCTTTGATTTCACAAAGTTCACCTTCTTATCCTTTTTCTGGGTCTGTTTCTTTTGACCTTGAGTCGGTGATTTACCTTTTGGTTTGGGGTGATTTTGCTGAACTTTCTCAATTGGTAATCTTTGATTGCCATTTTGTTTGTGAATTTCAGCTCTTGGAATCGGAGGCCACTGTGTTACCACAACGTGTGATCCTGTCTTTCCCAAGAACTTACTTGTTGAATCTTCAAAAATTTTACTAATTAAAGATTTATTAACATTCTTAATAGGAAAATCTTTGTCAGAAAAGATTTTATCATCACCAACAAAAGTGTACAGCAAATTCACACTTTCAGACTCTTGTGAGGAAGTGGACGTGGATTCGGTCAGAACAGTCGTAGCAGGTTTTACGGGAGGATCACATATAATATAATTCTCGAGAGGTATGTCCTCTTCTTTAATTACCGCATCTGACTGTGCTGAGTCAGTATCATTAGATTCATCATCTGAAGAATCAGCATCCTCAATAATAACTGGAGGATCCTGATTCTGTTCAGCAGTTACAAATGTATATGCTGACACATCCGAATCTGATGATACTACCGGTTTGTATCCAAGTCCCGTTGTAAATTCCTCAATGTCTAAAGGAACAGATTCCTCATAATAAGTTCTATTCTCCTCATCAGGAATTGCATCATAATTTTGTCTAACAGGTGGTGGACATTTCTTATATCCAATGCACGTGACATCCTTTTTCTCTTTTTGTGTGTCAATGATGTGATCCAGCACATATCTAGAGTTTGAATAACTGTCAAGCTTAAGCCGAATCGCCTCACTTTCACACTTTGTACATGCTAATTCTTTTTGCAAGATCTCAAGACGATCGATATAACAGTTTATGTCAGTTTGTTTTCTTGAAACCATTTTTGTCAGCTCGGTTTTATCTTTTCTTAAATTTGCAACCACCGTTTTAAACTCCTTTTCATGGTTTTCATAAAACATGTTAGCCTCTTTGCATTTTGAAAGATCCACTATCAACTTTTGATTGTGGATATTTGTCACTTCATATTTGTTTTGCAAAGCCTCATGTTTGCTTTGCAAATCACACAACTTTGCATCAAAAGAAACATGTTTGTTTTGCAAGTCAGACAATTCAGCATTTAAAGCATCATGTTTGCTTTGCAACTCAGACATATTAGCATCTAAATCAGCACATTTATCACTTAAGCTAGCACAATTATCACAATTAACGACAGTTGGTTCATCGACACATACCTGGCTTGATGAACTGCCGCCATTAGCCATAAAGGCTGAATGAAGAGAAGAAGAAGAAGAATAAGCAGCTTGATCCACCAGAATAGATCTTCTATCATTCCTTGCTGCAACCTCTCCGAACAATTCATTGATATCTGCATCGATTCTCCCACTAGATACATCATCAGAATAATCTCCGCCTGAGGTTGAGATTTCCTCATCTGAACTCCTTGAATCACCAGAACTCTCTTCATCTGAAGATTCACCACCACTGGCGGAAGATTCTCCACCACTGGCGTTTTTCAAAACCTTAGCACTTTCAGCAAAACAAGCTGCTCCTCCCTGATCACCAATGCCTAATTGCATTGACTAGTCGCAACCTTCATCTATTTGCACCATAAGAGACTGATTGGTGTTCGATGGTCCTGCTTGATTGTTTGCAGGGACCAATGTGCGATCGTCATTCCTGGTTTGATTCTGATTCTGTTGGTTGCCTTGACCTCTGAAAGGATTCTGGTTCCCATGCTAAGCTGGCTTTGTGCATTCATGCTTGCAATGACCACGTTCACCACAGTTAAAGCACTTGACGGATTGCTTGTCGAACCCATACTTGGTATCTTTCTTGCTTTCCAAGCTGGTTCTACCCGTCCGTTCCATGAAGTCTTTAGCTTGCCTAACAGCACTAGCGAAAGCCCATTTGATGTCCATCATATCCATCTCTTCTTTATAGATCTGCTGATAATCTTCTTGAGTTAGATTGATGTTTCCGATCTGCCCTGCAATCAACCCACAATACGAGCTCACCAATGTGTTTAGTATCTCCGTATGATCTTTATCTACTTCAACGCTAACTTTGGAGAAGTTTGACGTGTCAAGCCGTACTGTCTTTGAATTTGATGGCTGACCAGCAGATGATGTGCTTCCAAAACATTCCCATACAAATCAGTTGCTATGGTAGATGGCCGATAGCTTTGCTATTGTGGAGCTGGTTGTAGTGGATTTCCATACAAGTCTGTGGTTAGAGCTGGCTTTACAGGAACTTGTATCAGATTGCCATATAAATATGTGCTTGTGACAAACGCCGTTTGAAGTGGAGCGTGTGAAGCAGGTCTTGCAGAAGTGCTAGAAGTTCCATAATACATATCAGGATTTTGTCGCACTGGAACCCTTTTTGCCTTTAGGGTTTCTTCCTGATCTTTGTTCTCCAAGAGCTGACCGAAGTCATTGATGTTTGTCATAGCCAATGTGCCATTGTATTTCAGTATTTCCAAGAAACCATTCCATTGAGGTGGCAGTGCATTGGCAAACTTTGTGACATCCTCTGTTGGAGTTGTTTCTACCCCATAATTACTCAATTCAGTCAGCAAGTGATGAAATCGACTTGTCATATCTCCCAAAGATTCATTTTCCATACAAGTGAAGCCATCAAACTCCTTCTTGAGTAAATCATGTCGCAATTGGCGTGACTTTTCATTTCCTAGACCTCTTGTCTTCAATGCATCCCATAATCGCTTTGACGTCTTGAAACTGACAAACTGATGATATATATCCTTGCTCAACGCCTGAGTCAGAATAGCATATGCTTTCTTTTCTAAATCATATGCCTTTTTCTCGTCTTCCGTAAGATCTGCAAATGTTGCGGCAGTTGAAGCAACAACCTCAAGAGCATGATCGAAATCTGTAATAAAACATAACCATAATTCCATGTTTTGCCCAAGGACATATGTATGAAATCTATATACCCATCCAGGATATTCATTTATGTGCATCAGTTTCGGTAGGCGATTTAGACTTCCGGTCTCGCTTTTGCTTAGGAGTATACTTTGAATACTTGGAGTTTGATTTGAAACAAACGTCCATTGACCTGTCGACATTGGATTCGCTTGCGAAGTTGCAGTTACGGGGGATTCGGCCCAAGATGGTGACAAACCCGTGCTTCGATACTTGCTTTCTGTATTAGATGTGGGTGCGGGATATTCGGCCCATGATGGAGATAAACCCGTTCTTCTATACTTGCTTTTAGCATTAGACGGAGTACCCCACCAATTCGGATTCATTTTGGAAGTATAATGATGAATACCTGATTATATCAAACAAATCAAACAGTTAAGAATGTTTTAAAAAGGTTATGTTAATAATATGAAGAGATATGTGACGAAGATAGGGGTTTTCGTAGCTGATATATTTGATGAAATCAAATGGTTTTCGTTGCTGATATGCCTTTGACGAAATTGGAGAATTCGTCGCTGAAAAGCCTTTGACGAAATTGGAGATTTCGTCGCTGAAATGCCTTTGACGAAATTGGTGATTTCGTCCAGAATGATTTCGTCGAACACAAGTTGATTTCATCGAACAGTGGTTGATTTCGTCGAGCAGTGGTTGATTTCGTCGAGCACACGTTGATTTCGTCGAGCACAAGTTGATTTCGTCGAACACAAGTTGATTTCGTCGAACACCGATTTCGTTGATAAAAGTGACCAGACAACTTGCAAGATATTTATCAAATCAAAACCTTATCTTCTAAAATAGTTGGTGACACAACAGTCAAGCACCCCTCACCGTAACAGTTACCAACCCATCATTCCTATTGTACACAAAATTCAAACAATAATTTTTATAATCAACAACGTCACAATAATTCAACAATAAGGATCAAACACAGATATTATTAAGAACAAAAACAAGAAAAACTTGAAGATATGATGATCTTGATGAATATTCCAGTCACCTGAAAATTTTCAAACACACTTTTGCAATAAAGTTCAACAAAAACCCAATACTAACATGTATATAAGAGTTTTAACAAGGTTTTATATGAACTAGAAGCAAGAATACCAAGACTTTCAAGATTTTAACAACGTTTTTCCAGAAAATGTATGAACTTTAAAGATCAAAACTCAAGAAAAACACATTAAAAACTAAGAAAAATCAAGAACACAAACTTGGTTTTAACAAGGAATCGAGCCAATGCTCTGATACCAATTGTAGGTCCACACGAAGGATCGAGTGAACCTCTATTCATGTTTTCCGAGAAACCCGAGAGTGCGGAATCCAAACGGGTAAGTTAAACCAAGTTACGAACACGTAAGACACAAGATTCAACGATTAACACTCAGTGTATTAATGCTATGAAACAGTTACAATGCGGTGCTTACAAATGGTCTCTGTAAACTCTTAGTATGTGTGTGTTTTACAGTGTGTTCGCTCTGAAATCTATTCAGACTTCTATCTGAAAATTTCTGTCTGTTCTGCTGTGTTTATATACTAACTTGTTGACGAAAACCAGTTCTGGACGAAATCGGATTGACGAACACCCAAGGTCTCGACGAAATCAGAGATTTCGTCATCATGGGGTCTTCGTCATCCAGGGTGTTTTCGTCACATGTGTTTGGGCTTGGGCTCCAAGGGGACTTGTCTCTTGGGCTTCGACATGTTGGGCCAAACAACAAACAGTAAACACATAAACATAATCTAATATGCAAACTGCACACACGCAGTTGCATTTACATCGTTCGATACAAAGTAATTAGCATACCGAGTCAAGACAGGAGGATGTCTTGACTACGGCCTTCACTTCGTAGCCGAGTCGAACCGAGTCGTGTCCACTTAATATGTATCAACACATTACATTTTTATAGGCGGTGCTACCGTACGACGATGTCCCCCTGCGGTATGGGAATTGTTGTTTCTCGCGTACTAGTTTGTTGGCCTCGCTTCTTTTAATATATTTTGCGTCCCGGAAACCTTCGATGGTTCTCAACCAGTTATCATATGGCATATCCGCGGGATGGTATGCCCTTGCCCTCTCAATATCATTGTTTTCTCCCTGGCTCTAAAATAATTTTTTAGCTTCGTACTTGTGGTCAGAGTACCGCTTCATAAGCACAGTCCTAATACCACCCGTCAAGTTTCTCGCCTCTAAATCACGTTCCACTTCATCAAAATTGAAATTTTCCTACGAAACAAATAAAAAAGTTAAAATATTATATATAAATTAGATTTGCATGTGCTTAAATATTTGATAAAATTTTATGCATATAACTTATTTACCCGTACGTGGTTCATGAGGGCATCCTTGTGCGATTGTGAAACGTTATCCCATCCAATTTTATCGAACGGGATGGTCCGCCACATATACAAGCCGACCTCCCTTGAAAACAGATCTCTTGATTTACCAACAGGGGTATACATGACCTGTCTGTCAAACGTAAGCGATACAGGCCCCCCCGCTTTTACCCGACGCCGTAGTTTCTCATTTTTGGCTTTCCCCCTAACCCTCTTCGGGGGAACCGCTGCAATTAAAACAAAAATAATTAGTAACAACATTTATAATATATGAAATATAAGGACTACAAAATAATTTAGTAAAAGACTTACCGTCAGTCTCGTGCGTGCCACGAAATCCACCAGGAGGCGGTGCATCACAAGCGCCGTCACCCCCATGTCCCCATGGGGCCACATCCGCCATCAGATATGCGAATATAAGCAATTCCGAAAACATAATCCCTATAAAGTTACAAATGTTATAGCATGTGTATCTAATAGAAATTAAGGGAAAGTACAACAAGTGTAACTCAAATTCAAATATATATTTCAAACAAGTGTTTATCAAATACAAATCAATATAAATTACAATAACTTTTCTTTTAGTCAGACTCCACATAATCGGGATCATCCTCATCACAATCATCCTCGACCTCATCACAATCAGTCTCGACCTCAAACACTTCATCGACGGTAGCCGTTGGGGGATCAACTTCAACTGAAGGCTCACCCGCAGTAACATGAGAAGATCCAATTTGAAAGTATTGGGTCAAGTCAATGACAAGTGGACAGTCAGATGAAGAGTTGTTGTCGACAACGTCAATATCTTCTAAGCCTTTGTCAACATTTTGAACCTTATTGACGCGGTCATCATCACTTAATGGCCGATCCCAAATTTTTCGATGATTAAAATTTTCGACTACCCACCTATGTTTATTTTTTTGGTTTCGAGACGTTTCTTGGATGAAGAACACTTGTTTGGCTTGCAAAGCAAATATGAGTTCATTGTCTTTGTCCCATTCATGTTCAGTGCTTATACTGGTGATATTATTGTCATGGTTTACACCCCTTCGAGTATCAAACCACTTGCACCGAAATAGGACAATGGAATAATTATTTGTATAACGCAACTCAATAATTTCTTCAAATTTGCCAAAAATATTCACACCGTTCTCTCCAACCACTTTCACCCCAGAGTTTTGCGTTGCGCATTTTGCATCACGTTCAAGTGTCTTAAACCTAACACCGTTGACTATGCAAGCAGTGTAAGTGTAAGCAGTCATTTTCGCATAAATTGAAAGAGCATACAACTCCGGGTGGAATTCTGGAGAATTTTGTGTTTTCATCGAATGGACCTAACAAATATAGAGTAATAATGTTTGTTATATATGTATTACCTAGCAAGTGTAGAGTAATGAGTGTTATATATGTATTATACCTTATGGAGAAACCATCCCGGAAATTTGGTTTTAAGATCATCTTAGGGATGTGTATGTTTGAATTCACTACATTGATCACAAATATAAGAAATGAATGAAAAACACCAATTAACAGATTATGAAAAGTTAAAGATAGAAACACTCACTTCATGTACTCCCTAACTTCTGCGCAGTTTTCGAGGACAAACCATTCCATCTTGATTTTTTCGATGAATGATAGATATTTGTTCTTTGTTGCGCCAACAGGACGATATATGGACTCAAACACCCATAACTTTCTTTTTTCAATAACGACATCATCGTTTCTATCTGGGCGATTGAACTTAGTCTGAACATCTTTAAGGTACATTGAACAAAATGTTAGAGCTTCTTCAAACACATAACCTTCAGCTATACAACCTTCAGGCGCCGGGTTTTTGACACAGTTCTTTAGTTTTTTCATGTACCTTTCAAATGGATACATCCATCTAAAAGCTACTGGACCTCCCGCAATCGCTTCATCAGGTAAATGTACAAGTAAATGAACCATAATGTAAAAAAACGCAGGTGGATAGATCATCTCTAACTTGTATAAGATGGTAACAATGTCATCCTTTGCTTTCTTCATATCATCCACCGATAGTGTTCTAGAGCAAAGTTGCTTAAAGAACATACAAAGGTCTACTATTGGTGTAGATGTATATTTTGTCAAAAGCCCTCTAACCCCAATCGGTATCAAACGTTGCATGAGGATATGACAGTCATGAGATTTCAACCCGGTAATGTTAGCATTGTTATATTTCACCCTCTTACTGATATTAGATCCAAACCCATCTGGTAATTTGACATTTTTTATAAACTGACAAAAAAGTTTTCAATCATCGGACTTGAATGAGTACTTTGGGTGGGGACTTAAGAACTTGCCACCTGATTGTTTCAGCCATTGTGTCGGCCGAATGTTTAGTTTTTCCAAGTCGGACCGCGCATTTGGCGTGTCTTTGCTCTTATCGTTCATTAGAAGAGTACCGAGCAAGCTGTCGCACACATTTTTCTCTATATGCATTACATCTAAGTTATGTTTCAGCTGCAGAGAAGACTAATACTCAAGGTCAAAAAATATGCTTCTTTTTGGACCAGTTCAACTCAAAATCTGACCGGGTTATCCTCCCACCTCCAAAAGCTGGATGCTTGCCTGGTAGACGATTAATTAAACGACCGAGTTGAGCTTCTATGTCAGCTGGGCTAAACTGTCTCGGAGGGTCTCGTGTCTCGGGTCTCCCGTTAAAGTCGAGACTTGTCCTCCAAGGATGGTTGGCATCTAAGAACCAGCGATGACCAACATAAGCACATTTACCAGTTACACGTATTGAAGGAGTGTCTTGGTTACAAGTTGGGCATGCCATGTAGCCTTGTCCGCTCCAAACTGATAGACTACTATGGGCTGGAAAGTCATTTATGGTCCATAACAACGACGCCTTCATTGTGAAGTATGTGTTTATCGCTGCGTCTTTAGTACGTACACCTGTCTGCCACAATTGCTTAATCTCATCCACTAACGGTCTAAGGAAAACGTCCATGTATTTCCCAGGTGATTTAGGGCCAGGAATCAACAAGGTCAACATGAATGTGGACTCTCGCATGCATAGCCAGGGAGGCAGATTATATGTGGTGAGTAAAATCGGCCACGTGCTATGAGTTGAGGATCCACTACCGTTGTTAAAGGGATTAAAACCGTCAGCTGCAAGCCCTAAGCGAACATTTCGGGGCTCCATCGAGAAGTTTGGGTACTTTTTATCAAAGTCTTGCCATGCAGATCCATCAACTGGATGACGCATAGTCCCATCTTCTGATCGTCCGGTACTATGCCATATCATATCTTTCGCTGTGTGCCTTGAACAATACAAACGTCGTAGTCTAGGCGTCAAAGGGAAGTATCGTAACACCTTACGAGCCACCTTCGTGCCTTTTGTGTATTTATCGACCCATCGACTCTCATTACAAACGGGACAATTTTGCAAGGACTCGTTTTCTTTCCAAAAGAGAGCACAATCATTTGTGCACACATCTATCATCTCATATGCCAAACCAATCTTCTTAAATGTCTTCTTAGCTACATAATACGAAACGGGAATCTTGTTGCCTTCTGGCATTGACTCTCGCAACAACGAGAGGATTCGATCTACTGCTTCATTAGGCAAATGGTACATATCCTTTATATTCAAAAGCTTTGCTAAAAAGTCGATAGAAGAATACTTGGTACAACCAGGATATAATTATGTTTTAACTTCCTTTACCAGGCCTTCAAAATCATCAACAACACCGCTACTATCTCCATTCGAGTTCTCTTGGTTAAGGTATGTATCTTCTTCCATACGCTCCCCCCTAATGTCTTTAATAACGTTTCCCATACCGTCTTATGGCGCAACATCGTTTACTTCTGCAATTGGAGTCGTGTCCCCATGATAGGTCCACTTCGTGTATTCCTTCCAAAAACTGTTAATACGCAAATGGTATTTCATTTCTACCATATTTTTTAAGCCGGAATTTTTACATTGGGTACACGGACATCTAACTTCATCGTGGTTTTTTATCACTCTTTCACACATCTTGATAAATGACTTGAGTCCTTGCTTGTAGTGAGGTGAATGACGTGGGGAATCAATCCAACTTTTATCGATAGGCATTATGCAACTGAAAGAAAATCTAATTTAGGATTAACAAGACAAGGGTAGGCTGCTAAACCCACTTTTTGAACAATTTATCTCATATGTGAATGTGTATTACATGATTGTTTGTTTAAGAAAAATTCGGCAACATTTCCTCTTAGCTCCCAAGTATATATGTAACGATATATATACCCGAGGAGCAAAGAGAAAATGATAACCGAATCCTTCTTAAACAAACAATCATGTAATACTATACACATTCACATCCTAAATGAGATAAAATATTCAAAAAGCAGTCCCAAGATAAACGGGGACAACCCGAAATTAATTTCTAAATCAATTTCGGGCGGGTATTTCTAAGCTCGTTATGTTTAAATTGATTAATTCAAATTACACGGGCACAATTTTTTAAGCTTGTTATGTTCTTAATGATTGTTTTAAATTTTGGGCGCAACGTTATGTTTTAAATCTTGATTTCAATTTCGATTGGGTATTTTCTTAGCTCGTTATGTTTGAAATGATGAATTCAATATCAGGCACGATTTTTTAAATATGTAATGTTCTTCGTGATGGTTTAAATTTTGGCGGGTATTTTCTATATTCGTTATGTTTTAAATGATAATTTTAATTCAGGAAGGGTATTTCCTAACTAATATATATCTTTCAAAGTTAAATATAAATTTACATACTTTATACCCACATATTAACATACTACCAACACACATACATACTTATAAAACACATGTACATACTTACACATACACATACAAACTTACAAACACATATTTTGATCGAAACCACAAAATTTATACATACACATTTGCATACTTTATACAAACATACATACTAACATACACATTTTTCACCAATTGCAAACATTTACATGCACAATTATTCATCATTTACATACACCTACATACATACATTCAATCATAGACTTACATACCCACATACATGCTTACATACTCATTTTCACCAAATACACCTACATTATACATTTTCACCAATTACACCTACACCTACACCTACACCTACATATACTCATTTTCAACAATTACACATACATTATACATTTTCACAAACATACAAACATTTACATATACTCATTTTCACCAATTACACATACATTATACATCCTTACATACACATACATACACAAATACATATACTCATTTTCACCAAATACACCTACATTATACATCCTTACATACACTTACATACACCTACATACACAAATACATACACCTACATATACTCATTTTCATCAAATACACCTACATTATATATTTTCACAAACATTTACATATCTCCGTATGATCTTTAGCTACTTCAACGCTAACTTTGGAGAAGTTTGACGTGTCAAGCCGTACTGTCTTTGAATTTGATGGCTGACCAGCAGATGATGTGCTTCCAAAACATTCCCATACAAATCAGTTGCTATGGTAGATGGCCGATATCTTTGCTATTGTGGAGCTGGTTGTAGTGGATTTCCATACAAGTCTGTGGTTAGAGCTGGCTTTACAGGAACTTGTATCAGATTGCCATATAAATATGTGCTTGTGACAAACGCCGTTTGAAGTGGAGCGTGTGAAGCAGGTCTTGCAGAAGTGCTAGAAGTTCCATAATACATATCAGGATTTTGTCGCACTGGAACCCTTTTTGCCTTTAGGGTTTCTTCCTGATCTTTGTTCTCCAAGAGCTGACCGAAGTCATTGATGTTTGTCGTAGCCAATGTGCCGTTGTATTTCAGTATTTCCAAGAAACCATTCCATTGAGGTGGCAGTGCATTGGCAAACTTTGTGACATCCTCTGTTGGAGTTGTTTCTACCCCATAATTACTCAATTCAGTCAGCAAGTGATGAAATCGACTTGTCATATCTCCCAAAGATTCATTTTCCATACAAGTGAAGCCATCAAACTCCTTCTTGAGTAAATCATGTCGCAATTGGCGTGACTTTTCATTTCCTAGACCTCTTGTCTTCAATGCATCCCATAATCGCTTTGACGTCTTGAAACTGACAAACTGATGATATATATCCTTGCTCAACGCCTGAGTCAGAATAGCATATGCTTTCTTTTCTAAATTATATGCCTTTTTCTCGTCTTCCGTAAGATCTGCAAATGTTGCGGCAGTTGAAGCAACAACCTCAAGAGCTTGATCGAAATCTGTAATAAAACATAACCATAATTCCATGTTTTGCCCAAGGACATATGTATGAAATCTATATACCCATCCAGGATATTCATTTATGTGCATCAGTTTCGGTAGGCGATTTAGATTTCCGGTCTCGCTTTCGCTTAGGAGTATACTTTGAATACTTGGAGTTTGATTTGAAACAAACGTCCATTGACCTGTCGACATTGGATTCGCTTACGAAGTTGCAGTTACGGGGGATTCGGCCCAAGATGGTGACAAACCCGTGCTTCGATACTTGCTTTCTGTATTAGATGTGGGTGCGGGATATTTGGCCCATGATGGAGATAAACCCGTGCTTCTATACTTGCTTTTAGCATTAGACGGAGTACCCCACCAATTCGGATTCATTTTGGAAGTATAATGATGAATACCTGATTATATCAAACAAATCAAACAGTTAAGAATGTTTTAAAAAGGTTATGTTAATAATATGAAGAGATATGTGACGAAAATAGGGGTTTTCGTCGCTGATATATTTGATGAAATCAAATGGTTTTCGTTGCTGATATGCCTTTGACGAAATTGGAGATTTCGTCGCTGAAAAGCCTTTGACGAAATTGGAGATTTCGTCGCTGAAATGCCTTTGACGAAATTGGTGATTTCGTCCAGAATGATTTCGTCGAACACAAGTTTATTTCATCGAACAGTGGTTGATTTCGTCGAGCAGTGGTTGATTTCATCGAGCACACGTTGATTTCGTCGAGCACAAGTTGATTTCGTCGAACACAAGTTGATTTCGTCGAACATCGATTTCGTTGATAAAAGTGACCAGACAACTTGCAAGATATTTATCAAATCAAAACCTTATCTTCTAAAATAGTTGGTGACACAACAGTCAAGCACCCCTCACCGTAACAGTTACCAACCCATCATTCCAATTGTACACAAAATTCAAACAATAATTTTTATAATTAACAACGTCACAATAATTCAACAATAAGGATCAAACACAGATATTATTAAGAACAAAAACAAGAACAACTTGAAGATATGATGATCTTGATGAATATTCCAGTCACCTGAAAATTTTCAAACACACTTTTGCAATAAAGTTCAACAAAAACCCAATACTAACATGTATATAAGAGTTTTAACAAGGTTTTATATGAACTAGAAGCAAGAATACCAAGACTTTTAAGATTTTAACAACGTTTTTCCAGAAAATGTATGAACTTTAAAGATCAAAACTCAAGAAAAACACATTAAAAACTAAGAAAAATCAAGAACACAAACTTGGTTTTAACAAGGAATCGAGCCAATGCTCTGATACCAATTGTAGGTCCACACGGAGGATCGAGTGAACCTCTATTCATGTTTTCCGAGAAACCCGAGAGTGCGGAATCCAAACGGGTAAGTTAAACCAAGTTACGAACACGTAAGACACAAGATTCAACGATTAACACTCAGTGTATTAATGCTATGAAACAGTTACAATGCGGTGCTTACAAATGGTCTCTGTAAACTCTTAGTATGTGTGTGTTTTACAGTGTGTTCGCTCTAAAATCTATTCAGACTTCGATCTGAAAATTTCTGTCTGTTCTGCTGTGTTTATATACTAACTTGTCGACGAAAACCAGTTCTGGACGAAATCGGATTGACGAACACCCAAGGTATCGACGAAATCAGAGATTTCGTCATCATGGGGTCTTCGTCATCCAGGGTGTTTTCGTCACATGTGTTTGGGCTTGGGCTCCAAGGGGACTTGTCTCTTGGGCTT
Source organism: Helianthus tuberosus (assembly GCA_030545235.1). Lineage (NCBI taxonomy): Eukaryota > Viridiplantae > Streptophyta > Magnoliopsida > Asterales > Asteraceae > Helianthus > Helianthus tuberosus. The sequence continues at coordinate 168,261,907 of CM060412.1, read as the reverse complement.
CGACATGTTGGGCCAAACAACAAACAGTAAACACATAAACATAATCTAATATGAAAACTGCACACACGCAGTTGCATTTACATCGTTCGATACAAAGTAATTAGCATACCGAGTCAAGAGAGGAGGATGTCTTGACTACGGCCTTCACTTCGTAGCCGAGTCGAACCGAGTCGTGTCCACTTAATATGTATCAACACATTACATTTTTATAGGCGGTGCTACCGTACGACGATGTCCCCCTGCGGTATAGGAATTGTTGTTTCTCGCGTACTAGTTTGTTGGCCTCGCTTCTTTTAATATATTTTGTGTCCCGGAAACCTTCGATGGTTCTCAACCAGTTATCATATGGCATATCCGCGGGATGGTATGCCCTTGCCCTCTCAATATCATTGTTTTCTCCCTGGCTCTAAAATAATTTTTTAGCTTCGTACTTGCGGTCAGAGTACCGCTTCATAAGCACAGTCCTAATACCACCCGTCAAGTTTCTCGCCTCTAAATCACGTTCCACTTCATCAAAATTGAAATTTTCCTACGAATTAAATAAAAAAGTTAAAATATCATATATAAATTAGATTTGCATGTGCTTAAATATTTGATAAAATTTTATGCATATAACTTATTTACCCGTAAGTGGTTCATGAGGGCATCCTTGTGCGATTGTGAAACGTTATCCCATCCAATTTTATCGAACGGGATGGTCCGCCACATATACAAGCCGACCTCCCTTGAAAACAGATCTCTTGATTTACCAACAGGGGTATACATGACCTGTCTGTCAAACGTAAGCGATACAGGCCCCCCCGCTTTTACCCGACGCCGTAGTTTCTCATTTTTGGCTTTCCCCCTAACCCTCTTCGGGGGAACCGCTGCAATTAAAACAAAAATAATTAGTAACAACATTTATAATATATGAAATATAAGGACTACAAAATAATTTAGTAAAAGACTTACCGTCAGTCTCGTGCGTGCCACGAAATCCACCAGGAGGCGGTGCATCACAAGCGCCGTCACCCCCATGTCCCCATGGGGCCACATCCGCCATCAGATATGCGAATATAAGCAATTCCGAAAACATAATCCCTATAAAGTTACAAATGTTATAGCATGTGTATCTAATAGAAATTAAGGGAAAGTACAACAAGTGTAACTCAAATTCAAATATATATTTCAAACAAGTGTTTATCAAATACAAATCAATATAAATTACAATAACTTTTCTTTTAGTCAGACTCCACATAATCGGGATCATCCTCATCACAATCATCCTCGACCTCATCACAATCAGTCTCGACCTCAAACACTTCATCGACGGTAGCCGTTGGGGGATCAACTTCAACTGAAGGCTCACCCGCAGTAACATGAGAAGATCCAATTTGAAAGTATTGGGTCAAGTCAATGACAAGTGGACAGTCAGATGAAGAGTTGTTGTCGACAACGTCAATATCTTCTAAGCCTTTGTCAACATTTTGAACCTTATTGACGCGGTCATCATCACTTAATGGCCGATCCCAAATTTTTCGATGATTAAAATTTTCGACTACCCACCTATGTTTATTTTTTTGGTTTCGAGACGTTTCTTGGATGAAGAACACTTGTTTGGCTTGCAAAGCAAATATGAGTTCATTGTCTTTGTCCCATTCATGTTCAGTGCTTATACTGGTGATATTATTGTCATGGTTTACACCCCTTCGAGTATCAAACCACTTGCACCGAAATAGGACAATGGAATAATTATTTGTATAACGCAACTCAATAATTTCTTCAAATTTGCCAAAAATATTCACACCGTTCTCTCCAACCACTTTCACCCCAGAGTTTTGCGTTGCACATTTTGCATCACGTTCAAGTGTCTTAAACCTAACACCGTTGACTATGCAAGCAGTGTAAGTGTAAGCAGTCATTTTCGCATAAATTGAAAGAGCATACAACTCCGGGTGGAATTCTGGAGAATTTTGTGTTTTCATCGAATGGACCTAACAAATATAGAGTAATAATGTTTGTTATATATGTATTACCTAGCAAGTGTAGAGTAATGAGTGTTATATATGTATTATACCTTATGGAGAAACCATCCCGGAAATTTGGTTTTAAGATCATCTTAGGGATGTGTATGTTTGAATTCACTACATTGATCACAAATATAAGAAATGAATGAAAAACACCAATTAACAGATTATGAAAAGTTAAAGATAGAAACACTCACTTCATGTACTCCCTAACTTCTGCGCAGTTTTCGAGGACAAACCATTCCATCTTGATTTTTTCGATGAATGATAGATATTTGTTCTTTGTTGCGCCAACAGGACGATATATGGACTCAAACACCCATAACTTTCTTTTTTCAATAACGACATCATCGTTTCTATCTGGGCGATTGAACTTAGTCTGAACATCTTTAAGGTACATTGAACAAAATGCTAGAGCTTCTTCAAACACATAACCTTCAGCTATACAACCTTCAGGCCTTGCCGGGTTTTTGACACAGTTCTTTAGTTTTTTCATGTACCTTTCAAATGGATACATCCATCTAAAAACTACTGGACCTCCCGCAATCGCTTCATCAGGTAAATGTACAAGTAAATGAACCATAATGTAAAAAAACGCAGGTGGATAGATCATCTCTAACTTGTATAAGATGGTAACAATGTCATCCTTTGCTTTCTTCATATCATCCACCGATAGTGTTCTAGAGCAAAGTTGCTTAAAGAACATACAAAGGTCTACTATTGGTGTAGATGTATATTTTGTCAAAAGCCCTCTAACCCCAATCGTTATCAAACGTTGCATGAGGATATGACAGTCATGAGATTTCAACCCGGTAATGTTAGCATTGTTATATTTCACCCTCTTACTAATATTAGATCCAAATCCATCTGGTAATTTGACATTTTTTATAAACTGACAAAAAAGTTTTCAATCATCGGACTTGAATGAGTACTTTGGGTGGGGACTTAAGAACTTGCCACCTGATTGTTTCAGCCATTGTGTCGGCCGAATGTTTAGTTTTTCCAAGTCGGACCGCGCATTTGGCGTGTCTTTGCTCTTATCGTTCATTAGAAGAGTACCGAGCAAGTTGTCGCACACATTTTTCTCTATATGCATTACATCTAAGTTATGTTTCAGCTGCAGAGAAGACTAATACTCAAGGTCAAAAAATATGCTTCTTTTTGGACCAGTTCAACTCGAAATCTGACCGGGTTATCCTCCCACCTCCAAAAGCTGGATGCTTGCCTGGTAGACGATTAATTAAACGACCGAGTTGAGCTTCTATGTCAGCTGGGCTAAACTGTCTCGGAGGGTCTCGTGTCTCGGGTCTCCCGTTAAAGTCGTGACTTGTTCTCCAAGGATGGTTGGCATCTAAGAACCAGCGATGACCAACATAAGCACATTTACCAGTTACACGTATTGAAGGAGTGCCTTTTGTGTATTTATCGACCCATCGACTCTCATTACAAACGGGACAATTTTGCAAGGACTCATTTTCTTTCCAAAAGAGAGCACAATCATTTGTGCACACATCTATCATCTCATATGCCAAACCAATCTTCTTAAATGTCTTCTTAGCTACATAATACGAAACGGGAATCTTGTTGCCTTCTGGCATTGACTCTCACAACAACGAGAGGATTCGATCTACTGCTTCATTAGGCAAATGGTACATATCCTTTATATTCAAAAGCTTTGCTAAAAAGTCGATAGAAGAATACTTGGTACAACTAGGATATAATTATGTTTTAACTTCCTTTACCAGGCCTTCAAAATCATCAACAACACCGCTACTATCTCCATTCGAGTTCTCTTGGTTAAGGTATGTATCTTCTTCCATACGCTCCCCCCTAATGTCTTTAATAACGTTTCCCATACCGTCTTATGGCGCAACATCGTTTACTTCTGCAATTGGAGTCGTGTCCCCATGATAGGTCCACTTCGTGTATTCCTTCCAAAAACTGTTAATACGCAAATGGTATTTCATTTCTACCATATTTTTTAAGCCGGAATTTTTACATTGGGTACACGGACATCTAACTTCATCGTGGTTTTTTATCACTCTTTCACACATCTTGATAAATGACTTGAGTCCTTGCTTGTAGTGAGGTGAATGACGTGGGGAATCAATCCAACTTTTATCGATAGGCATTATGCAACTGAAAGAAAATCTAATTTAGGATTAACAAGACAAGGGTAGGCTGCTAAACCCACTTTTTGAACAATTTATCTCATATGTGAATGTGTATTACATGATTGTTTGTTTAAGAAAAATTCGGCAACATTTCCTCTTAGCTCCCAAGTATATATGTAACGATATATATACCCGAGGAGCAAAGAGAAAATGATAACCGAATCCTTCTTAAACAAACAATCATGTAATACTATACACATTCACATCCTAAATGAGATAAAGTATTCAAAAAGCAGTCCCAAGATAAACGGGGACAACCCGAAATTAATTTCTAAATCAATTTCGTGCGGGTATTTCTAAGCTCGTTATGTTTAAATTGATTAATTCAAATTACACGGGCACAATTTTTTAAGCATGTTATGTTCTTAATGATTGTTTTAAATTTTGGGCGGAACGTTATGTTTTAAATCATGATTTCAATTTCGATTGGGTATTTTCTTAGCTCGTTATGTTTGAAATGATGAATTCAATATCAGACACGATTTTTTAAATATGTAATGTTCTTCGTGATGGTTTAAATTTTGGCGGGTATTTTCTTAGCTCCTTTTGTTTTAAATGGTGATTTCAATTTTGGCGGGTATTTTCTATATTCGTTATGTTTTAAATGATAATTTTAATTCAGGAAGGGTATTTCCTAACTAATATATATCTTTCAAAGTTAAATATAAATTTACATACTTTATACCCACATATTAACATACTACCAACACACATACATACTTATAAAACACATGTACATACTTACACATACACATACATACTTACAAACACATATTTTGATCGAAACCACAAAATTTATACATACACATTTGCATACTTTATACAAACATACATACTAACATACACATTTTTCACCAATTGCAAACATTTACATGCACAATTATTCATCATTTACATACACCTACATACATACATTCAATCATAGACTTACATACCCACATACATGCTTACATACTCATTTTCACCAAATACACCTACATTATACATTTTCACCAATTACACCTACACCTACATATACTCATTTTCAACAATTACACATACATTATACATTTTCACAAACATACAAACATTTACATATACTCATTTTCACCAATTACACATACATTATACATCCTTACATACACATACATACACAAATACATATACTCATTTTCACCAAATACACCTACATTATACATCCTTACAGTACATACACTTACATACACCTACATACACAAATACATACACCTACATATACTCATTTTCATCAAATACACCTACATTATATATTTTCACAAACATTTACATACAAACATACATTCTTACATATACATTTACATAACTAAACAAAAAATTATACAATTTCTAAACTTTGAAAAAATTAATATAAAACTAACCGTAATTTCAAGCTTTCAAGTAGATGTAGACCGCGGAGATGAGGTGGTGACCGGAGAAGTGATGGTGGTGACCGGAGAGGTGATGGTGGTGATCCGAATTTTCTTCAATAAACATAAATATACACAAAAACGAGCAAAAATTAAAGTATATAACATGTAAATAACAAAATAAAGAAGAGATTTAACAAAAAATAAGTTAAACTAACCGATTTGGTGAAAATTAGCGGTTCTCCGGCGGTAAGATGAAGAGATTTGGGGGGAAAAGTGAAGGAGGAGGGAAGAAATGGCGCTGTATAGGCTTTTACGGAACGAGTATTACCGGCGACGGGCTGTCGCCGCTACTGATTAGTTTGTCGCCGCTATTAGGTTAACCAGGGTTAACCAGGATAAGATATGTGTGGCTGGGGATTAAAGTGGAACACCTACCTTTAGCGGAGAAAGCCTGTCGCCGCTATTGATCATAAAGTGTCGCCGTTATTGCCTTTTTAATCCCCAACCGTTAGATCAGAATAATAATCAACGGCTGGGGTTTGGTTTTGACATGGATCGACCAATAGCGGCGACACCTGGCATGTCGCCGTTAATGGTGTCACCGCTAATAGTGTTCTTTTCTTGTAGTGGCCCCAAAAATTATTAACTACAAACATCCTTTATTTATTTATCTTTCTTTATTTATATTTGGAAAGAAAAGAGACTAGAAACACCCTTGATTGTTTATTTTGGAAAGACAAGAGGCTAGAAACATCCTTGATGAATGACAACCGAAAGACTGATTATAAATATGTTGTTTTCCCCTACAACGAAGTAAAGAAGGATAAAATCGTGCGATGCGTTGTGATGACACTTTACATTTAGGTACTTGTTTATAATAGTTTTCTAATTTGTAAAATATTTTACAAAAGTTTATTATGTTTATTTTTGTATAACAGTTTTCTTATTTGTATAAGAGAAAAATGCCCGAATAGCCCTTGTGTTTTACTTCATTTTCATCTATAGTCCCTACGTTTCTAACTTACAACTATAGTCCTCAACTTTTACACATTCGTTCTCGGATAGTCTTTGAAGCGGAGGAATGTTAATTTTTGGTGTCAAGTGAGTGTGAAATTACAAAAACACCATTAATGTTAAAAAAAAATTAAAAACTAAAGATAAAATTAAATTTAAGTGGTCCCCTCCTAAATAATAAAAAAAAATAATTAAAAAACCTTGTGGACCCAACCCAACCCCACCCTCACCTTTTCTTCGTCCCAACACCACTTTCAACCACTGTATCACCACCCTCCTCCACCATAACCACCACCTGCAACTCTATTAAATCCAACCATCTTCAAATATTTTTCCAATCATTCCTACCAACACCACCATGTTAAGCGCATAAACCCACAAATCTAAAAAATCACACGCCCATAGATCTGGAAATTGATTCATTTATTAACACACTTGCCTTTCCTCTCTCTATTCACAACCAACAACTACAAAATAAAACCTCTAGGTTTTGCGACGCGGTGGGGCTTTGGTGGCGGCCGGAAAAAAAATGACGGTGTGGCGGTGTGTGGTGGCGGCTGAAAAAATGCATGGTTTGGTGTGTTTCTCTTGCGATGGCAGGGTGAGGTGGCAGCAACAGGGTGCCTTTTTTCGGCGATGGTTGGGTGGAGGAGCTATGGTGGTGTGTAGGTGAAGGTATGTTGGTGTGGTGGTGTTTATGATGGAATGGCGATTGTATGGTGGTGGTGATTGTGTGGAGAATGGAGATCATTGCAAGAGGAAAAAAAAAAGAGAAAAGGGGATTGGGGGTGGTGGTGGGGGTGTGGTAGGGAAAAAGTGGGCCTCACTTTTTTTTTAATATCATGATTTGTTTATTGTTTTAAATATTTTTATTGATAGTAAGGGGTAATTTCGTTATTTCACATCGACTTACGGCCAAAAACTAACCCCCCATCCATCTTGGGGACTATCCAAGAACGAATGTGCAAAAATTGGGGACTATAGGATTAATTTTAGAAGGTTAGTGACTATAAGTGAAATTTGGCAAACCACAGGGACTAATCCTAGCATTTTTCTCTTTGTATAATATTTTTACCTCTATACACCCGTATTGTATATGGAATCAATTCATGGCGGTGGATACTGCTCACAATAAGGTCATTTTTTTTATCTTTAAAGAAGTCACCAAATTGGATAGATTTTTGTTCTTGGAGAAATCAATGAGGCTGTCATGGGTCGGTAATTTTGGTCACCAGAAAGAGTTGGGGTGGTGAGGGGTCAGTAGAAGAAGTAGAAACAATGTGTTGATGTGTTTAGTTGAAAGAGGGCATGCATAGAGAGAAAAATAATTATGTTCACGAGCTAAGTTAAGAGAAGAAAAGAACGAAAATGGAATGAAAGAAAAGTTTGGTTGTGTTTCGTAAATTTTTTTTAAAGAAGTGGAAAGAAAGAAAAGAAGGCTGTAGATATTTCTTTTAAAGAAGAGCAGGGCCGGCTCAAAAATTTTTAATTTTTCCTAGGCCCAAAGCGGATAGCAAAATTGGGGCCTTTTTGTAAACGAAAAAATTTGCTATGAATCTATTATTCATATATCATCTTTGTATACGCATAATTATAGATCATAAACCTCAATGTTAACAATTTCAAAGCCAAAATTACCAAAATATAATATATTTTCTTAGAACTTGAGACCCTAGGAAAATGAAGGCCTAAAGCTCTTGCTACCAAAATATAATATATTTTCTTAGAACTTGAGACCCTAAGAAAATAAAGGCCTAAAGCTCTTGCTTTATTACACTCCCTCTTGAGCCGGCCCTGAAGAAGAAAAGAAAAAGGGAAAGGAGTTTGGGCTAAATTCTATCATTTCAAAATTGAAAATAACTAGAAATAAGAGAGGTAGAAGGAAATAAAAGAAGGTTGTGTTATAGAGATATATTTTTTTTTTGAAAGATGAGAAGCAAAAGAGAGGGCAATTTAGGACTAAATTTCATCCTTTCAAATTGAAAATAAGTGTCTTTATCTTATTTTCTCTCCTTTTATAAACTCCGGAGGGTGGTTTGTAGAGAGAGAACAAGGGTATTCAAGTTTTTCACTAAAAACTACAAGTAGAGATAGATGGAGTTAATATGGCGGCATTAACTAAAACAAAATTGATAGTATTGAACTATTGATATTTTTTTGGCAAGATCTAAGCTATTGGACTCTGATGGTTATTTTTGTACAAATCACATGGATGAAAATCATAATTTACTGTTTATATACATTTTTATGAACGGCTTAAATTACATCAAATGCGTCTTTGGCGGGGCGCAAACCGTTAACCTCAAAGGGAGAACACCACACTAACACCTAACTCCCATGCTTTTTTCAATTGGATCAACCTTCCAACCATTTCCTCTTTATGAAAAATACTCTCTTGTCCCTTGTTCCTGACCTCCATTTTCTTTTTTTTTTTCGTCATAAATACACCTCCTTTTCTACTCTTCATCATTCACAATTCTATTACCTATTTTTGTTTGACTCGAATTAAATGGCATTCTTTTGTTTTTATGAAATCGATCCAAGATTTGTTGTGTATTAGTGGTGAACGAAGACCCAGTTTCATTTTTGGCTTGAGATATTAGGTGAGCTTTTTATTAATTTTCTGTGTTTTTGGTTTGTTGAGTAATTTGACACAGGGTATTGGAAAACAATATTTTTTAATGAATAACTGAATACATATATGGCTATACGGAGATATTTAGCAAAGGTTTTGAATTAAGTAAACGTCCAATAACACCCTTAGTTAAAAAAAGTACATGTCAATGTCTTACGTAATTAAGACATAACATAAAGGTAGTGAGAAACAACAGTTCCCAGAATCATTTACTTTCTTTGATATCTAGTATGTCAGGGCATGGTTCTTATATAAATATATTGTTTCCTTGAAAGCATCTGTTAGGAAAAAAGAAAATATGTGTCAAGAAAGAGGCATTCTTCTAGTATCTGCCTTAATCTTTCTGATAATCGGGTTTTGCACTTGTATTGACACCATCACACTCACCCGACCACTTAAAGATGGGGATATTTTGGTCTCCAATGGAGAAACCTTTGCTCTTGGGTTTTTTAGCCCCGCAAACTCCACCAACAGATACGTGGGTATCTGGTATAACAAGGTTTCTGAGCAAACTGTAGTTTGGGTTGCCAATAGAGACCGTCCGATCACCAACTCGTCTGGTATGTTATCCGTGGATGAAACTGGGAACCTGGTCTTGCAAGAAAAAAATAAAAGCTTTGTGTTTTGGTCAACCAACGTGTCCGGAGTGGCGAATGATGTTTTTTCAGCTCAGTTGTTGGATTCGGGGAATTTGGTGTTGTTTCAAGGCCTGATTAACAAAGAGGTTTATTCATGGCAGAGCTTTGATCACCCTTCAAATACGGTTCTTCCGGGTATGAAAATTGGGATAGATAAGAAAACCGGTTTGAACAGGGTGTTTACATCTTGGAAGTCCAGTGCGGATCCGGGTGTGGGGGAGTATTCACATAAAATGGAGCTTGTTGGGTCACCTCAGTTGTTCTTGTTTAAAGGTACGACGAAAATTTGGCGGACCGGGTCATGGAGGGGTAACGGATGGACTGGTATACCTGAGATACACGGAAATTATCTCTTTAACGTTACTTACATAAACAACAACGATGAAGCAACAATCGCGTTCTATGCGCGCAACATGTCCATTATTTCTAGATTAGTGGTTACCGAGTCTGCAACCATCGACAGGCTAGCTTGGAATGAGGCAGATCATAAATGGGTTGGGTTCTGGTCAGCTCCAAAAGACCGGTGTGATGGCTATAATCATTGTGGTCCTTTTGGCTTTTGTGATTCAAATAAATTAGACACTTTTGAGTGTGGTTGCCTTCCTGGATACGAACCACAGTCACAACAGGACTGGTACCTAAGGGATGGTTCCAAAGGGTGTAAGAGAAAGGAGGGGACACAATTGTGCGAGTTCGGAGACGGGTTCGTTGAGTTGGCCCGTGTTAAGGTGCCCGACACATCCACAGCACGTGTGAACATGAGTTTGGGATTAATAGCATGTGAAGGGTTGTGCTTGAGGGATTGCTCGTGCATGGGGTATGCAAGTGCTGATATCACTAAAGATGCTGAGGGTGGAGGTTGTATTACTTGGCATGGGGACATGATCGATGTGAGGACATTTTCTGCTGGGGGACAATTTTTTTATATCCGTGTTGATGCAGCTGAATTAGGTATGTCCCCATCCTAATCTTATCTTATATTTGAGATATATATTAATAAAGACCGTAGAAATATTTGTTTGTTTATTTATTCAATAACTATTATTCCAATTCAGTAACACTTATAGACAGAAAAAAAAAAAAAAAAAAAAACACAAAGTCTTAATTATAGAAAACTTAATACAATAGAAGTAAAGACAAAATGTATTCAATTGCGAAAGGTTGTTCAATGAGGAGATCAAAAGGAAAAACAATATAGCTTTTAGGTTTCTGACTTGTTAAAACAAGAAAATCTGTTCGTTGGTACACAGGAGATCACACTGATATAGTTCTCTCAACTTTCAAAACAATGTTTATGTATGTAAAATTATCATTAGCATATGGCAAGCTAACATGAGGTTTGAACCGGCAAACCCTCAAGGAAAATAACCAAGGCTAATGAATGGCCATCCTCCTTTAGGCCGGACGGAAAGACCAGGCCGGTGGGAGGCGGGTTATGCAGGATGTCCTGCAACAATATCGGCCCGCGTGCCTTGGTGCTGCAAAACATCCTTCCCGTTCTAGTACAGACGCGATCCAAAGATCAAACTGCCCAAACGGCTGTTTTGACGGTTATTAAAGTCGTTGGATAAAAAAAACTAATTATTTAGTAAAAGGCATCCCTCATACATACCTACTCAAATATACATGTAAGCACCAACCTTAATCATTCTTTCTCAAAATTCTTTTAACGTTCTTATTTTTCGCATTTCTTCAATGATGCAACCCTCCATATGGTATGAAAATTGATTCAAGCCGAGACAAAGGCAAAGATCATCAAGCCCAATTCTCACAAAATCAACCTGCTAAACCAACAACATACTAAGGCCATGCATAGTGGAGCGCCCCATGGTGCCCCAGAAACACCCCCCCCCCCCCACACCTGGGCGTTATGGGGAGGTTATGGAGCATGGCCTGTTGGTTAAGGCTCAAGATTACACCAATAAAACTCACACGAACAGGTGAGAATGGAAAAGTTTTACTGCTTGCAACTTTCTTGTATTATTTAGAATTGAGAGTACAGTACAAAGCTACCTACTATTGTACTTAAATAGGAAATAAATAACTAAACAACTTAATCCTAATAATAATATGCTCCACCACTCCACGTTCAACTTGTAACTTGCATCACACGTGCACTTCCAAAAGACTCGGTCCTCCTCAACGTCCCCCATGACTCAGATCCACACATCTCTTGACCTTTAGTTGGACCTCATCCATTCAAACCCGCAACCCGTAATCATGCTCCGGTGACCCGCCTTATTCTTGGTGACCCATTTAAACAAAACGGTCGACCAACTCAACCTGTACTTGACCCGTAATCAAGATTAAACCCAACATTCACCCCCTTAATCTTGATTCGGTTCTTTCTACTTGCTTGATTCTTGCTTGCATTCGTTCTTGCATTCCATGCTATAACTGGAATCGGTTTTCTTGCTAAACATGCTTTCTTGCTTGATTCGAACTCATTCTTGCTTGCTTGCTTCAAATCCTCTTGCTTGCTGACTTGTTTCAATGAATCACAGGCTACTTGCTACCTGCTTTGTTTTCATGCTTTCCGAATCACAAAGATTCGACCATTCTCTTTCTTTATGAACAAACGTGTCCGTGTCTTTCTTTCTTTCTTTCTTTTGGTTGTCGGGTTTTCTTTCTTCTTTCTCATCACTCCCATTCTTTCTTTCTTGTGACGACTCTTTCTTTCTTCTTTCTTCTTTCTTGCACAGCCAATTACTTTCTCATTCTTTCTTGCTTACTTTCTTACTCTTGCAGTCTTGCCATGATCACAAATTACTTCCCATATCAGTGTTTGATTCTTTCTGCCCATCAACATTTTTCTGACCGGAGAGCTTCCTTTCTTCTTTTCCGGCAACACCTGCTTTCTCTCCGACGACCTTCTTTCTTTCCGGTGAACCTTTCACCTTCTCTTTCCCGATGATCTAATCGAATAGCCTTCCTCTTGGCTTCTAATCACCTGCTGTTTTTCTTAGTATACTTCTGTTGATCATCTGCTCTAGATCAGCCCCTTGCTTGGGTTAATTAAAACCCGATTTTATTCTTCCGGTGACAAAAGCCCGAGGCTACTACCTCCCTTCCTCGACTTAGCTTCCGACTCTAAAAACGGCTTCCTTCTTTAACCTTGCTCTGATACCAAATTTTGTTTCAGGCCCAAGACTACACTAATGAAACTCACACGAACAGAACAGAAGAGAATGGAGAAGTTTTACTGCTTGCAACTTTCTTGTATTATTTAGAATTGAGAGTACACTACAAAGCTACCTACTATTGTACTTAAATAGGAAATAAATAACTAAACAACTTAATCCTAATAATAATATGCTCCACCACTCCACGTTCAAATTGTAACTTGCATCACATGTGCGCTTCCAAAAGACTCGGTCCTCCTCAACGTCCACCATGACTCAGATCCACACATCTCTTGACCTTTCGTTGGACCCGATCCATTCAAACCCGCAACCCGTAATCATGCTCCGATGACCCGCCTTATTCTTGGTGACCCATTAAAACAAAACGGTCAACCAACTCAACCCTTACTTGACCCGAATTTGACCCGTAATCAAGATTAAACCCAACATGGCCGTGATATCGCATAGCGCGCGAACTTTGGTTTATCTCTCTCACACATATACATACATACATATATATGTATAATTGAATGGGTATAACTGTAGGTCCAACTAGCGGAGGATCTAATCGCCTAATCCTTGTATACGAACTGACCCGGTTGTGCGGAATCCAACCGGGAAAGCAAACCGAGATAAGAACACAAAACAGACAATGATTCAACGTTTAAAGCTCAATATATTCGAAACAGAGAGTTTCTTACAAAGATTACAGAGATGTATAATGCTCTCACAACCTCTCAGTTCTCTCTCTCAGTTCTGTGTTTCTATCTGTGTGTCTTCTGTGTTTCGTTCTGTCTTCAGTCCACTCTTGTATATATAAGGTGCCCTCGACGAAACCTCATGGACCCGACGAAACCTCATGGGAAGCCGACGAAACATCAATGTGAAAGACCATGATGACGAAACTTCCAGGAGTTTCGTCATGCACATCAGTTGAAGTTTCGTCATGCAGAAGCAGCTGGGAGTTTCGTCATGTGCATAAAGACCAGAGTTTCGTCAACAGCATTCAGCAGAGTTTCGTCGACAGCATTCAGCAGAGTTTTGTCGACAGCATTCAGCAGAGTTTCGTCGACAGCATTCAGTCTTCAGACCTGCTGAAACAAACAACAACAACTGTTATATCTGCAACCTGCAGATCAGCAACGGTTAATGGCAACAAGATCGAATCAAAGCTCGATGGAGGATATCGGCTTTGATCTTCATTCCGGAACCGAAACGAGCGAGCCGCGTCCACATATATGTATCAACAAACTCCCCCTTGGACACTGCTCGTGAGGTTCATCTTCCATGTCTATCATGCCGGAGGATCTTCAAAGTCTTCACGCGTCGTAAGTAGAAAGTGTATCAACAAACTCCCCTTTTCATTTAGGAAGTGTGTTAACAAACTCCCCCTTAACATAAGCTCTCCCTTGAGTTATGCTCGTGAATCGGTTGATCTTCAAATCTTTAGATCCTTATGCTGTTGATGATCGGTCAGCGGCAACTCGATCATCTTTATCTTTTGGGTGCCTCCACGTCGTGTCTTCATTCCGAAGCTTGTATCGAAAATGTTCTCTTCGCCTTTAGCATCTGCACATGCAAGAAATCTAAACGCATAATAAGAACAACCGCTTGGAATATAGTTAACATAAAAAAACGACACACATGTGACCATTGTTCAATCAACTACCGTCCGATAGTTTGAAAGTTTAACAAATTGTTCAATTTTGGATTTTAACTTTCAAAAACTTTCAAATTTCGACCGTTTATGAAGATGCAGTTGTTTTGGTTTTCAATCAGATTTCAGGTGTCGAAGACTCGAGTTCCAACATCGGTTAATAAAAAATAAGATAGAAATAAAATATTTTTGGTTTTCATAAAGTTTATATTAAAACACACCTAAAATCTTTTTGGTATTTTGAATATTCCAAATGTAAAGACAGAAAGCAGTAAATAAATATATACAAAGATGCAGAAAATGAAAAGCAGTAAATAAATATTTACAGACAATCTTTTTGCGAGTTTCGAGGGTAAGAGAATCATATCAGTGTACGGTCACGCCAAAACGTTCTTGTTGTTCATTTAGTTAACATTTAGATAAGCATCCTATAACGATTATCGGTATTGTTGTTCACATAAGCTCAACTTATCAGATGTAATAATGGCGAGGGGATACGATTAGTGTATGATTTATATTTACCGACTGGTGTTCATCCACACATGACACATTCCCGTATCACGGTATGCACGAGGGTTCATCTTACTGGTGAGTATACCATTTATCATCTGTTTTGATGTATATGAAAATGTGAGATACTCACTTATTTTGGATTGAAAACAAGCCCTATGTGATAGAATCACATATTGACGAGGAACTTGATTTTCAGATGCATGAGGGCACATGAGCAAGTCCGTGAACAGGTCAGTACAAACGTACAACAAAGAGACGAACATGACTCCCGGATAAATGTGATATATTATCACTTATTTTGTTTGGACATGTGATTGTTGATCACTAATTGAGGTCGAATGTAGTATGTACACGTATGTATGGTATCATGGAAGATCTAGACTTCGTCTCCGTTGTATTCGGTAAAAGAAACAACCATGATACCCAGATGATAAACAACATAAAGACCACATATCTCAGAACCTCGGCAATCTATCAAACGAAATTTCGGTACTAAGACCATATGCCAATGAGCGGTTCCCACCTGGTCTTCAGTCGATTTAAGTGTATATCACCCTGCACACTTTAAAATGATTGTGAGACTACCGATACATCTTATATAGAGCTGCTTATCGTTTTTCCTTTTAGGTTTAAAGAGGTTTGGACAGACCACTGATGTACTATCATTTTCTCTTTTGCTCACCAGGAAACTCATTTTTGTTTTTCTATTGTTTTGTGTTTTTGAAATTTTTCGTTGTTTTTAAATTTTTCAAATTTGGATTTACTCCCCCTAAAATGTAAAAACTATGATAAATTAAAAACACAAAGATATTTACAAAAATGATTTTCCGATGTCGGTTTTACTCTTGCTTGACCTTAATGCCGTTTACCAATAATAAAAAGTCAAATCTTGATTTATCAAATACTTTGGTAAAAAGGTCGGCACGTTGGTCATCGGTGTGGACCTTAACAACATTGATACGCCTTTTATCAAAGCAATCACGTATGAAGTGATATTTAATTTCAATGTGTTTGGTCTTTGAATACTGCACAGGATTTCTAGTGATTTGTAAGGCAGCAGAATTATCAACGAAAATAAGAGTAGTTAGAAATTCAAAACCATAGTCGCGCATTGGTTGTTGAATCCACAGGACTTGGGAGCAACAATTTGAGGCAGCAATGTATTCAGCTTAACAGGTTGATGTAGCGACACAAGTCTGCTTCTTGCACTGCCATGTGACTAGGCGATTTCCTAAAAACTGACATCCAGCTGTTGTGGATTTGTCGTCGATTTTGCATCCGCCAAAATCAGGATCACTGAAAGCAATCAAGTCAAAGCTATCATCCCTAGGGTACCATAGACCGGTGTCAGAGCATCCCTTCAAATAGCGAAAAATCCTTTTAACAGCTGCAAGATGTGAGGCCTTCGGGTTGACTTGATATCTGGCAAATAGGCATGTTGGATACATTATGTCTGGTCTTGATGCTGTGAGGTACATAAGGGATCCGATCATAGCGCGGTAGTATGAGGGGCTAACAGCTTCACCCTTCAGGTCTGGATGAATTCCATGATTTTGCTGCAGTGGGGTACCAATGGGCGTAGCGTCGGACATCTGGAATCGGCTCAAGATGTCGACAACATATTTAGTCTGATGGATGAATATCCCAGACTCAGTTTGCTGAACTTGTAGGCCCAAAAAGAAATTCATTTCCCCCATTACGCTCATTTCAAATTTCTCCTGCATAACACGCTCGAAATTCCTACATAGAACATCGTTAGTAGAACCAAAAATAATATCATCCACGTATACCTGTACCAGTAGAAGATCTCCATCTTGTTCTTTGATGAAAAGAGTGCAATCGATGAGACCTCTGCGAAATCTATTCTCTAGCAGATAATTAGATAAGGTTGCATACCAAGCTCGCGGTGCTTGATGTAGACCATAGAGAGCTTTGTTGAGCAACCAAACACGATCGGGGTGAATAGGATCTTCAAAACCTAGAGGCTTTTCGACGTACACCTCTTCTTCAACCACACCATGTAAGAATGCACTTTTGACGTCCATCTAGTAAACCTTGAATCCTTTGAATGAGGCATGAGCCAGAAAGATCCGAATTGCTTCCAGACGTGCAACATGTGCATACACTTCATTGTAGTCTATACCTTCAATTTGACGAAAACCTTGAACGACTAATCTTGCTTTGTTTCGAATAACAACTCCATGGTCATCCTTTTTGCATTTATAAACCCAACGGGTACCAATCTTCTTGTAATCTTCAGGTTTATCAACGAGTTTCCAGACACCTAGCTTCTGGAATTGCTGCAGTTCCTCCTGCATAGCTTCAACCCAAGAATTATCTTTCAAAGCTTCTTTAATAGATTTTGGTTCTTCTTGTGATACATAACACGCGAAGGACCAATCGTTTTGTTGTCCAGATTCTCGAATCGCTGCATACAAGACTGCATTGTTGTCGTTTCGCAACATGTTTCTCGTTTGAACGCCACTTTGTACATTACCGATGATGTTTTGTTGAGGATGGGTATTGTGAATTCGTGTTTTAGGGTTTTCCGGAACTGGAATGTTTGTACCCAGATTGTTGAGATTGAGATCAACAACCAATTCAATACAATTTGGCGAAGAGGATGATGCAGTAGCTTCAGCTGTTTTAGGGGCGTCCACTGGAGGTGTAGCCTCTGAAGTTCCATGAACAGCTTCTTGGTCTGCATCGAGAAATTCATCATCCTCTGAAGATTCGTTCATTTCGGTAGCTTCTTGGTGAGCATTATTGTTCACTGAAGTTGGTTCTGAATTGTTAATAATAATTGGACGAACCAGCGGTGAATTTGTTGCGTTGTCACTCTCGAAAAACATCCTTGCCGCAGCACTTTCTTCAACTTCTTGAATATTGATCGAATTAAAAAAGTCATCGTACTCAAACATCCTTGGTTGACCTGGACATTTGACTGGCAATGTGTGCCTTTGTACTCTGACTTCAGACCATTCCTCGACCCTTTTAGTCTCTAGATTCCAGACTCTTAAGTTCGGGGTGGCATACTCAAGAAAGTAACCTTCAATAGCTTTTGCCCCAAACTTTCCATTAGGATCGATCATTGTGCAAGGAGCTCCAAACTGTTCAAGATATGACAAATCTGGTTTCCGTTTGTAAAGAAGCTCGAAGCAGGTCTTGTTGTGCCTTTTGACTGTAAGGACTCGGTTTAATGTATAACAAGCAGAGGACACAGCTTCAGTCCAGAAGGGAATCGGCAATTGTGACTCTACCAACATCGTCCTAGCAGTCTCGATCAATGTACGGTTTTTATGTTCAGCGACGCCATTCTGTTGAGGAGTATAAGCCGCACTAAATTCGTGAAGAATACCTTTTGAAGTACAGAACTCCTTCATGTCTTGATTTTTAAATTCAGTTCCTTTGTCGCTGCGAATCCGTTTAACCTTCAAAGTATACAAATTCTCAATCTGAATGATCAAGTTTTTGATAATACCGAAAGTATCACTCTTGTGTGCCATGAACGCTACCCAAGAAAATCTTGTATAATCATCTGTTATCACCAGGCAGTATTGATCATTCCTGATGCTTTTATTCTTGACAGGACCAAACAAATCCATGTGCAAACGTTCAAGCGGAACGGCCACCGTGTTGATCTTCTTAGTCGGGTGTCGCTTCTTGCTTTGCTTTCCTTTTTGGCATGAAACACAGACGTCTTGAAGATGGAAGTTTTTAAGAGGAACACCATTCACTAATTCATTCGACACCAAATGATTCATTTTGCGTAAGTGAATGTGACCCATCCGCCTGTGCCAAGAGATTGAGTCTTTTTCTGTGGCTTTGGAAACGAAACAAGTTGCTTGTGCAGACGTTGTAATAGCTTGGCTCATATCTAGGACATACAGATCATTAATCCTTGGAGCAGATAAGAGAATCCATTCTTTCGGAATCTTGAAGCCGGGTTTCAGCACATAACATCCATTTGCATCAAAGTGTACTGAAAACTGCTTATCACAAATTTGTGAAACGCTGAGAAGATTATGATCAAGTTGTTGCACAAAGTTGATCTTATCAAAGCTTACAACCCTGTTGGATATCATTCCTTCTCCCATAATATATCCGCATTTATCTCCAGCAAAAGCAACATAACCTCCTCTAATAGATTTGACGTCGTAGAGAAGCTTCATGTCGCCTGTCATGTGACTGGATGCCCCACTATTAACAATCCAATGACTGCTGAAAGTTCCTCCTGGAACACCCTGCACATGAACTCACATGATTAGTTGGAGATGGGGACCCAAGCCTTTGTGGTCTTGGGTCTTCCGCTTTCATCGACAAAGGTTATTTCAATTTCTTGATGGTTTGGAAATTGTGATGCTCCCTCTGAATTAGTATCCGTTTTTGGTTTCCAAGTCTGTTGTGTTTTACCAGTTTGAATTTTCGAAATCTTAACTTCGTGATTATTATAAGTTTTAGAAATTTATCGTTTAACGGAAACAGGTTGTTTGTGGACCACGTCGGTTTTAATTGCCTTTTCAATTACCTTGACTTGTTGGCGTTTCTGTTTCTTTTCCCTTTCTTTTACAAGGCAGGGATCTTGTTTTGTAGAAACAGGTCGCTTTCGGTAATTTTGTTCACAGGGATCATCAACTTTGGCTTTTAGTTTATGAAGATACGGCCAATTTCGAATGATATGTCCAATTTCACCACATTCAAAACATGATCTTCGTTCAACAAACCCCGAAGTAACATGTGACAGTCTTGTTGATGAACTTTGTGATCCCGAGGTACTTGGTTTTGAACTATTTTGTTCATTTCTTTTCAGCAATTTAACTTGATTGACATGATCTAAGTTAGATTTATTTGCAAAAGTTTCCAATTTGTCTGTTCCCGTTGATTTCACAAAGTTCACTTTCTTGTTCTTCTTTTGGTTCGGTTCCTTTCGACCGTGAGTCGTTGATTTAACTTTTGGTTTGGTATGATTTTGCTGCTTTTTCACTGTTGGTAATTTCTGATTGCCATATTGTTTTCGAATTTCAGCCTTTGGAATCGGAGGGCACTGTGTTACCACAACGTGTGTACTCGACTTTCCCAAAAACCTACTTGTAGAATCTTCAAAAACTTTACTGATTAAAGATTGATTTACATTTTTAATTGGAAAATCTTTTTCAGAATAGATTTTATCATCACCAACAAGAATGTACAGCAAATTCACACTCTCTGACTCTTTTGCAGACGTGGACTCGACCAGAACAGTCTTAGCAGGTTTTGCGGGAGGATCACATAGATTATGATTCTCAAGAGGTATGTCCTCTTCTTTGATTACCGCATCAGACTGTAGACTGTGCTGAGTCAGTATCATCGGATTCATCATCTGAAGAATCAGCATCCTCAACAATGACTGGAGGATCCTGATTTTGTTCAGCGGTTGACACACTTGAAACTGTTGAAACATCCGAATCTGATGCTACTTCATTTTTGTTTCCAAGTCCGGTTGCAAATTCCTCAATGTCTAAAGGAACAGATTCCTCATAATAAGTTCTATTCTCTTCATCAGGCATTGCATCATAATTATGTCTAACAGGTGGTGGACATATCTTATATCCAATGCATGTGACATCCTTTTTCTCTTTCTGTATGTCAATGATGTGATCCAGCACATACCTAGAGTTTGAATAACTATCTAACTTAAGCCGGATCGCCTCACTTTCACACTTAACACATGCTAACTCTTTTTGCATGATTTCCAGATGATTGATATAACAGTTTATGTCAGTTTGTTTTCTTGAAACCATTTTTGTTAGCTCAGTTTTACGTTTTCTTAAATTTTCAACCACCTTTTTAAACTCTTTTTCATGGTTTTCATAAAACATGTTAGCCTCTTTGCATTTCGAAAGATCCACTATCAACTTTTGATTGTGGATATATTTCACGTCATACTTGCTTTGCAAATCAACATATTTGCCTTGCAAGTCCGACAATTTATCACCTAAACTAACACATTTATCACATTTATCAGAAGTTGGTTTATCGACATATACCTGACTTGATGAACTGCCGACATTAGTCATAAAGGCTGAATGAATAGAAGAAGAAGAATAAGCAGCTTTATCCACCATAATTGATCTTCTGTCATTCCTTGCTGCAGCTTCTCCCAACAATTCATCAACATCTGCGTCGACTGACACACTTGACGTTTCATCCAAATGATCATCGCCTGAAGTTGAGGATTCTTCATCTGAGCTTCTACTGTAACCAGAACTGTCTTCATCTTCAGAAGATTCACCACCACTGGCGGAAGATTCTCCACCACTGGTGTGTTTCAGATTCTTCACCACTTCAGCAAAACAAGCTGATCCACCCTGATCACCAATGCCTAATTGCATTGACCAGTCGCAACCCTCATCCACTTGCACGACAAGAGCTTGATTGTTTGATGGTCCTGCTTGATTGTTTACAGGTACCAAGGTGCGATCATCATTCCTTGTTTGATTCTGATTTTGTTGGTTGCCTTGACCTCTGAAAGGGTTTTGGTTCCCATGCTGTGCTGGCTTTGTGCATTCCCTCTTGAAGTGACCCCGTTCGCCACAGTTAAAGCACTTAACAGACTGCTTGTCGAACCCATACTTGGTATCTTTCTTGCTTTCCAAGTTGGTTCGACCAGTCCGTTCCATGAAGTCCTTTGCTCGCCTTACAGCACTGGCGAAAGCCCATTTGATGTCCATCATATCCATCTCTTCTTTATCGATCTGCTGATAATCTTCTTGAGTTAGATTGATGTTTCCGATTTGCCCTGCAATCAACCCACAATACGCGCTCACCGATGTGTTCAGTATCTCCATATGATCTTTAGCTACTTCAACGTTAACTTTGGAGAAGCTTGACGTGTCAAGCCGTACTGTATTTGAATTTGATGGCTGACCAGCAGATGATGTGCTTCCATAACAAGCTTGTTGTTGAACAGGAAGTGGATTCCCGTACAAATCAGTTGCTACGTTAGATGGCCGATAACTTTGCTGTTGGGGAACTGGATGTAGTGGATTTCCGTACAAGTCTTTGGTTGAAGCTGGCTTAACGGGAACTTGTATTGGATTTCCATACAATTCTGTGCTTGTGACAAACGCCGTTTGAATTGGAGCATGTGGAGCAGGTCTTGCAGAAGTGCTAGGATCTCCATAATACATATCAGGATTTTGTCGCACTAGAACCCTTTTCGCCTTTAGGGTTTCTTCCTGATCTTTGTTCTCCAAGAGCTGAACGAAGTCATTGATGTTTGTCGTAGCCAATGTGCCATTGTATTTCAGGATTTCCAAGAAACCATTCCATTGAGGTGGCAGTGCATCGGCATACTTTGTGACAACCTCTGCTGGAGTTGTTACTACCCCATAATTACTCAATTCAGTCAGCAAGTGATAAAATCGACTTGTCATATCTCCCAAAGATTCTTTTTCCATACATGTGAAGCCATCAAACTCCTTCTTGAGTAAATCATGTCGCAATTGGCGTGACTTTTCATTTCCTAGACCTCTTGTCTTCAATGCATCCCATAATCGCTTTAACGTCTTGAAGCTGACAAACTGATGATATATATCCTTGCTCAATGCCTGAGTCAGAATAGCATATGCTTTCTTTTCTAAATCATATGCCTTTTTCTCGTCTTCCGTAAGATCTGCAAATGTCGCGGCAGTTGAAGCGGCAACCTCAAGAGCTTGATCGAAATCTGTAGTAAAACATAACCACAATTCCGTGTTTTACCCAAGGATATACGTATGGAATCTATCTACCAATCCAGGATATTCATTTATGTGCATCAGTTTCGGTGGGCGATTTAGACTTCTGGTCTCTTTTTCGCTTAGAAGTATACTTTGAATACTTTGAGTTTGATTTGAAACAAACGCCCATTGACCTGTCGAAATTGGATTCTCTTGCGAAGATGCGGGTGCAGGAGATTCGACCCATGATGGCGACAAACCCGTGCTTCTATACTTGCTCTCCGTATTAGATGTGGGTGCAGGAGATTCGGCCTATGATGGCGATAAACCCGTGCTTCTATATTTACTCTCCGTATTTGAGGGAATACCCCACCAGTCTGGATTCATTTTTGAATGAATAAAAATGGATACCCGATTAAATCACTTGAAAACAAACTATTAAATTAGTTTTGCAAAGCCTCTGTTTAAAAAAAGTTAACAACTTTCGACGAAACACCGTTAAGAACTACTTATCGACGAAACCTTTATACGACGAAACACTCTATGAATAAATAATGCTCGACGAAACCTTTACTCGACGAAACCTATGTTCGACGAAACATACAAAGTTGTGAGTAAAAATTAGAGCTTCTTCAAAGTTCAATTGTGAAAGAGAAATGGGAGTTTCGTTGACTTAAAAGGACAAATGGATAAGATATTTTTCAAGCATAAACAATCATCTCTTGTACTGACGCACACAAACTTGGTAAAGCAACTTTCAAACACCCATGCCTTTTGAACTCATTTTTCAACGTTTCATTATTCTTTGTATGTCACAATAGTCAAACAAATGTATTTTAATCAACAAACACTTCATACAAATCAACAAAGCAGATTTAACTTCAACAACCTAGAATTTTTAAGAACTTGAAGAACAAATGAAGAACACGATGAGTTTTTGATGATTCCAGCTAAACGATAATGTTTCCGAACAACAATTTTGCACAATGTTTCAATAATAACCTTATCCTAACATGTATAGATGAGATATAACAAGGTTTTTATAAAAACAAGAAGCAAAACATCAAGATTTTCACGAGTTTAAACTGTTTTTTCCAGAAAGTTATGAACTTTAAACACTCGAAAAAGACTCGGTTTTAACAAGGAAGAGAGCCTTGGCTCTGATACCACTTGTAGGTCCAACTAGCGGAGGATCTAGTAGCCTAATCCTTGTATACGAACTGACCCGGTTGTGCGGAATCCAACCGGGAAAGCAAACCGAGATAAGAACACAAAACAGACAATGTTTCAACGTTTAAAGCTCAATATATTCAAAACAGAGAGTTTGTTACAAAGATTACAGAGACGTACAATGCTCTCACAACCTCTCAGTTCTCTCTCTCAGTTCTGTGTTTCTATCTGTGTGTCTTCTGTGTTTCGTTCTGTCTTCAGTCCACTGCTGTATATATAAGGTGCCCTCGACGAAACCTTATGGACTTGACGAAATCTCATGGGAAGCTGACAAAACATCAATGTGAAAGACCATGATGACGAAACTTCCAGGAGTTTTGTCATGCACATCAGTTGAAGTTTCGTCATGCAGAAGCAGCTGGGAGTTTCGTCATGTGCATAAAGACCAGAGTTTCGTCAACAGCATTCAGCAAAGTTTCGTCGACAGCATTCAGCAGAGTTTCGTCGACAACATTCAGTATTCAGACCTGCTGAAACAAACAGCAGCAACTGTTATATCTGCAACCTGCAGATCAGCAACGGTTAACGAAAACAAGATCGAATCAAAGCTCGATGGAGGATATCGGCTTTGATCTTCATTCCGGAACCGAAACGAGCGAGCCGCGTCCACATATATGTATCAACAATAACCTACTACACACTCAAGTTATATAACCCTCTATAACTCTTATTTCTTACACATTTGTCACGGGTCGTATAACCCCACATCTATGGGGTAATGGAGCTTGACCACTACACATGCTCTAATTGTCTTTCTTGACTGAAAATTTCAGTTCCTAATACATATTTTGTTGACTGAAAATCAGTCTCTGTAGGTATAATATTTTTAACTCCAATGCATATCTTTAAAGGCTGAAAATCAAATCTTTAAACCATGTCTATTTTGTCCTAAATACGCTTCATTAAATTTGTCATTACTTGGTAATTCAGTATTACCACGACATTTCAGTCCGTAATAGTTTTCTTTTAAAGACTAAAAAATAATCCTAGATACCATGTTATCTTGGTCCCGAATATGTGTCCTTAAAATCTAAAGATTTGATAACAAAATGTTTTTAGTATCCAATATGTTTATATAAAGTCTAGACAAGTTAATCCCCCAAAAAAAATTCAAATTACATAAGCACAAAACGATAAATATTCGATTAACCAAAACATAACACAATAATATCCTGATTTTCCGAAACCAAAAACAACAACACAGTGTATAACATTTAATATCCTGATTATAAGGATTAAATTGCTTCACATCTTGTGATTCTCTCTAGTATAGTCTATTTCATAGTTTTCTTTCGGGAACCATATTGTTTGTAATAATCCTAGAAAACAAGACAAGTTACAACATGATATCTGCAAAAATAATACAAGTGACAATTAGACAACATGCTAAAAAAATTGTAAGCATATACATACTAGAGACAACATGCTAAAATAATTGTACGCATATACATACTAGAGAACTGTTGGGTTAATCGGGTTCGTTTACGGGTCACGGGTCGGCACGTTATCGGGTCATGGTTCAACGGGTCGAACGGGTTACGTGTTTACTCGGGTTTGTTCGCGGGTTACACGGGTCACGGGTCACATGCAGTGAATTGTCATATGAAATTATAAACTTAGTTTCATATAATCACGTTGCATGCTCCATGATGAATAAAGAAAATTCACGGGTTGACCGATTCACAAGGAGAAGAAGAGGTCGTGCTTTGGACCGAATATTTAGTAGAATAAGTAGTATATTCTTTATTTATTATTCCCCCACGTTGTAATTGTATGGCTATAAATAGACTCACTTGTTTAATAAACATGTACCCCTTTATGAGAATACAGCAAATCCTCTGCACATTTTCTTTACATTTATATACATACGTGAGTTAAGTGTGTGTTTGTGTGTGTTGTAAGGGGCCTGTAACCAACATTTGCTATCAGAGCTGAGTGCTCGTGAAGAAGACAGTGTAGCCGTTTTGAGAGTCGGTCTCGTGAAAACGGTTTAGCCCGTCGCTGCGGGGCAAACGCAACAGGAGAGTAGAAGAAAGAAGGAATGTTCGGGACTGTTATGCAGCAGAAGACGAAGTCTAGAAGGGTGTTCGTGTCAGTCGTTGTCGCGGGTGATGTACCGGTTAGGATGACGTGGGGTGACGGGTGAACACCGGTGTTTTTCGTGGCTGTTAGTCGTGATCGAACGCACTGTAAAAAAGGGCTGTGATGTTATTTTTATTACAGACTTTGCAAGTACCTTGATCAGATTGTTCATGATAAGAGAAGACCGGCGTGTTGCGTGATAAACGGGCGTAAAAGATCCATCAAAGCAGGTGGATTTGGATTTGGTTTGTTTGGCAAGGTGAGAAAACGTTAAAAACGGGTGGTTTGTTTTCTTGGTCGGTGGAGAGGCCTCTTGAATAAGGTTGATCGGAAAAAGGTGTGGGTTGTTGAGACAAGAAAAGAGTGGAGAAACTACACCGTTGTAAACATTATGGCGTTGGAGTTCAATCGGGTGGCTTTAGATGTGACCAGGGAGAGGTCGTTGATCCGTGATGAGTCAAGATGTTAATGAACGTGTGTCCAATGGGATGCCATGTGATATGTTATAAGTGTCGTGGAGTCGATTTGGGTTGAACCGAGAAGGCTTTGGACGTGATCGAGGTGAAGATCGGGCGTCCGGTAGAAGTCGAGATGGTTCGAGAGGAGACGGTAATTCGGGTGTCGCGAACGAGTGGTGTGAACAAACCGATTAAGGGGGTGAATGTTGGGTTAATCGGGTTCGTTTACGGGTCACAGGTCGGCACGTTATCGGGTCATGGTTCAACGGGTCGAACGGGTTACGTGTTTACTCGGGTTTGTTCGCGGGTTACACGGGTCACGGGTCACATGTTGTGAATTGTCGTATGAAATTATAAACTTAGTTTCATATAATCACGTTGCATGCTCCATGATGAATAAAGAAACTTCAAGGGTTGACCGATTCACAAGGAGAATAAGAGGTCGTGCTTTGGACCGAATATTTAGTAGAATAAGTAGTATATTCTTTATTTATTATTCCCCCACATTGTAATTGTATAGCTATAAATAGCCTCACTTGTTTAATAAACATGTTCCCCTTTCTGAGAATACAGCAAATTCTCTGTGCATTTTCTTTACATTTATATACATACGTGAGTTAAGTGTGTGTTTGTGTGTTTTGTGTAGGTCCCTCTCGGATGAGGTCAAACCTTATCCTTGTTATATTAACACACTAGCAAGTGCGGAATCCAAGCTAGACTGCAACCGAGTTGAGACAAGTATAAACACAAAACACACAAGGTTCAACGATTAACACCACTTGTATTAATGCGTATGAAAGGTTCCGGTTACAAGCACAAGGTTTACAAATCTGTATTGCAAACTCTCTAATGTGTGTGTGTGTTCTTGACAGAATGCTCTCCCTATCTCTCGAGTGTATCTATCTGTCTCTTGTGTCTCTCAAGTGTCTCTGCTGAAATGAACACAACACATGGGTATTTATACCTGACACAGCAGTTCTGGTCGAAGGATAAGGTAATCTGGTCGAAGGATCATCTATCGACCAGAAACCCATCGAAGGATCACATATACACCTCGAAGGATGATATCCTTCGAGGTCCATCTGTATCTATCGAATGTTTATCTTTCGAGGTCATCGAAGGATACAAACCATCCTTCGATGACATCCTTCGACACACACATCATGTTACTACATATGTGCTAACTGTTTGGCCAAGTCAAACCGGAGGATGGTTGACTTGGTCAAACTTACATCGAACGCACATAGCAACAAATCTAACATAAGACATCGTTTTGTATCATGACACATTACAGACAAAGTACAGACACAAGTCTTCGTCTTGATCTTCGTGTCTTCGAGTCGAAACTAAGTCGAACTGAGCTGAGTTGAACCGAGCCGAGTCGTGTCCACAAAATATGTATCAACAAACTCCCCCTTGGACGCTACTCGTGAGGTTCAACTTCGATGTCTTCCACGTTGGAGGATCTTTAAAGTCTTCACGTGTTGTAAGTAGAAAGTGTATCAACAAACTCCCCTTTTTGTTTAGGTAGTGTGTCAATAAACTCCCTCTTAGATTGAGCTCTCCATTGAGTCATGCTCGTGAATCTTTTGACTTGACAGTTCTTCAGATCCTTGTGGTGTTGATGAAGTGTCAGCGGCAACTCGACCATTTTATCCTTTGAGTGCCTCCACTTCGTGTCTTCATTCCAAAGCTTATCATCGAACATGTTCTCCTCGCCTTTAGCATCTGCACATGCAAGAAGGCTAAACACATAATGAGAACAACCGTTTGGAATATAGTTAACATTTAAACAAATGACACATATGAGATCAAAACTCAATCAAACACCATCCGACAATATTTTGAAAGTTTAGAAAAATCTTCAATCTTAATCCTTTAACTTTCAAAACTTGTTAACTTCGACAGTTTATGAAGGTGCAAGTGTTTTCCGGCTTACGATCAGGATTTTGGGTAGGATAGACTCGAGTTCCAACATCAGTCAATCAAAAATAAACTAGAAGCAAAATCTTTTTGGATTTTATAAAGTTTATATTAAAACACACCTAAAATCTTTTTGAAATTTTTCATTTTTCAAAAGTAAAGACGGAAAACAATAAATAAATATACACAAGAATCATAAACTGAAAATAGTAAATAAATATCTACAGACATTCTTTTTGCGAGTTTCGAGGGTAAGAGAATCATATCAGTGTACGGTCATGTCAAAACGCTCTTGTTGTTCAATTAGTTACCATTAAGATAAGCATCCTATAACAATTATCGGTATTGTTGTCCACATAAACTCAACTTATCATTTGTAATCATGGCGAGGGGATACGTTAAGGTATGATTTATACTTACCGACCGGTGTTCATCCACATCACGACACATTCCCGTATCAAGGTATGCACGAGAGTTCATCTTACCGGTGAGTATACCGATTATCATCTGTTTGACCGTATATGATGTGAGATTCTCACTTATTTTGATTTGAAAACAAGCCCTATGTGATAGAATCACTTATTGATGAGGAACTTGATTTTCTATGCATGAGGGCACAGGAGCAAGTCCGTGAACAGGTCAGTACTTCCGTACAGCAGAGAGACGAACTTGACTCCCGGATAAATGTGATATTTTATCACTTATTTTGTTTGGACATGTGATTGTTGATCACTTATTGAGGTCGAATGCAATATGTACACGTATGTATAGTATCATGGAAGATCTAGACTTGCGTCCCCGTTATTTTTCGGTAAAAGATACAACCATGATACCCAGATGATAAGCAGCATAAAGACCGAATATCTCAGAACCTCGGCAATCTCTCAAACGAAATTTCGGTACTAAGACCATATGCCAATGAATGGTTCCCACCTGGTCTTCAGTCGATTTAAGTTTATATCACCCTGCACACTTTAAAATGATTGTGAGCCTACCGATACATCTTATATAGAGCTGCTTATCGCTTTTTCATTTAAGGTTTAAAGAGGTTTAGACAGACCACTGATGTACTATCATTTTCTCTTTTGCTCGCCAGGAAACTCATTTTTGTTTTTCTATTGTTTTTGTGCTTTTGAAATTTTTCGATGTTTTTGAATTTTCCAAGTTTTGGATTTACTCCCCCTAAAATCAACAAACTAAGATAAAATTTAAAACACAAAGGTATTTACAAAAATGACTTTCCGATGTTGGTTAACTCATGTTTTACCTCAATGCCGTTTACCAAAATTAAGTTTTAATCTGAAAAGATTTATCGAATTCTGGAAAAAATCAGTTGGCATGTCGGTTTGCGGTGCGGACCATGACAACATTGTCTGGCCAAAGAGTGCTGCGAGAGGACAACAATTTATAAAGTAGCTTAAATAACGACAAGTAAAGGAGAGATTAGAAATTTTAAAACCGTATCCTGCAACTGCTTCGTGCATTGCAAGGAATCTGAGTGCTCTCCCAAACTGGATATCCACCCGGTGTGGATTTCAAAGTCGATTCTTTGTAGCTACTGAGAAGTCTCTTGACAGCAACAAGATCATAAACCTTTGGGTCCGGCTGGTCTTCCACATTGCACCAGCGAAGGTTTTTGTCTCTCTTTCAGAAGTAGTGTGCGGTTGTTTAATCCAAGCCAAGGCATCCGCACACCCGGTTGGTTTGTTCAACAAACACATTTTCTTCAATCACACCGCGAAGAAATGTACACTGCACGTTCATCTTGTTGATTTTGATCTTCAGACGTGCTGCAGGTGCGTACATTTTGATTTGAATCTACCCCTGGGGACCCGATCAAAGCCGTTAACAATCATACTTTGGAATGATTTGCATTTTTGTCGAAGCTTTTTAAACTCTTTCAACAGACAACTCTTTTTCCCTCTTCCTTTTCTCTCCATCAAAGGCAACAACTTCTTCTGTCGCCTATTTTGTGCATGGACACTCCACTATCAACAATCTTACGACTATCGAAAGTTCCTCCTGGAATATCCTACACACTCACTCAAAGATTAGATGGAAAGGGGGACCCAAGCCTTTGTGGACTTGGGTCGTCCTTGATCATCAAGAAAAGTGATTTCAATCACTTGATGATTAGGAAAAAGAACCTGCGGTGCTCCCCCTGACTGAGTTACCTGTTTTTGTTTCCAAGCTGTTTGTCCTTTACCAGTATTTGTATTAATTGTTTTAGCATTTACTGGTTTTACAGTTTTAGATTTTGCTTGAACATGTTTTTCTTCTTTGACCTCTGATTTTAAGGCCTTTTCAATTACCTTTTGATTCTTTTGTTTCAACTTCTTTTCCCTTTCTTTCAAGACACGCGGGTCTTGTTTCGGGGAAACTGATCGTTTTTGGTAATTGGTTTCTTGGGGAGCCTTCAACTTTTGCAGGTATGGGCAGTATCTTACAATATGCCCAATTGTGCCACACTCAAAACACATTCTCCGCTCTACAAACCTCGGAGAAACATGTTGATGACCAGACGGAGAACCAGACAATGAACTTTGTGATCTAGATGTACTTGGACCTAAATCACATCCGTTTGTATGTTGGGTGTAATTATTCTGATCAATTCGTTTTAAAATTCTAACTTGTTTTACAAAATCAATGTTAGATTTATCCTGAAATGTTTCAAGTTTATCTGTACCCTTGGATCCAACAAAGTTCACTTTCGGTTCTCGCTTCTTAACAGGAGCTCTTTTGTTTTGCACCTTTTGCTGCTGAACTTTAGGTGCTTGAACATTCTTGTTCTGAGCCTTCTTTCCCTGTACCCTACCCTTTCCGGAATTAACTTGTTGTTTTCGCTCAATTTGTAGTTTTTGGTTTCCGTATTGTTTTCTAATTTGTTCACACGGAATTGGATCACATTGAGTGACGGTGACTTTGCCACTTTTGTTCCCCAAAAACTTTTCAATACATCCTTCAAAAATTTGCTCAATTAAATCTTGATTTACATTTTTAATTGGAAAATCTTTGTTAGAGTAGATTTTGTCATCTCCTTTGAGCGTGTACAACAAGTTATTCCCTTCAAGACGAGATACAATGGAATCCATTGCTTTTGACGTTTCAGTCTCACTCGGTTTCACTGGTGGATCACACAAGATGTGATTCTCAATTGGAATATCTGTTGTAACCGAGTTAGACTGTTGTTTCACAATCTCTACAGATTCATCATCCGATGAATCAAATTCATCATCCGAAGAATCGGTATCCTCAACAATGGGAGGACTCTGTTCCTTAACACATGATGAATCCGTCACATTCTCAGATTCTGATTGATCCGAGGATGATGTACCAGTTGTGAACCCGAGGCCTGCTGCAAAATCATCTAGATTTAGTGGCACAGTAGGTTCAAAACGGGGCATATCCTCGTCATCAGGCAATTTGGAGTAATTGTGATTCATTGGGGGAGGACATGATTTGAATCCCATACACTTCTTATCCCCCTTTTTCTTTTGAACATCAATAATGTGATCCAAAACATAGCGGGAATTGGAATAGCTTTCCAATTTCTGCTTAATTGTCTCACACTCACATCGAGCTGTTGCTAACTCTACCATTTGCTTTTCAATTGTGTCAATTAAATCATTGTTAGCATGTTGTTTTCTCAAAACAGCCTTTTGTAATTCAGAAACATCATGTTTTAATGACGCAATTGTTGCTTTAAACTCCTTTTCATTTCTGGTTAAAAACAAGTTAGCTTCAGTTGCTTTAGAAAGATCAACAATCAATTCTTGATTGTGTTTGTTTGTGATTTCAAACTGCTTTTCCTGTTCAGCATATTTAACCTTTAAACTATCACAATTTTCACAACTAACTACAGTGGGTTCATCGACACATACCTGACTTGATGAACTGTCGACATTAGCCGTAAAGGCTGAATGGAAAGAAAAAGATCCATCTTCAGAGAAGAACTTAGCAAGCTTCTCGGAAGTTCCAACAGATTTCTGGCAGAGAATAGATCTCCTCTTGCATAATACTTCAGCTTCAGCCAAAAGTTCATCAACCTTCAAATCTAAAGCATCACTTGATAAATCACCAGCATCAAGTGATTCCCCATCTGTGCTCCCACTATAACCCGAACTATCTTCATCTTCTGAAGATTCACCAGCAGACACGGGTTCTACTACCTTCTCTGTCACTTTAGCATAACATGCTGTTCCACCATTTCCTCCTTCTCCAAGCTGAAGCGACCAATCACAACCTTCATCCATTTGAACCACAAGTGCCTGGTTGGCATTTGATGGCCCTGCCTGGCCTTGGTTGTTGACAGGTATCAACGTACGAACATTGTTCCTGTTCTGGTTCTGCTGGTTGCCTTGATTTCTGAAGGGATTTTGGTTTCCATGCTGAGCTGGTCTTGTGCATTCCCTTTTGAAATGACCCCGTTCACCACAGTTAAAGCACGTTACAGCTTGCTTGTCGAACCCATACTTGGTGTCTTTCTTGCTTTCCAAGTTGGTTCTCCCCGTCCTTTCCATAAACTCCTTTGCTCTTCGAATTGCACTAGCAAGAGCCCATTTGATATCCATCATTTCAAACTCATCTCTATCCACTTGCTGATAATCTTCATTGGTTAGATTGATATTCCCAATCTGACCTGCGATCAATCCACAGTAAGCACTAACCAAGGTATTCAACATCTCCATATGCTCCTTGGCTATTTCGACACTGACTTTGGAAAAATTGGAAGTGTCTAATATGACAGTGTTCGGATTGGAAGTGGCTTGAAAGTTTGAAGAGCTTCCATAGAACCCTTGCTGTTGCGGTTGTTGCTGCTGAGCTGTCGGTGTCGGTTTCACATCTGGTCTTGGATACATCAAGTATGCTGAAGGATCAAACTGATCTGTTGTTGATGGTCCGGTGTTTGAGATGAAAGCTGTTTGAAGCTTCGCGTGTTGAGAAGCTGGTTTTTCTGCACTAATACCTCCTGCAATCCCAAAGTACATCTCAGGACTTTGAGGAGTTAGTGTTCTTTTTGCCTTAAGCTTTTCTTCCACATCCTTGTTCTCCAATTTTTGAATTAAATCATAAACGGTGATTGTGTCTAAAACACCATTTTCTTTGAGAATTTCAAGATAACTGCTCCACTTTGCTGGTAAGCTATCAGCAAATCTCTTCGTCATCTCTTGTGGAGTGGCAGTGACTTTAAAAGCAAACATCTCGCTCAACAAGTGATGGAACCTTGTAGATAAATCTGCCAAAGTCTCATTCTCCATACACGTGAATCCTTCAAACTCTTTCTTCAGTAAATCTTGCTTGATCTTTCTTGATTGAGCATTTCCTTCACATCTTAACGTGAGCATATCCCACAAGCTTTTAGTAGTCGTGCAGTAAACAAACTGGTGGTAAATGTCTCTGTTAAGAGCTTGTGTGAGAATCATGAATGCTTTCTTTTCTAACTCAAACTTCTTCTTATCTTCATCAGACAGAGTGCTGTAAGTTTGTGGATTAGCTCCTGCAACTTCCAACTCACTGTCAAATGGAGTGAAGAAACACATCCATAGATCTTGACCTTGCCCCTGAACATAAGTTCTCAACCTTTCTTTTGTGACAACTCGTATTTCCGAACTTATCAACGTACTTGATGTAACGTATTTGAACTTGGTGTAACTATTTGTTATGTTGAATTAATGAGATTATATGTGACTTTGTGTTAAATGTTATATATGTTGTGTTGTATGTATGTATGATATAGTCGTACAATACCCACCCGATCGCACAATACACATTCGACCGCACAAGGTCATTTGGGCCACAACTTGTATTCGGATCTATGACAGCCCAAGATTTGGGTTCGGCCCACTCCCATTAATCGATTAACACATGGGGTGTTGGTAACCATCCCACATTTTACCAACCACACAAACCCTAGCTCCTCTCACCCTCTCTCTCTCCCTCACGAACTCGACGGCACTCTCTCTCTCAATCGAGGATCACCTCTTGAATCGGATCACTCTCTTCTTAATCGGTTAGTATTATATTTGTTATTTGATAATATGTTTGATGATATGGTGAATTAGATATTCTTTCAGAATGAGTTATGAATAAGATATAAGACATGATTAATCTATGTTATGATAAACAATTGTTTATGATGAAAGATATAAGTGTTCTTGTAATCGGCTCCCATGCAAGTAATTGATAATAATTCACACTAACTGGATTTGTCATATTAATCGAATGGTAGTTGATGATGCTTGTGGAATCGACTGTTATGTGTATGATGATGTAATGTGACATGCTAATTGATGAAGTAATGGTTCTCATGTTTGGTCCAATAGTATTAAGATTAGGGGCATGGTGGTTGGCTACTTTATATAAATCGTTTTGACTACATTGATGTATCCATGTGCAGCCAAACAATAGAAATCATGATAGGTCGCATGTGGGTGTCAGTGTCATGTGTTTGATTTATGTATTGCTTCTAAATTGCATGGATCATAGTGCATATTCAATTTGATATATGATACCATATTATTCCTGTAAATGAATGACCTTGATGTTGACTTGTATGGATGGTGAATCATGTGAACAAATCTGATTAATACGTTGAATGTGGTTGAATTTTAGTGGACCAATTAATTATAATATTCATACTTTTATTTTGGTTAGAGTATTCAATAATTGATAAAATTCACAAATTGGAAACCATTGAATAATCATAACTGAATCGAATATTTGGAAACAAGGTAACAAATATGCATGATATTCGGAAGTGTTAACTGATTGCATGAAATCTGGAATTTAAAACTAATCGCACAAGACCTCCGGTTCGCACAAGAGGTCCCTTCGCACAAGGGGACCTGATCGCACAAGTGGTGATATTGATTTACTGTTGGGCCGCACAAGATATATGATTATTTAACATGTTTGGGCCGGATGTTTATGTTGGGTTGGGCTGGTGATCGGATCGTACAAATATTCGGATCGCACAAGACTTTTACATATTGTTAAATTGGGACGTGTCTCCTATGTTTGGACTTTTGATTATTGGGCCGGGTGTTTTATTAAATCACACAACATGATGTGGGTCGCACAAGGCTGTGCCGACCGCACCACATGTTGGGTCGGTTGGTGTTGGGCTTTATCTGTTGATGTGTACTTGATCGTAAATGTTAAGGTGTTGACATGTACTATGCATTTGCCATGATATAAATGTGTTCTTTATCTGTTAGATGA
The DNA here is from genome assembly GCA_030545235.1 of Helianthus tuberosus. Taxonomy (NCBI): domain Eukaryota; kingdom Viridiplantae; phylum Streptophyta; class Magnoliopsida; order Asterales; family Asteraceae; genus Helianthus; species Helianthus tuberosus. Next base: position 168,226,170 of record CM060412.1, on the reverse strand, counting down.
TGAAATACTTATGTGCACAACTCGAAACCAAAACCTGACTTGTATTGGTAACCCTGATAGGACGTGATTGACCACTAGCCTTTAGACTTGACCTTTCTGTGTTATCTGCCGAGCAAACCAAGGTGAGTTCACACTCCGTTACAAAGCATGGGGTTCCCAGGGGTTGGGAATGGGTTAAGGAATAGGGATTCCTCGTCCTGTTGAGACGTAACCAGGAACATAGATTCCTCGTCCTGTTGAGACGTAACCAGGAACATAGATTCCTCGTCCGGTTGAGACGTATAAAACTATACTAGACTAGAACTCTATCAACGAAGTCCCTCCATTTTATATCGACTTAATCGCCGAGGCCAATGGCGAACGGGTCATTAGTTAAATAGCGCTATTAGGTTTAACAAACCTCACACCGTGCCGCAGAGGACGGGCGTGGACTAATGGACTATGGCACGTCAGTGATGATAGACACAGACGTTAGGGCACTTAAACATGACGAACGTTAGTAGTCGATATGTAACGAGTCTGGTGAACAAAACATGGGGTAGCCCCCACGGCCATATAGCCGGGCTGGAATAGCCAACGTAAGAACGGGTAACTAATAAAACGTTTTTCGAACTATGGGGTAACCCCCACGGCGGGATAGCTGGTAAAGAACAAACTGTGTTTTCGGAATAACTATAAACTGGACAACCAAACGTGAACTCACTCAACTAGTTGTTGACTCGTTACTACATGCTTTGCAGGTCTATAGGTACTTAGCTGGAGCTTGCACAAGGAAGAGTCGTTGTGGGACATGGACAACTGTGTGCCATGTGAGACCCTTGGATAATTAAACTTAAGTTTTGGTTTTAAACGTTCTGCTTCCGCTCATAACTTAACTATGTTTGTTTTGGACACTAATTGTGTTGGTTGGACTTTTACACTTAATTATTTACTTGTTCAATATGATTAGTGGTTTGATCCTGGTCAGTCACGCCTCCAAGCGGTGATACTCCGCGTGTGGATTTTGGGGGTGTGACAGATTGGTATCAGAGCCATTGGTTATAGAGAACTTGGTTTTAATAAAGGAAAAACGTTTTTGTTAAAACCAGACTATAACCTGTACAGTGCTCTACGATCCACAACGACGCTTCACTCCACGTGCAAGACTCGACATTCTAGGTGATATGGTTTATGTTTATATTGCCTACTTGCTAGATTGCATAGAACTTTGCTCATGGTATGCTTAGATAAACGTAGCAACTATAGTTTGAAAACACATTTGTGCTTGCTCCCTACTGTCACTCCACACTTACACACATTCGCAACACCTTTCCTATTTGTGTTCCTTTGATGTGAGATCATGAGGGAACGTGTGAACCTAACTCAAGCCCAGTTGACGGCTCTTATCAACGAACAAGTTGCTGCGGCACTTGCAGCCGCACACGCAGGAGGTGTATCCCGCAGTCTAAACTCACTCTAGGATCTTTAGATCTTACTCTCGTGAACCAACCTTTGTTTTAAACTTTGTCCTTTCTTGCGCACACGACAAGTCAACACGCTCAGCCGCCTGTATGCACATTCAAGACGTTCATGGACTGTCGTCCTAGTACTTTCAGTGGCACTAAAGGAGCCGTTGGACTCCTCCACTGGTTTGAAAAACTCGAGTCTGTCTTAGAGACGTGTGAATGCCCTGAGGCTCATAGGGTGAAGTACGCCACTGGTACCCTCGAAGGCACTACGCTAACTTGGTGGAACGCGCAAGTTCAGATGCTGGGGCTGGCGGCTGCTAATGCCACCCCAGGGAATGATTTTTAAGGAACTGATCCGAACGTGAATACTGTAGTCGTGATGACATCCACAAGCTGGAAGAGGATTTCTTTAACCTGAAGATGACGGGGTCAGAGATAGAAGCCTACATGAAACGATCCAACGAACTGGCAGTGTTATGTCCAACTATGGTGGATCCTCCCATCAAACGCATTGAGCTGTACCTCAAAGGCTTAGTACCAGAGATTCAAAGTCATGTGACATAGGCCAACCTTGCAACTATTCAGGATATTACTCGTCTTGCTCAACGTCTCTCAGATCAGGCGATAGGACAGAACAAACTGCCAAAGCGTATTAATGCTGCTACAACTACTTCGGATGCTCCCAGTGACAACAAACGCAAGTGTAATGGAAATTCGAGCAAGGGTCCCACATCGGTTCAGTCTCAGTCGCAGCACAGGAGCCCCAGTCAGCAGTCTTTTGGTAATCGAAGTCAGGGTGGATACAGGGGAAACCACCCTAAGTGCAATCGCTATAATTTGCACCACAGCGGGCAATGCAACAGAGATCGTTGTCAGAGATGCAACAAGTTTGGTCATGGAGCCAAAGATTTTAGAATCTCACGTCCTGCAAACCAGAACCAACAACAACAACCCCAAGCTCCACAAAATCAGCAGCAACAACAGGATAACAAGGGATGTTATCAGTGCGGTGCTAAAGATCATTTCGTGAGACGCTACCCACGACTGAACCAGAATCAGAATCAGAACCACAACCAAGGAAATGGGAACAATAATGGAGGCAACAAGGGGGTAATAACGACGGCAATGGTGCCAGGGGTCGAGTGTTCGTGATTGGTCAGGGTGATACTAGGAATGACCCCAACGTTGTGATGGTTTTGACATCGATATTGGTATGGATTGGCTACCTCAACATCGAGCAGAGATCCTTTGCAAAGAAAAGAATGCCCGCATTCCTCGTGCTGGTTAAGATCCTTTGATAATTCATAGTAACAAGCTCCTGGAGCAGCGCCCATAGCTCGTGCACCGTATCGCTTAGCTCCATCAGAGTTGAAAGAGCTATCTACGCAACTACAAGAACTCTTGGATAAGGGTTTTATTCGTTCTAACTCTCCGCCATGGGGAGCTCCAGTGCTATTTGTGAAGAAGAAAGACGGTACATTCAGAATGTGCATCGACTACCGTGAACTGAACAAGGTGACTGTGAAGAATCGCTACCCTCTTCCACGCATTGACGACCTATTCGACCAACTGCAAGGGTCGAGCTACTACTCAAAGATTGATTTGAGATCAGGGTATCACTAGCTGAGAGTCCGAGAAGAGGACGTCTCCAAAACAGCCTTTAGAACCCGTTATGGACACTACGAGTTTTTGGTCATGCCTTTTGGGATGACAAACGCATCGGCGGTCTTCATGGACTTGATGAATCGAGTGTGCAAGCCTTACTTAGAAAAATTCGTTATTGTCTTCATCGATGACATCCTGATCTATTCGAAGAGTCAGGAGGAACATGAGCAAAATTTACGACTTATTTTGGAACTCCTCCGAAAAGAACAGCTGTACGCCAAGTTTTCAAAATGTGACTTCTGGCTTCGTGAAGTCCATTTCTTAGGCCATGTAGTGAACAAGGATGGGATTCACGTTGATCCATCCAAGATAGAGTCAATCAAGAGCTGGCCTGCACCTCGTACGCCAACGGAAATTCGCCAATTCTTGGGATTGGCAGGTTATTACAGGAGATTTATCAAGGATTTTTCTAAGATTGCTCAGCCTCTTACTCCACTAACGCAGAAGGGCATTGTTTATCGTTGGGGAAACGCACAGGAGTTAGCGTTTCAGCACTTAAAGGATAGACTTTGCAGTGCACCTATCCTTTCTTTGCCAGAGGGCACAGACGACTTCGTGGTTTACTGCGACGCATCCATTCAGGGTCTTGGTTGCGTGTTGATGCAGCGGAATAAAGTTATAGCCTACGCCTCACGTCAACTCAAAGTTCATGAAAAGAACTACACTACACACGATCTAGAGCTGGGAGCGGTTATTTTTGCGCTTAAGATATGGCGACACTACTTGTATGGCACCAAGTGTGCTATCTCCACTGATCACAGGAGCCTCGAGCATATCTTTAAACCGAAGGAACTCAATATGCGACAACGACGATGGGTCGAACTGCTGAATGACTACGAATGCTCGATCAGGTACCACCTGGGCAAAGCCAATGTTGTGGCCGACGCCCTCAGTCGAAAGGACACTGCGCCTAAGCGCATACGAGCGTTACAACTTACTATACAGTCTAGTCTTCCTTCCCAAATACGACATGCTCAGGTAGAAGCATTGAAACTAGAAAACGTCAGGGCTGAAGCCCTACGCGGCACAAGGCAACGTTTAGAACAAAAGGAAGACGGTGCTTACGATGTAACAGGACGCATATGGGTCCCACTTTATGGCAACCTACGAGAGCTTGTAATGGATGAGGCACACAAGTCTCGCTACTCGGTGCACCCTGGTTCGGACAAAATGTACCACGATATCAAAACCACATATTGGTGGCCTAGCATGAAGGCCTACATAGCAACTTACGTTAGCAAGTGCTTGACTTGTGCGAGAGTCAAGGCGGAATACCAGAAACCTTCAGGCCCCCTTCAACAACCAGAGATACCACAATGGAAATGGGAGCAAATTTCCATGGATTTTGTTACTGGCCTGCCTAGATCACAACGTGGTAACGATACTATTTGGGTGATCGTGGATCGACTCACAAAGTCTGCTCACTTTTTGGCTATCAAGGAAACGGATAAGTTCTCCACACTAGCAGACGTATATCTTAAGGAAGTTGTCTCAAGGCACAGAGTGCCCACCTCTATTATCTCGGATCGAGATGCGCGTTTTACATCAGAACTGTGGCAAGCAATGCACAAGTCCTTTGGCTCAAGGTTAGATATGAGCACAGCTTATCACCCGCAAACGGATGGGCAGTCGGAACGTACCATCCAGACCCTCGAAGACATGCTTAGGGCATGTGTGATTGACTTTGGCAACGGCTGGGAAAAGCATCTACCACTTGTGGAATTTTCGTACAACAACAGCTACCACACCAGCATTAAAGCTGCTCCGTTGAGGCATTGTACGGGCGTAAATGCCGGTCACCTCTTTGATGGGCAGAGGTGGGGGATAGTCAGATTACTGGCCCAGAACTTGTGATAGACACAACAGAGCAAATTGCTCGGATACGACAACGAATGGTGGCAGCTCGTGACCGTCAGAAAGTCTACGCCGATAAGGGCAGAAAACCATTAGAGCTCCAGGTTAGGGAGCGAGTACTACTCAAAGTTTCACCCTGGAAGGGTGTGGTTCGTTTTGGTAAACGGGGCAAACTTAACCCATGATACGTTGGACCTTTCGAAGTCATTGAGAAAATAGGCAAGGTGGCCTACAGACTGAAATTACCAGCGGAACTCAGTGCAGTTCACAATGTTTTCCACGTGTCAAACCTAAAGAAGTGTTTATCAGATGAGCCCCACGTAGTTCCTCTGAAGGAGCTCACGATCGACGAGCAGTTGCGATTCGTCGAGGAACCTGTTGAAATCACGGACCGGGATGTTAAGGTCCTCAAGCATACTAGAATACCTCTCGTTCGAGTTCGTTGGAACTCACGTCGCGGCCCAGAGTTCACCTGGGAGCGCGAAGACCAGATGAAACAAAAGTATCCCCAACTGTTTGCAACCGGTACAACCACCACTGAGGCTGAAGCTACGGAATTTCGGGACGAAATTCCAGATCAACGGGGGGAGGATGTGACACCCCAGGGAAACCACGAAAACCATGCAACTTAACTAGCTTCCTCAGTGAGTACGTGCTAAATTTCGGGACGAAATTTCTTTCAACTTGGGGATAATGTGACAACTCGTATTTCCGAACTTATCAACGTACTTGATGTAACGTATTTGAACTTGGTGTAACTATTTGTTATGTTGAATTAATGAGATTATATGTGACTTTGTGTTAAATGTTATATATGTTGTGTTGTATGTATGTATGATATAGTCGTACAATACCCACCCGATCGCACAATACACATTCGACCGCACAAGGTCATTTGGGCCACAACTTGTATTCGGATCTATGACAGCCCAAGATTTGGGTTCGGCCCACTCCCATTAATCGATTAACACATGGGGTGTTGGTAACCATCCCACATTTTACCAACCACACAAACCCTAGCTCCTCTCACCCTCTCTCTCTCCCTCACGAACTCGACGGCACTCTCTCTCTCAATCGAGGATCACCTCTTGAATCGGATCACTCTCTTCTTAATCGGTTAGTATTATATTTGTTATTTGATAATATGTTTGATGATATGGTGAATTAGATATTCTTTCAGAATGAGTTATGAATAAGATATAAGACATGATTAATCTATGTTATGATAAACAATTGTTTATGATGAAAGATATAAGTGTTCTTGTAATCGGCTCCCATGCAAGTAATTGATAATAATTCACACTAACTGGATTTGTCATATTAATCGAATGGTAGTTGATGATGCTTGTGGAATCGACTGTTATGTGTATGATGATGTAATGTGACATGCTAATTGATGAAGTAATGGTTCTCATGTTTGGTCCAATAGTATTAAGATTAGGGGCATGGTGGTTGGCTACTTTATATAAATCGTTTTGACTACATTGATGTATCCATGTGCAGCCAAACAATAGAAATCATGATAGGTCGCATGTGGGTGTCAGTGTCATGTGTTTGATTTATGTATTGCTTCTAAATTGCATGGATCATAGTGCATATTCAATTTGATATATGATACCATATTATTCCTGTAAATGAATGACCTTGATGTTGACTTGTATGGATGGTGAATCATGTGAACAAATCTGATTAATACGTTGAATGTGGTTGAATTTTAGTGGACCAATTAATTATAATATTCATACTTTTATTTTGGTTAGAGTATTCAATAATTGATAAAATTCACAAATTGGAAACCATTGAATAATCATAACTGAATCGAATATTTGGAAACAAGGTAACAAATATGCATGATATTCGGAAGTGTTAACTGATTGCATGAAATCTGGAATTTAAAACTAATCGCACAAGACCTCCGGTTCGCACAAGAGGTCCCTTCGCACAAGGGGACCTGATCGCACAAGTGGTGATATTGATTTACTGTTGGGCCGCACAAGATATATGATTATTTAACATGTTTGGGCCGGATGTTTATGTTGGGTTGGGCTGGTGATCGGATCGTACAAATATTCGGATCGCACAAGACTTTTACATATTGTTAAATTGGGACGTGTCTCCTATGTTTGGACTTTTGATTATTGGGCCGGGTGTTTTATTAAATCACACAACATGATGTGGGTCGCACAAGGCTGTGCCGACCGCACCACATGTTGGGTCGGTTGGTGTTGGGCTTTATCTGTTGATGTGTACTTGATCGTAAATGTTAAGGTGTTGACATGTACTATGCATTTGCCATGATATAAATGTGTTCTTTATCTGTTAGATGATGAAATACTTATGTGCACAACTCGAAACCAAAACCTGACTTGTATTGGTAACCCTGATAGGACGTGATTGACCACTAGCCTTTAGACTTGACCTTTCTGTGTTATCTGCCGAGCAAACCAAGGTGAGTTCACACTCCGTTACAAAGCATGGGGTTCCCAGGGGTTGGGAATGGGTTAAGGAATAGGGATTCCTCGTCCTGTTGAGACGTAACCAGGAACATAGATTCCTCGTCCTGTTGAGACGTAACCAGGAACATAGATTCCTCGTCCGGTTGAGACGTATAAAACTATACTAGACTAGAACTCTATCAACGAAGTCCCTCCATTTTATATCGACTTAATCGCCGAGGCCAATGGCGAACGGGTCATTAGTTAAATAGCGCTATTAGGTTTAACAAACCTCACACCGTGCCGCAGAGGACGGGCGTGGACTAATGGACTATGGCACGTCAGTGATGATAGACACAGACGTTAGGGCACTTAAACATGACGAACGTTAGTAGTCGATATGTAACGAGTCTGGTGAACAAAACATGGGGTAGCCCCCACGGCCATAGAGCCGGGCTGGAATAGCCAACGTAAGAACGGGTAACTAATAAAACGTTTTTCGAACTATGGGGTAACCCCCACGGCTGGATAGCTGGTAAAGAACAAACTGTGTTTTCGGAATAACTATAAACTGGACAACCAAACGTGAACTCACTCAACTAATTGTTGACTCGTTACTACATGCTTTGCAGGTCTATAGGTACTTAGCTGGAGCTTGCACAAGGAAGAGTCGTTGTGGGACATGGACAACTGTGTGCCATGTGAGACCCTTGGATAATTAAACTTAAGTTTTGGTTTTAAACATTCTGCTTCCGCTCATAACTTAACTATGTTTGTTTTGGACACTAATTGTGTTGGTTGGACTTTTACACTTAATTATTTACTTGTTCAATATGATTAGTGGTTTGATCCTGGTCAGTCACGCCTCCAAGCGGTGATACTCCGCGTGTGGATTTTGGGGGTGTGACATCTTTCCACCATCCCCAATCATTGATATGATTTAGCTTTGGCGGTTTTGTGCTTGTACCAGTTTCACTGTCATTCTGCATCATAGATTGAATGCTGCTGCTTTGATTTGTGACCAATGCCCATTGATTTGCAGTTATCATTGCAGCTTGAGTTGGGGCAATAGCTCGCAAGAATGCAGTTTTGTCGAAATCTGGCTCAGGTTGTGTAACTGATGATCGTGAAGATGTTAGAGTCCACGCGGTTGGATCCCACTGACCGTTTGTTCCCATTTTATAAAAATTAATATATTAAGTGAAAATTGATTTTTTTTAAAAAAAATTAATTTTCACAAACTATGTTAAAATTTCGAATGATAACAACCAGCCGAAGGATCAAGGATCGAAAGACCTGCAAAACACAACTGTTAATTATACACAGACTAAGGATCGAAAGATCAACCCTTGTTCGAAAGATAGACACCTGTTCGAAGGATCAACAGTGTCGAAAGACCACTGTTGAGTTTCGAACAATGACTTCGAAAGATTCTCCAAGACGAAGGATCCTTATCTTTCGAAATGTAACAGTAGCTCGAACAATATATCCTTCGAAAAGATTCCTTGGCTCGAAAGATAACTCACTGACTTCGAAAGATGTTCGAAGGATGGGTATCTGTCGAACCTCCTTGATCGAAAGATGATCTTTCGACTTCGAAGGATATCTTTCGATGAGCTCTGACACAGTTGACAAATGTTGACAGGTTGGTGAGAAAGGTGACAAGTTGGTTGAAACTTTCGGCAGAAGGTATGTTCAGTCCCTGCTTTCTGCCAAAACCAGATTTGGTTTGAATATTTTAACCAGTTGTCCCTTCCCAATGCACAAACAACTTTCAACAATAATAAAACAAGATCAAAATATGTAACACTTTGAAGAACACATGAATATTAGTTGAAGATATCAAGAACAAACCCAGAAAATTTGAATTTTCCGGTAAACCGACAACTGCCGAACACGAGTTTATGCCCGAAACTTCACTAAAAACCACTCTTTAACATGTGAAAATGATAAATAACAAGGTTTTTATAAGAACTTTCAGCAAAAACATGCAGATTTTCGAAGTTTTAAACAGATTTTTCAGAAAAATATAAACTCCAAAAACTCGAAAAACACCCGAAAACACTCGGTTTTAACAAGGAAAAGAGCCAAGGCTCTGATACCACTTGTAGGTCCCTCTCGGATGAGGTCAAACCTTATCCTTGTTATATTAACACACTAGCAAGTGCGGAATCCAAGCTAGAGTGCAACCGAGTTGAGACAAGTATAAACACAAAACACACAAGGTTCAACGATTAACACCACTTGTATTAATGCGTATGAAAGGTTCCGGTTACAAGCACAAGGTTTACAAATCTGTATTGCAAACTCTCTAATGTGTGTGTGTGTTCTTGACAGAATGCTCTCCCTATCTCTCGAGTGTATCTATCTGTCTCTTGTGTCTCTCAAGTGTCTCTGCTGAAATGAACACAACACATGGGTATTTATACCCGACACAGCAGTTCTGGTCGAAGGATAAGGTAATCTGGTCGAAGGATCATCTATCGACCAGAAACCCATCGAAGGATCACATATACACCTCGAAGGATGATATCCTTCGAGGTCCATCTGTATCTATCGAATGTTTATCTTTCGAGGTCATCGAAGGATACAAACCATCCTTCGATGACATCCTTCGACACACACATCATGTTACTACATATGTGCTAACTGTTTGGCCAAGTCAAACCGGAGGATGGTTGACTTGGTCAAACTTACATCGAACGCACATAGCAACAAATCTAACATAAGACATCGTTTTGTATCATGACACATTACAGACAAAGTACAGACACAAGTCTTCGTCTTGATCTTCGTGTCTTCGAGTCGAAACTAAGTCGAACTGAGCTGAGTTGAACCGAGCCGAGTCGTGTCCACAAAATATGTATCAACATTTTGTAAGGGGCCTGTAACCAACAAGAACACGGTAGACTTGAATGCATTCTTATGTTGCTTTGTAGTCTTTTCCCAACACTCTCCTTCCACACTTGTGAGTCACCAGCATATATTTAAGAGAGGTCCGTCCCAGCATATATTGTTTTTTAATAGAGTTAATTTCCGTTTTGCTCCCTGTGGCTTGGTCACTTTAACAATTTTGCCTCAATAATTTAAAAATGACCATTTTCCTCCTTGTTGTTTCGATCTTGTCGCCAGTTTGCTCTTCGGCTCTAACTCCATTCGGATTATGTTCCGTTTTATTACAGTCGTCATGATCAACTACTGCAGAGTGATCTTCGTGACTTGAAGTTGTACCCAAATCTTCGATCTCTTCCAAGATCAAATTTCTTCGTTTCCCATGATTTTGAAACCTCGTTTCGTGAGGTGGTCTTCTTTCATGTTTTCCAAAATAATTTGAAGGCTCACAAATTTCAATATCATTTTGGTGATTTTCTGAGTGTTTGTAACCTTCGTCTGATTCTGAAGATGGTAACTCGTTATGTGTATTTTTATGTATCAGCCTTGGATTTCTTCTGGAGGGATCACCTAATGCAAAATACATTTCACTGTTGAATATTAGTTAAACATAAGGTTCCTCTAGTCTAAAATTAGGACACTAAAAAGTAAATGGTGCATATAATCTATAATCGTGTGATAATTTTATAAAATAATCCTAAATTAGAGATAAAATACATACAGCGTTAACAACGGCATCAAAATACAGAGCTTCATCCTTATTTCGGTAGATCACACAAATAAGCATGCCTTGAACGAGTCTAGAACACTCGTAATCCTCAACCGACTTTGAATCCGGATGGAATCTATGAAGAAACTGTTTGATTTCATGGTGAGTGGAGAAATTAGCAACGAAGAAAACTTCGTTGTAGAAACTATGAACAAAATCGCGGAACTTGACACGGAGGTGGTGGTTGCCGTCATCGAGAACGACGACGCAGGTGTACCACGCGTCGTCTGTCATGCACCGGTACTCTAGGTTGTAGTCGGTGATGGAAACCGCCATTCAAGGTCCAGGTGATGAATTATTTCAAATATTAAGTAGTTCATGCTTTTAATAGTTTTTGTAGGTTTTGGTTGTTTATGAGTTGATTTGATTGTGAAATAGATAAGAAGGATGAGATATTGGCAGTTAGCTCGAAGAAATTTCTTTCGATCATTCAACACGTGACCCAAATCGATTTCGGAGAATGTGTAATCCAGAGGTCGGTCTCAGCCAGGCATAAGATCCGTGGGCCATATTTTCGAATCTGTGGCTCCATAGAAGATGTGGTTAAGGTAACTACCGAATCACACCAATTCGTTGAAACCCCATATTCCTGTGTTGCAGTTTGGAAAGATGACCGAATAGAAACTAAATGAATTATGCAACGTTTCAGCATTTTTTGCACCGGCTTTCATTGCAAGATCTTTATCTATATGTTATCGACCAACTGCTCGAAATCCCTTTCGTTACTCGGGCTCGCATTCGAACATCCTTGCATTGGACACAACTCACCAAAAAATAAACTTCAAAAATTTTAAAAATAATACGATACGCCACAATACGCTATAATACGATACTTAACGATAAAAAATAATAAAGATTTTAAAACTCATTAAAACAAAAATAACCAATAATAAACACCAGTAACAAACCCAAAACACCAAAAACCATGCAAACACAACACATCAAAAAATAAACTTCAAAAATTCAGTACCTTAATACGCATCGTATAGGCCTATACGATTCGTATTAGGCCAGCCGCCAGACAACACCTGCACCTGCCAGTCTGTCATGTCTTTTACTTTATTCAATACGTATCGTATAGGCCTATACGATGCATATTGAATTGGCAAAGTGTGCGGATAGACAGAGCCGGTGTGCCAATAGAATTTCCCTTTTTTAATCTAAGGCTATGTGTTTTTTTTACATTACCATGTCAAAAAGTGATTACCAAATTACTGCGACGTAGACATGAGCTCTCACTCATTTGTTTTCATTTTTGTGTAACGGTTTCACATAGAAATTTAGTTAACAATCAAAATTGAAATGGTGACGCACGATTGGTCCAAACATGGCCCCGCACACCCCTCCCCCTTTTCTTTATGCTGTCAATCCCTTCACGCCCAGGCCCATCACACTCCTTTCACACCCCCTTAAGGTGGTGTTTCACGCCCCACCCATACCACAGGACATGAGCCTGAAACCATAACACGGAGACTAAAGAGTTGTCGTTAAGGACACATAATGGCATCTGATTAATCTATGACGCATAATATTATATTGGGGTAAAATAAATTTTAATGTGAATGTATTTCAGCCAAGTTCTCGTCAAAGAGGCTAAATGGATCCCATAAAAACCTGTTTCTTGTCATCGGGATGCCAATATTTGCAGGAGCGTTTCTGTTGTGTACCTTCATTTGGTGTTGCGTAAGGAAGAAGAAAGGTATGCCTAAGCTCATTTACTATTAATTGATTAATCTTTGCTAAAATTGAAGGGTTCATTTGGCTTATACATACGCATAACTTCATCCAACAGAACAACAAATTATATATAATTTACTGATATTATCATTTTTGGGTTAAGTTCGAGTATTTGTTACCGGGTCAAGTCATGTCAACAAATTTCAACAATCTACATTTTGTAATAAAGATATATATATATATATATATAGGGGTAAGATCAAATAAAAAATTTATGAGTAAATTACAAGTTTTGTCCTTTATGTTTACATCAAATAGTAGGCGCTGTCCTTTTGGCCAAAACTTTACAGGCGGTGTCCTTTACTTATCAAAATCTTGCACGTTTTGTCCTTTAGGCCAAACCTGGTTAGAAAACTCAGTTAAAAAATGTCATGTGCAGTGCACATTGGGGTAAAATGGTCATTTTCCTCTAACCCCTTTCAATTCCCCCTTTTATCATCTCATCTGCATACATCTGCATTTATGAAAAATGCAGGTCTTCGCGGATGATGAAGATGATCTTCTTCAACTCACCAGTATCGTGCAGCTGCCTCACCTCCTCCGCGTTCGTAACTCGTTGAGGAATCTTGAGTCCATTGATAAGTCGCGTTCGTCGCTTAATTTGTTAATATCTCATCCGTCGAGACCTTGTTAGATTCTGGTGGAGATTTCGATAGAATTGTAACCGCACAATCAGATATTGCTGATTTATCCTCCACCATGACGTTGTTTGATTCCGGTGAAGATTTAGCCTGAATCGAAACTATGAAGTTATCCTCCGCCATGGCATTATTCGATTCCGGTAAGTATTTCGCCGGTATCGACACAACATGGTCAGATTTAGTCTCCGCCTCTATGTCATTGTTCGATTCCGGTGAAGATTTAACCGGAATCGAAATCAAACGGTCAGATTTCGCCGATTTCTCCGTCGCGGCGTCATTTTTCGGTTCCGGTGGAGATGTCTTCGGCGACGAGGTTTGATTAACGGAGAAGGCACGAGTGAATTTGTAAGCGAGGTGAACGCGGTGGAAGATCGACAGTCTTCTAGCGGTGGTGGCAGTGGAGCACGGAGACGGTTGACCTAGGGTTTCATTGAATCCATAACTATCATCTTCATCATCCGCGAATAGATTCACGTATTCCTTGCCTTGATGTCAGTGAAAGCTTCTTAATTGCTACTTGTTCACCATTGCCTAAAACGCTCTTCAACAACATTTCTGATAACTTTTGGGGATTAGGGATTTATCATAAATGCAGATGATGAAAGGGGGAATTGAAAGGGGTGAGAGGAATATGACCATTTTACCCCAATGTGCAGTGCACATGACATTTTTTAACTGAGTTTTCTAACCAGGTTTGGCCTAAAGGACAAAACGTGCAATATTTTGAAAGGTAAAGGACACCGCCTGTAAAGTTTTGGCTAAAAGGACAGCGCCTGCAATTTGATGTAAACATAAAGGACAAAACTTGTAATTTACTCAAAATTTATTTTGCCTAAGTAGGATGAGAAGTAATCTTAACCATTCATTTTTCAAATCAATGGTTAAGATGAAAGTGTAGGAGAAAGGAGGAGTGCAAGGGTATCTCGGGAAAATCATATTTATAGACTTTCTCTCTTCACATGTAAGGCACATGCATATTCCACCCTCATTTTTTAAACGTTCATAACTTTTTTATACGAGATTATTTTTTTATAAAAATTTCACCGTAAAATCGAGCGTTTTTTTATCTTTAATTTGAGTACCATATCGCTATATAAAATATGAAGACTAAAAAAACCCACTAAAATGTCTTGTATTTCTATGTTGTATTGTGCTGGATTTTTGTATTATATTTTTGTGCTAATTTTTTTGTGCTGAATTTTTTTGTTTTAAATTTTTTTTTTCTCAATTTTTTGTGTTGGATTTTTTTGTACTACATTTTTTGTTGAATATTTTCGTGCTATATTTTTTTACTTGATTTTTTGTGCTATATTTTTTTGGTACTACATTTTTATGTGCTATATTTTTTGTACTAGATTTTTTGTGCTAGATTTTTTTGTACTAGTTTTTTTTGTACTAGATTTTTTTTGTTGTATTTTAAAAAAAACAAAATGGGTGTCACATATCATTTTCACTCCTATTTATAAGAACCAAAATGCCCTTTATTCCTACTTATTAGGAGTACCACATGTCATCATCACAATCCTTCTTAGGCTACTTAGACAAAATCCATTTTTAGTGGATCATTCCCCTATATATATATATATATATATATATATATATAGTGGAGGGTTCAAATGAGAAGAAATTCTTTGTAAGAAGAAAAAAGAAGAAATTTCAACCAATAGGAATGCTTCATTAGACTTCATTTAATATTTGTACTTAATGTAACTATAAGGGTATATTAGTAAAGTTACATACATCATTAATTGGTAGTTTCATCATTAATAACTAAGTATATTAAATTTGTAACTTATTTTTAAGATATATATATTTTTCACAAAAAAACAAAAATAAAAATTCATTTTAAGTGTAGGATAAATACGAGGCGTGTAGGATAAATTACGAGTTGTGTAGGATAAATTTCAATATGTGTAGGATAAATTTCGAAATGTGTAGGATAACTTTTGATGTGTGTAGGCAAAAATATTTAGTTTGGAGGATTATAGTCTTAATGACTAATTAATTAGTCAAACATAATAATAAATGAGATGAGAGAAAAAACTATTTAATGTTTTACAATTATACCCTTTTATTCTTTTTCTTCTCAATAAAATTTTCTTCTCAAATGAACATTCATCTATATATATATATATATATATATATATATATATATATATATATATATATATATACACACACACACTGGTTGTTAGTGTGCGGTTCAGTTAGAACACTAAAAAATTAGGAACGGAGAAACAATACATTTAACTTGTTATAAAAATCATAAAAAATCCATTTAATATATTAAAAATTATTTTTTTAAAAACCCTTTCAAAGCTTTTGCATATAAAAATTTGTGAAAGCTATTCCAATAAAAAAAAATCATTTTTAAAAATAAAAATTTGTTTTATCTTTATACACTGTTTTTTAAACATTTTTTTTTAATTTTTTAGTTTTTAAATATTTTTATTAAAAATGCTCCTACATGTATCTACATGCAAAAGCTTTGAAAATGTTTTTAAAATTTAATTTTTAACATATTAACTTAAATTTTTAACATGTTAAATGTATGATTATCTTCTCCAAAATAAACCCTCCCCTACAATGGAAGTAATGTAAATAATGTCCCTATTCAAATACAATGTTTCAAATCAAACAAATCCAAAGTCCTACATATTCTTTTATTTCTCAAATTAATATATACTGAAGGCATGCTTCTTGCCTTCTACGTTATTTATTTTGTTGGTTAGCGAGAAGGGCAAAAGATCAAATACAGTACGTAAACACGAAAAGGAAAAAAATGTGGTGACATTTTTGCAATTAAAATACTCGTAGAGTAGTTATCAAAATTACCCTAAAAATGATTTTGTAGGATAATTTTGTAAAATGACATTGTAGGGTAATTTTGATCTTTTGGGTTAATTTCGTAGAGCAAAATAATTACTCTACAAGTGATATTGTAGGGTCATTTTGATCTTGTAGGGTAATTTTGTAGAGCATCATAATTAGTCTACAAATGATATTGTAGGATAATTTTGATCTTGTAGGGTAATTTTAATCTTGTAAGTTAATTTTGTAATTACTCTACAAATGATTTTGTTTTGTAGGGTAATATTGACCGTGTTGAGTAATTTTAATTTGTAGGGTAATTACCAGTAAAATAATTACGAAAATGTCACTAGTTTTTTTTACCTTTTCATCTATTTCGTAAGTTTTATACCATAAAGTTATTTGTATAGCATCTTTACCCTAGCAAGAAAGGGTGTTTTATTTTAATACTTTTTATCTGTTGGATACTTATAAGTAACAATAAAGATAATAAAAATTTTTGAGGCTTTTGGTTGATACCATCTTCAAACTATAAACACATACATCATAATCCAGAGCTTTAGAATGCTACTTTCTTGTTGTAAAATAATTGAGTTGAAACAAATCGATAAATATCTAACCCCGTAACATGAATCAAGCAATGCTAGTGCATTTAAGGTTCAGGTTGTTGACTGTGATAATTTAGGATCTATGGATTAAGGTTTGGACTTATGCTCCAAGAAGAAAATTGCAACTCACATAAATGCATGAATTAACTAGTTTTTACTCCCGCTAAATTGTTTGATACAGCCAAACAAAATGAAGGTAAAGTTGGGTTAAGTTACACGGATATTAGAGTGAAATCGATGGAAGGATCTCTCATGGAGAAGGATGTTGGTAAAAATGTCGATTTAGACTTGTTTGATATAAGCATAATAGCCGCAGCAACTGATAATTTTTCTACTTCAAACATGCTCGGAGAAGGTGGATTTGGCTACGTTTTTAAGGTGTGTCCTGTAGATCTTGGTAATGATCATGGCCTATCCCAGTCAAATATTACTGTTATTAACCAATATAGAATGAATTACTTAGGGTAAGCTACTAAATGGGCATGAAATTGCTGTCAAAAGATTATCACAAAGTTCATGTCAAGCGATTCAAGAATTCAAGAACGAAGTAACGTTGATAGCAAAACTTCAACACAAGAACCTTGTCCGGCTTTTAGGATATTGTTTCCACGAGGAAGAAAAAATGTTAGTTTACGAATACTTACCAAACAAAGGCTTGGATTCTTTCATCTTCGGTTTGTTCTCTAACCTACAATTAATGTCTCAAAATAGAACTAATAAGTTTTCCAATGTTGCACACATATTGAAATATATTCAATGGAATGGTGTTCATTCTAGATCAAGAAAAGGCATTTCTTTTAGATTGGAAGAAAAGGTTCCAGATTATTCAGGGAATTGTCCGTGGACTTCTATACCTTCATCACGATTCTAGGCTCAAGATCATCCACAGGGATCTAAAAGCAAGCAATATTTTACTAGATACAAATTTAAACCCAAAAATTTCTGATTTCGGAATGGCAAAAATTTTTAGAGGAGATGAAGATGAAGCTAATACACGTAGAGTTGTCGGAACATAGTATGTATAGTTCTTCACTTAAAAGAACTTATTTAGTTTTAATATTTGTTTCATTTAACTAACGATGGCATAATATTATTGAAGTGGCTATATGTCTCCGGAGTATGCAATGCAAGGACTTTATTCAGTAAAATCAGATGTTTTTAGCTTTGGAATTCTAGTTCTGGAGATAATCAGTGGTAGGAGAAACACCGGCTACTGTCACGAGAACTCAGTTAATTTGATCAGTCATGTAAGTAACCACATTTCGTCACACATATGCACGCACATACACACATATGTGTCTGTTGTTTTTTCTTGTTGATTATTCATTACACCATTCTTAGGTTTGGGACTTGTGGAATCAAGATAAAGCATCAACTATAGTTGACGCATCTTTAAGAGATTCATTCGATGCCCATGAAGTTCTTTTATGTATCCATGTTGGGATCTTGTGTGTTCAAGAGTTGGCTACTGATCGGCCTACAATGATTGACGTAGCTTTTATGTTGAGGAATCTTCAAACAATGCTTCCTTCTCCTAATCAACCAGCATTTATCTTTGGCCAAATGAATTATGGTAGGGACGATGGTGTTGGCTCCGTTGATGATGAGACCATCACCATCCTTCATGCTCGGTAATTTCATAATATCTCGTAGATAATCTCTTGAACAAGAACCCTAAACAACCGATTGGCACACAAAATAATTAGGTCATGTCATGTCTGCTTGAACTTCATGAAGTAGTTATTGTATGTAAGTAGTTGTGCTATAGTTTGAAAAATTGTTTGTAATGGGCTACAACTTATTTGATTGTAGTCTTGATTCGTGGTAATAAACTATTCAAGATTTTTCGAATAGGATAAAATTCAATGATTGTTGGTTTTTAGTGTCACACCCTAAAACCCGGGACACGACTTTTGTTGGATATAAATATCACACAAAGTTGGACTTTGAAAATATTTCCATAAACATCATTACAATTTAAATCTCTAAAACTTTGTCAAATAGCTTGATGATGCACTGATCACTTTCTACTAATATTATCAGCTTTCGCTAGCCAGTTTATAGTTTAACTATTATGTGGGAAAATTTAAAAGAAAAATTAATTACTGACAGAGAGTTAGACAACAACTATGTAATAGGTTCACATAACTCGCCATTTTAAAAACAAAATAAAATTATATTGAACTCAAAGTTGCACTCCTACGTAAATCTCACATAAATGTGTATGTTGAATATAAATAATTTTTTTTTTTTTGCACAAAACATTAAACGACTGTGTAAGTTTTACATACCTGTGCATGTTATAAATAAATTTATGAACTAAATGTCATGTCGATGTAAGGTTTACATAGTCATGCATTTTTTTAAAACAAAAAAAATCCATATTTTCAAACAATAATACAGGACCAATCACTTTCACAACACAAGTGTTGTTGGATTATTCGGGTTTGTTTACGGGTCACGGGTCGGTGCGTTATCGGATCACGGGTACGGGTCAATTGGTTAGGAGTTCGAACGGGTCAGCAGTGGTTTTAGTGTAATAGGTCAACTAATATTCTTGCATGTGATATTTGAGTCCATGAGTCCATGCACGTTGGAATAAGAGCTGGTCATCGTGAATACTGGTTCCTTAGGAGATTAGGAGAGCATTTTTTTATTCCATTTTTATTCGCATCATGGGTCACTGTAAGGCTATAAAAGCCACATTTGTTTAGTGAATATTGTAACTTTTTATCTTTTATCACTCCATACTTTTCCTCGGCATTATATTGCGTCAACATACCACATATATACGTGAGTTTGAGTGTGTATAGAGTGTGTGTTGAGGGGCCTGTAACCAACAATTGGTATCAGAGCCTAGGGCTCGGGAAGCGGGTTTGAAGATCGAAGGAAGCCTCCGCCACCGGCGGGTGTGTCGGTCGGTGGAGGGTAGGAGTGAAAAAAAGGGGTCTAGCTCGTCGTTGCGGGGCAAACGCAGCAGGAAAACGGGTAGTTCGGGACTGTGTTGTAGCGATAAACGAGAGCGTTAAGGTGTTTCAGTAGGCCGTTGTTGTGGTAGACGTACCGGTTGAGACGATGGGGGTGACCGGTGATAAACACTTGTGTTCCGTGGCTGTTAGTAGTGATGAAAGGAGGAAGAACGGGGATGTTCGGTTATTAGTTGCGGGTTTGAGTAACTGGTATATATCCGGTGACAACAGCAGGTTTCACAGGTGCCTTGATCGTGTTGTTTCGTGATAAGAAGAGACCGGCGTGTTACGTGAAAAACAGGCGTAAGGGATCCGTCAAAGAAGGTGGCTTTGGATTCGATTCGTTTAGCAGTTGAAAGAAAACGTAATAAGCGGGTGGCTTTGTTTTCTTAGTCGGTGGAGAGGCCTCTTGGAACGGGTGTGATCGGAAAAAGGTGCGGGTTGTTGAGACAAGAAGAGAGTGGAAAAACTACACCGTTGTAAACATTATGGCGTTGGAGTTCAATCGGGTGGCTTTGGATGTGATCGGGGAGAGGTCGTTGATCCGTGATGAGTCAAGATGTTAATGAACGTGTGTCCAACGGGATGCCATGTGACGTGTTACAAGTGTAGAGAGTTTTATTCAGGTTGAATCGAGAAATTGGACGTGATCGAGGTGAAAATCGGGTGTCCGTTAGATGTCATAGTGGTTCGAAACCAAGGTGATTCGGTGTTGCGGTGAAGGCGTAAACAAACACCGATTAAGGGGGTGATTGTTGGATTACTCGGGTTTGTTTACGGGTCACGGATCGGTGCGTTATTGGATCACGGGTACGGGTCAATTGGTTAGGAGTTCGAACGGGTCAGCAGTGGTTTTAGCGTAATGGGTTAACTAATATTCTTGCATGTGATATTTGAGTCCATGAGTCCATGCACGTTGGAATAAGAGCTGGTCATCGTGAATACCGGTTCTTTCGGAGAATAGCAGAGCATTTTTTTATTCCATATTTATTCGCATCATGGGTCACTATAAGGCTATAAAAGCCACATTTGTTTAGTGAATATTGTAACATTTTTTCTTTTATCACTCCATACTTTTCCTCTACATTGTATTGCATCAACATACCACATATATACGTGAGTTTGAGTGTGTATAGAGTGTGTGTTGAGGGGCCTGTAACCAACAAGTGTGTGATGGTGTATCACACACCAAATATACACACAACAATTGGGTTTCATTGAGCACATATGTTTTCTCTCTCTCTCTCTCTCTCTATATATATATATATATATGATCAAGATCAAGGGAAAACCCTTACGAGTTGTGAGAACTTAAAGAACTCGGTCTTCCCGTGCAAGTTTTGCCCACATTTTTTTCACACCCTAGATTAAAAAGTTAGAAAAGACTGTCGTAAACCAATTAAAATAAAAATTTCGAAGTGTTGTTTTCAGCCCCTTACAGTAGCCGTGAAAAACTGATGACATAAGCGTGACATCACTTTTTACAATATTTACGGCTGTCGTAAATTAAAAAAATTAGTTTTTTAATTTTTTTTTAAAAAGTTGATTTTTTAAAGATTTTCAGTAAAAAGATTTAAAAAAAAATCTTTCATAAGGCCGAGTTCTCTAAGTTCTCACAGCTTGTATAAATTTCATTTTACCCCAACCCTATATATATAGGGTGGAGTTCTAGAGTGAACACTAGTGTATTGGTGAACTGAGTGAACAAATTCAGGCCATTGATTTACATCATCAAATCGTAAAATACACAAGTGTATTTTTCTCTCACACACAAAAATCCCCCCCCCCTCTGTCTAAGTTGCTTCGTGCAACTATGCCCCTTACCAGATAGTATATATCTAGTCTGCAAACCAGAAAAAGCGTGACATATATATAGTATCATGGAATCAAAAACCATATAATCTTTTGAATGGAACAACCATATAATCCATGATCACAAGCCAAAACTATAGTAAACATATATACAAAACACAAACAAAGGAGGTGCAAACTATAACAAATCTATGCATCATCATTCAAGCATTCACATTGCATATTATCATCAAACAAGCACTTTTGTCACACATTTCCATATATATGCAAGGAGACAACTAACCAAATCAAATGTGGGTAAAACGTGTAGAGTAATGAAGAATGAAGTTCCCAGTCGATGCTCACGAGCTGATCCGAGGATTCCGGTTGTTGTCGGTTTAGTCCGAGAAGAGGAGGGGAGATAAGGTTTAGGGTTTAGAGAGAGAGAGAGAGAATGAGAGGAGAGAGAGGATAAGGAATATTTAGGGATTTGTGAGGTGATGATTGTTGTCCCAAAAAGTGTATGTCGGCTAGGTTTAAGGGTTATATACCCACCTGAATGTGCCGCACGCATACTAGGCCCGGAATGGTCTCGAGTGGGCTCTTGTGGTTTGGGCCAGTACGTGTGAGTGGGTGCAGCCCACTTGTTCTAAACCGAGTAGGTCCCGAGCTGAGACTAGGCAGTCTCGGGTCGAAGCTGTGGTTCCGAGTCGCACATTTTGTACACATATATACATATAAGTTATACATAATACATTTATCACAAATAAAGAACTCACAAAATGCACAGAATTTCATTTAATAATATATATAACGGTTTTATACAATGAGGTTGCTCGGGAAACCTGAAGTGTCACACTCTTGATCTCCGACGACGGGGTCGTCTTTTGGATCTGGATCCGAAAGAACGGTGGAGGATAAGAGAGAGAGTGGTGGTTTGATGACGCTTCTGGATTTGGATCTCTGAAGACGGCGACGTCTTCGGGATCTGGATCTCCGACGACGATTTAGGACATGGGGTTTTAAGTTTTGGCATTAGGTAGAGGAAAAGAAATAAAGGTCGGCATTACTGATGGTTGTGGGTGGCCGGTGATATCGATGGTTGAGGTGGGAGTGGTAGTGGCTAAGGGTGGCATGGACGGTGGTTGAGATGGGAGTGGTGGTGGAAAATGATATAAAAGAGAGTTAGGTAGAGAGAAGAAGTATATGTATGCATGTATATAATCTACAGAGAATGAAAGAGTTAGGCAGATGATATTTTGTTTTATTTATTAAAATGTATTTTAATAAATAAGTAAAAGACTAAACTACCCTTGTGTTACCTAATTTAACAAAAGAAATTAACTGAGTTAGGATTAAAGGAACCATCCATTTAACATTTAAAAACTAAACTTAACATGTTAAAAAAATCTATTTTTTAACAAAAATTTTGAAGCATTTGCCTATAGATACATGTAGAAGACCTTTTAATAAAAAAAACACTAAAACTAAAAAAATAAAAAAAATTCTTAAAAACGAGTAAAAATAGGTAAGTTTTTTTTTCTAAAAAATGATTTTTTTATTGGAATAGCTTCTACACATATTTTATATGCAAGAGTTTTGAAAAAAGATTAAAAAAATATTTTTTAACAATTTTAAATTGAATTTTTAATATGTATATATAATATATAATATGTATTATATATTATATGTTAAATACATTGTTCTTCGATTCCCCATTTTTTAGTGTTTCCCTATATATATATATATATATATATATATAGTCTTAGGATCCTGTATAAATGACATTTTTCGTGAGAAGTGTGAGAAGTCAAAAGAATTGACATATAGACATTATGTTTTGGACTTGAGCATAATGTTCTGGGTTGTTTTGGCAAGAAAAACACCAAACATAACAATTTAATACACAATGCAATGAATTCTAGGCTTAAAACTTAAAACACCATGCCAAGAATGTTAAGTAGTGTGTTTTAAGTGTTAAGTAGTGTTTTTAGTTGTGTTTTAAAAATCGCACCCATAATACGTTGCATTGTGTTTTAAATTGTTATGTTTGGTGTTTTTCTTGCCGAAACAACCGAAAACATCATGGCTAAGTCCAAAACATAATGCCTACATGTCAATTTCTATGCCTTCTCACACTTCGTGCAGATTCCTTAAAAAATCAATGTTTTTTTTATAAGTGCACACGAATTAAGAAAAACGATACCATTTATGAGTCTTCCACCTTATTCTTAATTATTCTGTGTAATGTCTTATTTTTGCTTGTAAAACACTATCTTTCTGAGTGTTCACATTCTCTGTTATGTCTTATTTTAACATGTAAAACACTATCTTTTTGAGTGTTCACATGCAAATTGAAAAATTGCTTTCCTTTCATCCCTAATTGTCATTTTAGCATCATATGATCATATCTTCCGTCTCTTCTCTGTATTCCTAAACCAATGTTACGATTACCCCTTTCTCTTCATCCCCCACCATTTTATTCATTTACTAGTTTATAGTCCCGTGTGTTACACAGGTTGAATGATAAGATTGGTTGTATTCGAAGAACATAATAATTACAAACTTTGAATTATTCTTGATATTGCACATGTTAAATATAAATTTTTATATAAACACATATTACACTAACATTAACTATCCATACCAAGTTAAAGAGAATATAACATTACTCGCTATAAATGACGCATTTAGCAAATACTATGTATTTATTTGTTACTTTAGTAATAATAATTAGATATACATAAAATATATATATTTATATAATAATTAAATTTATATATTATGTTATGATAAAGATTGTGAAGTAGATTCTTAAATGTAAGGACCTGCACAAAATGTTCCAAAACGACCCGTAAGTGAAAACCCGGACCCCTGAAACCCTAATGTGCATGAAAAACCAAGAAAACAAGATTTCAGGGTTTCACGCGGGCCGCGTAAGAGTAAGCTTAGGCTTACGCGGGCCGCGTCAATGTGGTGTTGACCAGATAAGTGTTCCGGGCCACGTGTCGCACACGTGGCAGACCTACCTGTGACACCGTAGCCCTAGTCGTAGACTAGGTGTCCCTCGCGGGCCGCGTAAGGGACTTGAATGGGTTTACGTGGGCCGCGTAAAACCCATTTTTCAGTTATAAATTGATCCGATCATGGCCTGTTCTTCTGTGTCGAAAATTTTGATAAAAAACGAAGAATACTGCATAAATTCGAAGTTTTAAGGTATCAAGGCGCTGCTACGATACATGGTATTAACTCGATCGCTGCTACGATTCAATGTCCGATCGATTTAAACCAATCCGATGGATGTTTAAGTTCCGCTCAAACTCGGGCTATACTTTGTCATTCGTCGTAAATTCGATGGATGTTTAAGTATTGCACTTTGTCATTCGTCGTGAGGGTTTTAATCTCGTGAGTTATCGTAAATGTTGTATTAAGTTACTGACCTAGTTCGTATGCATTGTCATTTAATTTAGGTTACAAGGCTTATCAGTAGGCTAAACTTTTCCCGTTTAAACTTGCAATGTGAGTCATTCTTTTTTTATTTAAACGTGTTTTACAATACTCCAACTATTTTCAAAGTTATAATTACAGGGATTAAGTTGTGGTTATCTTGAATCACTGGCTAGTGGGGTATTGTGCACATTACTAATTTCTCACGGTTAGGTTCATCAACCTAACAGTGATAATCATCACTACATGGGTGAAAGGACCCAATAGTGGTATGACCATCGTCACCAGGAGGTGACACGGCGCCAGATAAAAATAAGATAGTAGCCATTGTAATCACTCTTATGCTGTAATTTATAACTAAGGTGTCGTTTTATTTAACCTGAATGACTCGCCAGTATTTCCCTGTTAATAAAATATTTTTAAACATGTTTCAGGCGACCTACTGTGAATCAAGGAAACGTGCTACGGAGCAATAACAAGCTTGAGGAGGTGGCTCAATAAAATGAATAAACATGTTTTGTAAAACAGGGAATTTCCTCGTGAAATTCCTCTATTGTAAATTACGGGGTTGATCCCAAATTATGAAATAAAATAATTGGGCATTTTCAAGTTTTCAAAGATCCTGTTAAACTTCCGCTGTCAACTCAAATAATAAATACAACGTGTTTCTGTCCCGCGGCTCCTGGACGGGGTCACACCGGGACGGGGGCCGTGACAGAAAAAGGTGGTATCAGAGCCACTGATTTAAGCTAATTAAGTATTTAGAAATACTTAATTTTTCTGATTGCCATTCTGTGATTCTGTAATTTTTCTGATTGCCATTGTGTGTTTCTTCATGTATGCTCACAGCATGAATGAACTATCAGAAGCACTTCAAAATTTTTCTATCCATACAACATATATGGATACCACCAGTACTTTTACTGGCTACCAGGCTGATACTGAAGAGCCAATGGTATTTCAAGCCCATCCTCAGGAGAAACCAAAGCTGAAAAAGAAAAGAAGACTCGTAGGCTGGAGGCGTGTGCGTAGGAAGAAACCAGCGACACAGAGAGTTATAAAGACTGAGGATCCGAAGAATAAAGGTAAAGGAATCGAGACAGGAGAAAGTTCAGGGCAAGCTCAAGAAATGCCACCCTGGGAAGAGCTGGACCACCAACTGGCAAATAGCGACCTCATCGGACCTGCCGATGAAAATCTCTTCTATTACCCAGAGGAAGCACAACTTAATGTGGAACCTGCTATTCCAGGTCCTATTATCCATCCCAGACCTCTAGGAGAGTTGGAAGAATGGTGGACCACTGACTGGTAATTTTAGAATCTCCTAAATAACCCTAATACCTTTTTTCCCCCAATTTAACCCTGAACCTCCACTATACCCACCTATGAGCACAAAAAACTTGGCTGAATTCCGCCATTATGGCGAGGAGTTGGTGGACGCAGGAAATCGAATCAGGGAAGTGGGGGAGAGAATATCATGGAAATACGACGAAAGGGAACGTCGTTTCTGAGATGCCAGCTGACTGTGGTCGTGTGGTTGTGGGAGTATGTGTTTAATAATAATAAAAATATAATTATGTAAAATACCTAAAAATAAAACTTTTGTAATATATTTAGTGTGTACGGATGCATACTACAATATATAAAATGGACGTCGCAAAATCGACAATTTTGGATATATGTGTTGACGTGATTATATGCGATTATTTTATTATGGTTGGTTGTTGTTTATTTTATGCTAATCATATATATATATATATATATATATATATATTAATTACCAGATGGAACACGCTGGTAATGCACCAGTTAACGAAGTTAACCAATCTAAGCAAAACCATGAAGATCAATTTCTGAATAGGCAAGATATAGAAAATATTGTTGCCCAAGGAATAGCAAATGTTATTCCCGCAATCCTCGCTGCTGCCCTAAATCCAGTTGAACCTCAACCAATTGTTCCCAGTAAACGTACTCACGGCGACAATTTCAGTAATAGTGTAAATGGAGGAGGCAACATTAATAATAATGATGATGTGGTGTAAGCCCCCTTTCTTAAGAAAATGAAAGATGCAACGCCTGGTTGCACTTACAAGGAATTTCTTGCTTGTAAACCAGTTAAATTTGCAGGCAACAAAGGGGCGACTGCTGCACTTCGTTGGTTAGAGAAAACCGAAGCAGTGATTAAAATAAGTAAATGTGCCGAGTAAGACAAGGTCATGTACGCTTCGCATCTTTTTAAAGAAGGGGCACTCGAATGGTGGAACACAGTACTACAAGCCAAGGGAAGCGATGTGGCTTATGCTATGAATTGGGAAGAATTTAAAAGTCTGATAGAAAGAAAATTCTGTCCCGAATATGAAAAGGAACAAATGGCAAATAAGTTCCTAATCCACCGGGTGGTGGATGTGGACTGTCGAGGGTATACTTCGACATTCTTCGAATATGCTAGAGTTGTACCTAACCTGGCTTCGCCAGAACCGGTACTTATATCCCGCTATATTTGGGGTTTAATTGGCGAAATTCGTCACATCGTCAAAGCTGCAAGACCTCGCTCTATTGACGATGAGGTGGAATTAGCCAACACTCTGACCGATGGGTTGGTATGTACAAGGGAAGAAAACCGAAAGAAGGAAGTAGCTCAAAAGATTACCCAAGGATTCCGCGTGGGTAATAGTAGCAATTTCAAGAAAAAGGGAACCGGGCAATCCTCCATCGTCCCATTCTGCAGTACCTGTAGAAGAAAGCATTTTGGAAGATGCAAAGGATATTGCAATTTCTGCAAGATTCCGGGGCATCAAGAAGAA
This sequence comes from Helianthus tuberosus, assembly GCA_030545235.1. Lineage (NCBI taxonomy): Eukaryota > Viridiplantae > Streptophyta > Magnoliopsida > Asterales > Asteraceae > Helianthus > Helianthus tuberosus. The sequence continues at coordinate 168,198,299 of CM060412.1, read as the reverse complement.
GATTGCAGGAGGAAGAAATCAACAATCTGCTACAACTGTGGAGAGGCTGGACATTTTAGACCATATTGCCCTAAATTGGTCAAACCAGCAGACAACAAAGCCAAACCTGCAGAGGGAACTACCAAGAAAAACGCATGAGCCTTCCAGTTAACTACTCAGGAAGCAGAACTCATTCCCGATGTAATTGCTGGTACGTTCCTAGTTTACAACGGTTATGCGAAAGTATTATTTGACTCTGGTGCAAACCAAAGTTTTATAAATACTTCATTCTGCCAAGCTCTTAAACTACCCTTAACCAACCTTAAACAAATTTTTACGGTAGAAACGGCAGATGGGAATTCTGTTAACATAGATAAGGTTTTGCGAGAAGAAAGGACAGAACTTTTAGGCCATAAATTTTCTACAAACCTATTACCTATGAATTTAGCCGGATTCGATGTGGTGTTAGGAATGGATTGGTTAGTAGCCAACCATGCTCGAATCCTATGTGATATGAACTCTATAGAAATTCATACACCCACAGGAGAAGTAGTGGTGATTACAGGAGATAAGCCACGTAAGCCAATGAAGTTCATTTCAGTAATGAAAGTGGCTAGTTATTCAAGAAAACAAAGAATAATGTATATGATTTCGGTAATCATTAACACTAAAGATAAGGAACTTAAGGAAATTTCAATAGTATCAGAATACCCGGACATATTCCTCGAAGAACTTCCTGGATTACCACCCGATAGGGAAGTAGAATTTAGAATTCATCTGATTCCTGGAACTACACCGATAGCTAAGGCACCTTATCAGTTAGCACCCACTGAAATGTTAGAATTGAAAAAGCAATTAGATGAATTACTAAGCAAAGGATTTATACAACCTAGTTCATCCCCATCGGGAGCTCCAGTGTTGTTTGTGAAAAAGAAGGATGGGTCGATGCGAATTTGTATCGATTACAGGGAATTGAATAAGGTTACAATTAAGAATCGATACCCATTGCCTAGGATTGATGATCTTTTTGATCAACTTCAGGGAGCTAGATATTTTTCTAAGATAGATTTACGCTCCGGATACCATCAGTTTAAAGTACAAGAAGAAGACATACCTAAAACTGCCTTCAGAACTAGGTATGGTCATCACGAGTTTACAGTCATGCCCTTTGGATTAACAAATGCGCCTGCAGCATTCATGGACATGATGAATAGAATTTGTAAACCGTACTTGGATAAATTTGTAATTGTCTTTATCGACGATATACTCATTTATTCCAAAAGTCAGGACGAGCATCGTAAGCACCTATATACACTCTTAACCTTGTTAAGAAAAGAGAAACTTTATGCCAAATTCTCGAAGTGTGAATTTTGGCTACAAGAGGTACAATTTTTAGGACACATAGTGAATCACGAAGGTATTCACGTAGATCCCTCCAAAATAGAAGCGATCACCAAATGGAAGGTTCCGCAATCAGCTATGGAAATTAGAAGTTTTCTAGGGTTAGCCGGATACTATAGACGGTTTATTAAGGATTTTTCTAAAATAGATGTGCCATTAACTAAGCTAACCTGTAAAGCAGTTAAATTTGAGTGGGGACCCAAGCAAGAAGAAGCTTTTAAGATTCTGAAGCAAAGGTTAACAAACGCCCATATTATAGCCTTACCTGAAGGAACAGAAGATTTTGAAGTTTACTGTGATGCTTCTAAACTAGGATTAGGATGTGTGTTAATGCAACGCAAAAAGGTAATTGCGTATGCTTCAAGGCAATTGAAGAAGCACGAGGAAAATTATACGACACATGACTTAGAATTAGGGTCGATAATTTTTGCCCTTAAGATTTGGAGACACTATCTGTATGGCAGTAAGTATACAGTCTATACAGATCATAAGAGTTTAAAATATATATTTTGGCAAAAGGAATTAAACATGAGGCAAAGAAGATGGATGGAAATTCTAAGTGACTACGACTGTGATATTCAATATCACGAAGGGAAGGAAAATGTAGTAGCAGATGCCTTAAGTCGTAAGTATCATGAGAAACAACGACGAGTTCGTGCTCTTAGATTAAATCTACAGTTAGATTTAATGGAACAATTAAAGAACATTCAAGAAACAGCAATCAAGGATGATGCTGAAGGAATGAAAGGAAGAATAAAGGAACTAGAGCAAGGAACCGATGGAATCTAGGTATACCATGCATCCTGGTAATAACAAGATGTACCAAGATTTAAGGAATAACTTCTGGTGGATAGGAATGAAGAAGGATATAGCTAGATACGTCTCTAAGTGCTTAACTTGTTCACAAGTTAAGGCAGAACACCAGAAACCTTCGGGGTTACTCCAACAATTAGAAATGCCTGTTTGGAAATGGGAACTAATAACAATGGACTTTGTTACTAAGTTACCCAAAACCAGAAAAGGTAGTGACGCGATTTGGTTAATTGTGGATCGATTAACCAAATCAGCTCATTTTCTACCCATGAAGGGAACCTTTAGCATGGAAAGGTTAGCCAAGTTATACGTAGACGAGGTAGTATCCTTACATGGAGTCCCACTCTCCATTGTATCGGATAGGGATAGTCGTTTCACTTCACATTTCTGGACAAGTTTCCAAGAAGCCATGGGGACGCGGTTAAATTTAAGTACAGCTTACCATCCCCAAACCGACGGACAAAGTGAAAGGATGATCCAAACTCTGGAGGACATGCTTAGGGCATGTGTGATAGATTTTGGTGGAAACTGGGATAACCACCTACCCTTAATTGAATTCTCCTATAACAATAGTTATCATTCAAGCATCGAAGCTGCCCCGTTCGAAGCACTGTACGGGCGTAAGTGTAGAACTCCAGTTTGTTGGGCAGAAATAGGAGAAAGTCAATTATCAGGTCCCGAGATCGTGCAAGAAACCACCGATAAGATTACTCAAATCAAGGAAAGACTGAAAACGGCTTGAGATCGCTAGAAGAGCTATGCAGACAATCGATATAAGCCGTTAGAATTTCAAGTTGGAGACAAGGTACTCTTGAAAGTCTCTCCTTGGAAAGGAGTCGTTCGATTCGGTAAGAAAGGAAAGCTAAGTCCAAGGTACATAGGACCATTCCCAGTAGTCCAGAGAATAGGACCAGTTGCTTATCGCTTACAACTACCGGAAGAGTTACCTGGAGTACATGATGTATTTCATGTATCCAACCTCAAGAAATGTCTATCGGATGAATCACTAGTAGTTCCTCTTCAAGACATACAGGTGAATAAAAAGTTAAAGTTCGTGGAGAAACCGCTTCAGATAGAAGACAGAAAGATTAAGTTTCTCAAACACAAAAGATTGGTACTAGTCAAAGTCAAATGGAATTCAAAAAGAGGACCGGAATACACTTGGGAGCTGAAATCAGAAATGAAGCGAAAGCACCCTCACTTATTTCAATGAATCTCGAGGACGAGATTTTAAATAAGGATGGGAGGATGTAAGGACCTGCAAAAAATGTCCGAAAACGACCCGTAAGTGAAAACCCGGACCCCTGAAACCCTAATGTGCATGAAAAACCAAGAAAACAAGATTTTAGGGTTTCACGCGGGGCACGTAAGAGTAAGTTTAGGGTTACGCGGGCCGCGTCAATGTGGTGTTGACCAGATAAGTGTTCCAGGTCACGTGTCGCACACGTGGCGGACCTACCTGTGACACCGTAGCCCTAGTGACTAGGTGTCCCTCGCGGGCCGCGTAAGGGACTTGAATGGGTTTACGCGGGCCGTGTAAAACCCATTTTTAGCTGTAAATTGATCCGATCATGGCCTGTTCTTCTGTGTCGAAAATTTTGATAAAAAACGAAGAATACTGCATAAATTCGAAGTTTTAGGGTATCAAGGCGCTGCTACGATACAGGGTATTAACTCGATCGCTGCTACGATTCAATGTCCGATCGATTTAAACCAATCCGATGGATGTTTAAGTGCCGCTCAAACTCGGGCTATACTTTGTCATTCGTCGTAAATTCGATGGATGTTTAAGTATTACACTTTGTCATTCGTCATGAGGGTTTTAATCTCGTTAGTTATCATAAATGTTGTATTAAGTTACTGACCTAGTTCGTATGCATTGTCATTTAATTTAGGTTACAAGGCTTATCAGTAGGCTAAACTCTGCTTGTTTAAACTTGCAATGTGAGTCATTCTCTTTTTATTTAAACGTGTTTTACAATACTCCAACTATTTTCAAAGTTATAATTACAGGGATTAAGTCATGGTTATCTTGAATCACTGGCTAGTGGGGTATTGTGCACCTTACTAATTTCTCAAGGTTAGGTTCATCAACCTAACAGTGATAATCATCACTACTTGGGTGAAAGGACCCAATAGTGGTATGACCATCGTTACTAGGAGGTGACACGGCGCCAGATAAAAATAAGATAGTAGCCATTGTAATCGCTCTTATGCTTTAATTTATAACTAAGGTGTCATTTTATTTAACCTGAATGACTTGCCAGTATTTGTTATGGGTGAAATTCTGAGCCCATATCCTGGGAAATATCTTGATTTATATCTTGGTTATATAGTATCTGTTTACATCTGGGATGCTGGTTCAGGATATTGGTAACATCCTGAATGGTATCCTCAGGATTACTAACGGATTATGTGCAGGTACGTGGGTTAGAGGCTAGCAACGTTCACAAGGACTCATTCCGCAGAAGGCTCGGTCCAAGTTGTTCGAGGAAAGACGTTAAGCCCGCTTTATTTGGTTCCAAACGGCTAGTTATGGAATATTCGGGAGCATCCCATATTTATAGGAATTTTAGTTTCTATTTTGTAACTATAAATAGGTGGGTATACCAGATCGAATAGGACATCACATTCACACTCGCTACACTTTAACACTCGCTCTCTAGCAATTTTCACTTTCATACAAAAGCATTGTAACACTTAGCGATCTGGTCTATATCCTGCACTGTATCCTGACGTTTGAAGCAATAAGAAGAACAAGGCAGCTGCGATTGTCAGCTCCCGAGGTTTTATGCCGGCGATCTAGATTGATCAAGGGCTTTCCTCGTACATCTCGTGTTGTTTACTTTACTTTTTGCTCATAGTTTGATCATAGATACAGCTCAATATCCTGAGCCGTATCCTGAATACTGATTTTCTAAATAACTTAACCGGCATATTTTCAACACACTTTCTAGCACACTACCTCACTTTACTAATTTGATCACTTAATTGCTTCGGTAATTTTTGACCAAAACAATTTGGCGCCCACCGTGGGGCAAGTGGTGCTCTCTTTACTAAAAATCTTTGTTAAATCGCTAATCGGTTTTCTATTTTCAAAACTTTTTGCCACATTGTCCATAATGGCTTCAAGATCAAACATGAGTTCCTCCACTGTGTCTGCTATGACTTCTGCCACTACCGGTTCGGTGCTTCCACCACCTCCTCCAAGGATGCCAGCCTCTTCACGACCTCAGGATATTATCCCTACTCGCAGTGTTCAGGAATCTGCTCCCGTTTTAGCTTTTAATGATGAAATTCTAACCTTATTTGGAAGTGTGCAGGAACAAGTGAGGCAGCAACAGGAAACAAACCAAATGCTATTGAGGGAAATACAACTCCTGAAGTCTGGCTCGAGCAGATCTGCTGAGGATATTGTCACTCCATTGCATCCCAGGTGTAACATCAGCACTTACTAGGGAACTTCAGGATATGGGCAAAATCCTCCAACGGGTAACGTGTCAAATAATAATAATACTCATGCTACTAACAATAGTGGATCTTTGCAGGATACAGGTGTAACATCAGCACTTACTAGGGAACTTCAGAAGTTGAAGGATATGATATCTAGTGTACCTGGAGTGGTCCAGCCAATCCCGAAAGTGTCCCAAGACAGCCATAAGATATCTCGTTTTGCATATCCTATCTGTGATGCTGAGATCCCAAAGAGATTTCAAACCCCCAACATGAAGCTTTACGATGGAACTACGGATCCTGAGGAGCATATTGCTCAGTATAGGGAAAGAATGGAGATTAACCATATCCCTCCGGATCTCAAGGAAGCATGCTTGTGCAAGGGTTTTGGTTCTACCTTAACAGGATCAGCCTTGAAATGGCTCTTGAAAGTTCCTCCGCATTCGATTACATCTTTTGCTCACTTAGTAAATTTATTTAATAGTCAGTTTTCTTGTAGTAGAAGCTTTGAGAAACTAACAAGTGACCTCTACAGGATAACACAGGGGCCTTAGGAATCTCTTAGGGATTATGTGAACAAGTTCAGCCGGGAATCCCTAGACATTCCACATCTTGATGTTGCAACAGCTGTGCAAGCTTTCAAGATGGGGCTGCAAAAAGATTCTCAATTTTATCAAGATCTTATAATGAACCCATGCAGGAACTTGGATGAAGCTCGAAACAGGGCCCTAAGATATATTCGATTGGAGGATGATAGGTAGTTGCAAGAGAGAATGAACTCATCTAACACCTATGAGTCGACCAACAGGAAGTCTGAATCCTCATTTAAGCCATATCGGCCTAAGCCATATGGTAGAAATGAAAATAAGAGAGTGAATGCTGTCGAAGATGAGGATCCTGAAGAGTATCCTGAGTTGTCTGAATATTGCTTTTCTGTTAACATTCCTGAATTGATGTATGCCATGCAGGGTCTGGGAGACAAGGCTAGGTGGCCTCGAAAGAGTCAACAGAAAGCTGATTGGAAAGATAAGTCAAAATGGTGTGCTTTCCACGAAGATTTCGGACATGTGACTGAGGATTGCATTGCTCTAAGGAAAGAAATAAGCTATCTTCTAAGCAAGGGATATCTGAAAGATCTCTTAGGAAGAAAGAAGAATAAGGGTCAGGATACTGAGAAGGATCCTGAGCGAGCAGCATCACCTCCCGCGGATGCCAAGATAATCAACTTCATTTCGGGAGGATCCAACATTTGTGGGACTTCGTATTCGGAGGCAAAGAGACATGCAAAAGAAGCTAAGGCCGAAAGGGGAGACAAACCTCTCAGGATGACTACCCTCACAACTGACAAAGTGATCACATTTGATGCTGATGACAGGGATACTGTCCAGGATCCTCACCATGATGCTCTGGTAATAACGTTATATGTGGCTAACCATTTTGTACGCAGGATATTGGTTGATAATGGCAGCTCCGTTAACATAATCCAACTAGACACTCTAAAGAGAATGAATGTATCTCCAATGGATATCACTTCAAAGTCTACCGTGCTTGTTGGGTTCAGTGGAGAGGCTAGAAACACAGTGGGAGAGATAAAGTTACCAGTATACGTTGAAAGAGTCAACTCGATACAACGTTTCTGTGTGATGGATTCTCTATCCTGCTATAACATCATATTGGGAAGACCATGGATTCACGATATGAAGGTTGTGCCATCAACGTATCACCAATGCATCAAGATCCCTACCCCTTGGGGAGTTGTCAAAGTTGATAGTGATCAGCAGGAGGCGAAAGAATGCTACTCATCCTCGATGAAATCCTCAATCAAGCCTAGTGCAGCATAGCAATTAAAGACGCGGGTCCAGGATATTGTGGAGGATCCGGAGCAGGATGTGAAGAAAATTATCCTGGACCAGGATAATCCCGATATTTCGGTGCTCGTAGGAACCAATATCCCTCAGGATATTGAAGAACAGTTAATTAACTTTTTGAAATGCAGGATGTCAACGTTTGCACGGAAGCATGAGGATATGACAGGCATATCCAAAGACATTATCACTCACAAGCTTGGAATTGATAAATCATTCAAGCATGTTCATCAAAAAAGAAGGAAGTTTGCTCCTGAGCGGAATACGATTATCCAAGAGGAAGTTGAGAGATTATTGAAGTCCAGGATGATCAGAGAGGTTAAGTTCCCAAGGTGGCTAGCAAACGTGGTTGTGGTACAGAAGAAAAATGGGAAATGGAGAGTTTGTGTAGACTACACAGACTTGAACAAAGCTTGTCCTAAAGACCCATTTCCTCTTCCCCACATTGATGCAATGGTAGATGCCACTGCCGGGCATGAAATGCTGACCTTCATGGACGCATCCTCAGGATTTCAACAGATCCAAATGGAGCCTTCTGACCAGGAGGATACTGCCTTTATGACACCAACAGGTATTTATTGTTATACAGCTATGCCTTTTGGTTTGAAAAATGCAGGTGCAACATACCAAAGATTGGTAAACATGATGTTCAAAGACAAACTAGGGGACACCATGGAGGTGTACATTGACGATATGGTGGTAAAATCAAAGAAAGCTCAGGATCACCTCCAGGATATTAAAAGAGCATTTGATATCCTGGATCAGTATAACATGAAGCTGAATCCTGCTAAGTGCCATTTTGGAGTGGGGGCAGGAAAATTTCTAGGATATATGGTGACCAAAAGAGGAATAGAAGCGAGCCCGGAGCAGATTAAAGCCATCTTGGATATTAAATCGCCCTCAAATATGAAGGATGTTCAACGATTAACAGGGCGAGTGGCAGCATTAAACAAATTTATCTCAAGATCCTCAGAAAAATGCAAAGATTTTTATGATATCTTGAAGAAGAACAAGAAATTCGAATGGGGTGAGAAGCATGAAGCGGCCTTACAGGATTTAAAGCAATATCTTTCAACCGCACCTCTACTGATGAAGCCCGAGAATGGTGAACCATTATCCCTATACCTCGCAGTATCAGGAAATGCTGTAAGTGCCGTCCTTGTAAAGGACCATGAAGGTTAGCAATATCCTGTTTATTATGTTAGTAAAAGCTTGTTAAATGCTGAAACTAGATATTCTCATTTAGAAAAATTGATACTAGCATTAGTTATGGCATCAACGAAACTTAGACATTACTTTGAGACACATAGGATTCATGTTAAAACAAATTATCCTGTTAAAAGTGTGCTTAGGAAACCAGAAATGTCAGGCAGAATGGCTAAGTGGATGGTAAAGTTAAGTGCTTATGATTTAATATATGAACCTAGAAATGCCATAAAGTCTCTGGCTTTAGCTGACTTTGTGGCTGATTTTAGTAGTGACATTCAGGATGAGGTAGACCTAGAAGTTCAACAGTTAGGAGAATCCTCAGGATCCTGGACATTATATACTGATGGTGCATCTAATATAAGAGGAGTAGGATTAGGAATACTACTAAAATCGCCACAGGGGGACATATTACCCCAGGCTATTAGGTGTGAATTTCCTGCTACTAATAATGAAGCAGAGTATGAGGCTTTAATTGCATGATTAGAGTTGGCTAAGAGCATGAGTATCAAAAATTTGCAAGTATATGTTGACCCTTTGTTAATTACTAACCATTTTAATGGATCCTATGCAGTTAAGGGTGAGAAATTAATCGAATATCTCGATATTCTCAAAAAATTAGCAGGATATTTCGATGTTTTTATACTTGAACAGGTACCAAGGGAGGATAATGCTGAAGCGGATGCCTTAGCAAATTTGGGATCATCGATCAGGATACCTGAAGGGACCCAAATACCAATATTACATGTCTTATATCCTGCAACGAATCCTCAGGATAAAGTAGTAGTGGGTATTCGGGATCCTGGAGCGGAATATCCTGAACAGGATCCTAAATCCTGGACGGCTCCAATTGTGAGATATCTTAAAGAAGGACACATCCCCGGAAATGAAAATCCTAAGGCATTTAGGATGAAGGTATCACGATTCACTATTATAAATAATGTTTTATACAAGAAATCTCTTGCAGGACCGTATTTGAGGTGCTTGGAGGATCCTGAAGCCAAAGAAGTACTTCAGGATATACATGAAGGGGATTGTGGTAATCACACTGGGGGCAGATCATTGTTCTCGAAAGTATTAAGGACAGGATATTATTGGCCAACGATGAGGAAAGACGCTGCAGAATATGCTCGAAGATGTGATGCATGCCAAAGGCATAGTAACATACTACATCAACCAGCTGAACCACTATATCCTGTAGTTTCCCCTTGGCCATTCATGAAATGGGGGATGGATATAGTAGGGAAGTTACCAAAAGCTCCGGGAGGAAAAGTCTTTATGTTAGCAATGACGGATTATTTCTCCAAGTGGGTTGAGGCTGAAGCATTTGTTCAAGTTAGAGACCAAGAAGTAGTATCCTTCATAAAGAGGAATATCCTGACTAGGTTTGGGGTACCAGCTGAGATCATTTGTGATAATGGGTCCCAGTTTATAAGAAAAAGGACTACTGACTTTTGCAAGAGTTGGGGAATCAAAATGATCACATCTACTCCGGTACATCCTCAAGCGAATGGGCAAGCTGAATCCTCAAACAAGATAATAGTCAATAACTTAAAGAAGAGGCTTGGAGCCAAAAAAGGAAGATGGGCGGAAGAGTTGCCCTTTGTTTTGTTGGCTGATAGGACAACGGTAAAGAATGCAACTGGCCAAACCCCGTTTTCCTTGGTATTTGGAGCAGAAGCAGTGATTCCAACGGAAATGACGATACCTACTGCAAGATCTATCCTACAGGATCCTGAACAGAATCCTGAAGTCTTATGTCAAGATTTGGATACTATAGATAAAAAATAGACGCAACAAGACTAAGAGTAGCAGCATATCAACAAAGAATATCCAGAGCATATAATAAGAACATAAGGACTAGAAGATTTCGAGTTGGTGATTGGGTGCTAAGAAAGGCTTTTCAAAACACCACTAATCCTGCCGATGGCAAGTTAGCTCCGAAATGGGAAGGGCCATATGAAGTCGAGTCAGAAGCAGGGAAAGGAGCATATCGACTCAAGAATATGGAGGGGGATATGCTACCAAGATCCTGGAATGCAATACATTTAAAGCTCTATTTCAAGTAAGAGTAGAATTTATTTTCTATCTCGGAATGGTATGTATTCTATTTTTTTATCTTGAACCCAATACTGACTTAAGCATCGGAGGGGTGTTAGCCAAGCTAACACCCACCTTAGTTTACAATTGTTTTACAGGATATGTTTCAGGATATAGCTCCAGGATATGTACTCAGGATAACTCGAAAGATTAGAGGATTGGCCCCCTCTCTCACGTTTAAGGGATCCTGGTCCCTTCAAAGGTTTAAAGGTATTCACCTTTCTTTCGAATTGGGTTTAAACACCTCGCCTGGAGCGCAAGTTATCTAGGTGTAGTTCAAGGTAGCGGGACCAGTTCATGTAAAAGTGGCTGACAATTTCGTTACTGTTGGCTATATCCTGGATCCTGAAGGTATATGAGGATTGATCACCCTCTATCACGAAAGAGTATTTTCATACTCTCTAAGGTTTAAAGGTTTTCACCTTTCTAAGAATTGGAGTTTATACACTCTCGCCTGTAGCGCATGAAATTTAGGGTTTATCCCCAGATATCAGGGTTTATCCTCAAGATATTAAGGGTTTATCCCAAGTATGCTAAGGATTCATTTCAGGATATCAGGGGTTTTGCCCCGGGGTATTCGGAATTTATTCGAGTCAAAGTATGAATACATTTGCGTTTCTGTGTCGAACACAGGGGACATACATTATACTATTCAAAGGATGGATCCGAGTTTATAAGTATGCACTGGGGACAAACTTATAATGGAGGATTGAAATTGATTCTCTAAGAATCTCTGGTATGATCTCTCCTTTTTATTTGGACAATTTATAGGTTGTATTTCAATATCCTGATCAAGATATCTTTCAGGATATCTTCTAGGATACGTTTATAATATATTCCTAAGAATGTTCAAACCAAACAGTTTTCACAAGTAAAATTTGCATATCAATGACGACAATAATAAAGTCAAAAGAGAAGTTATATTATTAACATACCAAAAGATGTGCTCTTAGTTTCACCTCAAAACAAGGCCCATCCACTAAGAGCACTAATAGTTCCTTACCATATTTACCCAACAGTTGAAGGTTTCATCTCAAACCGAGACCCATCCACCTCCAACTGTTGTATTGTTCAAAAAGCATGCAGGAAATGTAAATTGTTCAGGTGCAGAAAAGTAAATTGTTTAAGGGTTTACAGACCAACATTCAAATTTAAAAAAGGTGGGCTCTGGCCTTGGCACGTATATCCGTCATCGCCCACCTAAATGCCCTCACACAGCGGCATCTTCTCCAACCTTCTCAGACTTCTCGGCACCAGCATCATGAGCAGCATCCTCACCAGTATCCATCCCAACATCTGCTCCAGCATCCTTCTTGTCTCCAGCCTGGATCACCACCTCTGCTGACTTAGAAGACTCACCAGCTTCAATAGGAAGTGGCACAGCTTTGCCTCCGAGCTCCTTTAGCTTGGCCACCCAGGATTCAACTGGCCAAGATGGACAAACAAGGCCCGTCTCCTTGGCCTCGTAGGCCATCTTGATTCGTGCTTGTAACAGGGAGATGATAGCGGAAGCCTTGATTCCCTCCCGGAAATTGACCAAGGCTTGATCATGATCCATTTGAACGGTGGAAAGTTTGAGCTCAGCGTCTTGGGTGACCTTCTTCAGCAGGCTTTCGTAGTGTCGGGTCTTCGCTTCGGCAATGGCACCTTGGTCAGCAACGGTGCTTTCAAGCTGTTTGATCCTGGCTTCATGGAGTGCAACAGTACCACATGCATCATTATACAAGTGAAGCAAATGCTGGAGGCCCTGCACATCAATTTCAGGTATGAGTTAGAATATATTGACCAGGATATCCTATTAGGATATACGTGCAGGATATATGTGCAGGATATGCGTCAGGATATTACCTTGTTAAGGAAGGATGTCATTGGTTCTAAAGAATCAGAGAAACTGAGTTCATCATAGGAGAACCCTTCTGAACCTGGAGCACTGACTTCAAGACCTTTCCTCTTTTTTTGCTGTGGAAGCACGAGTTCTTGGATTGGCCTTGGGAGCCGGGAGTGGCTTAGAGCTAGTAGCAGCAGGAGTCTCCTTCTTGACTGTGGCTGGAGTTGGGTAGCTGTCGAGTTCGTCAAGGTCTAGATAGACTGGAACTTTGCTGGAGTCTGCACACAGGGAGTAAAATTCTAAATCTCTCCTAAGAATATCAAATAAAAACATGTGTGTACAGGATATCTTGCAGGATCCTTACCAGACATGTTTGCGCTTGAAAGAGGGCTTGGAGTTGGTGGAGATGGGTTGAAGCTTCTCTCTGCCTCTGAAAGGAGTCTGATGGCGTCTATTCTTGTTTGAGAATCAGCAAGGGGAGGTGCAATCTTCCTCAAATCAGCTGCATACACAACAGAGAAAATGAAATTGGTCAGTTCAGGATATAAAGCAGGATAAGAGGCAGGATCATCTTTAAACCCTAAATCCTACCCTTCTTCAACCATCTCATCGGATAATCCGTTCCACCAGGGATTGAATCCCTTTTTACAAAGAAAAACTTGGATTGCCAACCATCCTCGTTCCTGGTGGCACGAAGTATCAATGGGTCACCGGAAGTAGAATAAAACAGAAATCTACATGATCCATGGCATCTAAGCTTGTAAGCTAGGGGCAGATCATGGACTGAAAGATCAGGAATGTGGTTTCTCTTGATTTGGTCAAGAACAGACAAAACACGCCAGAGCATTGGCATGGTTTGGCTGAAAGAGATTTTGGTGATATTAAAGAATTTGGTGATGAAGTCCGGAAAGGGGAATTGTAGCCCTAGGGTAAAAGGGAAAGCACTGAAGCATATCCACTCGCTGGAGACCATATCCGACCGGATTTCCCGGTCAAACGGTCTAAACACGGTTCCTTCTTGGAAGATGCCGGAGGATTTTAAGGCTGACAGGTGGGCACTATCGAAGGTACATATTTCCTTCTCCGGTTCTTGGAGAAGGTTCTGTTGGATTAATGTGGGAGCCGAGTCACCTGAACTGGATCTTGTTTGCCTTGGCATTGGGTCACCTGAATTTTTCGCCGGAGAAAAAGGATAAAGATGAATATGAAGATGAGAGAGAGAATGTTACCTTTTCCTTGTCGATTATGATTAAAAAAGAGATGAGGATGAGAAGATATAGGGCAAGATGAGTAAATATAGGCTGGGTAGTTGAAAACGGTCACATCATTGGTCTTATCTATTAATTACCTCGGTCTTCGTAAAAATGTAACCGTTAGTGCAGGATGACAAACGGTAAGATTTTTGGGGACAATTGTTATGGGTGAAATTCTGAGCCCATATCCTGGGAAATATCTTGATTTATATCTTGGTTATATAGTATCTGTTTACATCCGGGATGCTGGTTCAGGATATTGGTAACATCCTGAATGGTATCCTCAAGATTACTAACGGATTATGTGCAGGTACGTGGGTTAGAAGCTAGCAACATTCACAAGGACTCATTCCGCGGAAGACTCGGTCCAAGTTGTTCGCGGAAAGACGTTAAGCCCGCTTTATTTGGTTCCAAACGGCTAGTTATGGAATATTCGGGAGCATCCCATATTTATAGGAATTTTAGTTTCTATTTTGTAACTATAAATAGGTGGGTATACCAGATCGAATAGGACATCACATTCACACTCGCTACACTTTAACACTCGCTCTCTAGCAATTTTCACTTTCATACAAAAGCATTGTAACACTTAGCGATCTGGTCTATATCCTGCACTGTATCCTGACGTTTGAAGCAATAAGAAGAACAAGGCAGCTGCGATTGTCAGCTCCCGAGGTTTTATGCCGGCGATCTAGATTGATCAAGGGCTTTCCTCGTACATCTCGTGTTGTTTACTTTACTTTTTGCTCATAGTTTGATCATAGATACAGCTCAATATCCTGAGCCGTATCCTGAATACTGATTTTCTAAATAACTTAACCGGCATATTTTCAACACACTTTCTAGCACACTACCTCACTTTACTAATTTGATCACTTAATTGCTTGGGTAATTTTTGACCAAAACAGTATTTCCCCGCTGATAAAATATTTTTAAACATGTTTCAGGCGACCTACTGTGAATCAAGGAAACGTGCTACGGAGCAATAACAAGCTTGAGGAGGTGGCTCAATAAAATGAATAAACATGTTTTGTAAAACAGGGAATTTCCTTGTGAAATTCCTCTATTATAAATTACGGGGTTGATCCCAAATTATGAAATAAAATAATTGGGCATTTTCAAGTTTTCAAAGATTCTGTTAAACTTCCGCTGTCAACTCAAATAATAAATACCACGGGTTTCTGTCCCGCGGCTCCTGGACCGGGTCACACCAGGACGGGGGCCGTGACATTAAATCTCATCCTTATCTTAGGGAATGAGACGAAGTAGAAAAAAACTGTTGAACACATAAATGTTTCTTTAAAATTTTGGGATGATAATGAGAAAAGTTTTAAATCTTAATTGAGATGGACTTGGTGGCGATGGAGATGGATTGTGGTGGGTATATCTAATAGTAATAAAAGATTTCAGTTAATGTCATATAATATTCTCTTTTTTAATTCATTAATAACTAGAATTAGCACCCCACAATTGCGGCGGGGTTCTTACATATATATCATATAAGGCAAACATGGCATGAAATAACAAGGAACAGGCAAGACGATAAAAATCATTGCAATGCAAAGAGATACACCAACTACCAAAACCATGAAAACTACTGCGAAATGTAACAATTGATAATAATTCAAACATGTAATGTGGCGAGTTAACTAATATCACATGGTATTTAATCACCAAATAAAATAGCTAAAAATCCAGAAGAAGCCAGATGCTACTGCAGAGCAAACTTACCATTTGCCAACCCTTTATAAACCACCTGCATAAATAAAAGTATGAGACATTAGTTTTCGGCTTTCAAAGGTTTTGCATAGATCATCATTTGGTTGTATTCTTATACCAATCCTTATTTGTTACTTTAATTGCATACATAGTGATCTTAATATTCTTAGATGGCGTCACTGAAGCTCTGCAGGAACAATTCCTTTGGTAGTAAAATCGCTCCTTCTCCTACTCAAGCCACACCTATTTCCCACCACATACAACAACTAATCAATTGTCATACAGAACATTTAATAGAGAATGAGGTGGAATAGGATTGAAAACTTAATGTAAGGGTGAACTTTGATGGCGGGGCTAACACTTGTTAGCCGTAGGCCACTCGGATATGACTCGAGGCGGCACCGTAGCACATGAATACAAATAAAGGGAAAAAAGCAATAAGTACATATAGCTAACAACAGTCTAATTTAAAAATTCAATTTGACTTTGAATCAAAATTCATTCAATCCTACAATCAACACTATTCTTTTAAGAATTTTTGTTACAACTTAAAGTACACCATCATCGACATCTCCTTTTTAAACAGCCAAACACAATCTTTTCTTCATTATTGAATATCACCTAATCGATTTGAAAGTGTACGCCCTAAACACCTTTTCTAGCTGGGTAATAGTTAGTTTATTAGCATAACACAACTGTGTAGCAAGAGTGAAACTTACCAGTTAAACAATCTTTGAATTAACAACTTTTGCTAATGCATCTACAATTACACATTTGCAAGGAGAATCCTTTAAAGCAATCATATCGCAACTGAACAAAACATTAGCTTATTAAAAAAATGTATTAGTGTCTTTTTACCTTAAATAAATGTTTCAGAACAGAACATAACACCCCGTCGACACCACCACCTGGGCTGAGGCTGTTGTCCAACAAAAACAACCATCACAAACTTCCGGTTCTGCAACCCCACAACACCGCCGCCACTGAACCCCTCAGGCCGCAACCACCTTCACCGTCGCTCTCCATTCAATCTAACACCTCCCGCACCGGTCATCGTCCTCATCTCAACTACCTAATCCTTCTCCCGTCGAACCCTAAAGGAAGATTGTTTTTGAGTTAATAGATTTAGTAGATAAATTCATCAATTTTGTTGATAATCGCTTCACTTCACTATTTTTAATATATAAACTCAAATCCTAGTGTTATTATTATACATATTTTTTGTGGTGTAGATATGAAATATTAATGCATATAATTAAAAAAAAAAAAAATTTAACAACGTAACACCATGTTTCTTAGATAATAACAAATAATTTTATTTTCAAATGTAAACATATCATTTAATTATATTTATACTTGATTTACGTAAAACATATAAAGTAAATCAAACCATATGCTTATCCCTTTTAAGAAATTATAAAATCATAGATAATTTATATATTATTTAATCATAAATTAGAATTAGATATTAATGAATTAAAAATACCATTAATAAATTAAAGAAGAGAATGTAATGTGGTATTATTTAATGTCTTTTATTAGAATTAGATATTTATATTTATTTGTTATTATAGGTTTTGAAATATTAGATTATTAGATATTTATTAATATTATTACTAAATTGATGGAGAAAATAACATGTGACGCATTAGATGAACTCATTTATCATAATTAGATGACATGTGACATTAGAAAGACTCTTTTATTATAATTAGTTTAAGTTTATTGAATATAATTAAGTATGATTGATTAAAAAAAATTAGAACATATAATATAATATTTCTTATAAAAATAATATGAAAAAAGAGCACAATAATATGTTCAAAAATTACATATACAAGATTAATATTTGTTACTAATATATATACCTATGTATATGTTATGTTTTATTGTTACTTTATGATCATGTTAATTATTATGAACAAGTATAAAATAAACTAAAATAGAAATTAGTTAAGTTCAAATATATAAAATAAAGAAAGCGAAAAAATGCACGGATAATCCCTGTGGTTTGCTCCATTTTCATCTTTAGTCCCTAACTTTCTAAAATTACACATATAGTCCCAAACTTTTGCAATTTCGTTCCCGGATAGTCCATGACGTGGATCAGAGTTAGTTTTTGGTGTTAAGTGAGTGTGAAATGACTGTAATGTCCTTTCTCTCTTCCTCTTTCTCTTTTTTTTTTGTCTACAAGTTACCAAAAACATTATGAACTTTGAGACCCCTCTATCAACTAACAAACTAAAAAATCTCACCTGAGATTAAGTCATTTGACAAGTCAAGAGACTCGACCATATTCACCCACCACATCGCCACCATGTATGCTCTGGCAACCGTCGTCACATCGTCGTTGGTTGATGATGTAGACATCGTCATCCCCACTATCCGAAACCTCGATTTCCTTAAACAATGGAGGCCTTTCTTCCATCCTTACCATCATTGTTCAAGATGAAGATCCATCCATAAGGATCCGAGTACCCGAAGGATACGATTACGAACTGTACAACCGTAATGATATCAATCGGATCCTTGGCCCGAAAGCTTGCTGCATTTTGTTCAAGGATGGCGCTTGTCGATGCTTCTGGTTTCTTGTTTCGAAGAAGAAGTATATCTTCACCATTGATGATGACTGCTTTAAAAGCTCTTTGGTTCTCTACATCTTCTCACTACTAGAAAACGAGGTATTTTGTAACAAGTAGTTGCAAAATGGTGGTGGTGGCGGCTAAGAGGTGATGGCGGCTATGGAGGTGAATGTGATGGTGGTTGTGGTGATGGTTTTTTAAAGGAGAGGGAGAGTAGAGAGAGAAAGAGAGAGAGAGAGTAAAGAGAGATACGTGGCTGGTATTATATATAATACTGAATTAATTCATTTTGTTTTACTTAAGGACATTATAGTTATAACAACTCTGCCAAAACCCTTAAACATGTCCTATACGTCCTAAAATACACCCCGTATACGAAAACCGGAATACCTTTATATTACTAAAAATCAAATAAAACAAATATTTAGGGTCACTCGCGGGGCGCGACACACTGAAGGCTTGGAAAAGTGGCTATAAAAGTTACCTAAACAAAAAAGAAGTTTTATTTCAATAAAATATGGTTTATCCCTATAAACATATTATAAATGGAAACTTGGGTTTTCCCATGTATTTGTTATTTATAAAATGAGGTGTTTTACTCTGATAAACTATTTCCTAACTACGGTACTGATGTAAATTTCGGCTGCCAAATTAATAAACACCGATACCACCCGCTCTGCGAGCTCGCGGCCGCCCGCCTCCCGGGGCAGGGGTCGGGGGGTTGCGACAATAGTCATTTTACACCAACTTAATTGATAAAACTAACCTCCATCCACGCCGGGTACTATTCGGTAAAGAAAATTGAAAAGTTAGAGACTATTGATGTAATTTTAGAAAGTTAGGGACTAAAGATGAAAAAAGTCAAACCACATGAACTATCCGGGTCCATCATCTTCCTCCTTAACCTTCACATCTCTCTTTTTCTACCGGTATAAAAAAAAAATAGGAAATGGGAAGCAAATGAAATGAAATTTGAAAAAAGAAATAAAAAAAAATGGAAACAGCCCATGATGATCAGCACGGGACCAAGATCTGCTAAAAAAAACCCAAAACCTGTTACCAAAACCCCAGTGGATAGTCTTATAATTGAGTTTAATATGATGATGTAATATTGTAACTTCGGATTACAGTTGCTTGCTGGCCCGATTTTCTATTTTTAATAGAAGTTTTGCGGTTCAAAGAAAAATGTAGGCGGACTGTGACTTTTTGTGCGAATTTCTTAGTAATATTTTGTTTGGATCTCATGATCAAAATTCTTGTTCAACACTGAAAATGGCATATTGACATATTCTATTGTCAACTTTTTGACTAAGAATTTGCAAAAATAAAATATAACAGATCACAATTTCATTAAAATCTTTCCTTAAAAAACCCTATTTAGGGGGGGGGGGGGGACCTATCAATTATCAAATCTCGTAATGTCAAAAAAATTTAAAACTCAATTTTAGGCATAAAACACTAGCCGCGCCTTACCTTTGCCATAAACTCTTTTTTTCTTCTTTTTTAATTTTTAAAGTTAAATATTAGGTAAAATCGCCCGATTTTCTATTTTTAATAGAAGTTTTGCGGTTCAAAGAAAAATGTAGGCGGACTGTGACTTTTTGTGCGAATTTCTTAGTAATATTTTGTTTGGATCTCATGATCAAAATTCTTGTTCAACACTGAAAATGACATATTGACATATTCTATTGTCAACTTTTTGACTAAGAATTTTCAAAAATAAAATATAACAGATCACAATTTCATTAAAATCTTTCCTTAAAAAACCCTATTTAGGGGGGGGGGGGGGGGGGGACCTATCAATTATCAAATCTCGTAATGTCAAAAAAAATTAAAACTCAATTTTAGGCATAAAACACTAGCCGCGCCTTACCATTGCCATAAACTCTTTTTTTCTTCTTTTTTAATTTTTAAAGTTAAATATTAGGTAAAATTAAACTTCATTAAAACAAAAATACATAATTCAAACAAAAAGAAATACCGAAATAAAAAATATCACTTTTTTTAAAATAAAAAAAAACTACAAATCCGATAAATAGCTCGTCGACCAACCATATTTTCCCCCAATTTCTTGTTTGCGGGCTATAAAGATTTTTTGCACTTCCGCGGTCATTACCACGACTAATGGTTACTTAACTGAAATAATACCACAAAGGCTTCCGAGCTCAAAACCTGCCAACTTATCCGCACATAATAGACCGAAATAGATTTCATCCCCAACTCTCATACCCAGTAACCAACCATGAATTTCACTCGATTTAAATAAACTTTTAAATAAAGTAAAAGGGGTCGTAAAAACCAAAGTGTCCGAAAGTAAATCTCCGACTACACGTGTCCTAAATTTGGTAAGACACTAGGCGTTAAACGTTATGACACGTTGGTGGGTGGTTATCCACAAGGTACTCCAATATATATATATACTAGTCGTTTACCCGAGCAATGCTCAAACGTTATGACACGTTGTTAAGGTTTCGCCACGTTTCCCTCCATCATTGTAACCATTTTTTAGACTCTTCCAACTGGGAAAAGAAAAAGCTCTCAACCAATCCTCAAACTTCTTGGCCCACCGACTGTATTCTTCGATAGCCATTAACTTCGGGGGTTTGTTATAGGTTCCGAAAGCACTTTCAACCTCCAATGCATCCGATGCATCCGATAGCTTTTTCTTTGTATTCGGCGTGTTCTTATTGGTGTTACTAGAAGATGTATCATTTCCACCGTCTCCAGCAAACGCATACATGTCGCTAAACGGGTTCATGAATATATCATCCATCTTGCACGTACCTGAAAAATCAGCAAACACTTAGAAATTTCTTGATTTTTAAAAAAATCAGATTCAAGCGAAACCACTTGAATCAAAATGACTTCAAGCGAAAGCAACAAGATCAAGCAATTCAAGCGAAACACGATCTTTTGAAGTGAAATGTCCTGGTTTCGCTTGAGATTTCAAGCGAAAGGCTAAAACAAATTCAAATAGTTCAAGCGAAACCCAAATATCCTAGTTCGCTTGAACTTTTCAAGCGAAACAGTCAAGTTTCAAGCAAATAATGTGGTTTCGCTTCAAGTAAACAAGGTTTTTCAAGCGAGACCCCGAAGAACAACTTCAAGCGAAACACTGTTTATGCCATTTTTTATCAGTTTTAATCCAAATTTTGATCTGATTCTTTGTAGGATTTGTTAATACTATATTTTACACAACATATGTGAATATCAGGCCATTTCAACCGTTAGAACTCGTTCAAATCAGAAAAGTATGAGAAAAAGTGAGTAGAAATGAGAAAATCCGGTAGAATCAAGTTGCTATGGTATGAACTCCTCGTCCTGAGCTCTGATACCACTTGTTGGATCGTGTTCGTGACCCTAAAAGTCAGTTAAGGCAGTTCATCTTCGTTTACAAAGGCGGAAACAGAGTAAACCAAGTCACAACAGCTTTGTTCTTTTCAATTAATGCTTTACTAAGTCTTTACAATCAATTCTAACAAAAATCCGGCAGTACCTCGACTCACACACAAACTCTAAAGACCTATCGCTTCAAATGACACACATCCCCTATTTATAGACAGATGGGTTTCGCTTGAACAAGACACCGATTGCATTCAAGCGAACTCACATGATCAGCTTTCGCTTGAATGAGTAACATGTTGTTTCAAGCGAACTCATAAGATGTTGGTTTCGCTTGAACGTCACTAAGACACCTACAAGCGAACTCACCTATTTACACATATACAAACCCTAAATACATCCTATCTAGATCTAAGACTTGATTAAGACATAGTCAGCAGACATTCAGTGCACCAACAGAACTGACATAAACTATAAGTACGTTAACCAAACTGATTACCATACATAATAACATGTGAAAGGATAATATCTTATGAACCCATTGCAGCAGAGGACATTATGTCAAATCCCTATTGTTTACAGATATTCAAAAAAACACTGTTAAAAACCAAAATGCCACAAACATTAAGTACTTTTCACAACGAACCCGATTAACATATCATAAACCTAACAAAAGCACAAGTAAATAAATAATAACATAGTCATTAAAGCGTGAGTCATTATATCAAAGCCCTATTGTATATAGATATTATACACTAACACACTGTTAAAAACCAAATGAACATGAACAATAAGTTTTTTTTTCGACCACACCGATTAACACATTGTAAACGCTAACAAAATCAAGCATCATATGTCAAATCCCTATTGCATACAAATATTATACACTAAAACACTTTTTGAAACCAAATTGACATGAACATTAAGTAATCATCACAAGCAAACCGATTAACCTATGTATACAGATATCATATAGTCAAGAGTACATATACTATACAAAGCCCTGTAGTATAAGGATATTAAACCCTAAAACACTGTTATTAAGCTACCTGAAATGAACATGAAGTTTTTTTTCACCACCAATCCGATTAACATGTCGTAATTCGTAAACCCTAACAAAGTAAACCACATGTAAAAAAAAGAATTTTAACATCTTAAAAACTTATTAAAGCACATGTCATCATGTCAAAGCCCAAAATATATACAAACGCTCAAATAAAAACATAACCTTCCGAGAACTTTCCCGATATTTGTTAGTGGATAATCTGCATAAACACATGTTTAATATGCAAACAAAATTACAAAAGCTGATTATTTGTGACAATCCGTTTTCATGGGTAAATATTTTTGGATGAACTGAACTTACCAAGTGGTCGTGGTCAGAACCCTAGCCGCCGCCAGCTGTTGATGTCGGGGCCACCCATTTTCATTGTGTCACCACACAAACAGCTCCCGTACACCCTTGTCACATTCACTGCCGCCGCCAGAGAAGATACCTCAGCCAAGTGGAATCACGAGATCCGTCAAATAAAACCCTCAGACATGAGATATAAAACCCTAGATCTGTTGATTCAAGGTAGAGTCAGACATGAAAATAAAACCCTAGATCTGCAAGTTTAAAGCAGATACAAACATCGGATTCAAAAACTAAAGGGCATGATCTAAACAAATCAAAGGAGGTTGTCGGACTTACTTCGGGTTGTTGGAACTTGCCTCGACCACTATTACAGACCACGACATTGTTGGATCTGGTGAGGTGAGATCTGGCTCATACCACAGGAGGCAAGAAACCCTAGGTTGAAAATCACCAGAGAGAAAGAAGGAGGAGCGGCTGGATGAAATGACTAAGTTTAGAAAGAGAGATAGAAACATTATATTGGATCCATCAGAGGTAAGAGGTAAAACGGGTCAAAGTAATCCGGCTAAGATCCATGCGGCTTCACAGCATGTTAAAACAACTTTTCAACACATTCATGCTTAAAATGCTTGTACAATGTGCTTGAAATGCTTGTACAATGGCAAATGACCATTTCTGCCCTTCGAATATGCTTTTATATATAGTATAGATATAGATAGAGTGTAAGTATTGGCATGAAACACCTAGTTATTGAGAAAACCTTGTAAACCACAATGTGTAGTTCATATGCTTCCATCTCATCAATTCCACTACATCCATCCAAGGGTATTTTGGTCACTGAGTTTTTTTTATCTCTCCCTCTCTTTGTTCTTAAATCACTGACACATTTCAACACTTTCTCTCTCATATATCCTAGATCTAGATATTAGTCAACATTTTATTTTTCACATCTTCAAGATCTAGATCCGAAGAAAAATCAATGAGATTCTCTCATGAGACTCAAAGATAATAATAAGATTTTTATTTGTTGGCCTCAAGAGTTTAATCTCCCTTCTTCGAAATAAATGATGAGAGACGATTTTATCATCTCCAATAAAAGGTATTTTTTGTGGGTTTTGTTTTTTTGCTTCTTTGTTCATCACGAATCTGAATTCGATTCTCATATACGTTGATTGTTCTTGTTTATTAAGGATCTTTTACTTTTGGTTGTACTTAATATGTTACGAGGTGGTGGCCGTTTGTAGTAATAACGCAGGTGTCGACGCCGGTGGTGTTTCGTGATGATGGTATTGTTTTTTTATAATCTTTGTTTTTTTTGTTTAACCCGTATCTACGTTTGTTAAGACACCATACACTGTTTTTTAATATTTTCTTATGTGGTGTTTCTTCATAGTTTGATGTGTTGATGTTCTTTTTTACTAATGTTTCTGTTGATGCATATTTTGTGGACACGACTCGGCTCGGTTCAACTCAGCTAAAGTCGACTTGGTTTCGACTCGAAGACACGAAGATCAAGACAAAGCTACTTGTGTCTGTACTTTGTCTGTATTGTGTCATGATACAAAACGATGTCTTGTGTTAGGTTTGTTATGTGCGTTCGATGTAAGTTTGACCAAGTCAACCATCCTCCGGTTTGACTTGGCCAAACAGTTAGCACATTGATTGAAACATGCTTGTGTCGAAGGATGTCATTGAAGGATGGATTGTATCCTTCGATGACCTCGAAAGATAATACCTTCGATAGATACAGATGGACCTCGAAGGATATCATCCTTCGAGGTATGTATGGATCTTTCGGTAGAATTTCTGGTCGATAGATGATCCTTCGACCAGATGACCTTATCCTTCGACCACAGATGCTGTGTCGGGTATAAATACCCATGTGTTGTGTTCATTTCAGTGGAGACACTTGAGACACACAGAGAGACAGAAAGACAGAAAGATACACTCAAGAGATAGGGAGAGCATTCTGTCAAGAACACACACACACACATTAGAGAGTTTGCAATACAGATTTGTAAACCTTGTGCTTGTAACCGGAACCTTTCATACGCATTAATACAAGTGGTGTTAATCGTTGAACATTGTGTGTTTTGTGTTTATACTTGTCTCAACTCGGTTTGCATGCTAGCTTGGATTCCGCACTCGCTAGTGTGTTAATATAACAAGAATAAGGTTTGACCTCATCCGAGAGGGACCTACAAGTGGTATCAGAGCCTTGGCTCTTTTCCTTGTTAAAACCGAGTGTTTTAGAGTGTGTTTCGGACTTTTGAAGTTTATATTTTCTGGAAATTTTGTGTTTAAAACTTCGAAAATCTGCTTGTTTTGCTGAATTTTTTTTTATAAAAACTTTGTTGTTTATCTCTTTCACATGTTAAAGAGTGGTTTTTATTGAATTTTCGGCCAAAACTCGTGTTCGGCAGTTGTCGGTTCATCAGAAAATTCAAATTTTCTGGGTTTGTTCTTGATATCTTCATCATATATTCAAGTGCTTTTCAAAGTTTTATATATTTTGATCTTGGTTAATTATTTTCGAAAGTTGTTTGTGTTGGGAAGGGACCCAAATCTAAGTTGGTGAAAAAGCAGGGTCTGACCATACTTTCTGTCTTCTGCCTTCTGCCGAAAGCCTCTACCAACCCGTCACCTTTTCACCAACCTGTCAACATTTGTCAACTGTGTCAGAGCTCATCGAAAGATATCCTTCGGAGTCGAAAGATCATCTTTCGATCAAGGAGGTTCGACAGATACCCATCCTTCGAACATCTTTCGAAGTCAGTGAGTTATCTTTCGAGCCAAGGAATCTTTTCGAAGGATATAATGTTCGAGCTTCTGTTACATTTCGAAAGATAAGGATCCTTCGTCTTGGAGAATCTTTCGAAGTCCTTGTTCAAAATTCAACAGTGATCTTTCGAACACTGTTGATCCTTCGAACAAGTGTCTATCTTTCGAACAAGTGTTGATCTTTCGATCCTAATCTGTTTAAGTTTAACAGTTTGTGTTTTGCAGGTCTTTCGATCAGAGATCTTTCGGCTGTTTGTTTCTATTCAAAATTTTAACATAGTTTGTGAAAATTTTTTTTTTTTAAAAAAAAATCAATTTTCACTTAATATATTAATTTTTATAAAATGGGAACAAACGGTGAGTGGTGGACTCAATTAACTTCGACTCCACAATCATCAGCTACACAACCTGAGCCAGAGTTTGACAAAAATGCATTCTTGCGAGCTATTGCCCCAACTCAAGCTGCAATGATAACTGCAAATCAATGGGCATTGGTGACAAATCAAAGCAGCAGCATTCAATCTATGATGCAGAACGACAGTGAAACTGGTACAAGCACAAAACCGCCAAAGCTAAATCACATTAATGATTGGGGATGGTGGAAAGAAAGGTTGAGAACTTATGTTCAGGGGCAAGGTCAAGATCTATGGATGTGTTTCTTCACTCCATTTGACAGTGAGTTGGAAGTTGCAGGATCTAATCCACAAACTTACAGCACTTTGTCTGATGAAGATAAGAAGAAGTTTGAGTTAGAGAAGAAAGCATTCATGATTCTCACACAAGCTCTTAGCAGAGACATATATCACCAGTTTGTTTACTGCACGACTACTAAAAGCTTGTGGGATATGCTCACGTTACGATGTGAAGGAAATGCTCAATCTAGAAAGATTAAGCAAGATTTACTGAAGAAAGAGTTTGAAGGATTCACGTGTGTGGAGAATGAGACTTTGGCAGATTTATCTACAAGGTTCCATCACTTGTTGAGCGAGATGTTTGCTTTTAAAGTCATTGCCACTCCACAAGAGATGACGAAGAGATTTGCTGATAGCTTACCAGCAAAGTGGAGCAGTTATCTTGAAATTCTCAAAGAAAATGGTGTTTTAGACACAATCACCGTTTATGATTTAATTCAAAAATTGGAGAACAAGGATGTGGAAGAAAAGCTTAAGGCAAAAAGAACACTAACTCCTCAAAGTCCTGAGATGTACTTTGGGATTGCAGGAGGTATTAGTGCAGAAAAACCAGCTTCTCAACACGCGAAGATTCAAACAGCTTTCGTCTCAAACACTGGACCATCAACAACAGATCAGTTTGATCCTTCAGCATACTTGATGTATCCAAGACCAGATGTGAAACCGACAGCTCAGCAGCAACAACCGCAACAGCAAGGGTTCTATGGAAGCTCTTCAAACTTTCAAGCCACTTCCAATCCAAACACAGTCAGATTAGACACTTCCAACTTTTCCAAAGTCAGTGTCGAAATAGCCAAGGAGCATATGGAGATGTTGAATACCTTGGTTAGTGCTTATTGTGGATTGATCGCAGGTCAGATTGGGAATATCAATCTAACCAATGAAGACTATCAGCAAGTGGATAGAGATGAGTTTGAAATGATGGATATCAAATGGGCTCTTGCTAGTGCAATTCGAAGAGCTAAGGAATTTATGGAAAGGACCGGGAGAACCAACTTGGAAAGCAAGAAAGACACCAAGTATGGGTTCGACAAGCAAGCTGTAACGTGCTTTAACTGTGGTGAACGGGGTCATTTCAAAAGGGAATGCACAAGACCAGCTCAGCATGGAAACCAAAATCCCTTCAGAAATCAAGGCAACCAGCAGAACCAGAACAGGAACAATGTTCGTACGTTGATACCTGTCAACAACCAAGGCCAGGCAGGGCCATCAAATGCCAACCAGGCACTTGTGGTTCAAATAGATGAAGGTTGTGATTGGTCGCTTCAGCTTGGAGAAGGAGGAAATGGTGGAACAGCATGTTATGCTAAAGTGACTGAGAAGGTAGTAGAACCCGTGTCTGCTGGTGAATCTTCAGAAGATGAAGATAGTTCGGGTTATAGTGGGAGCATGAATGGGGAATCACTTGATGCTGGTGATTTATCAGGTGATGCTTTAGATTTGAAGGTTGATGAACTTTTGGCTGAAGCTGAAGTATTATGCAAGAGGAGATCTATTCTCTGCCAGAAATCTGCTGGAACTTCCGAGAAGCTTGCTAAGTTCTTCTCTGAAGATGGATCTTTTTCTTTCCATTCAGCCTTTACGGCTAATGTCGACAGTTCATCAAGTCAGGTATGTGATACTAATTCTGACTCTAATTCTGTTACTGTTGAATGTGCTAAGTGCTTAGAATATGCAGAAAAGGAAAGTCAGTTTGAAATCACACACAAACACAATCAAGAATTGATTGTTGATCTTTCTAAAGCAACTGAAGCTAACTTGTTTTTAACCAGAAATGAAAAGGAGTTTAAAGCAACAATTGCGTCATTAAAACATGATGTTTCTGAATTACAAAAGGCTGTTTTGAGAAAACAACATGCTAACAATGATTTAATTGACACAATTGAAAAGCAAATGGTAGAGTTAGCAACAGCTAGATGTGAATGTGAGACAATTAAGCAGAAATTGGAAAGCTATTCCAATTCCCGCTATGTTTTGGATCACATTATTGATGTTCAAAAGAAGAAGGGGGATAAGAAGTGTATGGGATTCAAATCATGTCCTCCCCCAATGAATCACAATTACTCCAAATTGCCTGATGACGAGGATATGCCCCGTTTTGAACCTACTGTGCCACTCAATCTAGATGATTTTGCAGCAGGCCTGGGGTTCACAACTGGTACATCATCCTCGGGTCAATCAGAATCTGAGAATGTGACAGATTCATCGTGTGTTAAGGAACAGAGTCCTCCCATTGTTGAGGATACTGATTCTTCGGATGATGAATCTGATTCATCGGATGATGAATCTGTAGAGATTGTGAAACAACAGTCTAACTCGGTTACAACAGATATTCCAATTGAGAATCACATCTTGTGTGATCCACCAGTGAAACCGAGTAAGACTGAGATGTCAAACGCAATGGATTCCCTCGTTTCTAGCAGTGAAGGGAATAACTTGTTGTACACGCTCAAAGGAGATGACAAAATCTACTCTAACAAAGATTTTCCAATTAAAAATGTAAATCAAGATTTAATTGAGCAAATTTTTGAAGGATGTATTGATAAGTTTTTGGGGAACAAAAGTGGCAAAGTTACCGTCACTCAATGTGATCCAATTCCGAGTGAACAAATTAGAAAACAATACGGAAACCAAAAACAACCAATTGAGCGAAAACAACAAGTGAACTCCGGAAAAGGTAAGGTACAGGGAAAGAAGGCTCAGAACAAGAATGTTCAAGCACCTAAAGTTCAGCAGCAAAAGGTGCAAAACAAAAGAGCTCCTGTTAAGAAGCAAGAACCGAAAGTGAACTTTGTTGGATCCAAGGGTACAGATAAACTTGAAACATTTCAGGATAAATCTAACATTGATTTTGTAAAACAAGTTGGAATTTTAAAACGAAATGATCAGAATAATTACACCCAACATACAAACGGATGTGATTTAGGTCCAAGTACATCTAGATCACAAAGTTCATTGTCTGGTTCTCCGTCTGGTCATCAACATGTTTCTCCGAGGTTTGTAGAGCGGAGAATGTGTTTTGAGTGTGGCACAATTGGGCATATTGTAAGATACTGCCCATACCTGCAAAAGTTGAAGGCTCCCCAAGAAACCAATTACCAAAAACGATCAGTTTCCCCGAAACAAGACCCGCGTGTCTTGAAAGAAAGGGAAAAGAAGTTGAAACAAAAGAATCAAAAGGTAATTGAAAAGGCCTTAAAATCAGAGGTCAAAGAAGAAAAACCTGTTCAAGCAAAATCTAAAACTGTAAAACCAGTAAATGCTAAAACAATTAATACAAATACTGGTAAAGGACAAACAGCTTGGAAACAAAAACAGGTAACTCAGTCAGGGGGAGCACCGCAGGTTCTTTTTCCTAATCATCAAGTGATTGAAATCACTTTTCTTGATGATCAAGGACGACCCAAGTCCACAAAGGCTTGGGTCCCCCTTTCCATCTAATCTTTGAGTGAGTGTGTAGGATATTCCAGGAGGAACTTTCGATAGTCGTAAGATTGTTGATAGTGGAGTGTCCATGCACAAAATAGGCGACAGAAGAAGTTGTTGCCTTTGATGGAGAGAAAAGGAAGAGGGAAAAAGAGTTGTCTGTTGAAAGAGTTTAAAAAGCTTCGACAAAAATGCAAATCATTACAAAGTGTGATTGTTAAAGGCTTTGATCGGGTCCCCAGGGTAGATTCAAATCAAAATGTACGCACCTGCAGCACGTTTGAGGTTCAAAATCAACAAGATGAACGTGCAGTGTACATTTCTTCGCGGTGTGATTGAAGCAAATGTGTTTGTTGAACAAACCAACCGGGTGTGCGGATGCCTTGGCATGGGTTGAACCACCGCACACTACTTCCCAAAGGTTTATGATCTTGTTGCTGTCAAGAGACGTCTCAGTAGCTCCAAAGAATTGACTTTGAAATCCACACCGGGTGGATATCCAGTTTGGGAGAGCACTCAGATTCCTTGCAATGCACGAAGCAGTTGCAGGATACGGTTTTAAAATTTCTAATCTCTCCTTTACTTGTCGTTATTTAAGCTACTTTATAAATTGTTGTCCTCTCGCAGCACTCTTTGGCCAGACAATGTTGTCATGGTCCGCACCGCAAACCGACATGCCAACTGATTTTTCCAAAATTTGATAAATCTTTTCAGATTAAAAATTGATTTTGGTAAACGGCATTGAGGTAAAACATGAGTTAACCAACATCGGAAAGTCATTTTTGTAAATATCTTTGTGTTTTTAAATTTTATCTTAGTTTGTTGATTTTAGGGGGAGTAATAAATCCAAATTGGAAAAATCCAAAAACATCGAAAAATTTCAAAAGCACAAAAACAATAGAAAAACAAAAATGAGTTTCCTGGCGAGAAAAAGAGAAAATGACAGTACATCAGTGGTCTGTCTAAACCTCTTTAAACCTTAAATGAAAAACGATAAGCAGCTCTATATAAGATGTATCGGTAGGCTCACAATCATTTTAAAGTGTGCAGGGTGATATAAACTTAAATCGACTGAAGACTGGGTGGGAACCATTCATTGGCATATGGTCTTGGTACCGAAATTTCGTTTGAGAGATTGCCGAGGTTCTGAAATATTCGGTCTTTATGCTGTTTATCATCTGGGTATCATGGTTGTATCTTTTACCGAAAAATAACGGGGACGCAAGTCTAGATCTTCCATGATACCATACATACGTGTACATATTACATACTGCATTCGACCTCAATAAGTGATCAACAATCACATGTCCAAACAAAATAAGTGATAAAATATCACATTTATCCGGGAGTCAAGTTCGTCTCTCTGCTGTACGAAAGTACTGACCTGTTCACGGACTTGCTCCTGTGCCCTCATGCATCGAAAATCAAGTTCCTCATCAATAAGTGATTATATCACATAGGGCTTGTTTTCAATCAAAATAAGTGAGTTTCTCACATCATATACGGTCAAACAGATGATAATCGGTATACTCACCGGTAAGATGAACCCTCGTGCATACCTTGATACGGGAATGTGTCGTGATGTGGATGAACACCGGTCGGTAAGTATAAATCATACCTTAACGTATCCCCTCGCCATGATTACAAATGATAAGTTGAGTTTATGTGGACAACAATACCGATAATCGTTATAGGATGCTTATCTAAATGTTAACTAAAACAACAACAAGAGCGTTTTGGCATGACCGTACACTGATATGATTCTCTTACCCTCGAAACTCGCAAAAAGAATGTCTGTAGATATTTATTTACTATTTTCAGTTTATGATTCTTGTATATATTTATTTATTGTTTTCCGTCTTTACGTTTGAAAAATGAAAAATTCCAAAAATATTTTAGGTGTGTTTTAATATAAACTTTATAAAATCCAAAAAGATTTTGCTTCTAGTTTATTTTTGATTGACTGATATTGGAACTCGAGTCTATCCTACACAAAATTCTGATCGTAAGCCAGAAAACAATTGCATCTTCATAAACTGTCGAAGTTAACGAGTTTTGAAAGTTAAAGGATTAACATTGATCATTTTCTAAACTTTCAAAATATTGTCGGTTGGTGTTTGATTGAGATTTGATCTCATATGTGTCGTTTGTTTAAATATTCCAAGCGGTTGTTCTCATTATGCGTTTAGCTTTCTTGCATGTGCAGATGCTAAAGGCGAGGAGAGCATGTTCGATGACAAGCTTTGGAATGAAGACACGAAGTGGAGGCACTCAAAGGATAAAATGATCGAGTTGCCGCTGACCCTTCATCAACACCACAAGGATCTGAAGATTTGACAAGTCAAAATATTCACGAGCATGACTCAATGGAGAGTTCAATCTAAGGGGGAGTTTACTGACACACTACCTAAATGAAAAGGGGAGTTTGTTGATACACTTTCTACTTTTGACGCGTGAAGACTTTGAAGATCCTCCGACGTGGAAGACATCGAAGTTGAACCTCACGAGTAGCGTCCAAGGGGGAGTTTGTTGATGCATATTTTGTGGACACGACTCGGCTCGGTTCAACTCAGCTAAAGTCGACTTGGTTTCGACTTGAAGACACGAAGATCAAGACAAAGCTACTTGTGTCTGTACTTTGTCTGTATTGTGTCATGATACAAAACGATGTCTTGTGTTAGGTTTGTTATGTGCGTTCGATGTAAGTTTGACCAAGTCAACCATCCTCCGGTTTGACTTGGCCAAACAGTTAGCACATTGATTGAAACATGCTTGTGTCGAAGGATGTCATCGAAGGATGGATTGTATCCTTCGATGACCTCGAAAGATAATACCTTCGATAGATACAGATGGACCTCGAAGGATATCATCCTTCGAGGTATGTATGGATCTTTCGGTAGAATTTCTGGTCGATAGATGATCCTTCGACCAGATGACCTTATCCTTCGACCACAGATGCTGTGTCGGGTATAAATACCCATGTGTTGTGTTCATTTCAGTGGAGACACTTGAGACACACAGAGAGACAGAAAGACAGAAAGATACACTCAAGAGATAGGGAGAGCATTCTGTCAAGAACACACACACACACATTAGAGAGTTTGCAATACAGATTTGTAAACCTTGTGCTTGTAACCGGAACCTTTCATACGCATTAATACAAGTGGTGTTAATCGTTGAACATTGTGTGTTTTGTGTTTATACTTGTCTCAACTCGGTTTGCATGCTAGCTTGGATTCCGCACTCGCTAGTGTGTTAATATAACAAGGATAAGGTTTGACCTCATCCGAGAGGGACCTACAGTTTCGAATCAAAATTGTGAGTACATGTTTTAAAAGTTTTGACATTAAAACAACTCATGTTTTTAAGTTTTTCATGTTGGTGACTTTATTGACTTAAAATTTTGTGTCTTATTTTTTGTTGTTGTTTTCGTGATTTTGTTTTTTTAGTTTTGATAATCAAAAAGCATAATAGAAGACATGTTATTTTGTGGCATAGGTTTCATGTTTGCTTCATGACTTATTTGACAATTTGTTTTTGGTTGCGAGATTTGACTTTTATTGTTATTTTTTACTGGAGTTTTTGTGTTTGTTTTTATCATCCCCCAGGTGGTGATTCTGGTGGAGTTTCAAATGTAGACCCACATCAAACATATCTTGATTTCAGTACACTACTCGAAGAAAGTTTTTGATTCATGTCTTTTCCTATTTTAACGTGTCTTCTGTGTTGGGTTCTAATTATATTGTTGTTTTGGTCAAATATCACAGAAGGATAATGCAACCAAATCTGATTTTTGTGAGGTATGATGCTTAGTTAATTGGTCAAATGTATGAACAATAAATATATGAAATGAGTGGTGAACACAAGGATTTATACGAGGAAAAAACCCTTGATCAATGTATGATCTCCGACATAAAAAACCTCGGATAGTGAAAACTATCACTATCAAGTATATTAAACAAAGAACGTTTACAAATCGGGATGATAACAAGCTTGGTACAAGGATCACTAGTGTGCAAAAGTGTGTAATCATAGAGAGCTCTTGAGAGTTCGAGTGTAGTGCAGTTGTGTTGCCAATAATAACAATCATCTCTAAATCAAGCTTGTATCCCCATTCAAAATAGAAATTAGCTAGCCTAACTAACTATCCGCAAACTATGCAAGCCCCCCACGATCACCATAACGGTCGAAGAGTTCAAGCACGTGCAGAATCACCAAGCATATTCCCCTAGAATCTCGGTTGGACCAAGTCCTATTCGAATACACCTGCAATACAAGTTCAAAAATGATGGAAACAATTGTTAGTGTTAGGATAATAATGAGGATCCTGGATCCTTGGTCTTGCAACATCTTCCGAGGATCCTTAATTTAAACTGAACTGGGGATCCATGATCCAGGCTGCACTTGAGGATCCGTGATCCATAAGCTATAAAATTATATCCCCAACAATTGCCCCCAAACATGATTAGTTAATATCTAATTAGATAGTCATGTTTGAACGATTTTCGGACTAGCCGTTGCAAATGGATATAGCCGTTACACGCTGATGTCAGCGACAGTCACCTCCCTACAACAACAATCATTATAAATAGGGTTAAAAATACGGATCAAATCATGCATTTATACTCGAGATCCTCTACTTTAAATCCATATTCGAAGATCTTTAGCAGGTATTCTCTTTCTCCCTTCTCTCTAATTTCTTATCCCCGATCCTCTGTTCTTCAAAATCAATGGCGAAGATGAATCTTCGTTCCTCACCCGCCAAAAATCCTGAACGGAGCTATGCCGATTCACTGATCCTGATATCGATCGGTTACGCTCCTACTTCCCTGATGGCACTGTCTTCAGACCCTTCGACTCTTCAACCAAAAGTGATTCCATATCAGATACATGGATCGCCTTCCCTGCAACCCCTTTTCTGATTGGGTTCATTTACCCTTTCCCTGTTTTCACACATGGATTCTTCACACTTACTGGCTTATGCTACATACAAGCCATGCCAATGGTGTGGAGGATCCTATGCACATTTAAACACATAATAGAATAGGAGGGTATTGAAATAGGGATGTCTGAGTTGAGCCAGTTGTATAATCTTGTTAGTCATGGTTCCTACCGTTATCTTTTCAAATCCAAACCTGAACAAGCTCACCCGATCTTGAAAGCCACCAAAACCGATACTAACTGGATGAATCAATTCTTCTTCGTGAGGATGGATTCTATTCCAAATGGGAACCAACATCCCAAAAAGTGGAACACTGATGGTAGGATATTGGATCCTTAGATCAGGATAATGGTAAGAATTCTTCTTTCGTTGAGGATAACTGATCCTTCTTTTCTATTTTATTTATGCAGCTATCAACTTATCTCATATTCAAGTATCACCTGCCACAGAAGAAAGGATAAAAGCTTTCTGGAAGCTTGACCCTGCAATCAGGACATTTCCCCCAAAATCACAGGATCCAGAGGAAATTTCATCCACCTCCCACACTATGTCAAGTAAGTATCCATTTTTGTTTATATAAATATTTAATAAAATAAGGATATGAATACTTATCTGTATTTTGTACTTGTAGGTGCCGGCAAATCTTCTAAGTCTGTCTCCAGGTTCAGCGTCGCCGATCTTCAAGATATTGCATCCCCAAAGTCCCTAAAGAAAGATCTGGCCACAAGCTCAAGCAAACCTGAGCCTAAAGGCATGAGCACCAGGGGCAAGGGAACAAAAAGGAAGAAGACTGCTGAACCCTCCGAAGGGCTGCCTCTGATGGAACGCCAGCTTCATGATTATGTCTCTGAGGTAAGGATCCTGTATCCTGAAATCTGTACTCCTTTTCTGAGGATAAAGGATCCTGACTGCTAACTTCCGTTGTGTAGAAATTTGCCGAGGTTCAAATCCTCCTTGATCAACATCTGTCCGAAGCCGAGCAGAAAAATCTGGACTTCCAACAGATTTTCCTTGCCAAGGATAAAAAGATCTCTTCTCTGGAAAAAGGACATCAATGCGCTGCAGAAGGAGCTGCTTCTCACTCAGATGACGGCTCAAAAAGAGAGGATGGAGATCGTGGATGGAGCTAAGTTGTCCGCTCCTATTGCCATGTTGAAGATCAAGCTGCAGATGGCTAAAGAGGCTGAGGATCCTGCCTTTGACCGGTCCGCCTGGGACTTAGAGGCTTGGAAGCAAAGGCTAGTGGAGTTGATTTTTGGTACTGAGCAAATTAGACCGTCTTCTAAGGATGAGCAAATGGTACTGGGTACCGGTTCAGAACCGGTACCAAACCCATACAGAATTTCAAGAACCGAGTTGATTTTTGGTACTGATTCGGTACCAACATTTAGCGTTTCCAGTACCCATTCAGTACCGGTATTTACCCTCAAATACCGGTCCGTACCGGTACCGAACCGTACCCGTTATTCTCCGTACCGGTACCCTTTTTTGGGAATTTCGGTAATGATTGGTACCAAGCCCATCCATACCTTCTTCAACCCACTTTTCATAGTTCCATGAATCATTTCCTCTATGTATATGATTTTCTTCTATCTTCAACTTATAATATTAGATTTAGAGTTTTGTATTGTTAATTAATTTATTATTAAAATTGTTATGTACATTCTGGTAATTAATTGAAAATTAATTGAAAAATAAATACATTACAACATACTCGTTAAATTCTCTTATGTGCCAATAGGGCTTGTCGGCTTGAACACAAAGGCACCACATACTCGTTACAAGTTACAACATGCTCATTACATTCTGTTATGGCCAATTTGGGAAGGGTGACTCATAACATGTTTTAGGAAACACAATAATCAATAAAAAAAAAAACCCAAAAATAATTCATGAGCATATCATGATTACATCAAGAAAACAACAAATTGGTGTAGGATATAAATAAATCTACCCTAAACAGTGGTTAATGAACATCGAACCCAGCTCAACATCAGGCATAACAAACCTTATCTTTCTTCCATGCTTAAAATAAGATGCAAACTCCAATCATCTCTACCAAAAATTCAAAAATATGAATCTGTAACCTGTATAAACTTACACAAAAGGGGATAAGAAATCATCACCATATGCAAATTGTACTAAAATTTATTCAAATTCAAACCCAATTATCCGTCAAATAACATTTAAAAGGGAAAAAAAACATACTCAGACAAGGCATAACCGTTTGTATTGTGGTATTCGTTTCTGATAGAGTCTATAACCGTTTTGATTTGCGCCTTCAAATACAAGTAAAATCGACTCTCATCTTAACTTTGACTCTTGAGTCAACTAACTACGATGGTCTATTGGCTCCCACAACAGAAAGAAAGTCGAAATCTGCAAAAGTTTGTTAGAAGCAACATGCAACTAAAACTAATTAAAATTATGCATCTTTGGTTCGTTTCCTAGTCTTAATTTTGGGGTGAATTTTGTCCGGCTAAAACCCAAAATGCGAAACGTGTTAATCTAAAATATTCATATTCAGTCTTGACTGGACCCAACCCGTAAAAAAACTAAGACCGAGCCAGTTACCTACTATCTATTGGTTTGATCTTCAGTTTTAAGCAGCATGATATTCAAGTACAAAAGTGCAATCTTAGGTAAAACATAAACATGAAATATGCAATCAACGGCACGATGGGAGATAAGAAGTTGTTTCCAATAGACCTTGGCAAACGGGTTGGGTCGGTCGGGTCGAGTCATGGGTCAAAACGGGTCAATTATAAAAAAAGGGTTGTTTTGGTCCGGGTCGGAACGTGTCTGGGTCAGAACGTGTCTGGGTCCGAACGGGTTTCGGGTTAGGTCGTTTTTTTTTCAATATAACTTTGGTATATTTGTATTGAGATGTCAGGGATGCAAAATGTAAAGAAAATAATTGATGAGTTTAGTTTGATCTTACAAGAACTTGTGTGAATCACTAGTACAGAAGTGAGCATTAGACGCGGTTAAAATAGTTTTTAGTCGCGCTCTATTCAGACACATATGATCTACTATTATTCATTGTTAATCCATTATTGCCCAATATGGTCCATTAAGAAATATATTATCTACTAGTGCCCATTGTGATCCACTAAGCCCCAGTATGGTCCATTAAGACGTATATGATTTACCATTGGCCATTGAGATGCATCAAGGCCCAACATCGACCATCCAGGCATATAGGATCTATTATTGTCCATTATGAACCATCAAGGCCCAATTAAGACGCATATGATTTACCATTGATCGTTGAGATCCATGAAGGCCCAACATGGTCCATCCAGATATATATGATCTACTATTATCCATTGTGATTGGTGAAGGCCCACTATTATCACATGTATGGATTGTCCATTATGATCCATTAAGGCCCAATATGATCCATGAAGACATTTATGATCTACTATTGTCCATTGCAATCCATTAAGGCCCAATATGATCCATTAAGGCCCAATATGGTCTATTAAGATATATATGACATGACATATTATTGTCTGATCCAGTATGGACCAATATAGTCCATTAAGAAATATATTATCTACTATTGCCAATTGTGATCCATTATGGCTCAATATGGTCCATTAAGACGTATATAACCTACTATTGTTCATTGTGATCAATTATGGCTCATTGTGGTCCATTAACACATCTATGATCTACTATTACCTATTGTGATCCATCAAGACCAACTATGGTCCATTAACACATCTATGATCTACTATTACCTGTTGTGATCCATCAAGACCAACTATGGTCCATTAGGACATATATGATCTACTATTTGACTGTTTGACTATGGTCCAATAATTTTTCCCGAACTATTACTTGTTGTGATCCATTAAGACCAACTATGGTCCACTAGGACATATATGATGATCTATTGTCCGTTTTTGATCCATTAAGGCCCAACTACGGTCCAATAAGTTAAGCACTGCATTATTAATTAAATTTAACAAAACTAAAATATTATAAACGTTTTGATATCATACATGTGCAGAACTCGTTCACTTCTTCAGAAGTATATCCTTCAACAATACTACCCTCAGGACGATTACGATTTTTTACATAACCTTTTAAGAAACCCATGTATCATTCAAAAGGGTATATGTAGCGTATAAATACGGGACCGCAAGCCTAAATTTCTCTTACGATATGGATCACCAGGTGAACCATCACATCAAAAAAGGATGGTGGAAAATACATCTCAAGTTCACAGAGTGTGACGATAATTTCTGTTTGCAAACTTTCTAGTGACTGTGGATTTATTATTTTCGAATAAATCGTGTTGAAGAACAGAAAAAGTTTCATGATTGTATGTCGGATCTTTTCCGGTAACGATCCACGGATTGCAACAGAAATCATATGTGTCATCAAAACATGACAATCAGGAGACTTCATACCAAGCAATTTATAGTCTTTCAATGACACCAACCTTTTTATGTCAGAATAGTTGGATGGAACTTTAATATCATGTAAACATTCACAAAACATTTTTTTCCCTTTGTTGACATTGTATAGCACGCCGGTGGAAGAAAAAGATAGACTTTTTTTTCCAAATGCCTAGCTCCGGGCGAGATTTTTTCCCCAACTCGACGTTTAAATTTCTAACCTTTGAGAACGCATCAAATTGTTTCTTTACTTTTCTGTGCTTAGGTCTTCCATCAAACTCTAGAGTTTTGTTCTGGTAATCGTGATTCATTGGAAGGAATCTTCGATGTCACATGTGTACGATTTTTTCTGCAATTATTTAACGACATTGAACTCGTGTCATCTTCACAATCAGGACAAGCATGTTTACCTTTGGTACTATATCCTGACAAATTACCACAACATTTAGCCGGTGGTCCATTTTTCATCACAACATCATCAACTTCATCTATTTGGCTTTTACACTTATACCTAGATGCGTTACACTTATAACATTTATGATGATTTTTGAATTCGTTTCTATACAACATACAATCATTTGGACATGCATGTATTCTTTCAACCTCCAATCCCATTGGGCACATCATTTTTTTGCTTGGTATGACGAAAGTGGTAACTCGTTACCTTCCGAAAGCATGTCATTTAAAAGCATTAATAGATCTGTGAAACTCTTATCACTCCATCCATGTGTTGACTTCAAGATAGACAACCACAAGAATGTGAACATCTAGAAACGTATTGGATATTTATGATGTATTTAATTATTATTTATCTAAAACGCTAAATCATTTTGACCAAAAATACATATGTTATATGTCCATACTAAACCTTATTCTTTTCTTTTCTTTCACGGGACTAGAACCTAACATTTACAAAGTAACACCAACTATTATGTACAATAAAACAATTAAATCTTAATAATCAAATTTATCACAATAAAATCATAACACTCCTACTACGACAAATAATTTTATATAAAACAGATATTTCCATATGTACAACCCGTAAACTGTAATTATCACATCAATGTAGATTCATCATCCATCACATAAAACACATTTATAATAATTTTGTAAAAGCAAGTAAAAATATATAACTATGATTCTACAATTAAATAGGACATTAATATCATTACAAAATTACTAACCTTGTAACTCTTGATGGTTATCAATGATGGGTTAAAAAAATGTAGAATTTTGATGGAGATGATTGTTAGACCTGAGATCGTTTACACAAGTGAACTAAGATAGCACGACTCCAATTAATACTCTTGCTTACAGCCTTTGATCAAACAAAATAAACGTTATAGCACCAAAAGGAAACAAACTTTTTTCCTTATTCAAAACTCAACCTTGCGTATTTATAAACCTAAGCTACTATCCTAATTAATTACAAACTTACTACAACTAGGAAACATGACCTTTTATCTCTATCCATATCATACTTAAAAAATTCAAATAATGTATATCTCCATCGTATCATACTTAAAAGGGGTTTTTTAATTATATTTTAAGTCAGGGTTTGCAAACACCGTCTAAAGCTATGTAAGCATATTTTAAGTCAGGGTTCGTATCAAAAGACGCGAATTTTATTAGTATTAAATTATATTTTAATTCAGGGTTTGTAAACACCGTCTAAAGCTATGTAAGCATATTTTAAGTCGGGGTTCGTATCAAAAGACGCGGATTTTATTAGTGTTTAAAGGATATTTCGTTAGGATCCTGATGTTATGAGATATTGTCTGTATATTTAGACGGGGTTATGTGCATTACCGCGTCGAAAAACAAAATTGATCCCCGTCTAATGGTTACTTGTGTACTAGTGAATTATGTGACATCATTACTGATACAATAAACCTGCCTGATTCCTGCATTACATACCAGATGATCCACTGCAAAACAGTTGATCTATGCATGTTAATTCACACAAAGGGATGGTGCTAAAATTAGTTTATCAGATGGAGATGGAGATGGAGATGGAGATGGAGATGGAGATGGAGATGGAGATGGAGATGGAGATGGAGATGGAGATGGAGATGGAGATGGAGATGGAGATGGAGATGGAGATGGAGATGGAGATGGAGATGGAGATGGAGATGGAGATGGAGATGGAGATGGAGATGGAGACAGGGTATAACTAGATATTTTTGATGAAGACATGGGGAGTGACAAATGTAAGAATGAGAACCATAATTTTTTTTTTTTAAAAAACACCCTAAGCTTATGGTACAACCAAGCTAAGCATAAAGTAATTGTTTTTTGAAAAATACCCTAAGCTTATGGTAAGCATAGAGTAGTTGCTTATTTATAAGGTTTTAATATTATTATCTATTAATTAATTTTTTTTGAGTTAATAGATTTAGTAGATAAATTCATCCATTTAGTTGATAATCGCTTCACTTCACTATTTTTAATATATAAACTCAAATCCTAGTGTTATTATTATTATACATATTTTTTTTGGTGTAGAGATGAATATTAATGCATATAATTAAAAAAAATAACATTTTTAACAACGTAACACCATGTTTCTTAGATAATAACAAATAATTTTATTTTCAAATGTAAACATATCATTTAATTATATTTATACTTGATTTACGTAAAACATATAAAGTAAATCAAACCATATGATTATCCCTTTTAAGAAATTATAAAATCATAGATAATTTATATATTATTTAATCATAAATTAGAATTAGATATTAATGAATTAAAAATACCATTAATCTATAAACCTATATAAAGCATTTCATTGTCCTGTAATAGTAATTTCCACCACAAATTTTAAGACGGCAAATGAAAGATCATGGGTTCTTACCCTAAGCTTCATCTTCTTCTTCCAAATTTGCCCTCAATTCATTGTCACCTGCTAAAGAGTCTAACGAAAGGTCATGGCTTCCACCCTAAAAGCACAACCCTTTCTCCTAATTTTACCCCCAATTTAATGTCTTCGACCACAAAACTCAACCATCCAAAGATGGGAGATGCAAACGTCAGCGCAATTACTATATAAACAAGATTGAAATCAATTATTCCCCACGAAACTGAAATCAATTACTGATATCATCAATTAGGGTTGATGAATGAAACTGAAATCAGTTATAAATGAGATTTCAGGGCGGATGAAGCTTCTGGCCTACATTTGATGCTTCACGAGAGGGAGCCTATCGGCGATGGAGACGACCGTGAAACTGCCGTCTTCAGGCGGCGGCGATGATGGTTTGATACTGTCGGAAAGTAAACAATATGTCATAGTGTAGGGGTAAATGTATAAAATGATGTTCTATATAAACACCTTATTCTGTAACCCTAATTTGGTACAATACATTTTTGATACAAACAATTCCCAACCACAGTATTTTTCTCTATACCAAACAACATGGTATCAGAGTAGAGTTTCTGATCCGTAAACACCTTGTTCATCATCTTCAATCTATCTCAACAAAACCCAAAAAAACCAAAATCACCTATCATTTGTTTTCGAAAAGAACAACAGAGGACAAAAGAATTGACGGCAGCAAGTGGAGAGGTTCCATACATCTATTTTATTATTTTCAAAACCTACAGTGGAGGCAATTATTGTATATTGTTTTCGTGAAGCACAAGTAGGAGATCCCTATTATTATTTTCGAAACAACTCAGTGGGATAATTCTTTTTATTACTTTCGAAGACAAAAGGCTGTTGGAGAAAGTGATGGCAAGGATAAATCAGGGTTAGTTTTTTGGTGGAGGTAAAGGCTGTTGGAGGAAGTGTCTTTTATGAAAAGCAGTTTACTCTATTGGTGGATTTACTCAAGTAACTTTGTGAACGAGAGTTTATAAAGCTAGCGGATTTGTTCGGGCTCAAATCTTGAACGCGAGTTCAAGTTACCTGGCGTATCGGTAAGACAACGTTTTTTGCGTTGTTATTCTGACGGATTTAAGTTGCCCAATTTTATTCCCGGCGTAATTGATAAATCTTGAACGCGAGTTCAAGTGTCCAGCATATTTATTAAATACGCTGGTCTGCTGTCTTATCCGTACCGACGGCTTATTTACAAAAAATTACAAAAACACAAAAAAAAAAAAAAAAATGGAAATCAATCATGGAAAAAACAGTTCTTGGATATTCGATTCTGGTGCCACTGACATGATGACGTTTGAACCGTTAGACATCCGGTCAATGACCAATCCTCAAAAAACTCAAATCCATACCACAAACAACGGAACAATGCATGTGAGAGGAGGAGGAACAATTGAAATTTACCCAACTATGAAATTATCAAATTGTCTCTATGTTCCATCATTATCACACAAACTGCTCTCAATTAGCCATATTACCAAAGAGCTAAATTGCGCGGTACTAATGCATCCTACTTTTTGCCTTCTACATGATATCAGGACGGGTATGATTATCGGACGTGGTACTGAGCGCCAATGATTATACTATGTGGATGAAGTGACTCAACAGGGTACTGTGATGTTGGCATATGGAACCGAAAACCGGGAAGCTTGGCTATGGCATAGACGTTTGGGACACCCATCCCATGGTTATTCGCACCTTTTGTTTCCAAAACTCTTCCCTTCAAATGGAAAAATAGATTGTGAAACATGTCTTCGTGCTAAAAGCCATCGACAACCATTTAAACCTAGCAATACGAAAGTTGCTTCACCTTTTTCACTAATCCATTCTGATGTGTGGGGTCCTGCTCCTGTGATGGGGGGCAGGGTCTTCGGTACTTTATACTATTCGTGGATGATTGCACTCGCATGACATGGGTATATTTTTTAAAAAACAAAGCTGAAGTTTACGAAAAATTTATCACGTTTTATGCTATGATTCAAACTCAATTCCAAAATCAAATCCAAATCCTTCGATCCGACAATGGGGGAGAATTTGTCAATACATCCATGAAACAGTTCTTTAAAACCAAAGGGTTAGTTCATCAAACCTATTGTTCTCATACCTCCGAACAAAACGGTGTTTCCAAACGGAAAAACCGTATTATTCTTGAAATGACTCGAGCCCTTTTGATCGAATCTTAGGTTCCTAAATCTTTCTAGCCGGAGGCAGTTGCAACCTCCGTGTATCTCCTGAATCGGCTTCCCACAAAAGCTCTTAAATTTAAGACTCCCTTAGATTGTCTGTCTAAGTCTGCCAGTATTCCACATCCCCTTACACTTGAACCTCGAATCTTCGGGTGTACCGCATTTGTTCACATACCCAAAGTCAACCGAAACAAGCTCGGCCCATGTGCAGAGAAATGTGTGTTTG
Source organism: Helianthus tuberosus (assembly GCA_030545235.1). Taxonomy (NCBI): domain Eukaryota; kingdom Viridiplantae; phylum Streptophyta; class Magnoliopsida; order Asterales; family Asteraceae; genus Helianthus; species Helianthus tuberosus. The sequence continues at coordinate 168,153,855 of CM060412.1, read as the reverse complement.
TCGGCTATGGGATCGACCAAATAGGTTACCGGTGTTATAATCCAAAAACTCATCAAATGTTCACCACAATGAACGTTGACTTTCTTGAAACAAAATACTTTTATGACACCCAACTCAGTGGTCAGGGGGAGAATGAATGTATAGACCCTCTGAGTTGGCTAACCCAACTTCCCTCATCTGAAGAAGTAACAACAGAAAATCCTCACAGTACTACGAGTCCTTCAAACATAGCCACACAATCTGCGGAGCACAGTACCACCGAAGAAACTCCATCCAACGTGATACCTGAGGTAAGAAATACTGAGAACCCTGAATGTCATGCGCCGTCTTGTAACTATGAGACAACAACAGAGCCTACAGAACAGGTTGAACCAAATGTTGAACAGGTTGAAATTGAACCAGTGGTTGAACATGTTGAACCACCCGTTGCAGCAGAGACAACCGAAAGATACTCTCTTCCTCCTAGAGCCAATAGAGGGGTTCCTCCAAAACGGTACTCCCAGAGAGGGAAACCAGAAATTCAAGGTATCCTGTAGCTAATATGGTCAACGGGAACTTATCTAACAGTGCGCAAGCATTTGTTACTTCACTATACTCTGAACAAATACTAATTCCGTAAAGGATGCTCAAGGTAAGAAGAACTGGGAGGAAGCAATGGAAGTGGAGATGTGTGCTCTTATGAAAAACAACACATTGGAGAAGTGCATTCTTCCTAAAGGAAAGAAAACAGTTGTATGCCGATGGGTGTATTCAATCAAATATAAACCAGATGGTTCCATTGGGCGATACAAAGCTCGGCTTGTAGCCAAGGGTTACACTCAGACGTATGGGATCGATTACTCTGAGACATTTTCTCCGGTTGCAAAAATGGATACCATCCGAGTTCTCTTCTCCGTAGCAGCCAATAAGGAGTGGCCCCTTCACCAGTTTGATGTTACAAATGCCTTTCTCCATGGAGACCTAACATAAGAAGTCTACATGGAAGCACCTCCAGGTTTTTCAGGGAGTTTTAAAGAAGGGGAAGTTTGTCGGTTGAAAAAGTCCCTTTATGGGCTAAAGCAGTCTCCTCGGGCATGGTTTGGAAAGTTCACTTTGGCCATGAAAGAGTATGGGTATCACCAAAGTAACGCTGATCATACTCTGTTCCTCAAGAGAAGAAACGGCCTTGTAACTTGCTTGATCATATATGTAGACGACATGATTATTACCAGAGATGATATAGAAGAAATAGCACGGCTGAAAAGAAATCTGTTTTCAAAGTTTGAAATGAAAGACCTTGGGAATCTCAAGTATTTCCTCGGGATAGAAGTTCTCAGGTCTAAACGGGGAATTTTCATCTGCCAAAAGAAGTATGTCCTTGATCTCCTAGTAGAAACTGAGTTGATTGATTGCAAACCAGCAGATACTCCAATGGTGGTGAACCACAATCTTCACATGGAACTCAATGGAGAACTTGCAGACAAAGAAAGGTATCAACGGCTCATGGGCAAGCTAATTTAACTCGCCCTGATATAGCTTATGCTGTTGGAGTGGTGAGTCAGTTCATGCATCAACCTCAAGTTGCTCACATGGAAGCTGCTCAGAGAATTTTAAGATATCTCAAGGGAACTCCAGGCCATGGAGTATTGTTCAAAACAAATGGACATTTAAATGTTGAGCTCTATACTGACGCAGACTGGGCAGGAGACAAGGGAAACCGAAGGTCAACATCAGGATATTTTTCTTTGGTTGGTGGAAACCTCGTTACCTGGAGGAGTAAGAAATAGAAGGTAGTCGCTCTGTCGAGTGCAGAAGCGGAATTTAGAGGTATAGCTCGAGGGTTAAGCGAAGTTCTTTGGATCAGGAAGCTGCTAGAAGACATTGGTTTTTCCCAAAAGGCTCCTAGTAAAGTTATGTGTGACAATACAACTGCAATACAAATCTCAGAAAACCCAGTTCAACATGATCGAACAAAACACGTGGAGGTAGATCGACATTTCATCAAAGAAAAGCTGGAAGAAAGAATCATAGAACTCCCGTATGTTTCGTCAAAAGATCAACTCGCAGATATACTCACAAAAGCCACGGAAACGCCTTTAGTAGCTGTTTGAGCAAGTTAAGTATTGGTGATCCCACTACTCAACTTGAGGGGTAGTGTAGGAAAGTAAACAATATGTCATAGTGTAGGGGTAAATGTATAAAATGGTGTTCTATATAAACACCTTATTCTGTAACCCTAATTTGGTATAATACATTTTCAATACAAACAATTCCCAACCACAATACTTTTCTCTATACCAAACAACAGATACCGTTCATTTAAAACCTTCAATTTCTCTTCCCGTCACTCTTTCTCTATCTAAAACTCTTCCATTTTCTGTCTGGATGCACGATGAAAGAGAGAACCGTGAGCTTAAAGAATGTCAATCGACATTGAAGATCTTTTCACAACTCTTAATCGGCACATAAAAATCAGATGGAACCAGTGAGGAATTACGAGGTATGGGTTTTTTTTTTTATTGAGTCTCATTATAAAAGACGGGGGATTAGGGATATGGTTCTAATTGTACAGGTATGTTGCTACTGGATTTAAGGATTTTGTATAAAATATATAATATAACAGGAATCATCATGAACAAATGTGTTTAGATGACAAACTTCTTTTGGAGCTCCACATCATTGGTCTATATCCCGAGTTAGTGGTATGCTCATACTCATTTTTTAATATATGATCTATAATAAATCTCAATAAACTAATTATTTCTACTGCGGAATGGGTATAACTTGTGTGTTTCTTAACTGGATGACAACAGCCAAAGTTGGATGACAAGGAGGATGAAGCAATCAAGCAAGAAAGCAACCAACTGAAGACAAGACTTAGACAACAGGTTATACAAATGAAACTTAATAAAGTATGACATAATATTGACAATGATCACCAATATTTACTATTCTTCCATTTTCTTTTTCATTTTTCTATAGAATTGTGTGTTTCTTAACTGAGGCGTGAGACGAAGGCACTATATTTTCTGGTAGGTTATTTCTTGATGAGTTGTAGATTGATTCAGTTCTTCCTTTGATAACGATGCCCTTTTCTTGATTTGCATTTCTTCACTGCAGGTGTTCAACGTTCTTTGTTGACGGTCAAACCTGACTCAGCGAAAAAGGTATTTGAAGGTAAATTTGATTTCTGGTCAATTTTGTAATGGGATATGATATACAAATTTTTAATAGGATGTCCTCCTGTAGGTTTAAATATGCATTTATGGAATTGGGCATTGTTTACGCCATCGTGTCGACTGGGGTAACGCCGTAGATGGAAAAGAAGAAAAGATGCAGAACAAAACAGGGATTGACGACTATGGAGGCGGAGGTAATCTTCATCCGTTGAGGTACATAATCTTGAAATAGAGCTTCATGTTGATCTGGTAACCACATCGTTTTGCTTAACTAAAGCATAAAAAAATAAAACATATTTTCATGGATTCGTAGGTTCCATGTCAATCTGATAAGTGGTAACACTGATTCGCTAGCAAGCTTCTTATATATACTTCTTTAAGGTCTAATCTGATACACACTATGGGTTATCTTTCATTCTTTGTCAAGGTACATGACTACTTTCCTCCATAGTACGTACCAACATGACCTCAAATTCTATAGCTCAAATGCGGGCTGTATGCAGGTATCATTTTTATATTCATTTGTTTTCTTGGTGCTTAAAGTTTCACTTGTTCTTTTTTTCTGTACCCACCTTCCATCTCCTTGAGCCATACCGTAGCCTACCGAAACTGATTGGATTTAATACAGAATGTAGGCTTTCTACAAGACCAACTGCTATAGAATCTGAAGGTCTAACGTTAGTATCAGAAGTTGTGATAAAAAAAAGGGTATGTTCTTTCTTTTCAAGAAAATCTTCAAATTGGTTTCTATTTTGAAATTAATTCTGATCAATTTCAATAAAGTTGATTATGCTGGGGTAATTTATTTACAGACGAATAATGTCAAACGCGGCCCAAAACATATTATCTCATGCTTTCGGCCTGGCGTAACCTTGCTTATAAAGAAGCTTCAACATAAATACCCGGTTAGTAATTTATATTTTCGTTAGAGGTGGTCGGGGTTAGTTGTATAATGGACCGAGATAGGTTCGGATTGAAACGGGTCAGTCCAAGTGGGGTTGAGCTGCAAACAACTTATTTGTAGTATTTTTCTGTTTTATTGTAGATTCTTTGGGTTAGGTTTTAAATGGGCCAAAATGGATTGGTTGAATAACGTGTCTAACCTTCTCTCTTGTGTTGCTTCCCTTGTTGGGTAATGGGTCAACACGGATTATGGTTGTCTTTGTTTCGTACCAGCTAGAACGTGCCAAATTGACCCTCAAAACACTTTTTCACCCTTAAAGATAACTGATATATATTATGAAACTTACTTATTATTATGATTTTATATATGAAATATGCTTAAAGTCACTGGTCGTCGTAACTTTCTTTTCATTATCCAAGTTTTTTTGTCTCTCTCGTTTGATGAAGATCTTAGGAAGCCTAAAACATCCAAGGCAAACAATGAGAAAACAAAAGAGAATTTATAAGATGGGAAGAAGAAACATGGAAATAAAACAAGCATTACCTAATGGTAAAAATAAAATTTAAGCAAGAAATATTGTCAAGGACAAGAGGAGTTACTTTGTTGTTTTTATATGCAAGCATTTACTGAAGTGATTTTTTAAATTTAGGATTAACATCGTCATGTGTTCTTCAGGTCAAGTTAAAGCTAATTACATGGTTGCACCATTTGCACAAGATTTAGATGAAAAAATGAAGATACAAGCTCACACTCTTTTAGGACAATGTTAGTTGTTTAGACCAAAATTTGCCGATCCGATCCTACTGGAAGCTCACTGGAGCGTCTTGATGGCTGCAAGGTGGTATGGCTGCTCTTTCAGATCCTTCTGTCCTAAAACTTTTCAACTTTTATATTACCACATAGTGCATAGGATATGATTATACTACTAAATGGGTCAAAAGAGTGCCCTCTGATTTTTTTTATCATCAACATGTTTCACTATAATGATGCTACCTCCATTTTATGTTCATTTACATATTGATATATCTATTACATCGAAAAGTAAACAATATGAGCAAGTTAGTGCTTCGGGTGCAGAAGAAGATATGATACATCATGTGCCATTGAAAATGCAGCCTTCACTTTTATAAAAGTGTTAGAAACATAAAATTACTTATTTGTCTTATCTCGTCATTATATTTTACAAAGAAGGTAATGAGGTTAATATGAATACACAAGACACTCTCTTGACGTTAACGAGGGTTATTTAAGACAATTAACTGAGTCAAATATTAGACACCTATCGGGTTCATGCAGCCCTCCTAACACCACATGATCAACATCTATATGAATATAACCCAATGGTTTTAACACGTCTTTTAACTCAATAATGTTTATCTTTTTGAACGACTATTCACACCCAGACTTTGGGATCTTCACTTTCAAAATATGACGACTTTGGGATGTCTTGCGTTCAATACAAGCATTACAGGAGATGATTACATGACCGTCTCTAGCCAACTCGGTAACCCAGGTGAGTTATGCAAAACTTTCGTCAAACTCCCACAACCCTTTTAACCTTCAACCTCGCGACTTGGTGATATATTCATGCCAGGTATATTATCGACTCCACCGCAACGCGTGGGTCTCCCACTAGTGAATTAAAGAAGAGAATGTAATGTGGTATTATTTAATGTCTTTTATTAGAATTAGATATTTATATTTATTTGTTATTATATGTTTTGAAATATTAGATTATTAGATATTTATTAATATTATTACTAAATTGATGGAGAAAATAACATGTGACGCATTAGATGAACTCATTTATCATAATTAGATGACATGTGACATTAGAAAGACTCTTTTATTATATTTAGTTTAAGTTTATTGAATATAATTAAGTATGATTGATTTAAAAAAAATTAAATTAGAACATATAATATAATATTTCTTATAAAAACAATATGAAAAAAAGAGCACAATAATATGTTCAAAAATTACATATACAAGATTAATATTTGTTACTAATATATATACCTATGTATATGTTATGTTTTATTGTTACTTTATGATCATGTTAATTATTATGAACAAGTATAAAATAAACTAAAAGAGAAATTAGTTAAGTTCAAATATATAAAATAAAGAAAGCGAAAAATGCACGGATAATCCCTGTGGTTTGCTCCATTTTCATCTTTTGTCCCTAACTTTCTAAAATTACACATATAGTCCCAAACTTTTGCAATTTCGTTCCTGGATAGTCCATGACGTGGATGAGAGTTAGTTTTTGGTGTTAAGTGAGTGTGAAATGACTGTAATGTCCTTTCTCTCTTCCTCTTTCTCTATTTTTTTGTCTACAAGTTACCAAAAACATTATGAAATTTGAGACCCCTCTATCAACTAACAAACTCAAAAATCTCACCTGAGATTAAGTCATTTGACAAGTCAAGAGACTCGACCATATTCACCCACCACATCGCCACCATGTATGCTCCGGCAACCGTCGTCACATCGCCGTTGGTTGATGATGTAGACATCGTCATCCCCACTATCCGAAACCTCGATTTCCTTGAACAATGGAGGCCTTTCTTCCATCCTTACCATCATTGTTCAAGAGGAAGATCCATCCATAAAGATCCGAGTACCCGAAGGATACGATTACTGTTGGTGCACTTGTGTCTGTACTTTGTCTGTATTTTGTCATGATACAAAACGATGTCTTGTGTTAGTCTGGTTTACGTCTTAGGTTTGTTAATATGTGTGTTCGATGTAAGTTTGACCAAGTCAACCATCCTCCTGATTTGACTTGGCCAAACAGTTAGCACATTGTTTGTAAGATGTTTGTGTCGAAGGATGAGTCATCGAAGGATTGTTTATATCCTTCGATGAGCTCGAAAGATAAACCTTCAATGGATATAGATGGACCTCGAAGGATATCATCCTTCGAGGTATATGTGATCCTTCGGTAGGTTTCAGATCGATAGATGATCCTTCGATCAGGCTATCTGATCCTTCGACCAGACGAGCTGTAATGGGTATATATACTCATGTAATGTGTTCACTTCATAAGTGTGGGAGAAGTGAGTGAACTTAGTCTTGTAGAGAGCATATTTTCAGTTGGGTCAAGGGCTGTAACCATGTCCACTGAAATACAAAAGAAAACTTTGATATCTCGTGTGTTTACCTTTCTCTTTGTAGCTTGTGTTCTCATATAAACTACCGGTTTGCATTCTAGCTTGGATTCCTTTCCTTGTTAAAAACCGAGTTTATACAAGACTTTGGAGTGTTTGGACAAAACTCACATGGTTTAGCACCCGTTTTTAGTGTTTTTCTCGCATTTCTTGACGTAAAAACGTGTTCTAAACTAACCGGGTGTGTTAAAGGACGGGTTGGGTAACTTAGAAACTTGTTTTTAAGAAGTTTGGTAATTTCCGGCCAAATTCCGGCTTACTCCGGTGACCGGTTTTCTGGATAAATATTTTTTTATTTTATTGTTCAAATCTTGATTTGGTAAAAGGTATGGCCTGATCATACTTTCTGCCGAAAGCTTTCTACCAACCCATCACCTTTTCACCAACCTGTCACTTTTGTCAACTGTGTCAGTGCAGATCGAAGGATATCCTTCGAAGTCGAAAGATCATCTTTCGATCAAAGGAGGTTCGATAGATAATCATCCTTCGAACATCCTTCGAAGTCTGTGGCTTATCCTTCGATCCAAGGAATCTTTTCGCAGGATACATCTTTCGATCTACAGTTCTGGTTCGAAACATAAGGATCTTTCGATTGGAGAATCCTTCAAAATCATTGTTTGAAATTCAACAGTGATCTTTCGAACACTGTTGATCCTTCGAACAAGTATTGATCCTTCGATCCTAGTCTGTTTAAGTTTAACAAGTTTGTGTTTTTCTCGTCTTTCGATCAGGGATCCTTCGGCTGGTTGGTTGTTAACAAGGAGAACCCGAGAGAACTAGTGTAACAATTTTTCTTGATCAAAAATGAATTCGATGTGGGGTACTCCGATAAATACAGAAATGTATTATGGTACTCCGGCTCCGGATTCGGGAAAGTATAGAAATACCAGTTTATCTCCTGCATGGGCCGAATCTCCCGCCCCGGTATCTTCTCAAGCTAATGCAATTTCTACCGGTCAATGGGCATTTGTATCAAATCAAACTCCAAGTATTCAAAGCATTCTCTTAAGCGAGAGCGAAACCGGAAGTTTGAATCGGCCTCCAAAGTTGATGCACTTATACGAATATCCAGGATGGATTGACAGATTTCATACATACGTCCTTGGTCAAAATACAGAATTGTGGTTGCGTTTCATCACAGATTTTGATCAAACAATAGAGGTTGCCGCTTCATCTGCTGCTACGTTTGCCGATCTTACGGAAGATCAGAAGAAGGTCTATGACTTAGAGAAGAAAGCGTATGCCATTCTTACTCAGGTGTTAAGCAAAGATATTTATCATCAATTTGTCAGTTTCAAGACAACAAAGAAGTTGTGGGACGCATTGAAGATAAGGGGCGTAGGAAATGAAGCGACACGTCAATTGAGACGCGACCTGCTAAAGAAAGAGTTTGATGGTTTTACTTGTATGGAGAATGAATCTTTAGGAGATTTGACAAGTCGATTTAATCATTTGCTGACTGAATTGGCAAATATTGGGGTTGTAACAACTTCAGCGAGGTAGTGAAAAAGTTTGCAGATGCACTGCCACCTCAATGGAATACTTTCTTGGAAATCATGAAGTACAATGGCACTTTAGCTACAACAAACTTCAATGAATTTGTTCAACTCCTGGAAAACAAGAATCAGGAAGAAACTCTCAAGGCAAAAAGAGTTCCAGTGCCACAAAATCCTGAAATGTATTATGGAACTTCTAGCACTTCTACAAAACCTTCTTCACACGCTCCAATTCAAACATCGTTTGTGTCTAGCACTGACATGTATGGCAATCCTATCCAAGTTCTGGTCAAGCCTCCTCCAACAACAGACATATATGGAAATCCGCTTGAACCAGTTCCTCAACCAGTACCACAACAGCAAAGCCAACGACCTATCAGAGCAACTGATATGTTCGGAAATCCATTTCCTGTTCGATCTACCGGACCAACAGATTTATACGGGAATCCACTTCCTCCTCAACAGCAAGCGTGTTATGGAAGCACATCATCTGCTGGTCAGCAATCAAAGCCAAATACAGTACGGCTCGACACCTCAAGCTTTTCTAAAGTCAGTGTGGAAGTAGCAAAGGAACACATGGAGCTGCTAAACACTTTGGTGAGCGCATACTGTGGATTAGTGGAAGGTCAGATTGGGAACATTAATCTGACACAAGAAGACTATCAGCAGATTGATAAGGAAGAGATGGATTTGATGGATATCAAATGGGCCTTTGCAAGTGCAGTAAGGAGGGCAAAGGATTTCATGGAAAGAACTGGCAGAACCAGCTTGGAAAGTAAGAAAGACAGCAAGTATGGATTTGATAAGCAGGCTGTTAAGTGCTTCAATTGTGGTGAACGTGGTCATTTCAAACGTGAATGTACGAGGCCATCTCAACATGGAAACCAAAATCCTTTCAGAGGTCAAGGCAACAGGGCAAATCAGAACCAAGTAAGGAACAATGAGCGCACATTGGTGCCTGTCAACAACCAGAGTCAAGCAGGACCATCTAATGCCAACCAGGCACTTGTGGTTCAAGTAGATGAAGGTTGTGATTGGTCAATTCAGTTGGGAAATGATGCTCCAGATGGAACAGCTTGTTTTGCTGAAGTTGTCAAGGATCTTAAACACGCCAGTGGTGGAGAATCTTCCACCAATGGTGATGAATCTTCTGAAGATGAAGACAGCTCCGGTTACAGTGGAAGTTCAGATGAAGAGTCCTCGAGTTCAGGGAATGATCAGGAAGATGACACATCAAGTGCGTCAGTTAATGCAGATATTGATGAGCTATTGGAAGAAGCTGCAGCAGGAATTCAAAGAAGATCTATTTTGGTGGATCAAGCTGCTTATTCTTCGTCTTCTCTCCATTCAGCCTTTATGGCTAATGTCGACAGTTCATCAAGTCAGGTATGTGTCGATGAACCCATTGCTGTTAGTTGTGATAACTGTGATAGTTTGCGTGTTAAAAATGCTGACTTAGAGGCAAACATGTCTGAGTTGCAAGGCAAACATGATGCTTTACAAGCTAGTTTGTTTGACTTGCAAGACAAACATGTTTCTTTGAATGATAAGTGGTGTAAATTTCAAAGCGAACACGAGGCTTTGCAAGACAAATATGATGTGACATTCATTCACAATCAGAAGTTGACTGTGGATCTTTCGAAGTGCACTGAAGCCAACATGTTTTATGAAAACCATGAAAAGGAGTTTAAATCGGTAATTGAGAAATTAAAGAAAGATAAAACCGAGCTAACCAAAATGGTTTCCAGAAAACAAACTGACATTAATTTGTATATAACTCGCCTTGAGGTAATGCAAAAGGAAATGGCTTGTGTCAAAACTGAAAGTGAGGCGATCCAACTTAAGCTAGACAGTTATTTGAGCTCTAGCTATGTGTTGGATCACATCATTGACGTACAGAAAGAGAAACGGGATGTCACATGCATTGGATACAAGAAATGTCCACCACCTGTGAGACACAATTATGATGCCATGCCTGACGAGGAGGATAGAACTTTCTTTGAACCATCTGTTCCTCTAGATGTTAATGAATTTGCGACAGGACTCGGATACAAGAAAGAAGTATCATCAGATTCGGATGTGTCAGCAGATACATGTGTGTCTTCTGCTGAACAGAATCAGGATCCTCCAGTTGTTGTTGAGGATGCCGATTCTTCTGATGATGAATCTGATGATACTGATTCAGCAAAGTCTGATGCGGTGATAAAAGAAGAGGACATACCTCTTGAGAATCATATTCTGTGTGATCCTCCTGCAAAACCCGCTAAGACTGTTGCAATCGAGTCCTTGTCTGCACAAGAGTCGGAGAGTGTGGATTTGCTGTATACTCTTGTTGGTGATAATAAAATTTATTCTGACAAAGATTTTCCGATTAAGAATGTAAATCAATCCTTAATCAGTAAAGTTTTTGAAAATTCGACAAGTAAATTTCTGGGTAAGAAAGGATCACACGTTGTGGTAACACAGTGCCCTCCTATCCCAAAGGCTGAAGTTAGAAAACAATTTGGCAATCAGAAATTACCAACAGAGAAAAGGCAGCAAAATCATAACAAACAAAAAGGAAAATTGCCGGCTCAAAGTCAAAAGAAGCCAAATCAAAAGAAGAACAAGAATGTGAACTTTGTGAAATCTAAGGGAACGGACAAAATTGAAACGTTTGAAAATCAATCTAACTTAGATTTTGTCAAGAAAGCAACAGTGATAAAAAGGAATGAACCAAATAGTTCAAAACCTAGTACCTCGGGATCACAAAGTTCATCATCGGCAAGACGATCACATGATACTTCGGGGTTTGTTGAACGAAGATCATGTTTTGAATGTGGTGAAATTGGGCATATCATTCGAAATTGCCCGTATCTTCATAAGTTGAAAGCAAAGGATGATGATCCCCGTGAACGCAATCACCAAAAGCGATCTGTTTCTGTAAAACAAGATCCCCGACTTGTAAGAGAAAGGGAAAAGAAACAGAAACGCCAACAAGTCAAGGTGATTGAAAAGGCACTTAAAACTGATGTGGTTCAAAAACAATATGTTTCAGTTAAGCCAGAAAACTCAAAATTTTCAAAAACTTCAAACAATCACGAAGTTAAATTGTCAAACAATCAAACTGGTAAAACTCAACAGACATGGAAACCTAAATTGACCACAAGTTCAGAGGGACCATCACAATTTATGAATCATCAAAGAATAGAAGTTATTGTTGTTGATGAAAATGGAAGACCCAAGACCACAATGGCTTGGGTCCCCATCTCCAACTAATCAAGTGAGTTCATGTGCAGGGTGTTCCAGGAGGAACTATCAGTAGTCATTGGATTGTTGATAGTGGGGCATCCAGGCACATGACAGGTGACATGAAGCTTCTCTACGACGTCAAATCTATTAGAGGAGGTTATGTTGCTTTTGCTGGAGATAAAGGCGGATATATTACGGGTGAAGGAATGATTTCCAACGGGGTTGTTAGTTTTGATAAGATCAATTTTGTACAACAACTTGATCACAATCTTCTTAGTGTTTCTTAAATTTGTGATAAGCAGTTCTCAGTACACTTTGATGCAAATGGATGTTATGTGCTGAAACCCGGCTTCAAAATTCCAAAAGAATGGATTCTCTTATCTGCTCCAAGGATAAATGACTTGTACGTCCTTGATATGAGCCAAGCTATCACAACGTCTGCACAAGCAACTTGTTTCGTTTCTAAAGCCACAGAAAAAGACTCAATCTCTTGGCACAGACGAATGGGTCACATTCACTTACGCAAAATGAATCATTTGGTGTCAAATGAATTGGTGAATGGTGTTCCTCTTAAAAACTTCCATCTTCAAGACGTCTGTGTTTCGTGCCAGAAAGGAAAACAAACAAAGAAGCGACATCCGACTAAGAAGATCAACACGGTGGCCGTTCCACTTGAACGTTTGCACATGGATTTGTTCGGTCCTGTCAAGCATAAAAGCATCCGGAATGATCAATATTGCCTCGTGATAACTGATGATTATTCAAGATTTTCTTGGGTGGCGTTCATGGCACATAAGAGTGAAACCTTCGGTATTATCAAAAACTTGATCATTCAGATTGAGAATCTATATAAGTTGAAGGTTAGGCGGATACGTAGCGACAATGGTACTGAATTCAAAAATCATGCCATGGCGGAGTTTTGCACTTCAAAAGGTATTCTTCACGAATTTAGTGCAGCTTATACTCCTCAACAAAATGGCATCGCTGAACGTAAAAATCGTACATTGATCGAGACTGCTAGGACTATGTTGGTAGAATCGCAGTTGCCCATTCCATTCTGGAGTGAAGCTGTGGCCTCTGCATGTTATACGTTGAACCGAGTCCTTACAGTCAAAAGGCACAACAAGACCTGCTTTGAGCTTCTTAACAAACGGAAACCAGATTTGTCATATCTTGAACCGTTTGGAGCTCCGTGCACACTAATCGATCCTAATGGAAAGTTTGGGGCAAGAGCCATTGAAGGATACTTTCTTGGGTATTCCACCCCGAACTTAAGAGTCTGGAATCTAGAGACTAAAAGGGTCGAGGAATGGTCTGAAGTCAGAGTTCAAAGGCACACTTTGCCAGTTAGAAATCCTGGTCAGCCTTGGATGTTTGAGTACGATGACTTTTTCAATTCGATCAATGTTGAAGCAGTTGAAGAAAACGCTGCGGCAAGGATGTTTTTCGAGAGTGACAATGCAACAGATTCACCGTTGGTTCGTCCCATTATTGTCAATCAAGAACCATCTTCAGTGAATAATAATGCTCTCGATAATGAGGATTTTCACGATGCTACCGAATTGAACGAATCTTCAGAGGATGATGAATTTCTAGATGCAGATCAAGAAGCTCCAACAACAGCACTACATGGTACTTCAGAAGGTACACCTCCAATGGATGTCCCTAGAACAGCTGAAGCTACTGCATCATCCTCTTCGTCAATTCCGGGCATTGAATTGGTTGTTGATCTCAATCTCAACAATCTGGGTACAAATATTCCAGTTCAAGATAATCCAGAAACAAGGATTCACAATACCCATCCTCAACAAAACATCATCGGAAATGTACAAAGTGGCATTCAAACAAGAAACATGTTGCGAAACAACAACAATGCAGGCTTGTATGCAACTATCCGAGAATCTGGTCAACAAAATGATTGGTCTTTCGCGTGTTATGTCTCACAGGAAGAGCCAAGAACTTGGAAAGAAGCTTTGAAAGATAACTCTTGGGTTGAAGCAATGCAGGAAGAACTGCAACAATTCCAGAAGCTTGGTGTCTGGAAACTCGTAGAGAAACCTGCTGGTTACAAGAAGATTGGTACCCGTTGGGTGTTTAATGCAAAAAGGATGACCGTGGAGTCATTATTCGAAACAAAGCAAGGCTAGTCGTTCAAGGTTTTTGTCAGATAGAAGGGATCGACTACAACGAAGTGTATGCACCTGTTGCACGTCTAGAAGCAATTCGGATCTTTCTGGCTTATGCCTCATTCAAAGGTTTCAAGGTATACCAGATGGACGTGAAAAGTGCATTCTTACATGGTGTGGTGGAAGAAGAGGTGTACGTCGAACAGCCTCCAGGTTTTGAAGATCCTATCCATCCCGATCGGGTTTGGTTGCTCAACAAAGCTCTCTATGGTCTACATCAAGCACCGCGAGCTTGGTACGCAACCTTATCTAATTATCTGCTGGAGAATGGATTTCGCAGAGGTCTTATCGATTGTACTCTTTTCATCAAAGAACAAGATGGAGATCTTCTACTGGTTCAGGTATACGTTGATGATATTATTTTTGGTTCTACTAATGATGTTTTGTGTAGGAATTTCGAGCGCATTATGCAGGATAAATTCGAGATGAGTGCTATGGGGGAAATGACTTTCTTTTTGGGCCTACAAGTGCAACAAACTGAGTCTGGGATATTCATCCATCAGACTAAATATGTTGGTGACATCTTGAGCCGGTTCCAGATGTCTGATGCAACGCCCATCGGTACCCCATTGCCGCAAAATCACGGAATTACTCCAGACTTGAAGGGTGAAGCTGTTAGCCCCTCATACTACCGCGCGATGATCGGATCTCTTATGTACCTCACAGCATCAAGACCAGATATAATGTACCCAACGTGCCTGCTTGCCAGATATCAAGTCAACCCGAAGGCCTCACATCTTGCAGCTGTAAAAAGGATTTTTCGTTATTTGAAGGGTTGCCCTGACACCGGTCTATGGTACCCTAGGGATAATAACTTTGACTTGATCGCATTCAGTGATTCTGATTTTGGCGGATGCAAAATCGACGGCAAATCCACAACGGCTGGATGTCAGTTTTTGGGAAATCGCCTAGTCACATGGCAGTGCAAGAAGCAGACCTGTGTAGCTACATCAACATGCGAAGCTGAATACATTGCTGCCTCAAGTTGTTGCTCCCAAGTCCTATGGATCCAACAACAATTGCGAGACTACGGTTTTGAATTCCTAACTACTCCTATTTACGTTGATAATTCTGCTGCCTTACAGATCACTAGAAATCCTGTGCAGCATTCAAAGACTAAGCACATCGAAATTAAGTATCACTTCATACGTGATTGCTTTGAGAAAAGGCTAATCGATGTTGCTTACGTCCACACCGATGACCAACGTGCCGACCTTTTTACCAAAGCATTTGACAAATCAAGATTTGACTATTTATTATTGGTAAACGGCATTAAGGTCAAGCAAGAGTAAAACCAACATCGGAAAATCATTTTTGTAAATACCTTTGTGTTTTAAATTTTATCTTAGTTTGTTGATTTTAGGGGGAGTAATTCCAAAATCTGAAAATCCAAAAACATCGAAAAATTTTAAAAACACAAAAACAATAGAAAAACAAAAATGAGTTTCCTGGCGAGCAAAAGAGAAAATGATAGTACATCAGTGGTCTATCCAAACCTCTTTAAACTGAAATGCAAAATGAAAAACGATAAGCAGCTCTATATAAGATGTATCGGTAGGCTCACAATCATTTTAAAGTGTGCAGGGTGATATAAACTTAAATCGACTGAAGACCAGGTGGGAACCACTCATTGGCATATGGTCTTGGTACCGAAATTTCGTTTGAGAGATTGCCGAGGTTCTGAGATATTCGGTCTTTATGCTGCTTATCATCTGGGTATCATGGTTGTATCTTTTACCAAAAAATAACGGGGACGCAAGTCTAGATCTTCCATGATACCATACATACGTGTACATATTGCATTCGACCTCAATAAGTGATCAACAATCACATGTCCATACAAATAAGTGATAAAATATCACATTTATCCGGGAGTCAAGTTCGTCTCTCTGCTGTACGAAAGTACTGACCTGTTCACGGACTTGCTCCTGTGCCCTCATGCATATGAAAATCAAGTTCCTCATCAATAAGTGATTCTATCACATAGGGCTTGTTTTCAAATCAAAATAAGTGAGTTTCTCATATCATATACGGTCAAACAGATGATAATCGGTATACTCACCGGTAAGATGAACCCTCGTGCATACCTTGATACGGGAATGTGTCGTGATGTGGATGAACACCGGTCGGTAAGTATAAATCATACCTTAACGTATCCCCTCGCCATGATTACATCTGATAAGTTGAGCTTATGTGGACAACAATACCGATAATTGTTATAGGATGCTTATCTTAATGTTAATTAACTGAACAACAAGAGCGTTTTGGCATGACCGTACACTGATATGATTCTCTTACCCTCGAAACTCGCAAAAAGAATGTTTGTATGTATTTACTTTTCTTAGTTTCTGCAACTCTGTATATATTTATTTACTGCTTTCTGTCTTTACATTTGAAATATTCAAAAATTCCAAAAAGATTTTAGGTGTGTTTTAATATAAACTTTCTAAAAGCCAAAAAGATTTTATTTCTGTCTTATTTTCGATTATACGATGTTGGAGCTCGAGTCTTCGTTACCTGAAACCTGATTGAAAACCGAAACGACTGATTCTTCATAAACGGTCGAAATTTGCAAGTTTTGAAAGTTAAAAACCTAAAACTGAACAATTTGTTAAACTTTCAAACTGTCGGACGGTGATTGATTGAACAATGGTCATATGTGTGTCGTTTGCTTATGATATTCCAGGCAGTTGTTCTCATTACGCGTTTAGATTTCTTGCATGTGCAGATTCTAAAGGCAAGGAGAACATGGTCGATGACAAGTTTCGGAATGAAGACACGACTTGAAGGCACTCAAGTGATGAAGATGATCGAGTTGCCGCTGACCATCATCAACACCACAAGGATCTCAATTCATAAAGAACAAGTATTTCACGAGCATAACTCAAGGGGGAGCTTGTGTTAAGGGGGAGTTTGTCAACACACTTCCTACATGAAACGGGGAGTTTGTTGGTACACTTTCTGCTTTCAAGACGTGAAGACTTTAAAGATCCTCCGACATTGAAGACTTGAAAGGACGTCAAAGACTTGAAGACACGAAGATCGAGACAAAGCTACAGCCAAGGGGGAGTTTGTTGGTGCACTTGTGTCTGTACTTTGTCTGTATTTTGTCATGATACAAAACGATGTCTTGTGTTAGTCTGGTTTACGTCTTAGGTTTGTTAATATGTGTGTTCGATGTAAGTTTGACCAAGTCAACCATCCTCCTGATTTGACCTGGCCAAACAGTTAGCACATTGTTTGTAAGATGTTTGTGTCGAAGGATGAGTCATCGAAGGATTGTTTATATCCTTCGATGAGCTCGAAAGATAAACCTTCGATGGATATAGATGGACCTCGAAGGATATCATCCTTCGAGGTATATGTGATCCTTCGGTAGGTTTCAGATCGATAGATGATCCTTCGATCAGGCTATCTGATCCTTCGACCAGACGAGCTGTAATGGGTATATATACTCATGTAATGTGTTCACTTCATAAGTGTGGGAGAAGTGAGTGAACTTAGTCTTGTAGAGAGCATATTTTCAGTTGGGTCAAGGGCTGTAACCGTGTCCACTGAAATACAAGAGAAAACTTTGATATCTCGTGTGTTTACCTTTCTCTTTGTAGCTTGTGTTCTCATATAAACTACCGGTTTGCATTCTAGCTTGGATTCCGCACTTGCTAGTGTGTTAAACATAACAAGGATTAGGTTTAACCTCAACCTCCGAGGGACCTTCAATTACGAACTGTACAGCCGTAATGATATCAATCGGATCCTTGGCCCGAAAGCTTGCTGCATTTTGTTCAAGGATGGCGCTTGTCGATGCTTCTGGTTTCTTGTTTCGAAGAAGAAGTATATCTTCACCATTGATGATGACTGCTTTAAAAGCTCCTTGGTTCTCTACATCTTCTCACTACTAGAAAACGAGGTATTTTGTAACAAGTAGTTGCAAAATGGTGGTGGTGGCAGCTAAGAGGTGATGGCGGCTATGGAGGTGAATGTGATGGTGGTTGTGGTGATGGTTTTTTAAAGGAGAGGGAGAGTAGAGAGAGAAAGAGAGAGAGAGAGAGAGAGAGAGAGACAGAGAGTAAAGAGAGATACGTGGCTGGTATTATATATAATACTGAATTAATTCATTTTGTTTTACTTAAGGACATTATAGTTATAACAACTCTCCCAAAACCCTTAAACATGTCCTATACGTCCTAAAATACACCCCGTATACGAAAACTGGAATACCTTTATATTACTAAAAATCAAATAAAACAAATATTTAGGGTCACTCGCGGGGCGCGACACACTTAGGTTTGTCCGTCGCGGGCCGCGACCCGTTGGCACCAGGCGAGCCCACGTTGCGCCACGTGTCATGATGTGTGTTGAGCCTATACCCTTGAGTCGACAAGACTAGGACCTACCCTACTTCCATCGCGGGCTGCGAAGGGCTAGCCCCAGGCTGTCGTGAACCGCCTTCGGGAAAGCTATAAAATGAGTCCTTCGGCCTCATTTCTCACCGTCAGATTTCTTTTCTTTCTCTCTCAATATATAAGCTAAAACTATCGGGTATAATACCCCTAAAAAGCGAAGCTTTGCCTCGTGGTAAGTATTATAACCCCCGGTTACGTATTAGTTACTCTGCCCTATTGATCTAGAGCTCCGTAACGCATGTCGGGGCTCTGCCTGACTCAGTCGTTGGAGTTCTGTCTTGGGGGTATAGCTAATGTAAATTGGGTTATCTTACTAACATTGACAAAGTCGAACATAGATTGAAGAAGTATACAGTCACATTCTCATGTCTCATCTTGTTGATTGCACTACAATAAATTAACAATTATTACTTATTCAAAAATTTTTAAAATCAAACTAGGAAATAGAAAACAAACTTACATTAATCATATCAAATGTGGGTTTTCTTGGCAGCTAGGCGCTTTCAATCACACTTGTAAGACGATAGTGGCTAGGATTCTTGTTGCCCTCTTTGAATAGTGAATCTAAAATATATACTCGTCGTACTTTTACGGCAATAATGAACAAAGTCCAATGTCCACTACAAAAAGTAAAGTTAAAGCATAGTTAGTGAATTGTACCAATAAAAAAAAAGAAAGTTAATTAGATTAGACTTACTCGGCACAATAAGGTGCAAAGATGAATTCTTTATCGTCATGATAACGCACCATAGTCCTAATGTGTTCTTCAACTTCTGCTCTCATTTCTCTACACATTTGACCACTGATTGTGTTCACGTTTAAGAAGGCACATCGGTTGTCTTTTTTAGCGTTCAACACTCTATGCAAGTAGCTTAAACAAAAAACAATGAAAAACTTAATAAATTCAGTCATATTTAAAAAAGATTATAGTGTTAAACAACTTACGATGTAAACCAAAAAAACTTTCATTATTAACTAATTTGCAGTTGCCACTAAGGTTGTAGATAAGAAGCAAAGATTCTTTGGAGAAGACCCAATTTCTAATCTTCAGCAAGGTGTAATTTGGAAGTAGTGTGGTGAGTGTGTGTTTGGCCTTTCAAAAAAACTAATTTGCAGTAGGTTACAAAACAACATTACCATTGATGTTGTAGCCTAGTGGTTGCAATGGAGGTGGGAAGGTTTACCACCTTGTGGGTTCCTGCCCAGGAGTGCTCAGGTTCGAATCCCACTTCAACCGAGCTTTGGTCATGTATAGCCCTGATCGAGATGCTGTTTAAAAAAAATAAAAATTCTATACCTGGTTTGTTAAAATAAGCATATTGATTCTTTTGCTCAAGTATGAAGCATTTGCATATGCTAACAAAACCTCAACTTGACATTATCTATTTGCATTCTCTAGCCGATATAGATCATCTTCAGAGGCAAGCACTTTAAAATTTCAACATAGCCGATATAGATCTTCTAACACTATATCTAATCAGACTAAAACACAAAAAAACATAAACTTAATAATTTCAAAACAACTTACACTTTGAACAATCAATTCCATTATCAGCCACTTTATCTTTGTTCACCTGGCCAACCTTGAAACTCTCATCTGTTTCAACCACAACTGATGTCTTCTGTTCTATAATCTCCACCGGTTTCTCTTCCGACACTTGTATCGCAACCGCACTTTCAAGTCCCAACAACAATAACTAGCTCAAATAAGCCAGAAACTACACCTAATAGTTGAATTAAATCAATGATATACACACCTAATTAATTGTAGGTAACTGTTGGCCGAGAGCCATTGAGCCTAGCATGCTTCAACGCTGACACAAAAACAACCACTAATCCAGCCAAAATAGAATATGTGAAGCCACAAACTAAAGCATATATATGTTTTTTACACATGGACAATCTTTAAATAAAGAACCAAGTTGTAAAATTATACTCTGGACAAAAAGGAGATGATAAAGAATTTTGTGATTTAATTTATATATCACTTCAATTAGATGCAACGGTAACAAAATATAACAAAGGCTTACCAAACCTCTTGATATCATAGCAGAGGACATCCATCGAAGTAGCAAAAGGCACATTCTTACTGTCCATCGAGTGGATCAGAATCCAAGTAGCATTTAATCTGAACATAAAAATAAAACAAATCACTTGAAAGCCACATGTTAGTTTTCAAAGATGCCCTTTGACCGGTGCAAACAAAAACGATAACGTGCATGACGCAAGTTAACTCACCTACGCTAACGTGAACTGAATCTGTAAGAAAAAATACGTCTCGCTACTAGAATCTTGAACAAGAAGAAAATCCGTTGAATCTGGACCGGGAAGTAATGGGTCGGGTTTCGAGATGAAGAGAGTTCGGCTCGGAGCTTTACAACATACTTGCTTTATTGTTGTAGAGCTGGATCTAGGGTTTTGAGATGAACATTTGGTTGCCATCGACAAAGGGCTGAACGTTATAAAGCATGGATTGGCCGGCGGTGTAGTCGATTTAACAAAGGGCTGGACGTTATTGGGAGGGGAATCATCAATTGTGAAGTATCAGATTAGATAGGGTTAATTTGTGTTTTTTTCTTTTAATCAATTGGGGATGGGAGACGAGAAGTCTCATATGGATTTTTAGAGGGGAAACAAATTAGGGGAATTTTAGGCGGAAAGTATAAAAATTTGAGCGGGAAATATAAAAATTTTGTATGAGAAGCCAGTTAAATTAAGGCTAATTGTATTTACTTGAAAATAAGTCAAGCTATTCACAAGATACTCGAGTTCGGCTTGACAAAAAAACTCGAACTTCAAAAACAAGCTCTTTTATTAAAAAATAATTATAATAAATATGACTTAATTAATAATAACAAAACGAACTGAGCCCGAGCCTAAGCCTGAGCCTGAGTCGCGCTCTATTCACACACATATGATCTACTATTATTCATTGTTAATCCATTATTGCCCAATATGGTCCATTAAGAAATATATTATCTACTAGTGCCCATTGTGATCCACTAAGCCCCAGTATGGTCCATTAGGACGTATATGATTTACCATTGGCCGTTGAGATGCATCAAGGCCCAACATGGACCATCCAGGCATATAGGATCTATTATTGTCCATTATGAACCATCAAGGCCCAATTAAGACGTATATGATTTACCATTGATCGTTGAGATCCATGAAGGCCCAACATGGTCCATCCAGATATATATGATCTACTATTATCCATTGTGATTGGTGAAGGCCCACTATTATCACATGCATGGATTGTCCATTATGATCCATTAAGGCCAATATGATCCATGAAGACATTTACGATCTACTATTGTCCATTGCAATCCATTAAGGCCCAATATGATCCATTAAGGCCCAATATGGTCTATTAAGATATATATGACATGACATATTATTGTCTGGTCCAGTATGGACCAATATAGTCCATTAAGAAATATATTATCTACTATTGCCAATTGTGATCCATTATGGCTCAATATGGTCCATTAATACGTATATAACCTACTATTGTTCATTGTGATCAATTATGGCTCGTTGTGGTCCATTAACACATCTATGATCTACTATTACCTATTGTGATCCATCAAGACCAACTATGGTCCATTAACACATCTACGATCTACT
Source organism: Helianthus tuberosus (assembly GCA_030545235.1). Classification (NCBI taxonomy): domain Eukaryota; kingdom Viridiplantae; phylum Streptophyta; class Magnoliopsida; order Asterales; family Asteraceae; genus Helianthus; species Helianthus tuberosus. The sequence goes on along the minus strand of CM060412.1, from coordinate 168,131,671 downwards.
ATTACTTGTTGTGATCCATCAAGACCAACTATGGTCCATTAGGACATATATGATCTACTATTTGACTGTTTGACTATGGTCCAATAATTTTTCCCGAACTATTACCTGTTGTGATCCATTAAGACCAACTATGGTCCACTAGGACATATATGATGATCTATTGTCCGTTTTTGATCCATTAAGGCCCAACTACGGTCCAATAAGTTAAGCATTGCATTATTGATTAAATTTAACAAAACTAAAATATTATAAACGTTTTGATATCATACATGTGCAGAACTCGTTCACTTCTTCAGAAGTATATCCTTCAACAATACTACCCTCAGGCCGATTACGATTTTTTACATAACCTTTTAAGAAACCCATGTATCATTCAAAAGGGTATATGTAGCGTATAAATACGGGACCGCAAGCCTAAATTTCTCTTACGATATGGATCACCAGGTGAACCATCACATCAAAAAAGGATGGTGGAAAATACATCTCAAGTTCACAGAGTGTGAGGATAATTTCTGTTTGCAAACTTTCTAGTGACTGTGGATTTATTATTTTCGAATAAATCGTGTTGAAGAACAGAAAAAGTTTCATGATTGTATGTCGGATCTTTTCCGGTAACGATCCACGGATTGCAATAGAAATCATATGTGTCATCAAAACATGACAATCAGGAGACTTCATACCAAGCAATTTACAGTCTTTCAATGACACCAACCTTTTTATGTCAGAATAGTTGGATGGAACTTTAATACCATGTAAACATTCACAAAACATTTTTTTCCCTTTGTTGACATTGTATAGCACGCCGGTGGAAGAAAAAGATAGACTTTTTTTTCCAAATGCCTAGCTCCGGGCGAGATTTTTTCCCCAACTCGACGTTTAAATTTCTAACCTTTGAGAACGCATCAAATTGTTTCTTTACTTTTCTGTGCTTAGGTCTTCCATCAAACTCTAGAGTTTTGTTCCGGTAATCGTGATTCATTGGAAGGTGTAGGTCCGGCTAGGGGAGGATCTAGTCGCCTAATCCTTGTGTACAAACACGTCCGGTTGTGCGGAATCCAACCGGAGATGCAAACCGAGATAGAACACGAAAAATACACGACACACAAAGTTCACCGTTTAACACCACTGTATTAATACGAATGATAGGTCCGGTTACAAGCACAATGTTTACAAATCTATTCTGTAAACTCTCTCTCTCTCGTGTGTGTGTTCTGTGTGTCTCCTGTCTAACTCTGTGTGTCTTCTCCGTGTTCTGCTCTGAAATGAACACACAACATGGGTATTTATACCCGACACAGCTCGCCTGTTCGAAGGATAAGGTAATCTGGTCGAAGGATCAGGCAGACTGATCGAAAGATCATCTGTCGACCAGAAATCTACCGAAGGATCCATACATACCTCGAAGGATGATATCCTTCGAGGTCCATATGTATCCATCGAAGGTTCATCTTTCGAGGTCATCGAAGGATACAAACCATCCTTCGATGACATCCTTCGAAGCATACAACTTACACACAATGTGCTAACTGTTTGGCCAAGTCAAACCGGAGGATGGTTGACTTGGTCAAACTTACATCGAACGCACATAAAAACAAACCTAAGACGTAACTCAGACTAATACAAGACATCGTTTTGTATCTTCGTGTCTTCAAGTCTCTGACGTCCTTTCAACTGAGCTGAGTTGAACCGAGCCGAGTCGTGTCCACAAAATATGTATCAACAAACTCCCCCTTGGACGCTACTCGTGAGGTTCAACTTCAATGTCTTCCACGTCGGAGGATCTTCAAAGTCTTCACGTGTCGTAAGTAGAAAGTGTATCAACAAACTCCCCTTTTTGTTTAGGTAGTGTGTCAATAAACTCCCCCTTAGATTGAACTCTCCATAGAGTCATGCTCGTGAATCTTTTGACTTGTCAATTCTTCAGATCCTTGTGGTGTTGATGAAGGGTCAGCGGCAACTCGATCATTTTACCCTTTGAGTGCCTCCACTTCGTGTCTTCATTCCAAAGCTTGTCATTGAACATGTTCTCCTCGCCTTTAGCATCTGCACATGCAAGAAAGCTAAACGCATAATGAGAATAACCGCTTGGAATATAGTTAACATTTAAACAAATGACACATATGAGATCAAATCTCAATCAAACACCAACCGACAACAGTTTGAAAGTTTAGAAAATGATCAATGTTAATCCTTTAACTTTCAAAATTCGTTAACTTCGACAGTTTATGAAGATGCAATTGTTTTCCGGCTTACGATCAGGATTTTGGGTAGGATAGACTCGAGTTCCAACATTAGTCAATCAAAAATAAACTAGAAGCAAAATCTTTTTGGCTTTTATAAAGTTTATATTAAAACACACCTAAAATCTTTTTGGAATTTTTCATTTTTCAAACGTAAAGACGGAAAATAATAAATAAATATATACAAAGATACATAAACTGAAAACAGTAAATAAATATCTACAGACATTCTTTTTGCGAGTTTCGAGGGTAAGAGAATCATATCAGTGTACGGTCATGCCAAAACGCTCTTTTTGTTCAATTAGTTAACATTAAGATAAGCATCCTATAACAATTATCGGTATTGTTGTCCACTTAAGCTCAACTTATCATTTGTAATCATGGCGAGGGGATACGTTAAGGTATGATTTATACTTACCGACCGGTGTTCATCCACATCACGACACATTCCCGTATCAAGGTATGCACGAGAGTTCATCTTACCGGTGAGTATACCGATTATCATCTGTTTGACCGTATATGATGTGAGATTCTCACTTATTTGATTGAAAACAAGCCCTATGTGATAGAATCACTTATTGATGAGGAACTTGATTTTCGATGCATGAGGGCACAGGAGCAAGTCCGTGAACAGGTCAGTACTTTCGTACAACAGAGAGACGAACTTGACTCCCGGAAAAATGTGATATTTTATCACTTATTTTGTTTGGACATGTGATTGTTTATCACTTATTGAGGTCGAATGCAGTATGTACACGTATGTATAGTATCATGGAAGATCTAGACTTGCGTCCCCGTTATTTTTCGGTAAAAGATACAACCATGATACCCAGATGATAAGCAGCATAAAGACCGAATATCTCAGAACCTCGGCAATCTCTCAAACGAAATTTCGGTACTAAGACCATATGCCAATGAATGGTTCCCACCTGGTCTTCAGTCGATTTAAGTTTATATCACCCTGCACACTTTAAAATGATTGTGAGCCTACCGATACATCTTATATAGAGTTGCTTATCGTATTTTTCATTTAAGGTTTAAAGAGGTTTAGACAGACCACTGATGTACTATCATTTTCTCTTTTGCTCGCCAGGAAACTCATTTTTGTTTTTCTAATGTTTTTGTGTTTTTGAAATTTTTCGATGTTTTTGGATTTTCAAATTTTGGATTTACTCCCCCTAAAATCAACAAACTAAGATAAAATTTAAAAACACAAAGGTATTTACAAAAACGATTTCCCGATGTTGGTTAACTCATGTTTTACCTCAATGCCGTTTACCAAAATTAATTTTGAATCAGAAATGATTTATCAAATTTTGGAAAAAAAAGAGTTGGCATGTCGGTAAGCGGTGCGGACCATGACAACATTGACGAGTTTCATAGTGAAACAATCACGTGTTAGGTGATATTCGAGTTCAACGTGTCTGGTCAAAGAGTGCTATACGAGATAATAATTCACAAAGCAGCTTAAATATCGACAAGTATAGGAGAGATTAGAAATTTAAAACCGTATCCTGCAACTGCTTCGTGCATTGCAAGGAATCTGAGTGCTCTCCCAAACTGGATATCCACCCGGTGTGGATTTCAAAGTCGATTCTGTAGCTACTTAGAAATCTCTTCACAGCAACAAGATCAGAAACCTTTGGGTCCGGCTGGTCTTCCACATTTCACCAGCGAAGGTCTTTGTCTTTCTCTTTCAGAAGTAGTGTGCGGTTGTTCAATCCATGCCAAGGCATCCGCACACCCGGTTGGTTTGTTCAACAAACACATTTTCTTCAATCACACCGCGAAGGAATGTACACTGCACGTTCATCTTGTTGATTTTGAACTTCAAACGTGCTGCAGCTGCGTACATTTTGATTTGAATCTACCCTGGGGACCCGATCAAAGCCTTTAACAATCACCTTTTAAAATGTTTTCCATTTTGTCGAAGCTTTCAATCTCTTACAACAGACAATTCTGTTTTCTTTCCTTTTTCTTCTCTCCATCACAGGCAACAACTTCTTTGTCGCCGTTCTTGTGCATGAACATTCCACTATCAACAATCCAATGACTATCGATAGTTCCTCCTGGAACATCCTGCACACTCACTCAGAGATTAGTTGGAGAGGGGGACCCAAGCCTTAACAGACTTGGGTCGTCCTTCATCATCGAGGATTGTGACTTCGATTTCCTGATGATTCTTAAACACAGCACCTCCCCCTGAAACAGTTACCGATTTTGGTTTCCAAATCTGTTTTTGTTTTTCATTTTTAATTTCTAATTTAACAGACTTTGTTTGGACAACCTCCGGTTTCAACGCCTTTTCAATCACCTTTACAATTTTACGTCGTTGTTTTATTTCCTGTTCTTTAACAGTTCTTTTATCATGTTTTGGAGAGACAGGACGACGTTGTGAGTGACCTTGTTCAGAGGGGGGTCTTTCAACAAAATTTGGTTTGGGCGAGTTTTTGCAGTCTTTAATGATGTGCCCAACCTTCCCACATTTGAAACAAATTCTCCTTTCAACAAACTTAGGAGAACCGGTTCGACTTTCACGTGTTGAACCTGTAGACCCAGAGGTACTTGCTTCACACCCGTTTGTGTGCTGGGTGTAATTGTTTTGGCTGTTACGTTTTAAAATCTTGACTCGTTGAATAAAATCGGTGTTTGATTTATTTTCAAAAGTCTCAATTTTATCAGTACCCCTTGATGCTACAAACTTGATATCTTTGTTTTTCTTCTTGAAACGAGCTCCTTTTGATTCAACCTTAGCCTTTGGCTTTGGAGCTCGTTGTTGTTGTTTACCCTTAAAAGCGACAGGTTGTTGCTTTGTCGGTAATTTTTGGTTACCAAATTGTTTCCTCACTTCAGCTTTTGGAATAGGATCACACTGAGTTACTGAAACTCTCGGGATCACTTTTCCCAAAAACTTAGTTGTATTATCTTCAAACACTTTATCAATCAATGATTGATTGACGTTTTTTATTGGAAAATCTTTGTTTGAATAAATTTTATCATCACCGACTAAAGTGTACAACACGTTATCACTTTTAACAGTAGACACTGTCTCAGTGATAGGATCTATCTCTTGTTTAGCACCAGTTGATTGCACAGCAGGAGTAGGAGGATCACACAGAATGTGATTCTCAAAAGGCACTTCTACTCCTTTTCTATCGTCAAGAGATTTATCCTCATCACTCACATCTGATTCATCGTCTGAAGAATCATAGTCCTCAATGGTTGGAGGACTTTGATTTGAAGCACATGATGACTTTTCCTTGCTATCAGATGAGCCCTCCGATGAATTGTCCGTTTTGAACCCTAAGCCAGTTGTAACTTCCTCATAATCAAGAGGTACAGTTGGCTCAAAACGCGGCATTTCCTCCTCATCGGGCATCTTGGTATAGTCGTGTCTTAAAGGGGGTGGACACTTCCTATAACCAACGCCTTTAACGTTTCCCTTTAGTTGCTGAACGTCAATGATGTGATCAAGCACATATCGGGAGTTTGAGTAACTCTCCAATTTGAGCTTGATCGCTTCATGCTCACATTTCGCCACGGCTAGCTCTTTCTTTGTTTCCTCAATGATATTAATGTAGTTATTAATACCAATTTGTTTGTTACAAACAGTTTTTGTTAATTCGGAAACACTTTTCTTTTGGGTTTCAATAACTGTTTTAAACTCCTTTTCATTGCGAGCTAAGGCCATGTTTGCCTCCTTGCACTTTGACAGTTCAACAACTAAACTCTGATTGTGACTATGAACCGTTTCAGATTCACGTTTCAATTCAGCACATTCAAGTTTTAATTCTTCACAATCACTACATATGCTAGGAGTAGGAGGATCAGAATTTACCTGACTTGTCGAGGCCGAGACATTCGCCATAAAGGCAGTCTGATAAGAAAAAGATCCATTTTCAGAATTAGAATCTCCTGCATTCGAGCTTTCTTCATCTGAACTCCCACTATAACCCGAGCTATCATCACTTTCGGAAAACTCTTCCTTGTGAACATGCTTGATGTGATTGATAATTTTTGTATAGCATGCAGTTCCACCTCCTTGATGATTATCTCCCAATTGTACAGACCAATCACATCCTTCATCAGCTTGAACTATCAATGCCCGGTTGGGGTTTGAAGGCCCTGACTGGTTGGTTTGGTTGTTAGCAGCTACTATCCCTCTTTCGTTGTTAGCTTGATTTGAAGTACTTGTTTGATTTTGGAAGGGATTTTGGTTGCCTTGTTGGTTGCCTTGTTTGCTCGGTCGCGTGCATTCACGTTTGAAGTGACCCTTTTCACCGCAATTAAAGCATGTGATAGCATCTTTATTGAACCCGTACTTCGTATCATTTTTTCCTTCCAACGAAGTTCTTCCAGTTCGAGTCATGAAATCCTTTGCCCTTCTAACTGCACTTGCAAACGCCCACTTGATATCCATTAACTCCATTTCATCCCTGTCTATCTGCTGATAGTCTTTGTTTGTCAAATTAATGTTCCCAATTTGACTTGCGACTAATCCGCTGTAGGCATTAACCATAGTGGTAAGAATTTCAATGTGATCCCGTGCAGCTTCTACACTCACTTTGGAAAAATTTGAAGTATCAGGTTTGTTACCATAGAAGGCTTGTTGTGGTTGGGTTTGTGGTGGGGGTTTAGAAAAATAGGAAGTTGGATCAAATTGGGGTTGGGGTTGGGGTTGGGGTGGTGCAACTTGAGGTTTTGAAAAATAGGAAGCTGGATCAAATTGGGGTTGGGGTGGTGCAACTTGAGGTTTTGAAAAATAGGAAGCTGGATCAAATTGGGGTTGAGGTGTGGCTACTCCTCCAAAATAGGTTCTTGGGTCGAAAGCATTTGACACATAAGCTGTTTGTATCTTTGGTTGCTGGCTTGTACTAGCAGCAGGAGCAATCCCTCCAAAGTACATCTCTGGATTTTGAGGGACAGGAATTAGTTTAGCTTTTCTGATCTCTTCTGCATCCTTGTTCTCCAGCTTTTGAACAAACTCATAGATACTCACAGTATCCAATACACCTGTATGCTTTAACAATTCAATGAATGAGCTCCACTTTGGTGGTAGAGCATCAGCAAACCGTGCGACTATTTCCTGTGAAGATACAACAACCTTGTAAGAAATTAGTTCACTAAGTAAATGATAAAAACGAGTAGTCATATCATTTAGGGTCTCATTCTCCAAGAACTGAAATGATTCAAACTCTTTCTTCAATAAATCATGGCGTATCTTTCTAGTAGCTGCATTTCCTTCTCCTCTCGCTACCAATGCATCCCATAAAGCTTTCGTGGTCTTACAATATGAGAATTGATGAAAGATGTCTCTGTGAAGTGCTTGAGTGAGAATAGCATACGCCTTCTTCTCCATATCATATTCCTTTTTCTCGGCTTCTTGCATATTGTTGAAAGTTGTCACATTTGATCCTGCTTCTTCAAGAGCTTCACTAAATGCAGAGGTGAAGCACGTCCATAATTCTGTGTTTTGCCCTTGAACGTAATTATGGAAACGACCCTTCCATGATGGATAGTCGTTCATGTGATTCAGCTTTGGCGGGCGATTGTTGCTACCCGTCTCATTCTCACTAAGCAAAATATTTTGAATGCTCTGATTTTGATTCGCCACCATTGCCCATTGACTTGAACTTATTGACTGTTGTTGTTTAGGTATTGTATTCGTCATATATTCGGCCAACGACATCTGTTTTTGAGCTGGTTGTGGATTCGTACTCCAATCCCAAGGGCTTGTGCAGCTCATATTTGACGTATGAATGATAACAACCTGATTAACACACTTGAAACAAACAGTTAAACAACTAGGATCGAAGGATCAACACTTGTTCGAAAGATAGACACTTGTTCGAAGGATCAACAGTGTTCGAAAGATCACTGTTGAATTTCGAACAATGACTTCGAAAGATTCTCCAAGACAAAGGATCCTTATCTTTCGAAATGTAACAGTAGCTCGAACAATATATCCTTCGAAAAGATTCCTTGGCTCGAAAGATAACTCACTGACTTCGAAAGATGTTCGAAGGATGGATATTTGTCGAACCTCCTTGATCGAAAGATGATCTTTCGACTTCGAAGGATATCTTTCGATGAGCTCTGACGCAGTTGACAAATGTGACAGGTTGTTGAAAAGGTGATGGGTTGGTAGAAACTTTCGGCAGAAGGTATGTTCAGACCCAACTTTTCAGAAAATCAAGATTTGGCTTTGAATATTATAATCTGTCAACAACCTCCAACACACAAACAACTTTCCAAACTAATCTCAAAGATCAAAAAGTCATGAACTTGAAGAACACTTTGAAGATTTATATGAACACTATGACTTTTTCGGTGAACCTTCAGATTCCGAACACAATATTTTGCTAAAATGTTTAACACAAACCCATAACTAACATGTAAACATGAAAAATAACAAGGTTTAACCAGATTTTAAGTTGTTTTCCAGAAAAATATGAACTTTAACACCCGAAAAACAAACCAAGAACACACTCGGTTTTAACAAGGAGAAGAGCCAAGGCTCTGATACCACTTGTAGGTCCGGCTAGGGGAGGATCTAGTCGCCTAATCCTTGTGTACAAACACGTCCGGTTGTGCGGAATCCAACCGGAGATGCAAACCGAGATAGAACACGAAAAATACACGACACACAAAGTTCACCGTTTAACACCACTGTATTAATACGAATGATAGGTCCGGTTACAAGCACAATGTTTACAAATCTATTCTGTAAACTCTCTCTCTCGTGTGTGTGTTCTGTGTGTCTCCTGTCTAACTCTGTGTGTCTTCTCCGTGTTCTGCTCTGAAATGAACACACAACATGGGTATTTATACCCGACACAGCTCGCCTGTTCGAAGGATAAGGTAATCTGGTCGAAGGATCAGGCAGACTGATCGAAAAATCATCTGTCGACCAGAAATCTACCGAAGGATCCATACATACCTCGAAGGATGATATCCTTCTAGGTCCATATGTATCCATCGAAGGTTCATCTTTCGAGGTCATCGAAGGATACAAACCATCCTTCGAAGCATACAACTTACACACAATGTGCTAACTGTTTGGCCAAGTCAAACCGGAGGATGGTTGACTTGGTCAAACTTACATCGAACGCACATAAAAACAAACCTAAGACGTAACTCAGACTAATACAAGACATCGTTTTGTATCTTCGTGTCTTCAAGTCTCTGACGTCCTTTCAACTGAGCTGAGTTGAACCGAGCCGAGTCGTGTCCACAAAATATGTATCAACAGAAGGAATCTTCGATGTCACATGTATACGATTTTTTCTGCAATTATTTAACAACATTGAACTCATGTCATCTTCACAAACAGGACAAGCATGTTTACCTTTGGTACTATATCCAGACAAATTACCATATGCTGGAAAATCACTTATGGTACAAAAAATCATGGCACGCAAATCAAAATATTATTTCTTATAAGAATCATACATGTTTACACTGGTACTCCATAGGGTTTTAAGGTCATCTATCAATGGAGCCAAATAAACATCAATGTCATTACCAGGTTGTTTCGGACCCTGAATCAACAATGACATCATTATGTATTTTTTTTCATGCATAACCACGGTGGAAGGTTGTAGATGCAAAAGAGAACCGGCCATGTACTGTGGCGACTGCTCATGTTTCTGAAAAGGTTGATCCCGTCCGAGCTAAGTCCAAACCGTAAGTTTCTAATCTCGTTGCCAAATTCTGGATACTTAATATTAATAGTTCTCCATTAGGGTGAATCTGCCACATGTCTTAATTTTCCATCATTTATACGGTCATCTGAATGCCAACGTAACAAGTTTGCTTCCTTTTCGTTCGCAAATAACCGTTTTAGTCTCGGTATAATCGGGAGATACCACAACATTTTAGCCGATGGTCCATTTTTCATCACATCATCATCAACTTCATCTATTTCGCTTTTACACTTATACCTAGATGCGTTACACTTATAACATTTATGATGATTTTTGAATTCGTTTCTATACAACATACAATCATTTGGACATGCATGTATTCTTTCAACTTCCAATCCCATTGGGCACATCATTTGTTTGCTTGGTATGACGAAAGTGGTAACTCGTTACCTTCCGAAAGCATGTCATTTAATAGCACTAATAGATCTGTGAAACTCTTATCACTCCATCCATGTGTTGACTTCAAGATAGACAACCACAAGAATGTGAACATCTAGAAACATATTGGATATTTATGATGTATTTAATTATTATTTATCTAAAACGCTAAATCATATTGACCTAAAATACATATGTTATATGTCCATACTAAACCTTATTCTTTTCTTTCACGGGACTAGAACCTACCATTTACAAAGTAACACCAACTATTATGTACAATAAAACAATTAAATCTTAATAATCAAATTTATCACAATAAAATCATAACACTCCTACTACGACAAATAATTTTATATAAAACAGATATTTCCATATGTACAACCCGTAAACTGTAATTATCACATCAATGTAGATTCATCATCCACCACATAAAACACATTTATAATAATTTTGTAAAAGCAAGTAAAAATATATAACTATGATTCTACAATTAAATAGGACATTAATATCATTACAAAATTACTAACCTTGTAACTCTTGATGGTTATCAATGATGGGTTAAAAAAATGTAGAATTTTGATGGAGATGATTGTTAGACATGAGATCGTTTACACAAGTGAACTAAGATAGCACGACTCCAATTACAGCCTTTGATCAAACAAAATAAACGTTATAGCACCAAAAGGAAACAAACCTTTTTCCTTATTCAAAACTCAACCTTGCGTATTTATAAACCTAAGCTACTATCCTAATTAATTACAAACTTACTACAACTAGGAAACATGACCTTTTATCTCTATCCATATCATACTTAAAAAATTCAAATAATGTATATCTCCATCGTATCATACTTAAAAGGGGCTTTTTAATTATATTTTAAGTCAGGGTTTGCAAACACCGTCTAAAGCTATGTAAGCATATTTTAAGTCAGGGTTCGTATCAAAAGACGCGAATTTTATTAGTATTAAATTATATTTTAAGTCAGGGTTTGTAAACACCGTCTAAAGCTATATAAGCATATTTTAAGTCAGGGTTCGTATCAAAAGACGCGGATTTTATTAGTGTTTAAAGGATATTTCGTTAGGATCCTGATGTTATGAGATATTGTGTGTATATTTAGACGGGGTTATGTGCATTACCGCGTCTAAAAACAAAATTGAACCCCGTCTAATGGTTACTTGTGTACTAGTGAATTATGTGACATCACTGCTGATACAATAAACCTGCCTGATTCCTGCATTACGTACCAGATGATCCACTGCAAAACAGTTGATCTATGCATGTTAATTCACACAAAGGGATGGTGCTAAAATTAGTTTATAGATGGAGATGGAGAGAATGGTGAGAGAGACAGGGTATAACTAGATATTTTTGATGAAGACGGTTGTATCATGGGGAGTGACAAATGTAAGAATGAGAACCATAATTTTTTTTTAAAAAAACACCCTAAGCTTATGGTACAACCAAGCTAAGCATAAAGTAATTGTTTTTTGAAAAATACCCTAAGCTTATGGTAAGCATAGAGTAGTTGCTTATTTATAAGGTTTAATATTATTATCTATTAATTAATTTTTTTGATTTAATAGATTTAGTAGATAAATTCATCCATTTAGTTGATAATCGCTTCACTTCACTATTTTTAATATATAAACTCAAATCCTGGTGTTATTATTATACATATTTTTTTTGGTGTAGATATGAAATATTAATGCATATAATTAAAAAAAGTCACATTTTTAACAACGTAACACCATGTTTCTTAGATAATAACAAATAATTTTATTTTCAAATGTAAACATATCATTTAATTATATTTATACTTGATTTACGTAAAACATATAAAGTAAATCAAACCATATGATTATCCCTTTTAAGAAATTATAAAATCATAGATAATTTATATATTATTTAATCATAAATTAGAATTAGATATTAATGAATTAAAAATACCATTAATCTATAAACCTATATAAAGCATTTCATTGTCCTATAATAGTAATTTCCACCACAAATTTTAAGACGGCAAATGAAAGATCATGGGTTCTTACCCTAAGCTTCATCTTCTTCTTCCAAATTTGCCTTCAATTCATTGTCACCTGCTAAAGAGACTAACGAAAGGTCATGGCTTCCACCCTAAAAGCACAACCCTTTCTCCTAATTTTACCCCCAATTCAATGTCTTCGACCACAAAACTCAACCATCCAAAGATGGGAGATGCAAACGTCAACGCAATTACTATATAAACAAGATTGAAATTAATTATTCCCCACGAAACTGAAATCAATTACTGATATCATCAATTAGGGTTGATGAATGAAACTGAAATCAGTTATAAATGAGATTTCAGGGCGGATGAAGCTTCTGGCCTACATTTGATGCTTCACGAGAGGGAGCCTATCGGTGATGGAGACGACCGTGAAACTACCGTCTTCAGGCGGCGGCGATGATGGTTTGATACTGTCGGAAAGTAAACAATATGTCATAGTGTAGGTGTAAATGTATAAAATGGTGTTCTATATAAACACCTTATTCTGTAACCCTAATTTGGTACAATACATTTTCAATACAAACAATTCCCAACCATAGTATTTTTCTCTATACCAAACAACATGGTATCAGAGTAGAGTTTCTGATCCGTAAACACCTTGTTCATCATCTTCAATCTATCTCAACAAAACCCAAAAAAAAACAAAAAACCAAAATCACCTATCATTTGTTTTCGAAAAGAACAACAGAGGACAAAAGAATTGACGGCAGCAAGTGGAGAGGTTCCATACATTTATTTTATTATTTTCGAAACCTACAGTGGAGGCAATTATTGTATATTGTTTTCGTGAAGCACAAGTAGGAGATCCCTATTATTATTTTCGAAACAACTCAGTGGGATAATTCTTTTTATTACTTTCGAAGACAAAAGGCTGTTGGAGAAAGTGACGGCAAGGATAAATTAGGGTTAGTTTTTTGGTGGAGGTAAAGGCTGTTGGAGGAAGTGTCTCTTATGAAAAGCAATTTACTCTATTGGCGGATTTACTCAAGTAACTTTGTGAACGAGAGTTTATAAAGCTAGCGGATTTGTTCGGGCTCAAATCTTGAACGCGAGTTCAAGTTACCTGGCGTATTTGATAAATACGCCGGTAAGACAACATTTTTTGCGTTGTTATTCTGACGGATTTAAGTTGCCGAGTTTTGTTCCCGGCGTAATTGATAAATCTTGAACGCGAGTTCAAGTGTCCAGCATATTTATTAAATACGCTGGTCTGCTGTCTTATCCGTACCGACAGCTTATTTACAAAAATTACAAAAACACAAAAAAAAAAATGGAAATCAATCATGGAAAAAACAGTTCTTGGATATTCGATTCTGGTGCCACTGACACCATGGCGTTTGAACCATTAGACATCCGGTCAATGACCAATCCTCAAAAAACTCAAATCCATACCGCAAACAACAGAACAATGCAAGTGAGAGGAGGAGGAACAATTGAAATTTACCCAACTATGAACTTATCAAATTGTCTCTATGTTCCATCATTATCACACAAACTGCTCTCAATTAGCCATATTACCAAAGAGCTAAATTGCACGGTACTAATGCATCCTACTTTTTGCCTTCTACAGGATATCCGGACGGGTATGATTATCGGACGTGGTACCGAGCGCCAATGATTATACTATGTGGATGAAGTGACTCAACAGGGTACTGTGATGTTGGCACATGGAACCGAAAACCGGGAAGCTTGGCTATGGCATAGACGTTTGGGACACCCATCCCATGGTTATTCGCACCTTTTGTTTCCAAAACTCTTCCCTTCAAATGGAAAAATAGATTGTGAAACCTGTCTTCGTGCTAAAAGCCATCGACAACCATTTAAACCTAGCAATACGAAAGTTGCTTCACCTTTTTCACTAATCCATTCTGATGTGTGGGATCCTGCTCCTGTGATGGGGGGCAGGGTCTTCGGTACTTTATACTATTCGTGGATGATTGCACTCGCAAGACATGGGTATATTTTTTAAAAAACAAAGCCGAAGTTTACGAAAAATTTATCACGTTTTATGCTATGCTTCAAACTCAATTCCGAACTCAAATCCAAATCCTTCGATCCGACAATGGGGGAGAATTTGTCAATACATCCATGAAACAGTTCTTTAAAACCAAAGGGTTAGTTCATCAAACCTCTTGTTCTCATACCCCCGAACAAAACGGTGTTTCCTAATGGAAAAACCGTATTATTCTTGAAATGACTAGAGCCCTTTTGATCGAATCTCAGGTTCCTAAATCTTTCTAGCCGGAGGCAGTTGCAACCTCCGTGTATCTCCTGAATCGGCTTCCCACAAAAGCTCTTAAATTTAAGACTCTCTTAGATTGTCTGTCTAAGTCTGCCAGTATTCCACATCCCCTTACACTTGAACCTCGAATCTTTGGGTGTACCGCATTTGTTCACATACCCAAAGTCAACCGAAACAAGCTCGGCCCATGTGCTGAGAAATGTGTGTTTGTCGGCTATGGGATCGACCAAATAGGTTACCGGTGTTATAATAAAAAAACTCATCAAATGTTCACCACAATGAACGTTGACTTTCTTGAAACAAAATACTTTTATGACACCCAACTCAGTGGTCAGGGGGAGAATGAATGTATAGACCCTCTGAGTTGGCTAACCCAACTTCCCTCATCTGAAGAAGTAACAACAAAAAATCCTCACAGTACTACGAGTCCTTCAAACACAGCCACACAATCTGCGGAGCACAGTACCACCGAAGAAAGTCCATCCAACGTGATACCTGAGGTAAGAAATACTGAGAACCCTGAATGTCATGCGCCGTCTTGTAACCATGAGACAACAACAGAGCCTACAGAACAGGTTGAACCAAATGTTGAACAGGTTGAAATTGAACCAGTGGTTGAACATGTTGAACCACCAGTTGCAGCAGAGACAACCGAAAGATACTCTCTTCCTCCTAGAGCCAATAGAGGGGTTCCTCCAAAACGGTACTCCCAGAGAGGGAAACCAGAAATTCAAGGTATCATGTAGCTAATATGGTCAACGGGAACTTATCTAACAGTGCGAAAGCATTTGTTACTTCACTATACTCTGAACAAATACCTAATTCCGTAAAGGAAGCTCAAGGTAAGAAGAACTGGGAGCAAGCAATGGAAGTGGAGATGTGTGCTCTTATGAAAAACAACACATGGGAGAAGTGCATTCTTCCTAAAGGAAAGAAATAGTTGGATACCGGTGGGTGTATTCAATCAAATATAAACCAGATGGTTCCATTGGGCGATACAAAGCTCGGCTTGTAGCCAAGGGTTACACTCAGACGTTTGGGATCGATTACTCTGAGAAAATTTCTCCGGTTGCAAAAATGGATACCATCCGAGTTCTCTTCTCCGTAGCAGCCAATAAGGAGTGGCCCCTTCACCAGTTTGATGTTACAAATGCCTTTCTCCATGGAGACCTAACAGAAGAAGTCTACATGGAAGCACCTCCAGGTTTTTCAGGGAGTTTTAAAGAAGGGGAAGTTTGTCGGTTGAAAAAGTCCCTATATGGGCTAAAGCAGTCTCCTCGGGCATGGTTTGGAAAGTTCACTTTGGCCATGAAAGAGTATGGGTATCACCAAAGTAACGCTGATCATACTCTGTTCCTCAAGAGAAGAAACGGCCTTGTAACTTGCTTGATCATATATGTAGACGACATGATTATTACCGGAGATGATATAGAAGAAATAGCACGACTGAAAAGAAATCTGTTTTCAAAGTTTGAAATGAAAGACCTTGGGAATCTCAAGTATTTCCTCGGGATAGAAGTTCTCAGGTCTAAACGGGGAATTTTCATCTGCCAAAAGAAGTATGTCCTTGATCTCCTAGTAGAAACTGGGTTGATTGATTGCAAACCAGCAGATACTCCAATGGTGGTGAACCACAATCTTCACATGGAACTCAATGGAGAACTTGCAGACAAAGAAAGGTATCAACGGCTCATGGGCAAGCTAATTTATCTCTCTCACACTCGCCCTGATATAGCTTATGCTGTTGGAGTGGTGAGTCAGTTCATGCATCAACCTCAAGTTGCTCACATGGAAGCTGCTTAGAGAATTTTAAGATATCTCAAGGGAACTCCAGGCCATGGAAATATTGTTCAAAACAAATGGACATTTAAATGTTGAGCTCTATACTGACGCAGACTGGGCAGGAGACAAGGGAAACCGAAGGTCAACATCAGGATATTTTTCTTTGGTTGGTGGAAACCTCGTTACCTGGAGGAGTAAGAAACAGAAGGTAGTCGCTCTGTCGAGTGCAGAAGCGGAATTTAGAGGTATAGCTCGAGGGTTAAGCGAAGTTCTTTGGATCAGGAAGCTGCTAGAAGACATTGGTTTTTCCCAAAAGGCTCCTAGTAAAGTTATGTGTGACAATACAACTGCAATACAAATCTCAGAAAACCCAGTTCAACATGATCGAACAAAACACGTGGAGGTAGATCGACATTTCATCAAAGAAAAGCTGGAAGAAAGAATCATAGAACTCCCGTATGTTTCGTCAAAAGATCAACTTGCAGATATAATCACAAAAGCCGTCAACAGAAACGCCTTTAGTAGCTGTTTGAGCAAGTTAAGTATTGGTGATCTCACTACTCAACTTGAGGGGTAGTGTCGGAAAGTAAACAATATTTCATAGTGTAAGGGTAAATGTATAAAATGGTGTTCTATATAAACACCTTATTCTGTAACCCTAATTTGGTACAATACATTATCAATCTGATAAGTGGTAACTCTGATTCGCTAGCAAGCTTCTTATATATACTTCTTTAAGGTCTAATCTGATACACACTATGGGTTATCTTTCATTCTTTGTCAAGGTACATGACTACTTTGCTCCATAGTACGTACCAACATGACCTCAAATTCTATAGCTCAAATGCGGGCCGTATGCAGGTATCATTTTTATATTCATTTGTTTTCTTGGTGCTTAAAGTTTCACTTGTTCTTTTTTTTCTGTACCCAACTTCCATCTCCTTGAGCCATACCGTAGCCTACCGAACTGATTGGATTTAATACAGAATGTAGGCTTTCTACAAGACCAACTGCTATAGAATCTGAAGGTCTAATGTTAGTATCAGAAGTTGTGATAAAAAAAAGGGTATGTTCTTTCTTTTCAAGAAAATCTTCAAATTGGTTTCTATTTTGAAATTAATTCTGATCAATTTCAATAAAGTTGATTATGCTGGGGTAATTTATTTACAGACGAATAATGTCAAATGCGGCCCAAAACATATTATCTCATGCTTTCGGCCTGGCGTAACCTTGCTTATAAAGAAGCTTCAACATAAATACCCGGTTAGTAATTTATATTTTCGTTAGAGGTGGTCGGGGTTAGTTGTATAATGGACCGAGATAGGTTCGGATCGAAACGGGTCCGTCCAAGTGGGGTTGAGCTGCAAACAACTTATTTGTAGTATTTTTCTGTTTTATTGTAGATTCTTTGGGTTAGGTTTTAAATGGGCCAAAATGGATTGGTTGAATAACGTGTCTAACCTTCTCTCTTGTGTTGCTTCCCTTGTTGGGTAATGGGTCAACACGGATTATGGTTGTCTTTGTTTCGTACCAGCTAGAACGGGCCAAATTGACCCTCAAAACACTTTTTCACCCTTAAAGATAACTGATATATATTATGAAACTTATTATTATGATTTTATATATGAAATATGCTTAAAGTCACTGGTCGTCGTAACTTTCTTTTCATTATCCAGGTTTTTTTGTCTCTCTCGTTTGATGAAGATCTTAGGAAGCCTAAAACATCGAAGGCAAACAATGAGAAAACAAAAGAGAATTTATAAGATGGGAAGAAGAAACATGGAAATAAAACAAGCATTACCTAATGGTAAAAATAAAATTTAAGCAAGAAATATCGTCAAGGACAAGAGGAGTTACTTTGTTGTTTTTATATGCAAGCATTTACTGAAGTGATTTTTTAAATTTAGGATTAACATCGTCATGTGTTCTTCAGGTCAGGTCAAAGCTAATTACATGGTTGCACCATTTGCACAAGATTTAGATGAAAAAATGAAGATACAAGCTCACACTCTTTTAGGACAATGTTAGTTGTTTAGACCAAAATTTGCCGATCCGATCCTACTGGAAGCTCACTGGAGCGTCTTGATGGCTGCAAGGTGGTATGGCTGCTCTTTCAGATCCTGCTGTCCTAAAACTTTTCAACTTTTATATTACCACATAGTGCATAGGATATGATTATACTACTAAATGGGTCAAAAGAGTGTCCTCTGATTTTTTTTTATCATCAACATGTTTCACTATAATGATGCTACCTCCATTTTATGTTCATTTACATATTGATATATCTATTACATCGAAAAGTAAACAATATGAGCAAGTTAGTGCTTCGGGTGCAGAAGAAGATATGATACATCATGTGCCATTGAAAATGCAGCAATCACTTTTATAAAAGTGTTAGAAACATAAAATTACTTATTTGTCTTATCTCGTCATTATATTTTACAAAGAAGGTAATGAGGTTAATATGAATACACAAGACACTCTCTTGACGTTAACAACGAGGGTTATTTAAGACAATTAACTGAGTCAAATATTAGACACCTATCGGGTTCATGCAGCCCTCCTAACACCACATGATCAACATCTATATGAATATAACCCAATGGTTTTAACACGTCTTTTAAATTATTAGATATTTATTAATATTATTACTAAATTGATGGAGAAAATAACATGTGACGCATTAGATGAACTCATTTATCATAATTAGATGACATGTGACATTAGAAAGACTCTTTTATTATAATTAGTTTAAGTTTATTGAATATAATTAAGTATGATTGATTTAAAAAAAATTAAATTAGAACATATAATATAATATTTCTTATAAAAATAATATGAAAAAAAGAGCACAATAATATGTTCAAAAATTACATATACAAGATTAATATTTGTTACTAATATATATACCTATGTATATGTTATGTTTTATTGTTACTTTATGATCATGTTAATTATTATGAACAAGTATAAAATAAACTAAAATAGAAATTAGTTAAGTTCAAATATATAAAATAAAGAAAGCAAAAAATGCACGGATAATCCCTGTGGTTTGCTCCATTTTCATCTTTAGTCCCTAACTTTCTAAAATTACACATATAGTCCCAAACTTTTGCAATTTCGTTCGTGGATAGTCCATGACGTGGATGAGAGTTAGTTTTTGGTGTTAAGTGAGTGTGAAATGACTGTAATGTCCTTTCTCTCTTCCTCTTTCTCTATTTTTTTGTCTACAAGTTACCAAAAACATTATGAAATTTGAGACCCCTCTATCAACTAACAAACTCAAAAATCTCACCTGAGAGTAAGTCATTCGACAAGTCAAGAGACTCGACCATATTCACCCACCACATCGCCACCATGTATGCTCCGGCAACCGTCGTCACATCGCCGTTGGTTGATGATGTAGACATCGTCATCCCCTCTATCCGAAACCTCGATTTCCTTGAACAATGGAGGCCTTTCTTCCATCCTTACCATCATTGTTCAAGATGAAGATCCATCCATAAAGATCCGAGTACCCGAAGGATACGATTACGAACTGTACAACCGTATTGATATCAATCGGATCCTTGGCCCGAAAGCTTGCTGCATTTTGTTCAAGGATGGCGCTTGTCGATGCTTCTGGTTTCTTGTTTCGAAGAAGAAGTATATCTTCACCATTCATGATGACTGCTTTATAAGCTCTTTGGTTCTCTACATCTTCTCACTACTAGAAAACGAGGTATTTTGTAACAAGTAGTTGCAAAATGGTGGTGGTGGTGGCTAAGAGGTGATGGCGGCTGTGGAGGTGAAGGTGATGGTGATTGTGGTGATGGTTTTTTAAAGGAGAGAGAGAGTAGAGAGAGAAAGGGAGAGAGAGTAAAGAGAGATACGTGGCTGGTATTATATATAATACTGAATTAATTCATTTTGTTTTACTTAAGGACATTATAGTTATAACAACTCTCCCAAAACCCTTAAACATGTCCTATACGTCCTAAAATACACCCCGTATACGAAAACCGGAACATCTTTATATTACTAAAAATCAAATAAAAAAAATATTTAGGGTCACTCACAGGGCGCGACACACTTAGGTTTGTCCGTCGCGGGCCGCGACCCGTTGGCACCAGGCGAGCCCACGTTCCGCCACGTGTCATGATGTGTGTTGAGCCAATACCCTTGAGTCGACAAGCCTAGGACCTACCCTACTTCCATCGCGGGCTGCGAAGGGCTAGCCCCAGGCTGTCGCGAACCGCCTTCGGGAAAGCTATAAAATGAGTCCTTCGGCCTCATTTCTCACCGTTCAGATTTCTTTTCTTTCTCTCTCAATATATAAGCTAAAACTATCGGGTATTATACCCCTAAAAAGCGAAGCTTTGCCTCGTGGTAAGTATTATAACCCCCCGGTTACGTATTAGTTACTCTGCCCTATTGATCTAGAGCTCCGTAACGCATGTCGGGGCTCTGCCTGACTCAGTCGTTGGAGTTCTGTCTTGGGGGTATAGCTAATGTAAATTGGGTTATATTACTAACATGTGTGCATTGCTTAATTTAATAGATTATAACCAGGAAGTCACCAGACAGCAGTAGTATTATCTAAAATAGCAAAGTGAGTCATTCCCCTTTTTGTAAACCTTTTTGTGAGTACATATGCTTTTCGCAAACTGTTTTTATAAAACCTCAATTGTTTTAAAATATAGTTAACACTAATTGAGTATTCGTGATGCTACAATTACTGTCGGTATGTTGGGGGGTTTGTATACATTAATTGTTACTACACTGTGAGTAGTAGCATGACCACAAGTCAGGATTGACAGTACCGTGGGTGGTAATTGAGTAGATATAAACAAATGTAATTGCGGATGCCCTCAATACTGTAAAATGATAAAAGCTTGTTTTGTTTAAACTGGGATGCACTCGCCAATATTTCTTGCTGATAAAACTTTTTAAAATGCGTTTCAGGTAACAAAATGTGAAAGCTAAACAGAAGGCAGCCGGAGAGTACTGAAGGCTTGGAAAAGTGGCTATAAAAGTTACCTAAACAAAAAAGAAGTTTTATTTCAATAAAATATGGTTTATCCCTATAAACATATTATAAATGGAAACTTGGGTTTTCCCATGTATTTGTTATTTATAAAATGAGGTGTTTTACTCTGATAAACTATTTTCTAACTACGGTACTGATGTAAATTTCGGCTGCCAAATTAATAAACACCGATACCACCAGCTCTGCGAGCTCGCGGCCGCCCGCCTCCCGGGGCAGGGGTCGGGGGTTGCGACAATAGTCATTTTACACCAACTTAATTGATAAAACTAACCTCCATCCACGCCGGGTACTATTCGGTAACGAAAATTGAAAAGTTAGAGACTATAGATGTAATTTTAGAAAGTTAGTGACTAAAGATGAAAAAAAGCCAAATCACATGAACTATCTGGGTCCATCATCTTCCTCCTTAACCTTCACATCTCTCTTTTTCTACCGGTATAAAAATAAAAATAATAGGAAATGGGAAGCAAATGAAATGAAATTTGTAAAAAGAAATAAAAAAAAATGGAAACAGCCCATGATGATCAGGATGGGACCAAGATCTCCTAAAAAAACCCAAAACCTGTTACCAAAACCCCAGTGGATAGTCTTATAATTGAGTTTAATATGATGATGTAATATTGTAACTTCGGGTTACAGTTGCTTGCTTGCTGGTTCGATTTTCTATTTTTAATAGAAGTTTTGCGGTTCAAAGAAAAATGTTGGCGGACTGTGACTTGTTGTGCGAATTTCTTAGTAATATTTTGTTTGGATCTCATGATCAAAATTCTTGTTCAACACTGAAAATGACATATTGACATATTCTATTGTCAACTTTTTGACTAAGAATTTTGCAAAAATAAAATATAACAGATCACAATTTCATTAAAATCTTTCCTTAAAAAACCCTATTTAGGGGGGGACCTATCAATTATCAAATCTCGTAATGTCAAAAAAATTTAAAACTAACTTTTAGGTATAAAACACTAGCCGCGCATTACCCTTGCCATAAACTCTTTTTTTCTTCTCTTTTAATTTTTAAAGTTAAATATTAGGTAAAATTAAACTTCATTAAAATAAAAAAACATAAGTAAAACTAAAAGAAATACCGAAATAAAAAATATCACTTTTTTTTAAAATAAATAAAAAACTACAAATCCAGTAAATAGCTCGTCGACCAACCATATTTTCCGGCAATTTCTTGTTTGTGGGCTATAAAGATTTTTTGCACTTCCGCGGTCATTACCACGACTAATGGTTACTTAACTGAAATAATACCACAAAGGCTTCCGAGCTCAAAACCAGCCAACTTATCCGCACATAATAGACTGAAATAGATTTCATCCCCAACTATCATACCCAGTAACCAAGCATGATTTTCACTCGATTTAAATAAACATTTAAATAAAGTAAAAGGGGTCGTAAAAACCAAAGTGTCCGAAAGTAAATCTCCGACTACACGTGTCCTGAATTTGGTAAGACACTAGGCGTTAAACGTTATGACACGTTGGTGGGTGGTTATCCACAAGGCGCTCCAATATATATATATATATATATATATATATATATATATATATATATATAGGGGATGGTTCAAATGAAAACTACTTTTATTGTGAAAACTCGAAAACTAACTAAAAAAAGCCTAAAAAACACACAAAAATTTTTTTTTTTTCAATTTTTTTATAAATTTCGCTGGTTTTTATATATGAAAAAAAAATTTCAAAAAAAAAAAAAAAAATTTTTTTTTGTTGTACTGCACATGTGTAGTACACTAATACGGAAAGCCTAAACCACTTAACCCACCCCCCAAAAACTTAAACCCCCCACCCCCACCCCCCAAAAACCTAAATTCATCCTCCCACCAAAAGCCTAACCCCCCACCCCCCCAAAACCTAAACCCCCCACCCTCCCGAAAACCAAAAACTAAACCCTAAACATAAACCCGAAAAAAAACCTAAACCCCCCACCCCCACCCCCCCAAAAACCTAAACCCCCCTCCCCCCACACCCAAAAAGCTAATCCTAATCCTAAACCTCCAAAAAAAACTAACCCTAAAAGCTAAACTAGACTCAAAAAGCTAATTTTAAGCATGTAATGCAATCGTAGTACATGTTATATTGCACATGTGCACTACTATAATAATAGTATTGAAAACAAGACGACACCATAAATCTTTTTTTATGTCATAAAAAATATGCTCGAATATACTTGAATGAAAGATACAAAAATTTGTGATCTTATGGTGCCATTTTTGTTTTAAAATGATAACGTATGGAGAAATGGGAAATGTTTAAAAAGTTATATAATTTTTTTTCCAATTTTACCCCTCCTTCATTAAAAGTCTCCCCCCCCCCCCCCCCCTCCTTTTTAGTGGTTTTTAATTAGTTTTCGAGTTTTCACAATAACTAGTGGTTTTCATTTGAACCTTCCCCTATATATATATATAGGGCTAGGATCATTTCAGAACCATAAATATTTACAGAACTCGCAGAACTCCTAATAAACAATCTTCTTATTTATATATTTTTATGTTTAGGATAATTTTATCATTTGTTATGTGTATTTTTACGACTACATACATGTTAAGAGTAATTTTATCACTTTTTATATGTAATTTTATAATTACACATATGTAAACTAGTTTTTTTTTTACATATATGTAATTAGTTAAGACACATATGTATAATTTTGGCAATTAAACATATGTAAACTACTTTTAAAATGTATGTAATCAAAGAAATACATATAATAGATGATAAAAAGATTCTAAATATAAAAACTTATATATAAAATGATTGTTTATTAGGAGTTCTGAAAGTTCTGTAGTTATTTAGAGTTCTGAAATGAACTCAGCCCTCCCTATATATATATATATATAGAGAGAGAGAGTGAGAAAGTATAATGTACTTCACGGCTTAACCTACATAACGTACGCGACCAATTCACGCTAGTGCATTTGAAAATGACGCACGTTTATAAACTCAACTATGATCAAAATCAACGATGAATTTTGAAATTTTACTCTGTTATATATAACCGTACTCTGTTCTACGGAACGATGATCAAAATATAACGATGTTTCTGCATACTCTGTTCGAAAGTCGAATATGGAAATATAGGTGGAGGGAGAGGTGGTTTCGATTTCATCGAGTAGGTGTTGCCTGATGAAATCGAATGCGGATAGTTCGTCGTTCATGTCCATTGCTGAAACCAGGTTGGAGGTTGAAGATGATAATGATGAAGGTAATCACGCATGTTATAAGGAAAATTCACGCAAGTTAATTTGATCATCATGCGTGATAAGTGCTACATGCGTGATTAATTATCCATGCGTGATAAGTTGATCTGACGGTCAGTTTCGTCGCGTACGTGAAGTACGATTACTCGTAATGTATGTTAACCGCTCTATATATATATATACTAGTCGTTTACCCGCGCAATGCGGCGGGAAACATATCACTTAGGTTGGTGAGTTTAGGGCTATGTAGTACGACGGCGACCATTTACAATGTGTTACTCGCCTTCTGTTAGTTTATCAATCCGCTCGGGATATATTGTACAGTGGCAAAACTTGAACGAAAATTCATGAGAGGTGGGCTCTCAAAATCCAAATTAGCGGGCTGGACTCTTAAAATCCAATATATTACACTACAAAATAAAAATTTGAAAATTTTGGTAAAACTAACACTACAATACGAAAAGGGGACGCCTCTTCCCCCAATGAAGTTTTAGCTCTTCTATATTGAAAACAAACAAAATCTTGTAAAAGCGCATCTATGATTTTATGATATAAAATAAACTAGTTGATTTTCGGCTCGCGCGTTGCGACGGGGACCCAATTATTACAAAAGGCGTGTCAGCAACGGCAAACAGATACCAAATATCAAAACATAAATAAAAAAGACGTGGTAAGGATAGTCACTCCGTCCAAAAAAATCGATTTTAAATAACCTAATATATAATAATAGGACCCACACGTCCTAAACGTTGGAAATTCGGTTGTTTTCAGTTCAGTTATTACGGTGCTACCACGTTAAAATATGGATGAGCTCGGTACCGGTAACGGTACCGAAAGTACCGATCCGGAAAATCATCGAAATTAGGTACCGGCACCGAAAATGCTCGGTACAATACGGTATGGTATGGTATTTGAAGATAAAAATCAATAAATACAGGTATGGTGCTAGACCGGTGTCGAACCGAAAGTAACGATTCTGAAAACGCCAAAAGGTGGGTACCAAATTGGTACCCGAAATAATTTGGTATAGTAAATTTGGTACCAATATGATACCAGTTTGATTACAGGATTTGATACGATTTGCTCATCGAATTTCTAAATATCCAAGTTAATTTTACATGCTACAATTCATTCATTACAGAAAAAAAAAACAAAAAAGAAAGCAAAATAAGTTGTTGTGTATATAAAACCTCATTCAAACGAAATACAATTTACATACTGTGTGTATGAAACATAATCTAAATGGTGCAATTACTTGCATTGATGCGTTGCTACAGGATTTGATGAGCTCGGTACCAATCGGTACCGAAAATACCGTTAACGAAATCCTCAAAAGTGGGTACCGGTATCGAATATACCTGGTATAGTACGATTCATTACCAGTCGGTACTGGTACGGCACCAGTATTTGAGGGTAAAAACCAGTGAATACCGGTGCTGAACCGGTACTAAAAATACACCGGTTTGGTAAATCGGGTACCGGTAGCCGATACCATTTGCTCATCTGTTAGTGATGTTACTATTCATTCCATTCTAATTTTAATATATAGGTAATTCTATACAAACACATCAATGAGTAATTTTATTACTTCATGTATGCCAAAATCCTGCCAGGTTACATAGCATCACTTAATGAAACAAATAAACCAATCTGCAACAAGTGATATGATTGAAGCATCATTAATTACTATTTGACCGTAACAATTTCACATTAAATAAGTTTTGGGACAGAGCTCAAGCTTAGTTGTACTCCTAAGACCATGTGTAGTGGTAAATCAAAATAATGCCCCAACCATGGGGCATTATTCGACACGTGTCATCCCAGTCAGCATGGGGCATTATAGCATAAAGTGGTGTAGTGGGGCATTATTCCAATAATGCCCAAATAATACCCCTTTCAAAAAAAAAAAAAAAAAAAAAAAAACACATATTAGTTTCTCATTGGCTGGGACAAAGAGAATGTTGCTACTCCCTTTGCAAAAGTGTGGGGCATTAATTAACTCGTCAGACATTGGCACTCTCATTGGCCACATGCACTCCAAGTCAACATTCCCCTTTTGCATGTTCAGCGTTTTAATAACAACGCCAACATCCATTTTATTTGAAAATAACGCCGGCTAACGCCGGGTGTAGTGGGGGGAGGGGCGTTTTAGGGCGTTTTTTTTTTTCAATTTAAAAAAAAAAAAAACGCCCCACTACGGGTGCTCTAACAATGCTAACACACATAAACCTCATTCAATAAATTTAACTTCTAAAAATTTTTATTATCCTATGCAATCATTTTATTTAGTAAGTTTAAAAAGATTTGGTTGTATTTCATAGTGATATCCAACATTTATTAAAAGTTTTGTAGTTCAACTTCACTTTATTAGACCGTCTTGCAAATGGTACTGGGTACCGGTTCAGAACCGGTACCAAACCGATACAGAATTTCAAGAACCGAGTTGATTTTTGGTATTGATTCGGTACCAACATTTAGAACGGTGCCAGGTGGCTGTTGAAATATTGTTTCTCTTCTGCTGCTCTACTCCCATGAACCGCCATATTCTTTGTTTACATGATAGATATAAGAATCTGGAAGTACAAATACAACCCCGGGTAAACCTGTTCATGGAAGAATGAGCTTATATCAATCAATAGCAAACAGCGTCATCAGTTGTCAAAGGAAAAAGAAACTACACTTTTGAACTGCTCTGAAACTTCCTCTGACACCTCGACCTGAAATCCGTTGTATGTAGTTGTGCTACACGCATAGATTTTCTTCTTAGCTTCTTCCACACTAAAATTATAAAATGTTAGAGTCAAACAACCGATCAGTAAATCACAATACTTTCTTTTACAGTATTACCACAATACTGAAGCACTGTTAAAAACTGAACTTGTTGGATCGTGTTCGTGACCCTAAAAGTCAGTTAAGGCAGTTCATCTTCGTTTACAAAGGCGGAACAGAGTAAACCAAGTCACAACAGCTTTGTTCTTTTCAATTCTTTTCAATTAATGCTTTACTGAGTCTTTACAATCAATTTTAACAAAAATCCGGCAGCACCTCGACTTACACACAAACTCTAAAGACCTATCGCTTCAAATGACACACATCCCCTATTTATAGACAGATGGGTTTCGCTTGAACAAGACACCGATTGCATTCAAGCGAACTCACATGATCAGCTTTCGCTTGAATGAGTAACATGTTGTTTCAAGCGAACTCATAAGACGTTGGTTTCGCTTGAACTTCACTAAGACACCTACAAGCGAACTCACCTATTTACACATATACAAACCCTAAATACATCCTATCTAGATCTAAGACTTGATTAAGATATAGTCAGCAGACATTCAGTGCACCAACAGACTCCCCCTTGGATGTTGACGAAGTCTTCAGCGTCAAGTCTTTAGTCTTAGTCTCTTTCCAAATTATCTTGACATTGTAAAAACTTTCTCTTCACAGGTTCAGGAACTCAATCTAGCTCCATCTTCAATCTCCCCTTTACCTGTTGATCCAGAAATCTGACTCCCCCTTTCGCATACTCCCCCTCTCGAAATACTGGAATTTGAATTCTGGTTCAAAACTCTGACTTTTCATTGCCATGAGGATTCCTGTTACCTTCACAATCTCTACCTAAAAAATAAGATATATGACAATAATAGATTCAATCCAAAACTTACCTTTTAACCTTCAGTGTTAGAAATCCACTTAAATATTCAGGTCCAAATTAATGACCCTGATTACTCAATTAATCTACCAAGTCCAACTTAATGACCTTGGTTGATCAGAGACAATTCACACTGACATTTTGTTCAACATATTCAAACATTTTCTGAAAATTTACAAGTTTCAAATTAATGAACGTGCTTTAACTTTCCAACTTTCTCAAACTTATCATGTTTTAGCTCCAAACTCATCATCCAGTCCAGAAATCTCCTGCATATGCTTTCAACTTTCGAATCCGAATATCAACTCTCCACTTTGGTTTGTCAAAAATAAAGTAGAAATGTAAAATCTTTTTGGATTTTGAATAAAGTTTCTAAACTAGAAATGAAATACATAACTAAAATGCAATAAAAGTAAACTATTTACAAACATATTTTTGGTGAGCGTGTTAGGGAATCATATCAGCTATTCGACAAGTCACAAGTACCGTTAAGCTTCAATTACATATTCAGAATTAAACAATTCGTTTAGATTGTCGATATACTGATCCACTTAAATTCTCACACAATTTTCAATCTGTCCAGGATACGGATTTAGTGTTTTAGAAACTTAAACTTATACGTGTGTCCCACCTCTTGAATATACTCCCGTATCCAGATCCCAATATTCAGTCTTACAGGTGAGTATACTACAAATGATATCTGTAAAGGGTTAATAAATTATGAAGAATCATGAGAGCTCAGGTCAGAACTACCGTTCAGCAGAGAGATCATGACTCAACTTTTGGGTGTGTCCCCTTTAGAGGATCTTTTTTACAACAGCATTGCTAAGCAATTTTATTGTCTTATCATATATGCTGAGGGTGATGCTATGTTTCAAGCATAGCAGAAAATATTATTCGGGGACTAGGTCAGAACTTCCATTCAGCAGAAGTCCCGGAATAATACCCCAGATATAACTGAGTATAAAAACCTAGTATATCAGAAAAAGGAATCTTTCAAACGAGATTTCAGGGGTTACCTATATATCCAAGTAGTGTTCCCCACGAAATAAGTAAGTAAAGATTTAGGTTTATATCCCGAACAAACCTACTAAATGTGTAAAAACCTATCGGCATATCATCAGGGAGACTGTTTAACGCATTTAAACATTCCATTTCTTTAGCATACCATAACTGTCAAGCCGATGTACTATCATTTTCCCTTTTTACACAAGCTCTTTTCTGGTTTTCTATTGTTTTTGGATTTTGAAAAATATCTCATGTTTTTGTATTTTTGTCATTTTTTTATTGTTTTTGTATTTTCTGAAAATATTACCCTATACCTCCCCCTAAATACCAAAACAGGTAAAAAATCGACAAACCATTGCAGATTGCTTCTCAACATCATCTACAATGTCTCCTTCATCAACGCCAAGAATCTCCTCCAACACCGATAAAAGCTTCATACCATTCAGCTTTAGCAAATACTGAAAACGTGTTTTATCAAATGCTTTGGTATGCAAATCAGCTTTTTGATCGTCAGTGTGGATTTTCTCAATTCGTATCAACTTCTTCTCGAAACAATCTCGGATGAAGTGATGACGAATTTCAATGTGTTTGGTTTTAGCGTGATGAACTGGATTTTTAGTAATTTCAATCGCTGCCTCATTATCAACAAAGATAGGGGCGTTTAGAAATTACATACCGTAGTCGCGCATCTGTTGCTGGATCCACAAGATCTGTGAGCAGCAACTACTAGCAAATACATACTCCGCTTCACATGTGGATAAAGCCACAGAGGTTTGCTTTTTGCATTGCCAGGTGACCAATCGTGATCCAAAGAACTGACACCCTGCTGTTGTTGATTTAGCATTAACTTTGCAGCATCCGAAATCGGAATTAGAATAACCTTCGAGCATGAAATCGCCTTCTCTTGGATGCCACAACCCCAATGATGGAGTTCCTTTCAGGTAGGGTAATATCCTTTTCACAATCACCATATGCGAAGCTCTCGGGTTAGATTGGAATCTTGCTGCGAGGCAGGTTGGGTACATGATATCGGGTCTTGAAGCTGTCAAATACATCAGCGATCCGATCATGGAACGATACATCGTTTCATCTACCTTCTCTCCGGTGAGATCAGGGTTTATCCCATGATTCGTTGCTAATGGGGTGGAAGCTTGAGTAGAATCTGACATCCCGAATTTCTCCAAGATATCATGAACGTACTTCGTTTGATGTATGAAAATTCCTTTGGGTAGTTGATCAACCTGAAGTCCCAAAAAGAATTTCATCTCACCCATTGATGACATTTCGAATTTCTGCTTCATAACTCGTTCGAAATCTTTTCACAAATTTTCATTTGTTGACCAAAATATGATGTCATCTACGTATATTTGAACTATCAGAAGATGTCCGTCGACCTCTTTGGTGAAGAGAGTGGCATCCACTTTTCCATGAATAAAAATGTTGGCTAGTAGGTGTTGAGACAATGTCTCATACCAAGCTCTCGGGGCCTGGTGTAAACCATACAGCGCTTTGTCCAGCAAGTAGACCTTGTCTTTGTGGATTGGATCGGTGAAGCCCGGTGGCTGACCGACATATACCTCCTCTTTTACCTTCCCATATAGAAAAGCCGATTTAACATCTAACTGATAAACTTTGAAGTTTTTCCAAGATGCAAATGCCAGGAAGATTCTGATCGCTTCAAGTCGAGCAACCGGAGCATACACTTCAGTGAAATCTATCCCCTCTTGCTGACTGAAACCCTGGACTACGAGTCGAGCTTTGTTACGAACCACAACTCCTCTATCGTCTCTCTTACACTTGAACATCCATTTGGTGTTTATCTTCCTCTGATCATCAGGTAAGTCTACTAACTTCCATACACCTAACTTCTCAAACTGACTCAACTTTTCTTGCATGGCATTGACCCAAGAATCTTCAGTTAGCGCCTCTTTGTATGTTCGCGGTTCGATCTGCGAAATAAAACAACTTAGTGAAAACTCAGTTTGTAAAGGTTGTTAGTGCAGTATGTCTATCGCCTCCGTCATCTCAAGATCGTAGCTGAAACTGATTAAGTCTAGCTTTATATTGTAATATTAGATAGAAAAGGCAAGGTGGCATTATTGTAAATAAGGGGAACTCTCCTTATAAGCCTTGGCCTATAAATAGGAGCCTTAGGGTTTCATTTAGGAACTTTTTCCATTTTGCAACTTTGGAGCTTTGAAGGTTAGAGAGAGAAACTAGAGAGAGAAAGTTGTAAAGGTGATTCGTGGTGCTTGTTCTTGTCGAATCTTCAATAGAATCACAGTTATATTACTGTTCGTGTGTTCGGTTCTGATCGTGCACGGATTCCGCACGTCGCACGAGTCGATACGCAATCGAAACGGATTCAAACCGGGACCTAATAAGTGGTATCAGAGCAGGAGCTCGATTGCACGGATCTATCACACTATTTCGCTCGAGAAAACATCAGATTCAGATCTCAATTCGCATCAGATTCGATCAATTTCTTCACTTTTACATCTTTTCACGTTTTCAACAGAAAATCGACAAATTAATCGAGTTTTAACGATTCAAAATTAATGATTTTTGGATATGATATGCGAAATCAGTTAATCTAAAAGCCTATAAAGTTTCAAATCATAACTCTAAGTCATTTGTGAGAAAATTAGATTTTTGTGGTTCGAAAATGTTGAATAATGTTGCTGCTGTTGATGTTCACCGCACGGATTGCAATCCGTGCGGATAACATATCCGGGTTGACTATTGTTGACTAGCTCACCCGCACGGACAATCAATCTTTTCACTCGTGCGGATAAGTCATCTTCATGTGCACTTCATTAATTAGTTTGACTTGTAGACTCTGCCACCCGCACGGATAGCATTTTTAATCCGTGTCATTGCACCTCACTCAACCGACCCACACTTTGTCAATATTTTCAGCTTGTCAGTCAACATATTCGGTGAGCATGTGAAACATTAAATTCAATCGGTGCATTTAATTTCACGAGAATCTGATTAAAAGTCTGATAGCCCATGTGCTAGTGCATGTGAAGTTGATATTGAAAAATTATCACGTGATCATCTTTGCCCAAGAATAGTTGTCTGTATTACATGTGAACAATTGCACGTGATTTGCCATCTGTATGCATATAAATTGATTGTCGGCCACTGAATTCATTAAGAGATTGCATGTGCTTTGATTCATATTTCATATTTCAATAAGCACGTGACTATGTTAATTTTTGCTGTTGATGTTCACCGGGCGGATCATCACCCGTACGGATAGCACCCACCCGTGCGGATAGCATCATTTCCCACCCGCACGGATTACTTTCAGCCATCCGTGTTGACTTGTTGACTTGCCACTCGCACGGACAACTTGTCCGCGCGGATAACATCATCACCCGTGCGGATAACATAGAAGAATATCTGTGCGGATTACTATCCGAGCGGATTACCATCCGAGCGGATAGCAATCCGAATTGTGTTATCACCCGTGAGTGTCACTTAGTCAACTTGGTCAGTGTGTTTTAATTGTGGTCATCAGATTTCATGTGATAAAGTAATCCTTGCATGTGATTCATTAATTGCATTCGGTGATCTAGTCAGCAAGCTTTAATTGAAAATATCAGATTTTCACGAGATTCATAGATAATGTCAGATTGCATGTGAAATATTAATTGAAGGATGGACATTGATTGTTGTTTGCATGAAAATTAATAGTGCATATGGCATATCAACTTTGCACTTGATTTGTTCAACTTTGTCGAGTTTGTGTATATCATTATAGGTGTCAATTTGTATTGTCTGCCACTTAATCAGATTCTCACGTGAAGGTTATTGTCTTGTTGCAAGAGAGTTTGAAGTTCATTAATTGTGGTCAAAAGGTCAACAAGAAATCCGGACGAATCATCATCCGGATCACTTTCATCCGCACGGATTACGTTCATCCGGACGGATCACCTTTAGTCACACGGATCCCTACTCGCACGGATCACACCATACGGATTACCACTCGTCCGGATCACTACTCGTGCGGATAACTCAGCCATCCGGATCACCGTCCGGACGAATCACCATCCGGATCTCCATCCGTTTGAAGACGTCCATCCGAGTGGGCTGATCTCATCCGATTGGACCAACATCATCTGATTGACTATTGATCCCTCCGAACGGACCAAATTCTTTTACGATCGTTTGACAAATTTGATTAAACTCATTGTGTTTATTTGTTCGTATTCAGGTGATTAAAGATTTACAAGGGGCGAATATCAAGAAGAAGATTTAAAATGTCAGGAGAAAGTGCTCATGATAGATGGTAGAGAAGAGACAGTGCGAAATGGGAGATTAGCAAGTTGAATGAACCATTTAAGGAAGCAAAAAGATCCAAAAGATGGAATGATGAACTGGAATGTTATATGGATCCACAGGGTAATCCAGTGGTTGACCCTTCAAAAGTGGATTTTGAGGCAGTAACAAATTTGTTTCCAAGAGAGGGCACTTTCAACACAAGAAGGCTTTCTGATAAAAGTTACTTGCCGGATTTAATGAACAAGATAAAAGAAGTTTTTGAAGCAAGTCTACCAAAGGTAGTGGAAATGAAGAAGAGAAAAGAAGAAGAGTTGAAAAAGCTAGTTGAAGAAGTGAAGATTACTGCAAAGCTTGCTGCTGAGGAGGAGCAGAAGATTGAAGAAGAACGGAAAGAAAAAGAAGAAGAAGAAGAAGAGCAGAACAAAGAGGAAGGTCAAAAAGCTCTGACAGACGAAATGGTGCTGAAAGAGACAGAGGTAAATGAATCTTCTGATCTATCAAATGTTGAAATTGTTGACAAAAATGAGAATAAATGCAGGAATTGCATAGAAATGTGCAAAGCCTGTATTGAAAAAGATGAAACAATCAAAACAAAAGATATTGAAACAAGCAAACTTGAAAATATTTTCAAAACAAAATGTAAAGAAATGATTGAAAAAGAAGAAATTTTGAAATTAAAAGTCGAAAAGCTAACACAGAAATGTCTTGGTCTTGAAGAAGAAAATAAGATTTTGAAAGAAAAGTGTACTGCTAAATGTGTTGATTGTGTTGAAAAAGAATCGAAATTTCAAGATTTACAAAAACAGTATGATTCTTTAAAGTGGTCGAGTCAGAGAGTACAAGAAGCTTATGATACTTTGAAGAGCCAAGTCAAAAGTTTTGATCAAAGATTGTCAGAAACTTTAGTCACTAAAGAAATGTATGAAAGAAAGTTTAAAGAAAAGCAAATTGAATTAAACAAATGTGTTGATGAAATTGCTAATCTTAAACAAGTCTTGGCTGAAAAAGAAAAGGTTGTTACAAAACTTCAAAGTTATCATAACTCTTCGTACATTCTTGAACGCATTTTAAACATCACACCAGATGACAAAGATACTGGCAATTGCAAAAAGGGTATTGGTTCAGAGTTTCATCAGGTACCACCACCATTGAGAAACAATTATACTTTTTATGATGAGGAAAAGGTGGCAAAGGGTTTGAACATAGCTGACCAGTTACCTGAAAGTATCGATGTGACTTACTCCAAATCTGATGATGCTAATGATTCAGAGGTGGTAAGTAAGGTTGTTGAAAGCGTTTTGAAAGATGAGTCTACAAAAGGTAAGTCTGAATCACAGGATGAAGATGAAGGAAATTTTCATGATAGTTATCTAAAAAACACAAAATCCGAGAAAAATTTGGATGATGATTCAAAGGGATTGGTCTATACCATGATTGGATTGGACAAACTATTCTTAGATGTTGTATTCCCGATTCAGAATGTGATTTCAGAGAAGGTCGATAAAGTTTTCAAAATGGTTGAGATTGAGAAGTCGGAAATTTCAAAGTTTGTTGGTAAAAGTCACAAAACTTTTTATAATAAACCTGGTTTCAAGAAGAAAAACATGAAGGCTGGGTTGGGTTATAAAAGGAAACAAAATTGGAAGAAAAATGAAGTGCCAAATTCTCAGGCAAAGATGAGTTTTGTTCAAGGAAAAAGATTTGAAGAAGAGGAAAAACTCAAATTTAGACAACAGTCTAATGAAGAGTTTTGTGCTCAAAAGAAAAGGCAACAACAACAGGCCAAGGATGTTTCAAAGAAAGTGTGTTTTAAATGTGATCAAATTGGACATGTAGCACGAAAGTGTCCAAATCCAAAGTCTGTTGATGTTGACAAAAGGACGCCTGAAAATATTGAGAAACAAAAATCTGAGGGTGTGAATCAAAGGTCAGCTAAATTTGATTCAAAACAAACTTGGAGGTACAACATAAACAAGTTTGCTTCGAATCAAACTTGGAAACCAAAACAGACTAGGTCTGATTCAAAACAAACACACATTTCTCACACACCCAGATTCAGAACAACACAAAGTTGGAAAACAACTGTTGATATGACAAAACCCCAAGAGTTTTGGAAACCAAAAGTTGTTGTTCAAAAACAAAATGATCAAAAAGAATCACATTTTTACAAAAGAGGTACTCCGAAAGGTCAAACATGGAGTGTTAAGAAACAAGCGACTTTGATAAAAGATGAAAAGGTCGAAGTCAAAGATGAAAACGTTTTTGTGAATAATGACAAAGAATTTCCAAAGTTGAATGAAGTTTATTGTGTTGGAATGCCTAAGGTTCAACAGACCTGGGCTAAATTGTTTAAGTAATCAAGTAGTTTGAATGTGCAGGTGCTCAACAAAACCGAAGATTGTGAGAATGGAAGTTGGGGCAGCCTGGCACAGGAAGAGGCTGCTGGACCCTGGTTTGGTTGAACAGGGAGTTTAACATTTTCTGTACATAAATAAACAATATTTTCAAAAACCCTAAAAATTGAAAAACTTAAAAACCAAAAATATGTTTGTTTTTATTTTTTGTCAAAAATTCTAAAATCCAAAAATATGTTGCTTGAATACGCCGAAACCCTCACGGCTGAACAAACATGATTACTTTCACAAGATTGAAAAACGGTTTTCAAACTGTCGAAAATCAATGAGTTGTAAATCATGGGGGTACGTTATATTTTTCTGCAAATCAGTGCATGTGAAGCAGAAAATGGATGGCGAGACGAAACTATCAGTATCGGTTTGTCAAATTTTCTTTTAATGGTTTTGCATTTTAGGGGGAGTAAGAAATTGTCAGAAAATCCAAAAACATTAGAAAATTTGGAAAAGCCAAAAAACATGATAAAAAAATTCAAAATTGAGTTTTTGTGTAAAAAGAGGAAATGATAGTACATCAGTAGACAGCTACAGTATGCTAAAGAAATGTAATGATTAAATAGTGTTAAACAGTCTCACTGATGATATGCCGATAGATTTTTTATACATTTAGTAAACTTTTTCGGGATATAAACCTAAATTCAAACTTGCTTATTTCGTGGGGAACACTACTTGGATATATAGGTAACCCCTGAAATCTCGTTTGATAGGTCCCTCTTTCTGAGATACTAGGTCTTTATGCTTAGTGATATCTGGGGTATTATCCCGCGACTTCTGATTTTGCGGAAGCAATGGCCTAGTCCCCGGAGAATACTTTCTGCTTGCTTGAAATACAGCGCAGCCCTCAGCAAATTGATGAAACAATAAAATTGATAGTCATTGCTGTTGTAATTCAAAAGATCCTCTAAAGGGGACACACCTAAAGTCAAACCAAGCTCTCTGCTGAACGGAAGTTCTGACCTGAGCTATCATGGTTTCATAATTTATTCCCCTTACAGATTTCATCTAGGTATACTCACCTGTAAGACTGAATATTGGGATCTGGATATGGGAGTATATTCAAGAGGTGGGACACATGAATGAGTTTAAGTTCATAAAACACCTAATTAGTATCCTGAATCAGTTGAACTTTGTATGAAAATTTAAGTGGATCAGTATATCGACAATCTAAGTGAATTGTTTAATTCTTAATGTGTAACTAAGCTCAACGGTACTTGTGACTTGTCAAAAACTGATATGATCCTCTTATGCATACTCAAACAAAAATATTGTATGTAAATATGTTTGTAAATATTTCGTTACTGCTTTATATTTTCAGAAAAATACAAAAAGATTTTTGATTCTGTTTTATTTTCGACAACCGATGTCTGAGTGCTAAGTTTCAAAATCTAAGTATGCTGATTGTGTTTCTGAAAATAAAACAAGTTCATTAATTTGAAACTTGAAGTTTTATAATCAAAAGTCAAAAACAGTTTGTGATATCTCCAAGGTCATTAAGTTGGACTTGGATGATTAACCGTGAAGGATTTGGATGCTTAAATTGTTAAAATCTTTAAAAGAGCTAGTTTCCGATCCGGTTCGTTGAAACTGCCAAATCCATGAAGCTTGTTGATAGGGGGAGAGTATCAAGTATTCCTGGATATATTTCATATTATTATATCTTAGTCCCAGGATCTTGATTTAGAAAGTTTAATAGAGCCAGGTTACGATACCTGGACAATCGAAAATGCTTTCATTGTAAAATATTTTAGCAAAAGTTGAGAGAGCCAGGTTTTCAATCCTGGAAGTTCAAATGTTTTACTTATAAATGTTTGAGGATTGCAGATTCCAGACTACGATCCCGATAGCCGAGTCTAAGGGGGATTCTGAATCAACGCAAGGGGAAGCGTGCATAGGAGCCAGGATTCTTTCCCGGAAGAGCTTGTAACCGAAAAGCCAGGTGTCGATCCCAAAGCACGGAAGCTTGACAAAAGGGGGAGCCTGAAGAGTTTACCGAAAGGAAGAAGCTGAAGACAGATCCACGGGGATTCTGTTCGAGCTAGAGAGAGAGAGAAAGACCAGAAGCTACGAGTCTGACTAAATGTTTGAGATTGACTGCGGCAATATCCAAGGGGGAGTCTGTTAGTGCAGTATGTCTATCGCCTCCGTCATCTCAAGATCGTAGCTGAAACTGATTAAGTCTAGCTTTATATTGTAATATTAGATAGAAAAGGCAAGGTAGCATTATTGTAAATAAGGGGAACTCTCCTTATAAGCCTTGGCCTATAAATAGGAGCCTTAGGGTTTCATTTAGGAACTTTTGCCATTTTGCAACTTTGGAGCTTTGAAGGTTAGAGAGAGAAACTAGAGAGAGAAAGTTGTAAAGGTGATTCGTGGTGCTTGTTATTGTCGAATCTTCAATAGAATCACAATTATATTACTGTTCGTGTGTTCGGTTCTGATCGTGCACGGATTCCGCATGTCGCACGAGTTGATACGCAATCGAAACGGATTCAAACCGGGACCTAACAAAGGTGCTACTGTAGAATAAAAACAAGTAAGGCCTTGGTCAATTTGACGTCTAGTGCGAACGCCTGTTTGCAATTCTCCAATGATCAGCTCCTCTGGATGGTATGAAAGAGTTCGTGGCATCACTTCGCCTGAAACATCTACATCGCCTTCCAGATTAGTAACATTCTGATTTGCACCTTGTTCACTGACAGGGTTTGTTTGACTTGGAATCTGACTTTGCTCCCCCTCAGAATCTGAATCACCACGATCAAATACTGGCATGTTCTCAGATTCTTGATTATCATTCTGTGCCGACTGATTATCTTGAGCAACTTCATTTTGTTGGACATCATCATGTTCACCAGCATTACTTGGACCTGCTTCATCATCATTTGAAAGTTTGTCGTGGTCGTGAATAATACTCGGCTAGGAACCTTTCCTGAGATGACTCATACTCCCTCAGAATATCCAACTCATCAAAGAAATCTTCTTCTTCTTCTGGTTCTTCAATCATGTCAAACGAATCCCACAACTTGTCATAATGATAACGCCATGAATCTCCAGGATATTGCGGCGGCATTGTATAACCTTGACATTCAACATTTGGAGCTTCAATTATCCGCTTCAGACTTGGAACGAAGACTCGTCGTAACGGACTTGCATAACCAATGAATATCCCTTCAATACTCTTCGGTCCAAACTTTCCAAAAGGCTCTAGAATAGTACAGGGTGACCCAAATGGTTCTAAATACTTCAGATTCAGTTTGCGGTTATTGATTAACTCGAAACACGTCTTGTTGAATTTCTTGACAGTGAGAACTCTGTTTAGCGTATAGCATGCAGCAGAAACTGCTTCTGCCCAAAAATTTATCGGTAGCTTTGAATCAGCAAGCATTGTTCAAGCCGTTTCGATTAGCGTCCTGTTTTTGCGTTCTGCGACTCCATTCTGCTGCGGAGTGTACGGAGCACTAAACTCATGCAATATACCTCTTTTATCACAATATTCTTCCATCTTGTTGTTCTTGAATTCAGTACCACTATCACTTCTGATTCTTCTAATACGCCTTTGGTACAGATTTTCAATCTTTCTGAACAACGCCATTAAACTGTCAAACGTTTCATCTTTCGACTTCAAAAATGATACCCACAAAAATCTGGAATAATCATCAGTAACCACAAGACAGTAGAGATCCCCTGTAATACTTTTGACGTTTACTGGACCAAACAAATCCATTTTACTGGACCAAACAAATCCATATGTAGTCTCTCTAACGGTCTGGAAACTGAATTGACTTGCTTTTTAGGGTGTGACTTTTTCTTCTGCTTGCCTTTAATACAACTTATGCACTCCCCTTCCAGATGAAAACCTTTAATGTTAACACCCAGAACCAAATCATTGTGCACCAAATCATTCATTTTTCTAAGATGTATATGCCCCATCTTCCGGTGCCACAACTTCGATTCTTTCTCTGTTGCTCTAGACACAAAACAATGAACTTGACCTGTAGTTGTAGTAGCTACACTCATGCCCAACACGTACTGATCGTTGACTCTTGGTGCCCGCATGATAATCCATTCTTCAGGGATAACAAATCCTGGTTTCAAGATCAAACATTCTTTGTCTGTGAATTGAGTGGTATACATCCTGTCACAAATCTGTGAGATACTCAGCAGATTATTCTCCAGCTCAGCAATGTAGTTAACTCTCTCAAACGTTACAATCCCATTGGATAACGTTCCTTCACCCACAATTCTACCACCTTGATTTCCTACGAATCGCACATAACCACCATTGAAATTCCTAACATCATACAACAATGCAGTCTTCCCTGTCATTTGTCGAGATGCTCAACTATCCATAATCCATCTTGAAATAGCTCTCGGAAGTTCCTGCACATATCATAAACAATTCAATAAAGATGCCGATTCATGCTTCACAATTAACAACTAGGAAGCTCCGGCAAATCCAAAATCTTTAGTGAGATTTTGATGCCACCCAAGCCTCTTTTGACTCGGGTAACTTGACTTTAATGTGAGTTTTAGCAGTGTAAAGTGGCGGAAAATTTTTATCATTCATTTTCAAGTTGTCTTCTGATCCAACCTCAACCTTTTTGTATAAGAAAAACTCATCTATCTTAAGTTGACCGGTTGGTTGATTTTGCTTTTGAACATTCTTCTTCTCAGGTTGAGTAGAAGATTGTTTCTCCAACTTTTCATAATAATCCAAAGCAACATTCATCTTTACCGGTGTGGTAGAAGACAATTGTTTTTCCAACTCTGAAACCTTTGATTTTTCAACAACTTTTGGCTTCCATGTTTGTTGAGATGATGCAACCCGTTTATAAAATTTGTCATTTTTAGTTACCACATTCTTAACAGGTTCAATTTTGACTTTTGTTTTCTCTTTTTTCAAAATTTTCTCAACAACCAATGGAGCTTTTCCTTTTGCATCAACCTTCTTCTTTCGACTCTCAACAACTTCAGTCTTAGGATTGGAGTTGGTGCAATTTCTTGCAATGTGACCAACTTTGTTGCATCTAAAGCATGTACGAGTATCAACTACTCGACTTGTTCCTTCAGACTGAGGTTGTGAGGCCCTCTTCGCAAAAAAATCTTCATTTGATTTTGAAAAAAAATCATTTTCTTCATCAGAAAGTGAACTTGAACCGTTCACAAACACTTTCTTCTCAACAAACTTCTTGTTTTGAAAATTTCTCCTTTGATAGTTCTTACCACCCTGATATCGACCCAACCAATTGTTTCGATTGTTGTTATAAAAACGTGGTGGAACAACAGGTTTCTTGTAGTAAGCTTTATCTTTCTCAAAATTCATTTGCCTTTTTGTTTGTTTCAAACTCTTTACTTCAGACAAATCAATTTCAACCATTTTGAACACATTTGTCAATTTTGAAACATTTACATTCTCCAGAGGAAACTCAGAATCCGAATACAACTTATCAGATCCAGCCATCTTGTACATCACAAGACCCGGTTCATCACCTAAGTTGTTTTTGGAATTTTGTTTCGGAATGTATTTGTTCAAGAAACACTCTTCATCCTCAGCTGAATCACTATTCAAAACACTTTCAGCTGTGCTTTTAACAATCTCTGTCTGAACACTATCATCAGATGATGATGAAGAGGAAAATGTAACATCAATTGAATTAGGAAGTTTCACTTCATTTTCATCTTCAAGATTAACCAACCCAGATTGTTTTTTCGAATAATTGTCTAGAACTGGTGGTGGAACTTGATGAAAACCCACCCCGGTTCCATCACAGTATACATCTTTGCCTTCTTTGTCTTTCCTGATGGGTTTGGGAATAATGTGTTGCAAAACAAAACTTGCAGAGTTGTAACTGTTCAATTTTAAATTGATTCGCTCATTTTCAATCTTAGCTTCTTCAAACTGAAGTTTCAATTTAGCAATCTCATCCAATTGTTTGTTGATTAATTCTTCTTTAATTCTCAAAACACATTGCAATTGGCAATTTTCTTTGTATGTTTTACCGTTTCTATCATCATTATCTTTAACCGTGCTTTTAAGCTTCTCAAATTTTTCAGTAATCTGACGATTTTCAAGAACTAACCTCTCATTTTCTTTCCTAACCTTTTCTTGATCAATTTTATCGGTTTCAATTTTGTTAGTTAATTCTTTTAATCGTTCAATTGAAGCTTTCACCATTTTATCACGATCAAGGATTTGATCCTCAACACTTCTGACTTTAGCAGTCAGATCTTCAACCTTCTTACCGTTGAGATAAGTGACTGTGCTACAAACTTTGCATTCCTTGATGCAATTTTTGCAGTCAACTTCATCATTGACTTTCTTACCTGACTCATCCGTTGACGCTTTTGAACTGACCTGGCTTTTAGACTCAGAGACGGATTTAGAATCTACCTCAAGTGCCTTAGCAGCCAGCATCTTGTCAGCCATCTTTCCCATGTTTTCAGCATTCAACTCTTGAGTCGTGTCAATGATTCCAGTATCAACCTTCTTTGATTTCTCTTTCTCTTCTTTTTCTTTCTCTTCTTCACTTCCCCACCATGTCCTTTGCCAGTAATCATCTTCTTCTTTATACTCTTTGATTATGGTTTCCAAATCAAGAGTGTTATGATCAATAGCAATGTTTCCATAGGGGTCAAGATAACATTCCCTGTCTGGATCCCATCTATTTGCTCTTTTTGCCTCAGAAAAAATACCAGATATTCTGATCAATTTGTTCGTAGCCAACATCTTTCTATGATTATATTTTTGTTCTTCATTTTTGCTGTCTTTCCAAGGAACGGGTTCAGATTTTGCCATGAATGCATATCCAACCGCATCCACCTTAGGTAACAACTCACTCCAGTCAAAACCTTCATCGTCATGAATCACCGCAAGAGCTCTAGATTTCTCTTTGTTATCCTCAAGTTGCTTCATTCTCGGCGGCTCTGATTTATTCTGATGATAAATCGCTTTCTTGTAGTAATCATCTCTGAACGGGTTCTCAGATTCATCAGCATACGCATTTCGGCATTCACGCTTAAAGTGACCTTTCTGTTTGCACTTGAAGCACGTCACTTTAGACTTGTCAAAGCCTAACTTGGTAGATAGTCCACCAATAGACTTCCTCCCTGTGATTTCCATAAAACGCTGTGCTCGACGAACTGCACTGGCCATACACCACCTTATGTCGATCAGTTCCATCTCCTCAGGATCTATCTGATCATAATCTTCTTTCGTCAGGTTGGTGTTGCCTATCTTCCCTGCTACAAGACTTTCATAAGATTCTAGCACAGATGCTAAGAAAACCATCTGTTGCTTTGCTGACTCCTCGCTGAAGTTTTAAGCGTTCTTTAAGTCTACAGCGATGTTGCATTGAAATAGATTCTTTGCATCAGAATGATTTGCAGATGACGAAGATCCACTGTGAAATCCACTGCTTTGACTTTCTTTGTTTGACGTGTTAACATTTTCGACAGAAAACGCTGTTTTGGGAGATGTACTTTTTGGCATCATGTTCTTTGGATAATACAAATCCAGGTTATGCTGATAAGACGAATGATTGACTTTGTGTGTCTTCTTTAATTCCAACTCATGACTCTCAAGTCTCTCAATCAGCAAGTCTACTGTCAACACTTCTGGCGGCTTGATAGTATTCTTTAGCATCAACACATAATATTGCCAATCCATCTCATCAGGCAACGAATCAAACAATTTGTCAACAAGCTCATCTTCAGTATAGGAAATTCCATGTCTCGCCAGTTCCAGCTTCAGGTGCCCAAACCTCTCAATCATTTTACAAACTGATTCATTCTTTAAACTCCGAAACAAATCAAACTCTTTTCTAAGTAGTTTCTTTTTGTTCTTCACTATTTCTGTACTTCCTAAACATTTGGTTTCTAACTTTTTCCAGAGATCTTTTGAACTGCTGTACTCAATCAAATATATTATATCTTCTCGAACAGACTGAAATAGCAGTGCAATGCATTTTTGCTCAGCGACAAATGTCTCTATTTCTTCAGGTGTTGTTAAGGTTTCGCCACGTTTCCCTCCATCATTGTAACCATTTTTTAGACTCTTCCAGCTGGGAAAAGCAAAAGATCTCAACCAATCCTCAAACTTCTTGGCCCACCGACTGTATTCTTCGATAGCCATTAACTTCGGGGGTTTGTTATAGGTTCCGAAAGCACTTTCAACCTCCAATGCATCCGATAGCTTTTTCTTTGTATTTGACATGTTCTCATTGG
This sequence comes from Helianthus tuberosus, assembly GCA_030545235.1. Taxonomy (NCBI): domain Eukaryota; kingdom Viridiplantae; phylum Streptophyta; class Magnoliopsida; order Asterales; family Asteraceae; genus Helianthus; species Helianthus tuberosus. The sequence goes on along the minus strand of CM060412.1, from coordinate 168,087,443 downwards.
TGTTACTAGAAGATGTATCATTTCCACCGTCTCCAGCAAACGCATACATATCGCTAAACGGGTTCATGAATATATCATCCATCTTGCACGTACCTGAAAAATCAGCAAACACTTAGAAATTTCTTGATTTTAAAAAAAATCAGATTCAAGCGAAACCACTTGAATCAAAATGACTTCAAGCGAAAGCAACAAGATCAAGCAATTCAAGCGAAACACGATCTTTTGATGTGAAATGTCCGTGTTTCGCTTGAGATTTCAAGCGAAAGGCTAAAACAAATTCAAATAGTTCAAGCGAAACCCAAATATCCTAGTTCGCTTGAACTTTTCAAGCGAAACAGTCAAGTTTCAAGCAAATAATGTGGTTTCGCTTCAAGTAAACAAGGTTTTTCAAGCGAGACCCCGAAGAACAACTTCAAGCGAAACACTGTTTATGCCAATTTTTATCAGTTTTAATCCAAATTTTGATCTGATTCTTTGTAGGAGTTGTTAATACTATGTTTTACACAACATATGTGAAAATCAGGCCATTTCAACCGTTAGAACTCGTTCAAATCAGAAAAGTATGAGAAAAAGTGAGTAGAAATGAGAAAATCCCGTAGAATCAATCTGCTATGGTATGAACTCCTCGTCCTGAGCTCTGATACCACTTGTTGGATCGTTTTCGTGACCCTAAAAGTCAGTTAAGGCAGTTCATCTTCACAAAGGCGGAAACAGAGTAAACCAAGTCATAACAACTTTGTTCTTTTCAATTAATGCTTTACTGAGTCTTTACAATCAATTCTAACAAAAATCCGGCAGCACCTCGACTCACACACAAACTCTAAAGACCTATCGCTTCAAATGACACACATCCCCTATTTATAGACAGATGGGTTTCGCTTGAACAAGACACCGATTGCATTCAAGCAAACTCACATGATCAGCTTTCGCTTGAATGAGTAACATGTTGTTTCAAGCGAACTCATAAGATGTTGGTTTCGCTTGAACTTCACTAAGACACCTACAAGCGAACTCACCTATTTACACATATACAAACCCTAAATACATCCTATCTAGATCTAAGACTTGATTAAGATATAGTCAGCAGACATTTAGTGCACCAACAGAACTGACATAAACTATAAGTACGTTAACCAAACTGATTACCATACATAATAACATGTGAAAGGATAATATCTTATGAACCCATTGTAGCAGAGGACATTATGTCAAATCCCTACCTATTGTTTACAGATATTCAAAAAAACACTGTTAAAAACCAAAATGCCACAAACATTAAGTACTTTTCACAACGAACCCGATTAACATATCATAAACCTAACAAAAGCACAAGTAAATAAATAATAACATAGTCATTAAAGCGTGAGTCATTATATCAAAGCCCTATTGTATATAGATATTATACACTAACACACTGTTAAAAACCAAATGAACATGAACAATAAGTTTTTTTTTTCGACCACACCGATTAACACATTGTAAACGCTAACAAAATCAAGCGTCATATGTCAAATCCCTATTGCATACAAATATTATACACTAAAACACTTTTTGAAACCAAATTGACATGAACATTAAGTAATCATCACAAGCAAACCGATTAACCTATGTATACAGATATCATACAGTCAAGAGTACATATACTATACAAAGCCCTGTAGTATAAGGATATTAAACCCTAAAACACTGTTATTAAGCTACCTGAAATGAACATGAAGTATTTTTTTCACCACCAATCCGATTAACATGTCGTAATTCGTAAACCCTAACAAAGTAAACCACATGTAAAAAAAAAGAATTTTAACATCTTAAAAACTTATTAAAGCACAGGTCATCAAGTCAAAGCCCAAAATATATACAAACGCTCAAATAAAAACATAACCTTCCGAGAACTTTCCCGATATTTGTTAGTGGATAATCTGCATAAACACATGTTTAATATGCAAACAAAATTACAAAAGTTGATTATTTGTGACAATCCGTTTTCATCGGTAAAGATTTTTGGATGAACTGAACTTACCAAGTGGTCGGGGTCAGAACCCTAGCCGCCGCCAGCTGTTGATGTCGGGGCCACCCATTTTCATTGAGTCTCCACACAAACAGTTCTCGTACACACTTGTCACATTCACTGTCGCCGCCAGAGAAGATACCTCAGCCAAGTGGAATCACGAGATCCGTCAAATAAAACCCTCAGACATGAGATATAAGACCCTAGATCTGTTGATTCAAGGTAGAGTCAGACATGAAAATAAAACCCTAGATCTGCAAGTTTAAAGCAGATACAAACATCGGATTCAAAAACTAAAGGGCGTGATCTAAACAAATCAAAGGAGGTTGTCGGACTTACTTCGGGTTGTTGGAACTTGCCTCGACCACTATTACAGACCACGACATTGTTGGATCTGGTGAGGTGAGATCTGGCTCATACCACAGGAGGCAAGAAACCCTAGGTTGAAAATCACCAGAGAGAAAGAAATAGGAGCGGCTGGATGAAATGACTTAGGGTTTAGAAAGAGAGATAGAAACATTATATTGGATCCATCAGAGGTAAGAGGTAAAACGGGTCAAAGTAATCCGGCTAAGATCCATGCGGCTTCACAGCATGTTAAAACAACTTTTCAACACATTCATGCTTAAAATGCTTGTACAATGTGCTTGAAATGCTTGTACAATGGCAAATGACCATTTCTGCCCTTCGAATATGCTTTTATATATAGTATAGATATAGTGTAAGTATTGGCATGAAACACCTAGTTATTGAGAAACCTTGTAAACCACAATGTGTAGTTCATATGCTTCCATCTCATCAATTCCACTACATCCATCCAAGGGTATTTTGGTCACTGAGTTTTTTTATCTCTCCCTCTCTTTGTTCTTAAATCACTGACACATTTCAACACTTTCTCTCTCATATATCCTAGATCTAGATATTAGTCAACATTTTATTTTTCACATCTTCAAGATCTAGATCCGAAGAAAAATCAATGAGATTCTCTCATGAGACTCAGATAATAATAAGATTTTTATTTGTTGGCCTCAAGAGTTTAATCTCCCTTCTTCGAAACAAATGATGAGAGACCATTTTATCATCTCCAATAAAAGGTATTTTTTTGTGGGTTTTGTTTTTTGCTTCTTTGTTCATCACGAATCTGAATTCGATTCTGATACACGTTGATTGTTCTTCTTTATTAAGGATCTTTTACTTTTGGTTGTACTTAATATGTTACGAGGTGGTGGCGGTTTGTAGTAATAACGCAGGTGTCGACGCCGGTGGTGTTTCGTGATGATGGTATTGTTTTTTTTGTTTAACCCGTATCTACGTTTGTTAAGACACCATACATTGTTTTTTTAATATTTTCTTATGTGGTGTTTCTGCATAGTTTGATGTGTTGATGTTCTTTTTTACTAATGTTTCGAATCAAAATTGTGATTACATGTTTTAAAAGTTTTGACATTAAAACAACTCATGTTTTTAAGTTTTTCATGTTGGTGACTTTATAGACTTAAAATTTTGTGTCTTATTTTTTGTTGTTGTTTTCGTGGTTTTGTTTTTTTTTTAGTTTTTATAATCAAAAATCATAATAGAAGACACGTTATTTTGTGGCATAGGTTTCATGTTTGCTTCATGACTTATTTGACAATTTGTTTTTGGATGCGAGATTTGACTTTTATTGTTATTTTTTACTAGAGTTTTTGTGTTTGTTTTTATCATCCCCCAGGTGGTGATTCTGATGGAGTTTCAAATGTAGACCCACATCAAACATATCTTGATTTCAGTACACTACTCGAAGAAAGTTTTTGATTCATGTCTTTTCCTATTTTAACGTGTCTTCTGTGTTGGGTTCTAATTATATTGTTGTTTTGGTCAAAAATCACACAAGGATAATGCAACCAAATCTGATTTTTGTGAGGTATGATGCTTAGTTAATTGGTCAAATGTATGAACAATAAATATATGAAATGAGTGGTGAACACAAGGATTTATACGAGGAAAAAGCCCTTGATCAATGTATGATCTCCGGCATAAAAAACCTCGGATAGTGAAAACTAACACTGTCAAGTATATTAAACAAAGAACGTTTATAAATCGGGATGATAACAAGCTTGGTACAAGGATCACTAGTGTGCAAAAGTGTGTAATCATAGAGAGCTCTTGAGAGTTCGAGTGTAGTGCAGTTGTGTTGCTAATAATAACAATCATCTCTAAATCAAGCTTGTATCCCCATTAAAAATAGAAATTAGCTAGCCTAACTAACTATCCGCAAATGATGCAAGCCCCCCACGATCACCATAACGGTCGAAGAGTTCAAGCACGTGCAGAATCACCAAGCATATTCCCCTAGAATCTCGGTTGGACCAAGTCCTATTCGAATACACCTGCAATACAAGTTCAAAAATGATGGAAACAATTGTTAGTGTTAGGATAATAATGAGGATCCGGGATCCTTGGTCTTGCAACATCTTCCGAGGATCCTTAATTTAAACTGAACTGGGGATCCATGATCCAGGCTGCACTTGAGGATCCGTGATCCATAAGCTATAAAATTATATCCCCAACAATTGCCCCCTAACATGATTAGTTAATATCTAATTAGATAGTCATGTTTGAACGATTTTCTGTCTAGCCGTTGCAAATGGATATAGCCGTTACACGCTGATGTCAGCGATAGTCATCTCCCTACAACAACAATCATTATAAATAGGGTTAAAAATAAGGATCAAATCATGCATTTATACTCGAGACCCTCTACTTTAAATCCATATTCGAAGATCTTTAGCAGGTATTCTCTTTCTCCCTTCTCTCTAATTTCTCATCCCCGATCCTCTGTTCTTCAAAATCATTGGCGAAGATGAATCTTCGTTCCTCACCCGCCAAAAATCCTGAACGGAGCTATGCCGATTCACTGATCCTGATATCGATCGGTTACGCTCCTGCTTCCCTGATGGCACTGTCTTCAGACCCTTCTTCAACTCTTCAACCAAAAGTGATTCCATATCAGATACATGGATCGCCTTCCCTGCAACCCCTTTTCTGATTGGGTTCACTTACCCTTTCCCTGTTTTCACACATGGATTCTTCACACTTACTGGCTTATGCTACATACAAGCCATGCCAATGGTGTGGAGGATCCTATGCACACTTAAACACATAATAGAACAGGAGGGTATTGAAATAGGGATGTCTGAGTTGAGCCAGTTGTATAATCTTGTTAGTCATGGTTCCTACCGTTATCTTTTCAAATCCAAACCTGAACAGCCTCACCCGATCTTGAAAGCCACCAAAAACGACACTAACTGGATGAATCAATTCTTCTTCGTGAGGATGGATTCTATTCCAAATGGGAACCAACATCCCAAAAAGTGGAACACCGATGGTAGGATATTAGATCCTTAGATTAGGATAATGGTAAGAATTCTTCTTTCGTTGAGGATAACTGATCCTTCTTTTCTGTTTTATTTATGCAGCTATCAGCTTATCTCATATTCAAGTATCACCTACCACAGAAGAAAGTATAAAAGCTTTCTGGAAGCTTGACCCTGCAATCAGGACATTTCCCCCAAAATCACAGGATCCAGAGGAAATTTCATCCACCTCCCACACTATGTCAAGTAAGTATCCATTTTTGTTTATATAAATATTTAATAAAATAAGGATATGAATACTTATCTGTATTTTGTACTTGTAGGTGCCGGCAAATCTTCTAAGTCTGTCTCCAGGTTCAGCGTCGCCGATCTTCAAGATATTGCATCCCCAAAGTCCCTAAAGAAAGATCTGGCCACAAGCTCAAGCAAACTTGAGCCTAAAGGCATGAGCACCAGGGGCAAGGGAACAAAAAGGAAGAAGACTGCTGAACCCTCCGAAGGGCTGCCTCTGATGGAACCCCAGCTTCATGATTATGTCTCTGAGGTAAGGATCCTGTATCCTGAAATCTGTACTCCTTTTCTGAGGATAAAGGATCCTGACTGCTAACTTCCGTTGTGTAGAAATTTGCCGAGGTTCAAATCCTCCTTGATCAACATCTGGCCGAAGCCGAGCAGAAAAATCTGGACTTCCAACAGATTTTCGTTGCCAAGGATAAAAAGATCTCTTCTCTGGAAAAGGACATCAATGCGCTGCAGAAGGAGCTACTTCTCACTTAGATGACGACTCAAAAAGAGAGGATGGAGATCGTGGATGGAGCTAAGTTGTCCGCTACCATTGCCATGTTGAAGATCAAGCTGCAGATGGCTAAAGAGGCTGAGGATCCTGCCTTTGACCGGTCCGCCTGGGACTTAGAGGCTTGGAAGCAAAGGCTAGTGGAGCTTGGAGATGGAGATGAGCCTGAAGAGGTGCTAGCTCTTGAAGGTGGTGGCAGCGAGGTGAAGGATCCTGAGGCGGAGGTAGCTGGTGGCAGTGGCAAAGGTGGTGAAGAAGAGGTGGTGGAAGCAGCGAATGTGTAGGCTGCATCAATGGGCGATGATGGATATTTCTAGACGTGGCCGGAGCCCATTTTTTATGGTTTTATGGTTTTATTTTGATGGTGTTTTTATTCTGAACAATTATGGTATGTAACTAAACAATAGTCACTATGGTTAAGGATCATGGATCCTAGGAACAAGAGGGGGTAGCAAAGGTGGATGGGTCCTTCTGTTTGTGGAGGATGAAGCCTTTGATGCCCCTCATCTTTTGATTTCCTACACTCAATGAACCTTATGAATATGGACACCCTTTGCCTACCCAAGCGGACAGGCCACGTATTGCTTGTAGATGTGTTGATAGGCAATTTTGACAACCTTTAAATGGTTAACTATGATAAATAAATAAAACTTTTAACTTTTGGCTATCTTGGTGTTGTTCATTTTGCGTCTATTTACTTATCAATTATTATTGCATAGTCTTAGAATTTACAAGTTACTGATGAAAGTATAAAAATCAGTTTATGTTAAAGAGTTTAGGATATGACCAAGGATCAAATATCCTTTAATCAAAAAGTTTAAAAAGTGAAATAATTTAGGATCATATATCCTGTTGTCAAAGAATAAGGGTATAATTGATAAACCAAGAATAAAATTGAATAAGGATCATACCAGAGAATCCAAGTTAGGATCCTATATCCTTAATACTTACAACCGTGACAATCAAAAGATAAAACCTTGTATAAAGTTAGGATCCAGGATCCTTAACTATACAGCTCTGGAAACCTGAAATGGGATATAACTTGGGACTGACCCAATTGTAAAAAAAGATGTTAGTATCTGGGGACAAGCCCAACACTCTGGGGACAAGCCCAATAAGCTGGGGAGAAGCCCAAAAACTGGGGACAAGCCCAAAAACTAGGGACAAGCCCAAAGGATCTTGTGTAAACTGGAGTATGGCCCATACTTGCGACTATCCAAACTTAGTGACATGAAAATGCCAAAACCTTAGCTAACGTGAAAACGTTAGAAACCTTAGGAACGGATGTATGGTACGTCTACCATTATACGTAGGATCCTAAATAAAGCCAGTACAATAAAATTGTCAGCCACTAAAGCGGGTACTGGTCCCATTGCCTTTAACTACAATAGGATAATCTTGCGCAACTGGTGAAGGTGTAAGAACCTGATTTGTAGAAGGTAGTAGATACCTTAAACTGGGGACAAGCCCAAAAACTGGGATAAACCCAAAGACTTAGGAGATTTCAGTGGAGACTTAATCCTTTATCAAAGATGTGCCAACTTCTGCAAAACTCAGAATTTAGTGAAAAAGGATAAAGTGTCACACCCCAACCGATGGCGGAAACATCGGGGCGCGGCACTGAGCGAAACAGATTGTCCAGAAGTTTCCATAACAATTATAATTACCAATTATTTAAAACATCACGTCCCATACCATGACATAAGAAGTAACATAATTATTAAAGACAAAATCTAGTCAAGTAGTTCTGTTCCAACAACTCAGATTTACAAAATAGAATAAATGTTTATTTGTTTCTAGAGCCCCTTTTCCCCTAGATTTCGATTTCATCATATAGCAAACAAGGTGCTCTAGGTCTTTCCTAGCCTCGATTTCAAAGCGGCCTAAGCTTGCAAACAGCTTAAGCACCTGTCAAATACGTTAAAGTAAAAGTCAATACACATAGTGCGAAGGTGAGCATACAAGTTTAATAGATATAATAAGTTCGAAATTCGTTTATGCATAACCAGCACGTACGCATAGTGAAATGAGGCACGTTAGTTATCGACATGGGTCTATCGACACCAATGACTGCGGGTTGACTGTCCGGGACAGTTCGTAATACATAATCACCACTGTGATCCATGCAAATAATAGTCCTTAACAACCCCCGCGAACGGGTGCTGAGTCCAAACTATAGTACTATCGTTGCTAAGGCAGGTGGACAGCATTCCATGTGTAAACATAACAAACAAGCATTCATTAAGCCACGTAATACATGCAGTAACGGTTAGCATTTAAATAGTATTGAGTAGTGTGTTCAATGTGATTTGAATATTCGTAATGTATGTAACACCCAAAAGTGCATAAAGCAAAAAGGGTTCGAGTATACTCACAGCGTTGATGGATTGAAGGGAGCGCGTAGAGTAAGATTAGCCAGAACAATGAGGATAGCATAAAAGATAAATGGCGCGTATAACGAGAAAGTTACCAAGAGCAGAATGGTGACCCGGTCGGATGGCAATCCGGCCGGCCGACCACTCGTGTGGATGTCTGCCCGTTCGGGTGGTTGTCCGTTCGGACGGCCACTCGGTCGGCTGACATGGTTGGCTTAGATGTGTTTGTGTATGATGGCTTGACTTTTGAAGTTTTCGTTGTAGTATTTAGAAAGCAGAGAAGTATCTCTACCTTTTATGTCGAACGGTCATTCGATCAGACTGCGACTAGAATGACGAGGCTTCTCAGTAAGAACAAGTTCACAGCAGGACGGTCACTCGGTCGGATGTCCATCCGATCGGGTGGCAACCCTGTTATTGAACGTGTTGAAAATTGTTTAAGTTTTGAATCAAGGTGCAACCTGATCATACAGTGGGTCACTCGAGTGGCAACCCGGTCGGACAGCAGTCCGATCGGACGACAATTCGTCCCATTAATCTAACCGTGTTGTTACTTGATTTTGTTTGAAGTGTTGTAACTTGAATGAGATGTTGTGATGGCTGGTTTAGACAATGGGAACCCCATCTCGTCCCTAACGACCTGACCGAATAGGAATAACCCTAGTCCGACAGTGCACAGTCCGAGACGGTTGTTCATGTCCATACCCGAAATCACTGTCTTTCAGATGGAACTTGGATCTAGCACTGATACATCACTAAGAATGAGTAGACGCTCAGTATTAGCCCCGATTCCATCGGGTTTGACTGCATTGAGTGTAAAAGCGTTGAAAGAAAGTTACAGAAATCATCTTTCAATCCTTTACACCGTGAATTTGTTCAGATCTACGAAAGATCTTTGTTTATTTATGTGGAAATCCTTCAGATTCAAGTTGTTCTTGGTGGATTAAGGCAAAAACATGAAGTTCCTCAAGAACACATGATGACATCATCCTTGAACACCTCAAATCTAGTGATTTCAAGGTTAAAAGTTAAGATTCAAAAGGTAAAAAGGTGTAGGAGTGCGTGTTGATCAAGAAAGTACAAGATTTAGGGTGAGGTCTTACCGGAATTGCGAGAAATCGGAGAAAAAGCAAGGGGAGAGCTCTGGTCGGACGTCAGCTGCCAAAAGTGGAAAGTTTGAGAGTGACAAGGGGTATTTATAGGATTTCTTGAAGTGGAAAGTGGTTGGTCGGTCGAGTGGTAACTCGGCCAGGTGGCAGCTCGGTCGAGTTGCACCTCGGTCGGGTGGCTGCCCGGTCGGGTGGCAGTTCGGCCGGCTGGCACTTGTTTCGAGTGCTTGGCGCGACGAGTTTCGTGGTTTCGATTCGCGCGTAGCGCGTTGCGATACGATTCAAGCGAGCGATGCGATGGAGTTGCTTATCAAATTACTTTTAATCCCAACTACTATATCTAACATACAATCATCCTACATTTCCTTCGTTTAGCGTATGCGATTCGATTGAGTTGCGATTGCGTTTCGATTAATCACCACATATACTTAAATAAACATGCATAAGTAACACATAATTAACACACACATATAAAACAATATCTAGAACGCATAATTCGAGTTACGATTCGTATTATCATTCGATGTCGATTTGGTTGGCATTAGATTGATTATCGTTCAATTAACTTTATCGCATTGTTACTTCCTATAGTTCACAGTCGTAGGTCGATTAAATAGCGAATAACACACGTCGATTACTGCGATTATTGACAATTACTCCACATAATACAGCTAAAATAAACACATAAGAAGAAATCTCTACAAGTCAAGTCACGCGATCGGTCGTTGACTTTGACCTTGACTTTGACTTCCGGAACACGGGGTGTTACAGCCTCCCCTTGTTGAGGGAATTTCGTCCCGAAATTAGACTGAAGCTATAACGAACAACTGCGGGTACTTCTCCTTCATGTCACTTTTGAGTTCCCAAGTGAACTCTGCGCCTCGTTTGCCTTCCCAGCGAACCTTTACAATGGGAATGCGTGAGCGCCTGAGCTTCTTGGTTCGTCGGTCCATGATTTCGACAGGCTTTTCCATGAAGTGTAATGTTTCGTTCACTTGCAGATCCTCAAGGGGTACGTGTAGATCATACTCAGCCAGACACTTCCTGAGGTTCGAAACACGGAAAGTTGGGTGAACGTTGTTAAGTTCCTCCGGTAGTTCGAGTCTGTAAGCCACTTTGCCGATCCTTTCAGAATCTTAAAGGGTCCTACATATCGAGGCGCGAGCATTCCTTTCTTGCCGAATCTGACCACACCCTTCCAAGGTGATACCTTTAGGAGTACGTGGTCGCCAACGTCAAATTCAAGGGGCTTGCGTCGTTTATCGGCAAAACTTTTCTGACGATTCCGAGCTTTCACTAGGTTGTCTCGAATTTGGAAAATTTTGTTTGTCATTTCTTGCAATAGTTCGGGACCGGTTAGCTGCGAATGACTGATCTCGTGCCACACAATAGGCGATCGACATCTTCTTCCATACAGAGCCTCAAATGGTGCCATTTGAATGCTGGAATGGTAGCTATTATTGTACGAGAATTCGACTAAAGGTAAGTATACATCCCAATTACCACCAAAGTCTATGACACACGAGCGAAGCATGTCTTCCAGGGTACGAATCGTTCTTTCAGTCTGACCGTCGGTTTGGGGATGGAAATCGGTACTTAGATTAAGCGTAGTACCGAGAGCAGATTGAAAAGTTTCCCAGAGACGCGAGGTAAACCGAGCATTGCGATCAGAGATGATGTCACAAGGTGTCCCATGTCGACAGATAACCTCGTCGGTGTAGATTCGGGCTAATCGTTCCACCTTATAGTCTTCTCGTATCGGTAGGAAGTGAGCAGATTTAGTTAAGTGATCAACAACAACCCAGATGCTGTCGTGACCTGATGACGTGCGCGGAAGTTTCGTTATGAAATCCATAGCTATACTCTCCCACTTCCATACAGGGATCTTGGGTTGTTCGAGTAAGCTAGAGGGTCTTTGATGCTCAGCCTTGACTTTCGAGCAAGTCAGGCACTTTCCGACGTAGAGAGTGATATCCCTCTTCATACCCGGCCACCAGTACTTGAAGCGAAGGTCCGGGTACATCTTATCGGCACCGAGATGTATAGAATATCGAGATTTATGGGTTTCATTCATCAGGATCTTTCGTAGGTCGGTGCGCTTGGGAATCCAGATTCGACCCAAGTAGTGGGGTATCCCATTCGACTTGTTTTCTAGTTGTGCTCCATCGTGGTAAATCCTTTCCTTATCCAAAGTGCGCTCGGTGAAACAAGCATGCTGAGCTTCGCGAATGAGGGTTTCGAGATCAAATTGGGCTTGAACGTTACAAGCACTGTGCAAATAACTCTGTCTGCTGAGAGCGTCGGCAACGACATTTGCTTTGCCAGGATGGTAACGAATCTCACAGTCGTAATCGTTGAGAAGGTCTACCCACCGGTGTTGACGCATATTAAGTTCCTTTTGGTCAAAGATATGTTGTAAGCTCCTATGATCTGTGAAGATCGTACACTTGGTACCCTAAAGGTAGTGTCGCCAAATCTTTAACGCAAAAAAAAACGCGCCTAGCTCGAGATCATGGGTTGTGTAGTTCTTTTTGTGGATCTTGAGCTGACGAGACGAGACGCGTAAGCGATAACCTTGTCTCGTTATATGAGAACACAACCGAGACCAAGGTTTGAGGCATCGCAGTAGACTATAAAGTCGTCGTTCCCTTCAGGTAGCGTGAGGACAGGAGCATTGCAAAGCATATACTTGAGGGTTTGAAAGGCAGTCTCTTTTCCAGTTCCCCAAACAAAAGGCTTGGCTTTCTGAGTGAGAGCGGTAAGCGGCACGACGATTTTAGAAAATCCTTCGATAAATCGACGATAATAGCCCGCTAGTCCGAGAAAAGAACGGACTTCAGACGGGTTCTTTGGCGTAACCAAACTCTTGACTACTTCAATCTTCGCGGGGTCGACGTGAATACCTTGAATATTGACGATTTGACCGAGGAATTGAACCTCCTCTATCCAGAACTCACACTTGGAGAACTTGGCGTAGAGTCGATTTCCTTGGAGTAGCTCGAGAACCAAACGTAGATGCTGCGCGTGTTCGGTTTTCGATTTGGAATAGATCAGGATATCGTCGATGAACACGATGACGAAACGGTCGAGAAAAGGCTTACACACGCGATTCATAAGATCCATAAAAACCGCGGGTGCGTTGGTTAGACCGAAAGGCATAACAACGAATTCATAGTGACCGTAGCGAGTGCGAAAGGCGGTCTTGGGTATATCCTCCTCTTGAATGCGTAACTGGTGGTAGCCTGAACGTAGATCGATCTTAGAAAAGCACGTAGCACCTTGTAGCTGGTCGAATAAATCATCGATACGGGGCAGTGGATAACGATTCTTGATTGTCAGCTTATTCAACTCCCTGTAGTCGATAAACATCCGGAACGACCCATCCTTCTTTTTGACAAAAAGGACTGGTGCGCCCCAAGGAGAGGTGCTAGGGCGAATAAAGCCTTTGTCAAGCAATTCCTGGAGTTGACTCGATAGTTCGCGCATTTCTGACGGTGCGAGTCGATAAGGAGCTCTAGCAACAGGATTGGCTCCAGGAATGAGGTCGATGCGAAAGTCGATATCACGACTCGGAGGTAATCCGGCAAGATCTTCAGGAAAAACGTTAGGAAAATCTCGAACAACAGGAACGTCTTTCACTTCCTTCTTCTCTTTCTTTTCCTCTCCCGCTACTACAATATTGGCCAAGAAAGCTCTGTATTCCTTGCGGAGATACTTGCTAGCTTGGATATACGACATGAGTTGCAATCTCTTCGAAGAGACTTCACCATAAACACATAACTGGTCTCCATTAGCGAGCGAGAATCCAATCATCTTGTCGAAGCACACAACTTCGGCATGGTTTTCGCGAAGAAAGTCCATACCTACTATGACATCAAAACTTCCGTGTTGCATCGGAATAAGGTCGATAGGGAAGATGTGATTGTTGAGCTCGAGGGTACAATCACGAAGAACAGAATTGACTGCGAAGGTTCTTCCAGTGGCGATTTCAACATCGAACGTCGAGGGGAGATGGGCGCGCTTACGATCAAGGAGCTTTTCGAACTCAAACGATACAAAGCAGTTATCGGATCCAGTATCAAATAAACACGAAGCATAAATACCATTCACAAGGAATGTACCATTGACGACGTTGTTTTCAGCTTGGGCTTGGCGCACATTGATGTTGAAAGTTTGTGCGCGTGCTGCTTGTTGTTGTTGTTGCTGCTGCTGTTGTTGCTGTTGCTGAGGCTGCTGCTGTTGAGGCTCTTGCTTCACAACCCGATTGGGGCACATGTTTGTGTAACACCCTTGTTATTATTTTAAAGTTTTTCGTATAAATAACGAAAATAACTATGTAATTACGATTAAGTATCCTTAGAAAATACAAGTAATTTAAAACTTTTACAACTTAAAAGTTTTCAACATAATATAAATAAGCTCGCCATTTAAAAGTTGTGACGTAACGCCGTGCGGAAGCTTTAATCTCATGTGTTCGGTTCTTCGTAGCTGCTTGATCGTCATCCGTAGCATGCCCAACATCACCTAAGATCAAAACCAACTTAAAAGTTAGTTTTGATAGTCAACTAACAAGATTAAACAAGTTACATGGGTCAAACAACAACAAACAAATTTTTTTCCGGAACTAGGGGGCGTCGCGCGACGCCTAGGGGCCTCGCGTGACGCGTAGCCCCCTTTTTCACAGACTGTTACTTAAATCAGTTGCTGCAATTGCCCAGCTCCATTTTTGATCGAAATTCTAACTTCTAAGCTTCATAACTTTTGATCTAGATGTCCGTTTGACGCGATTCTTTTTCCTATGCGTTCGTAATTTAATTCTCCATCATATGGAGTAAAAACCCAACATTTGAATTCAAAAAATTTAAGATTTCAAGCTCTCGGCTTGATATTTAATTTTGACACTTTTTGACCCATTTGCTATATGATCAAACAAACTTGTTGGTTAACTTTAAAATGTCATGCAACCCACATTATATCAGTTTACTATAATTCAAGGTTCAATTTACGGATTTCTTATGTAAACTTAACCCGTTTTGCATATATACTCATTTTGACCCGTTAAGGGTATTTAACACTTTCAAGCATAAATCACGCTTCTTTTTAGTTTATATCCTATCTCCATATATATGCGTGTCGCAAAGACTCAAATTAACAAAACTCATACTTCTAAACAACTCTTAAAGGTTGTTTGCCCAATTTACCCCTCAAGGGTTCTTTGGTCAATTTTAGTCCTTCATTTTGCAACAAAGGACTTTCGCTAATATTTGACCAACATATACTATTATCTATAACTCAAAATATGCGTACCTGGTTCGGATCAACATATTGACCAGTCTTAATACCTTGTATCAAATATATGGCTAATTCATTGCATCGCTAATTCTCAAGTCGTTTTATCCTGTGAGCTTAAGACTCGACAAACATTTATTAGTCGTAAATTGTCAAATGGTATCAAACTTACCATTTGACCTGTTTGGTCTAACGACCAAACATTTTGTGCTAATATATGAATGGTATTTATTTACCATTCCGTTAAGAAATTCGTTTCGGATTCTTCACCAATTAGTTAGGTGTCTTAAATTCGTTTCTTACACATTTACCCAACATGGCGTATGCCATTTGGTGTCGTTTTTAAACTTCAACTTTGATCCATTTGAACTTGACTAAATAACCGTCTTACCCTTTTTATTCTTTTAGGCTTACTAATAAAGTAGCCGTTCCCAAAAACTCATTTTATGTAAGTCCTTTCATAACTACTTTACCGTTTCACCCCTTTTAGCCATTTTCCATGATTTTTATCATTCGTATTCGTTCCGATTCCTTTCATTTTGGATCAGAAACTCATATTTCAAATATAGTCCGTTATTATATTTATCACTTATAAAATAAATACGTATACTACGATTGGGTGTAAGCTTTACTTACCTCGCATCCAAACTTTGCTTTTCTTTCCGTACTTGCTCCGTTCGACCCGCTTCATTCCCAAGCCTCCATCTAGCTTGTCATGAGTCAAACTAGCATAATTCGTAAGACGGTTAGATTAGTCATCATCACATACGACCATTCCATCTTACAAATTCTATGTCGAAAATACCATTCGACTTCATCATTGGTTAATTTTGACTTATAAAGGTCGTTTACCGTCAATCATACCAAACACAAATTTGCGTTCAATAACGCTTTTAAGCAACCTAATCAATTATCAAAAATACATTATTCATTAAACAACATTTATGGGCTCTTCATCTATAAATGAAACCCCTTTTTATCATGTTATTAGGCATTCTTACGATGCCTAATCAAATCATATTCTAATTTCAACCGAGTAGGCGGCGTGCGATTTTACTTAGGCATTTTAACAAACACCTAGTGGGCATAATTTCTCACAATTTATTATCAAGCTCAATACTCATCATTTAGCCATGGTTAACATCAACTAAGCATGTTTACACCAATTTTCACATTAACAAAATCTGAATTTACTTCCTAGAACTCAAATTACACTAGAACAACAATTAAAATTCTAGTGTTTAACATGTTCCTACAACACCCACTTATCACCTTCAATGGTGATTGTGAATTCACAAGAAATAAGCCTGATTTCAACTTGTATTTGTCTAGGGTTTGTCCCTAGACACTATATTGTTCCTAATTCATCATTAAACAAACATGCAACCATAAATATCAGATTTTCCCAATTTCTTGAGAATTTCAAGTTGAGAGTTTTCATCAAATTTTACATACCTTGTAATCCTCTTGTGATGAGAATCAGTAATCTATGCTCGATTTTCGTTTTTGATCAGATTTGGACCTTCAATTTTGTGAATTAAGTGATGAACTAGGGCTTGGTGAGGTCTCCTGGTCGCCCCCTGCGTCCCATATACGACCAGACACACTTTTGTGTGTTTGGTCCTTAATATATTTTTTTTATCTAATCAAGTTTCAGATTTTACAAGATAAGCCCCTCCATTTTCCTTAGTTCATAATTTAAGTGTTTTAACCCACTCATAAGTCACTATCTAACTAGGTTAGAATTATTCCTAGTTAGCTTAGTAGGTTCGAGAAGTCGTAACCCGTTTTACTTTAAGTCCCGTTAAATCGGGCCTTTTATCATCCTATTTTCTTGAAAACTCTTATTCACTTTAAATAAATATTAGGATTATTCAATTAATTTCTAATACTTGCCGATTTACTTTTACCACTAACGGTACTTTCCCGTCTTTAGTATTAACGGGGTTTAATTACCAAACCCGTTTTCGGGGTGTTACAAGTCTACCCCCCTTAAAGAGGTTTCGTCCACGAAACCTTTTCTTACATAATTCATTGAGTTTAAACTCAATGTATTCTATCCGAGAAATATTTTAAACATTACTTATACTTTTTAACCACTCGTTAGTATTACCTGAAAAGTATGGTAACATCTTTTTGGTTACTTATTGCCTACATATCTCAGACGACATAGTGTAACTTCGAAATAACGTAATCTCGTTATTTCCACTAGTTTAGTTAACTTAGCGATATCCATCGCTTTCATATACTATCGAATTCCTTATGAATCCGTTACTTTGACACATTTAAAGGTCTTTAGTGAAATCTTTCACTTTTAGCAACAATTTCTTTTGTTTTCAAAATTCATTTATTCGGTTCAGTTATACCGAATCTACCGCTTACAAGCAACCAAATTACTTAAATGACCTTAACCGATCTCACTAACTAGACTTATTAGTCCAGTTACTTTTTACCGCTCGCTTGGTTATAATGTGATTCCACTTCACATTGCATTTCTTGACCGTGATCGTGTCACGTCATGTTTAATTTATATCAACCTTTCATTTTCAAAAAGATCACTTTTCGAATATATCGTCTTGCGCCTATCAGCGTCAAGACTTGAATCCTTCATGCTTACTATTCAATTTCGTATCAGAATTTATATTTGTAAAAATGTTATTTCTTATTAAAACTGAATTTTAGTCTAACGTTTTTCTCTTTAACTATGTCAATTACTCATATCAAGGAAATTGACAACCCCTAATTTATTGTTTTCCGTTCTCGTTTTACGCGAGGAATCGTAACAAGTTCCCTCACCTTACACTATTGACCCGTAGGTTCCTTCACTTAACCTCGTAGGCTATTTCCTTAAGCTTTCATCTCTTTAAGACGAGGCCCTTATGATCCCTTTGCTTCAGTTCATGACTTGTGGGTCATTTTGGCCCCGTTGACCTTTACACTAATTAATATCCCGTAGGTTATGATGATCCCATAGATCATCTTTTATTCTAGTCTTTATTCAATTGTCTATTTATACATATATAGCTTTAAAGCATCCTTTGTTATATTTGGAATCATTTAATTTTGCTTTTGAACTTTAGTTGACCTTGACCGTTGTCTAAGGTTTCATTTGTTTACTTTCGGACTATCTTTTCCGACTTTAGGACTTCTAACGTCATTTACACGTCGGTTTGTCCTACGCTTACCGTTACTCGGTTCATACTTATACTCCTTTACAACCCATTACCCGGATCCTTCTATCTTATTGTTTTTAGCTTTCTGGTTTCACCGGTTTGCGTTTTCCTATTATATTAAGCGTCATTCCTTAATTGACTCGTTTGACTCATTTTGGGTGAATTTTCATCACTTATGAATGTCAAACTTCATTCTTTATTTGACCCATCCAACTTTGAAATGGTTGAACGTAATTACCAAAATTTATGTTTGCGAAAATTCTTGTCATCTTTTAGTCATGACTCATATTCCGAGTCTTTTGACTTTCTATTTCGCGTTCCTGTTTCTCAGTCTACGCATGCGTTTAATTCCTTACCCATCAACCGGGTGTTTTACCGAACTCGTTATTATTGCAACCCTTACGGTATGCATTATGACTTCGTTTTGCTTTTATATTCCTACTTGTTCTCAAATTTGATGTTTTACAAAATCGGCCCGTTAAGAGTCATATTTGCATTCTTCGGGTTCGAGTGTAAGCACACCCCTCCTAATTGCATACCTTAATCGTTTTACATTAATCTTTGTCCCTTCACTCGGGCTCATCATCCTAATGTAATACGCTTCTGTCACCCGGCTGTGCGTTTACATTATTATCAAATATTTTGCTCATTTGATTCATTTGGGTACTTTTTAAGTTAGTCCCATTCACCCCGCCCTTACTACATCGGGTGTAAATGTGTCCGCTATAAGAAGTTCATGGTATCATATGCCACTACTTACTTGGCCAGAGTAAGCGATTAACACATGACACACTTGACCTTTTTATAGTTTTCACATCACGCCCTATGTAAGTAACGCCTCTATTTGTTTTTCTTGGAAACAATATCCCGGATAGGTTTTCTATTCAGGTTTTTCCAAGTTTTCAATCTACATATGCAACTTTCAATCTTTACATATTTGTTGCATATTACTATTTATGCAATAATTTAAAACGTGCACCTAATAATGCTTGCTCTAACAGGCTCCCCTTGCCATTAACTTATTCGCAATCGTTGCGCGATTTAGGTCCTTGGTGATCGTGCTCTATTTGTCATACTTTGGACCATTCCTCTGTCAAATCCATGATTTGTTAAACTCTCGCTATCTTCATATGAGAGTGTCCTTCAATCAAAAACATATACAACAATTAGTAATTTCAACATTAGAGGATGCCCGTATTATAATACAAGGCTTTTCTACTATACGCATCAACGCGTGTAATTTCGTTGACTATGTCTATTCTATATCGTTTTTATTGGTGTAACATGTATTACACGATACCCATATATGTTGTTCTCAACACTTTAATCATACTAAACCTTTGATATACATGTACTTACCGGATTTACGATCAAGCCCCGAACCGAACACATTTGTCAACAACCTTGAGCTCCGATACCAACTTGTAACACCCTTGTTATTATTTTAAAGTTTTTCGTATAAATAACGAAAATAACTATGTAATTACGATTAAGTATCCTTAGAAAATACAAGTAATTTAAAACTTTTACAACTTAAAAGTTTTCAACATAATATAAATAAGCTCGCCATTTAAAAGTTATGACGTAACGCCGTGCGAAAGCTTTAATCTCAAGTGTTCGGTTCTTCGTAGCTGCTTGATCGTCATCCGTAGCATGCCCAACATCACCTAAGATCAAAACCAACTTAAAAGTTAGTTTTGATAGTCAACTAACAAGATTAAACCAGTTACATGGGTCAAACAACAACAAACAAATTTTTTTCTGGAACTAGGGGGCGTCGCGCGACGCCTAGGGGCCTCGCGTGACGCGTAGCCCCCTTTTTCATAGACTGTTACTTAAATCAGTTGCTGCAATTGCCCAGCTCCATTTTTGATCGAAATTCTAACTTCTAAGCTTCATAACTTTTGATCTAGATGTCTGTTTGACGCGATTCTTTTTCCTATGCGTTCGTAATTTAATTCTCCATCATATGGAGTAAAAACCCAACATTTGAATTCACAAAATATCAGATTTCAAGCTCTCGGCTTGAAATTTAATTTTGATACTTTTTGACCCATTTGCTATATGATCAAACAAACTTGTTGGTTAACTTTAAAATGTCATGCAACCCACATTATATCAGTTTACTATAATTCAAGGTTCAATTTACGGATTTCTTATGTAATCTTAACCCGTTTTGCATATATACTCATTTTGACCCGTTAAGGGTATTTAACACTTTCAAGCTTAAATCACGCTTCTTTTTAGTTTATATCCTATCTCCATATATATGCGTATCGCAAAGACTCAAATTAACAAAACTCACACTTCTAAACAACTCTTAAAGGTTGTTTGCCCTATTTACCCCTCAAGGGTTCTTTGGTCAATTTTAGTCCTTCATTTTGCAACAAAGGACTTTCACTAATATTTGACCAACATATACTATTATCTATAACTCAAAATATGCGTACCTGGTTCGGATCAACATATTGACCCGTCTTAATACCTTGTATTAAATATATGGCTAATTCATTGCATCGCTAATTCTCAAGTCATTTTATCCTGTGAGCTTAAGACTCGACAAACATTTATTAGTCGTAAATTGTCAAATGGTATCAAACTTACCATTTGACCTGTTTGGTCTAACGACCAAACATTTTGTGCTAATATATGAATGGTATTTATTTACCATTCCGTTAAGAAATTCGTTTCGGATTCTTCACCAATTAGTTCGGTGTCTTAAATCCGTTTCTTACACATTTACCCAACATGGCTTATGCCATTTGGTGTCGTTTTTAAAC
The DNA here is from genome assembly GCA_030545235.1 of Helianthus tuberosus. Taxonomy (NCBI): domain Eukaryota; kingdom Viridiplantae; phylum Streptophyta; class Magnoliopsida; order Asterales; family Asteraceae; genus Helianthus; species Helianthus tuberosus. The sequence continues at coordinate 168,066,560 of CM060412.1, read as the reverse complement.
TTCAACTTTGATCCATTAGAACTTGACTAAATCACCGTCTTACCCTTTTTATTCTTTTAGGCTTACTAATAAAGTAGCCGTTCCCAAAAACTCATTTTATGTCAGTCCTTTCATAACTACTTTACCGTTTCACCCCTTTTAGCCATTTTCCATGATTTTTATCATTCGTATTCGTTCCGATTCCTTTCATTTTGGATCGTAACTCATATTTTAAATATAGTCCGTTATTATATTTATCACTTATAAAATAAATACGTATACTACGATTGGGTGTAAGCTTTACTTACCTCGCATCCAAACTTTGCTTTTCTTTCCGTACTTGCTCCGTTCGACCCGCTTCATTCCCAAGCCTCCATCTAGCTTGTCAAGAGTCAAACTATCATAATTCGTAAGGCGGTTAGATTAGTCATCATCACATACGACCATTCCATCTTACAAATTCTATGTCGAAAATACCATTCGACTTCATCATTGGTTAATTTTGACTTATAAAGGTCGTCTACCGTCAATCATACCAAACACAAATTTGCGTTCAATAACGCTTTTAAGCAACCTAATCAATTATCAAAAATACATTATTCATTAAACAACATTTACGGGCTCTTCATCTATAAATGAAACCCCTTTTTATCATGTTATTAGGCATTCTTACGATGCCTAATCAAATCATATTATAATTTCAACCGAGTGGGCGGCGTGCGATTTTACTTAGGCATTTTAACAAACACCTAGTGGGCATAATTTCTCACAATTTATTATCAAGCTCAATACTCGTCATTTAGCCATGCTTAACATCAACTAAGCATGTTTACACCAATTTTCACATTAACAAAATCTGAATTTACTTCCTAGAACTCAAATTACACTAGAACAACAATTAAAATTCTAGTGTTTAACATGTTCCTACAACACCCACTTATCACCTTCAATGGTGATTGTGAATTCACAAGAAATAAGCCTGATTTCAACTTGTATTTGTCTAGGGTTTGTCCCTAGACACTATATTGTTCCTAATTCATCAAAAAACAAACATGCAACCATAAATATCAGATTTTCCCAATTTCATGAGAATTTCAAGTTGAGAGTTTTCATCAAATTTTACATACCTTTTAATCCTCTTGTGACGAGGATTAGTAATCTATGCTCGATTTTCGTTTTTGATCAGATTTGGACCTTCAATTTTGTGAATTAAGTGATGAACTAGGGCTTGGTGAGGTCTCCTGGTCGCCCCCTGCGTCCCATATACACCAGACACACTTTTGTGTGTTTGGTCCTTAATATTTTTTTTTATCTAATCAAGTTTCAGATTTTACAAGATAAGCCCCTCCATTTTCCTTAGTTCATAATTTAAGTGTTTTAACCCACTCATAAGTCACTATCTAACTAGGTTAGAATTATTCCTAGTTAGCTTAGTAAGTTCGAGAAGTCGTAACCCGTTTTACTTTAAGTCCCGTTAAATCGGGCCTTTTATCATCCTATTTTCTTGAAAGCTCTTATTCACTTTAAATAAATATTAGGATTATTCAATTAATTTCTAATACTTGCCGGTTTACTTTTACCACTAACGGTACTTTCCCGTCTTTAGTATTAACGGGGTTTAATTACCAAACCCGTTTTCGGGGTGTTAAAGTTTGCAAAGTGGTTCGGATCGCCACATGCAAAGCAGACACGGGCATTTATCGCGGGTGCCTGAGCCGCTTGTGGGCCTTGAGGTGCAGGAAGTAGAGCTTTATGAGCAGCGGCTTGTGCTGGGGCTTGACCTTGACGACCACGGTAGTTGGTGGTGAAGTGACCATACATATTGCAGTTTGCACAGAAATGGCAAGCGATGGTAGTCGGGTGGTGGTAGGTACAAGTAGGGCAAAGCGGGTGTGGCCCAGTATATGCACGCTTAGCAAAAGGTGCATTTTCCACAGGGACCGCTACTTGACGCTGTTGTTGAGCAGGTACGGATTGAACTGGTGCAGCAGTGATCGCACAGTTCTTGTTGCTGGAGTTGCTACTTCTCTTGTTCTTCCTCTTGTTGCTCGATGTGGTGGTTTCAGCAGTTGGTGCAGCGGTGGTATCTTGATGCAGATTCTTCGAAGCCTTATCCCAGAATCCAGCTTTGACCTGCTTGTCGTTCATTTCAGCAGCCAGTAGGTAAGTCTCTTCGATCGTCGTTGTCTTAGCAGCTTGAACAAAATCCACAACACGGTCGGGCAAAGCTCGGATGTACTTCTTGATTGCGATATCCGGAGTCTTGACTTGGTCGGGACAGACGATACTGAGCTGTTTGAAGCGAGCAGTCAGAGCAGCGTTCTCACCATCCTTCTGCTTTATGTGCCAGAATTCATCCTCCATCTTTTGGCGCTCATGGGGAGGGCAGAATTCTTCGAGCATAACCTTCTTCAACTCATCCCATGATAGCCCATAAGCTGCATCGTTCCCACGCTTGTTTCTCTAAGCCGTCCACCAGTCTAGAGCGCGTGACTGGAAAACGCCGGTAGCATTCAGAGTACGGAGATCGTTTGGACAACCACTCTGGCGTAATGTGACCTCGATTGAATCGAACCATTGAAATAAAGCAGTAGGCCCTTCTTCGCTAGTGAACTCCTTTGGTCTGCATGCCTTAAACTGTTTGAAACTGAAAGCAGCTTTTGGAGCTTCAGTTCTTGATTCCTCAGAGGTTTTGCTAGCATTCTCTTGGATCTCGCTGAAAATCTGCGGAACGACGTCCGCGACTGACTGAGCAATGAGTGTCACGAGACGTTTGTCTCTCTGTTCTCGGCGAGCATGACGAGGGTAACGAGGTCCTGATCCTGACATTGTCTGCAACAGACATTGTCGCAAGACTCAACACAACTTCGAGTATTCCTAGTGTAGTCTAGCGATTCACCATAAATCTCAGGAACACATCCAGTCACGTAAACACAGAGGCGCTTAATCACTGATTCACATATGCACAAAAGCACGTAGGGCACAGAAACACGTAAGCATTGATGTATTGTAAAATACATCTTTATTCGCGTCCGTTTTAGTCGTTAGATATTCGTTTTTGTCCGTTTTTAGCGTAGAATGTACATACTTTTGATATTTTTTGTTTTCCAGGTCTTTGCAGCCAAAAGGAACAGAAACGAGGTAAAATCTTGAAAGGCGAAAGGCTGGAACGAAAATCGAGGAGCTCGGGAGCGAAAACAAAGCAAAAATCAATTCTGAAGCACTGAGGCGGGCCGCGACAACTTATGATTACATGTTACGCGGGCCGCCTGAACTTAAAGAATGTTTCCGGGTTATAACATTGACACGGTCCGCGTAAACTCACCCTTATGTTTTACGCGGGCCGCGAGGGACATAGAATCGTAAACCTACTTGAAATCAGCAACGGCTATAGGGTTTCTTGAATTATAAATAATCATCTTCATCAACAGTCGTGAGGGACACGAATGGTGGAGTACTTTTGCACCATTGAAGCCTGATTGAAGATCTTTGAAGCAGTCGGGTCACTTGGATTCGTCGGGTAACATTTGGGAGCGTTCGGGAGTGAAGTCTACGGGTTTTATCTCTTAGATTCTTCGTTTTTCGCTTGTTTCTTATTGTTGCATGATGAATTCAGACTTTATATTGATTGATATTATGTTTTTGATCATGATTAGCGGCTAAAACTTCATAAACTACCTAGGCTAATGACAATAGTTAAATAAAGTTTGGATCTTTATTCGATTTTTGGCGTGGTTGTGGAATTTTCTTGTATTGTAAAAGCTTCGGGAATTTAACTTGGTGCATATGCGTGCTTGACGATTATTTTATCAGTGTTTATTGCTTCGTATAATCCTTGGTGACGGTCTTTATCACATAATAGGGTTGTGCTAGGGTTCTTGATTTAGGTGACGGTCTTTATCACGTAATAGATCATTAATCCTTTAGGGTGAAAATCGGGTAAGTAACCTTGGAAGTAATATTCGGTAATTTAATAAAATCAAATGTTCTGCTAAACTTGTCGCTGTGAGGCTCGAGGTTATTAATAGGTCTCGGTTTGGTTATAAGTCCTTAACATTCCATTGTCGATTAAACCAAGATTAAAACCCGTAGTTGCTTTAGACGTTCGCGCTGTGAGGTAGAGCGTCTTATATAGGCACTTTCAAGAAACTAGAGGACTGTGAGGAAATCTAGAAAACCGGTGAGCGTTACAGCCTAGGTAGTGCCACAAGAATCGCCTTGAGAGTGTTTAAGGGGCTTAGTGGTGTCTTAATAGGTTTAGTATCTAAAGATCCCGGTTCCACACCACAAAATCATCGAATAGAAATGCATTCTAAGTTTAGCTTGCGTCTAGCCTAGGTAGTCTTCATCATCTCTGGTCAAAGTCTTCGTTCGAGTTCGTGTTAGTTATTTAGCTAATCTAGTATTCATTATTTGCATTCTTAGGATTTTTAGAAACCCCCCCCCAATCAATAAACGAATAGTTTAAGTCGTGTCAGTCTTGGTCTTTATAGAGTCTTAGCGTAATCCTTAGAGTCTCGTGGGTTCGATACTCGGACTTGCTTTAGCTTTACTACATTGATCGGTACACTTGCCGGTTGTGTGGTTTAGGGTTTAGATCGAGTCTTAATTTATAAATTTAAAGCTTAGAGTGTCTAAATTAGGGTTAATTTTATTTGTTTTTGTTAAACCACTTTGTGCACATCAAGTTTTTGGCGCCGTTGCCGGGGATTCTTTGGCGATTGCGTTGATTTCTTTGTTTGGACTTAGTTGACATATTACGTGCTATTTGTGTTCGTTGAGTCGTAGGAGTCTAAAATCATAAAAATAAAAAAAAAATTGTTTTAGTGTCTTTTCTAGTTTATTGAGTCGTTGTTAGAGTCTTCTTACTTGGTTGTTTTCGGTTTTTACAGTGGATGCCCCATACGCGCTCGCAGGGACCGTCGCCGCTTCCGTTTACAGTCAAGTCGTCCGCTTCATCCGTTGCACCCGAGGTAAGTTCTTCTAGCTCTTCCTCTTTTCCACCACACACCGACTTCATTCCAAAGTCATCACCACACGTTTCCCCACCACCCTCCCGTTCTCGTACACCTAGTCCTCCACCCGTTGTTCAAATGGCGAACCGCACCGTTTACCAGCAAGCTACCACCGGTTTCACCGGCGCTACTTCACCCATCACCCTTCCGAACATCGCGAATGATAGGTCTTGGCAGATTCCTTCTTACATCATGACAGCCATCACCAATTCATGCCAGTTCCATGGTCGTGACGACGAGGATGCACCCGCTCACATCAATCGCATCACTCGCCTTTGCATCACCTTCTCCATCGAGGGGGTGAACCTTGATGCTCGATACCTTCAGGTCTTTCCATTCTCACTCGCTGGATGCGCAGCCGTCTGGTTCGATTCTCAGCCCGCAGGCACTTTCACTACTTGGGCAGGTCTTCGTGATGCTTTCTTAGCCAAGTACTTTCCCCCAGCCAAGGCATCTCGCCTTCATGATCAGATTCACTCCTTTCGTATGGAGCCTGATGAGCCGTACCACTTAGCATGGGAGCGTTTTCAGACACTTCTCTCTCATTGTTCCCAGCATGGTTTGTCTAATTGGGCGTTAGTTGAAAAATTCTACAATGGTCTTACTCCTGAGATTAGAGCTCGTTTCGATACTTCAGCAGGTGGGCAGCTTATGGGTAAAAAGACAGTGAATGAGTGTAACGATTTGTTTGAGAGTTTCGCCCACTCTGATATGGATTACGGCACTATCAGCTGGACTTCCATTCCTGTGTGTACCTCCTCGGCCGGTCGAGGGGTAAACCAAGTTAGCTTGGATCCATAGATAGCTGCTATAGTCGAGGCAAGAGTTGAGGCAAGAGGTGAGGCAAGAGTTGAATGAGATTAAGAAGAAAGTTGATAGGTGTGAGGTTTATAGGGGAGGTCACGACACGCTCGAGTGTCCCACACTTACTCTCGAGGAGGTAGAATACATAGCCGGTCAGTCTAGGGGTCCCACGAATCCGTTCAATAATTCCAATTACAACTCCAACTGGCGCGGTAGTGGCAACAATAGTAGTTTTCATTCTTCTGGCAATCCCCCTGGTTTCCCATCTGGTCAGTATCAAAATAGGGGGTCGGGTCTTTACACGAGTGGTGGTTTGGGTCAGAGTGGTCAGTATAGTGGTTCAGGAGGTCAGTTTGCTAGTGGGGGGTCGAATCAAGAGAGTCAAGGCAGTGACAAGGCTTTACAGGGTAGTTTGAGCAGGATGGAGGAGATGTTCGCTCAGATGATGACGCAGAATCAGGCATTCGCTAAAAGTCAGGAGCAGATTAATAAAAGTCACGAACTTCAGCTCAAAAGTCAGCAATCCACACTTTTAGATCTTCAAAGAACAGTAGGTGGAATTGCTAAACAGTTGCAGGAGCATCCACCTGGTCAATTTTCGGGAAACACTTTCACGAATCCCGCGAATCATTCAGCTAAAGCTATTACGACCCGCAGTGGAAAGATTTTGGGAGAAGTTGTGAGAGAGAGAGTTGAGGAAGAGATAGAGGATGAATTCGATGAGGAGATCGAGATGGAGGCTACAGGAAAGGTGCACATGAGGCTAGACCCAGCAAGTACCGCACACGCCGAGGAGTCGCCAGTAGAGAAGAAAGTGGAGAAGCAGCCGACGAAGGTTCGGCCGGCAACAGTGATTGATCATTCTCGCCTTCCGTTCTCCGCCCGCGTTAAGCAGCAGAAGTATGCTCAGGAATACGGGAAATTCCTTGAGATGTTCACGCAGTTGAAAATCAATCTTCCATTTATCGAGGCGCTTCAATCTATGCCTAAGTATGCTAAATTTCTCAAAGATCTTTTGAAGCGTAAGGAGAGAATCGGTGAGCTTTCGAATATTTCGTTGACAGGAGGTTGTTCTGCGGTAGTCTTGAATAAGCTGCCAGAGAAATTAACCGATCCTGGTACTTTCACGATTCCATGTTTCTTTGGGGGAGTTGTTACCCCCGCTCACGCCCTAGCCGATTTAGGGGCTAGCATCAATCTGATGCCGTTTTCGTTATACGAGAGGCTTGGTTTAGGAGAGTTGACGCCCACGCGTATGTCGTTGTCCTTGGCTGACCGTTCAGTCAAGTATCCTCGTGGGATAGTGGAGACTTTGTTGGTGAAGGTTGATAAGTTTATGTTTCCTGTGGATTTCGTTGTTCTTGATATGGAGACCGACGAGCGAGTTCCTATTATTCTGGGCCGTCCATTCCTTAGGACCGCAAAGGCGATAATCGACGTCTTTGACGGTAAGATTTATCTTCGAGCGGGTGACGATATTGTCACATTCGAAATTGATAGAGCGATGCAGCATCCTGGAGGTCGTGATGATGATAGCGGGCCGTGTCATTCTATTTACTTTCTAAATTCTTTCATATCTTGTGTCGACACGTGTTTCGAGTACATTAGTGGAGCCGATTTAGTAGGCGAGGGAGTTGTTGACGAGCGTGATGAAGAGAAAGTTGAGGAGTATGGGGAGGAGCAGTTTGATGAGAGTGATGAGTTGTGGGTTTCTGAGCCGTTGGAACTCAACAAGATTAGTGATGAGAGTACTCCTGTGGAGATTCCACCGCCTTTAGAACTTAAGGTTCTTCCATCGCATCTCGAGTACGCATTTCTAGGAGAGAAGAAGGACATGCCTGTCATCATATCTTCGAAGTTGACAGAGGAGGAGAATGTGAGGTTGATTGAGGTGCTGAGAGAGCATAGTGATGCGATTCCCTGGAGGCTATCTGATATCAAGGGCATTAGCCCTACTTTTTGCACTCATCGCATTCTGATGGAGGATGTTTACAAGCCTGTAGTGCAGCCGCAGTGTCGTTTGAATCCGAATATGCAGGAGGTAGTTAGGAAGGAGGTTAGGAAGTTGTTAGAGTCTGGTTTGATCTATCCGATTTCCGATTCAGCTTGGGTGAGTCCTACGCAGGTCGTCCCGAAGAAAGGGGGGATGACAGTTGTTCTGAATGCGAAGAATGAGCTTATTCCATCTCGTACTGTTACGGGTTGGCGTGTGTGCATTGACTATCGCAAGTTAAATGACGCCACTCGTAAGGATCATTTTCCACTCCTATTCATTGATCAGATGCTTGAGCGACTCGCGGGTCAGCAGTTCTATTGCTTTCTCGACGGGTTTTCGGGTTATTTCCAGATTCCTATTGCACCAGAGGATCAGGAGAAAACCACTTTTACATGTCCATATGGCATGTATGCGTACCGACGTATGCCGTTTGGTCTATGTAACGCTCCAGTTACTTTCCAGCGTTGTATGATCGCGATTTTTCAGGATATGGTCGAGAGTTCGATGGAGGTATTTATGGACGATTTTTCGGTCTACGGTAGTTCGTTCGATCAGTGCTTGGTGAATTTGGAGAAGATGTTGAAGAGATGTGTTGAAACGAAGCTGATGTTGAATTGGGAGAAGTGTCACTTCATGGTGACTGAGGGTATTGTGCTAGGGCACAAGATTTCGAGAGCTGGCATTGAGGTTGATAGAGCGAAGATAGATACGATCAGCCAACTTCCTCCGCCTACTAGTGTCAAGTCGGTTCGTAGTTTTCTCGGTCATGCGGGTTTTTATCGGCGCTTTATAAAAGATTTTTCTAAAATTACACGCCCCATGACGCGATTGTTGGAGAAAGACATTCCTTTTGTCTTTGACGAGGAGTGCCTTAGAGCGTTTGAGTTTCTGAAAGAGAAGTTAGTGAGTGCACCGATTCTCGTATCACCTGATCGGAGCCTACCATTCGAGCTGATGTGCGATGCGAGCGATTACGCAGTTGGTGCGGTGTTAGGGCAGAGACGGGAGAATCATTTTCACCCGATTTACTACGCGAGTAAAACTTTGAATGATGCCTAGGAGAATTACACCACCACGGAGAAGGAGTTGTTGGCAGTTGTCTTTGCATTCGACAAGTTCCGGTCGTATCTCGTTCTTTCGAAAACCGTTGTGTTTACGGACCATTCCGCTCTGCGTTACTTGTTTCAGAAGAAGGACGCGAAGCCGCGCCTTATACGATGGATTCTGCTTCTTTCCGAGTTCGATATTGAAATTAAGGATAAGAAAGGGGCAGAGAATGTGGCGGCCGACCACTTGTCCCGTTTAGAGGATCCGAGGAGAGAGGAGATTCGTGAGGAGGCGATAGGAGACAGATTCCATCACGAGTCTATTGATTCTGTCACGGCAGGGGCCGAGGATTTACCGTGGTTTAGCGATATAGCTAATTATTTGGCCAGAGGGTTCGTGATGGAAGGTATGCATCGCCAGCAGAGGAGGAAGCTTTTGAATGATGCGCGGAAGTATATATGGGACATTATTCGGCATGTTCATGAGGGTTTGACAGGAGGACATCATGGTCCGCATGTGACTGCGCAGAAGGTGTTTGATTGCGGATTCTTTTGGCCGACAGTAGTAGAAGATGCGGGGGAGTTTGTGAGAAAGTGTGATCGTTGCCAACGGACCGGCAACATCTCATCCAAGGATGAGATGCCCCAGAATCCTATTCAAGTGTTGGAAGTCTTTGACGTTTGGGGCATTGATTTCATGGGGCCGTTTCCATCTTCGAGTGGGAATCGGTACATCCTCGTTGCGATAGACTACGTTTCGAAGTGGGTGGAAGCTCAAGCTTTGTCTACGAATGATTCATGGGTGGTGGTGAGATTCTTGAAGAAGTTGTTTACGCGATTTGGTACTCCTAAGGCAATTATTAGTGATCGGGTACGCATTTTTGTAATACCTTTATGGAGAAGGCGTTGGAGAGGTATGGAGTTACTCACCGCTTGTCTACCGCGTATCATCCGCAAACGAGCGGTCAAGTGGAGAACGCGAATCGAGGAGTTAAGCGAATCTTAGAGAAAACGGTCGGGAAGAGTTGAAAGGATTGGTCCAATAAGTTGGACGATGCGTTATGGGCATTCCGCACCGCCAATAAGACGCCACTAGGTACGACGCCGTTTATGATTGTGTATGGGAAGGCATGCCATTTACCGGTCAAGTTAGAGCATCGGGCTCGTTGGGCGCTCAAAACGGTGAATTTAGATTTGACCGAGGCCGCTAGGAAACGATTTTTCCAAATTCATGAGTTGGAGGCGCTTCGTGACGCTGCGTATGATCGTTCGTGGAGCATTAAGGAAAAGTCGAAAGCTTGGCATGATAGAAGGTTGTGGAAGTTGAAAGAATTTCGAGTGGGTGATCAAGTGCTTTTATTTAATTCGAGATTGAAATTAATTGCCGGAAAGTTGAAGTCGAGATGGTCCGGGCCGTATGTCGTGAAGGAGGTTTTCCCGTACGGTACCGTGGAGTTGTTTGATGAAGAGAAGTCGAATTCGTGGAAAGTGAATGGACATCGGTTGAAGCACTATTTAGGGGGTCCCATCGACACCACCGAAGAGGAAACCGTTCCTCTTTCGGACCCGCCTAGCACCACCGCATAGTTTCTTGAGTGAAAACTCAAGTGTATAGTTTGTACATTGAGTTGTCGTTCGTGTCGCGTCATTAGTTAGAGTTTTTCGTTTTTTTGTGTCTTTTGCGTCGTTTTCGTATTTTTGCGTCTTTTGTGTGTCGTCAAAGAATTTTGCAGGTACACGCTTCTTCACGAAGGCGAAATCAGCATACGAGCAGCATCACAGGTATGTTTTGGCGTTAAAATCGACGATTTATGGGCTGGGGGCATTTTGGGAATTAAATAAAATCAATTTTAGCATATCTGTTGTTGCTGTCAAATAAACAGCTGCTGTTTACTGTTCACGCGGCCCGTGTAGGCCCAGTCTTTTCTTTACGCGGCCCGTGTGGGCTTAAAAAAGAATTTTGAAAGCTAGGCCCGAAACGGCCCGCCTTAACTTAACCCAATATTTATGCGGGCCGCGAGGACCTATAATGTCGCTATAAACCACAGAAATCCCCAAATTGATATCACAATTGGAACCCTAACTTTAAACCTTTCCCTCTCCGGCGACTTTTAACCCCCACCACCGTTCTTCTCCGCTGTACACCACCCTGCACCACCATTTCCTCCGCCCACTCCACCATCATAACTACCACCATTCTTCACCGCTGAACCACCGCCCACCACCCTTATCCGCCGCTGTCCACCGCCGGCCACCCACTGTCCCAGTACATTGTTTTCGGTTCGTCGTGTATCAGGTATGTTCCCTGCAAGTCTCTTTTGTTTTGAGTCCAGTTTGATTAGTCGAGTCAATGTTTGGTCAGGTTATTGTTATGAGTCTTTTTGAGTCTGTGTTTAGAGTTAGTCGAGTTGGGTTATGTATGTCGGGTCAGGTCTGTTTATTATGTGTGTCATCGTTTGGTCAGTGGTTTATGTCTGCAGGATTGTTTGGGTTAACTTATGTCTACTGCAGGTCTATTGTTAGTCGAGTCGTCAGTGTAGTTGCGTCATATTGTCTGCAGTTTAGGTCAGTCTGGTCCGTGTCGAGTTTAATTGAGTTGGTAGGGGTTTGCTTATCTGGTTAAATCTGTTTGGTTTTTGAGTTTGTTTAGAATCTGCAGGTCCGTATCCGAAGTGTTTAGTTCAAATTGCAGATCTGTTTTTGAGTACTTGCGAGGGTGCGGGTGGCTCGGGTTGGTTTGATTGGTTTGTTGCTCGATTGGTTTGAGAGATGTGAAATAGTATTTTGAGTGTAGCTCACAAATAAGTGTGGGGATGCGGTTGCGCACATTTTGACATAAAACCATAATTTTTCAACTAAATATACGCGCGTCGTTTCCGTTGCTTCCACGCTTTGGTTTTCGATGATTTCTCGGCACTTGGGATTGCTCGAGGGCGAGCAAGGTGCCAGGAGGGGGTAGAAGTGTAAATTATGTGTAATTTGCGTCTAATTGGTCGTAGTGTCGTATTTCGCGTCATTTCGTGTCGTTTTGAGTCTATCGAGTCGTAGTAGAGTCTTGTTTAGTGTCATTTCGTGTATATCACATCGCTTGATTATTAAGTCGCTTCGCTCGTACTCAATCTCCATTCAGGCAAGGTTTGGCTTGTAATTCAACTCGGTTGTGATTATGTCGCTTGTTTCGAACAACGGCCGCGAATGAAATGCTATACGGCCGTCGTTCGATTGTATAATATTATATTAAAAAAATTTAAAAAAAAATCATAAAAATTTCAAAAATTCATAAAAATTCAGAAAAATTCTTAAAAATTCAAAAAAAAATTAAAAAACTCAAAAATACCAAAAATAGCTTGTGTTTACTAACTGTTCACCTGTTTTGCACGTTTATTGAATTGTTTGAACAGGATGTCAGGTGAGGGATCTTCATCGGGAGTGAAGCGCAAGAGGCGCGGTACTAGAGCTCAGGGAGCTGCTGAGGAGCAGCCAGCTATTGCACCACTTAGGAAGGTCGAGTATAGGGATGACGGGACCCCACACGGCCAGAGTACGGTGCTATTGGACAGCCCGTTGCTGCGATTTGTTTATGATACGGATGAGTATTATAAGATGGATGTTATTAAGTCGGTGCAGTTGTTGGGGTTTAGGAGGATCGACTGGGATTTGGTGAGACAGCTTGGGCAGGTGGATAGGTTAGAGCATTTATTGGGGCCAAAGTTTAGGATGGCGTTAGATTGTGATGAGCCTCAGTACCACCAGCTTACCTTGGAGTTCCACTCCACATTCCAGTATAGGCATCAGGGGGGTTTTGATGAGGCCGATGTTGTTTCGTTTGTGTTAGGGAAGAAGATATTTAATATGACACTTCCGCAGTTTGCAGTGGGGACTGGGTTTTATACACAGCAGGAGGTTGAGACTGATGCGTTTAGGAGTCTGTTGAGTGGGGAAGTAAGGAAGAGGAAGGAGCATTGTGTAGTAAAGGATGATTTGGCGAGGTTCTGGCGCCCGATTGCTATTACAGCATTTTCGAACAATATGGTGGCGTACCGACATCAGAGATCCTTTATTAAAGTTTGTGCACAAGATATTGGCGGTGACAACGATTGGCCGACACGTGGGAGATAACAAAGTGAACCGCCACAGTCTGTTATGTTTGATGTGTATGGTGGAGAATATGCCAGCAAATTTGGCAAGTGTGTTGGCGTGGTCGTTTGTGAGACCAAAGAAAGGAGGGAAGGATTCTAGGCTGTTTGGGGGACCTTATATTACGATATTAGCAGAGAGGTTGGGAGTGTTTGCGGATTTCCCTACCGAGAGGATGCGCACAGGGCCAACTCCATCATTCATGGAGCTGGGTAGTTTGCAGCAGGCGAGTATTGTTACATACGATGATCCGCCAGTGTGGTCTGAGGTTTTTCCAGCACCACCCTCACCAGATCTAGCTGCCGAAGAGGCAACACATACTACGATTCCCAAGCGTTACCAGGTGCCACTTCAGAGGCATCAGTTGCCGGCACTTGAGTACCCCATTAGAGAGCCGAGGCCGGATCCGTTGACTCTAGAGAGTTTGTATGATAGAGTTGAGCATGTTAGACAGGAGGTGCAGCAGGTTAGGAAGGAGATGAGGGCTGGTATTCAGGTTCTTCTTGATCACTTACAGTTACCACCGCCATCATCTTGGCAGCCATTGGAGGAGGAGCCTGCTGATGAGGAGCAGGGCTCAGATGAGGAGTAGATGCGAGCATGAGGATACGCAGCAGTGCTTATGGAGCTTATATCTTCTTTTTTTTTTATTTCATGCTGTTTTTTTATCCTCATATTTTGGTCTATACTGATATTATAAACAGGTTGGTACGGTTTTTGGGGGTTAGTCGATACTTGGATGATTGTTGAGCTGATTTGATGGTATATATTATGCTGTTTTGGTATGATTTGATTGTTAGGCCGTTTGTTTATGTCACTTCCGTTCAGGTGTCCGAGTTAGTACAGTTTGCTGAGATCGTTTTGGATTGGAGGGCATATGTGGTATCGACTGGCATACTGACAGTCTCACATATTTATTCAGCTAAGTCGTTCCACTTGTATACTTTGTATATTTATTTATTTTTCGTTTTTCTTTTTGTCTTTAGGTTTTAGGAGTCGTGTTTTCATCCTTGCATTAGGGACAATGCAATATTTAAGTGTGGGGATGGGACATTTGAGTCTTCAGTCATAAAAAGTCGAAAAATAAAAAAAAAATTAAAAAATTAGAAAATGTATTTTGAAACGAGAAGTTTGCAAAATAAAAATGGAAAATGATAGAAAAGTCGGGTTTTTGTTCGGGTTCAAATAATGATAATATGAGAATAAAATCGTGCTTGTGTCTAGTTTGGGATGTGCGGGTAGGCTCGGTTCGGTTCTGAGTGCCTTTGATCTTAAATATACCTAATTGTCGGTCTATTAGTGGGTTCTCATCTAGGGAAAGTGGGGAAATTGAAACCGCCAAAAATAGTATAAGGGATGCCGTTATAAGCCAAGATCGTTAGAGTTTTTGGTCATTATCTCGTTGAAAAAAGAAAAAGAAAAAAAATGAAATAAACGAGCTAGAAACTAAATGAAAGTAGCCATTCCTATGTAGTCTGTGGTTGGGGATTGCGACTCTACAGCCGGATTACCTCTAGGGTGTGTGAAATCAACCTTGCAAACAAAGAAAAATAAATAAATAAAAAGTACCGAAGCCTAAGTAATCCGAGTTGGGGACAACGACTCTACAGCCGGAATGCCTCTTGGTTAGGGAATGCAACGTCTACGCTCGAAAAAAAATAGATTTGATTTTAAACTCTCTTGATCTTGGTATAAGGCGGTTAGGAAATAGCCCAGTGGTTGTTCCTTTTGTCCTAAAAGCTTGAGGGGGGATTAGGTGGACTTGCAATTCTTAGCGTGAGACCCTAGGTAGATTGACCGAACTTGAACTAAATCGCATGATAAGGGCTTGGAACCGGGTTGGGTTTAAGAGGATCGATATACTTGCAATCGCGGCTAACACGAGTTTCGGTTTTAATAAAATAACCTAAGCTTTTGGCCCGTTCGACTATTCCGACTATGATTCCGTTTGCATAATTCTTTTTTGAGGACGAAAAAAGATTAAGTGTGGGGATATTTGATGTATTGTAAAATACATCTTTATTCGCGTCCGTTTTAGTCGTTAGATATTCGTTTTTGTCCGTTTTTAGCGTTTAATGTACATACTTTTGATATTTTTTGTTTTCCAGGTCTTTGCAGCCAAAAGGAGCATAAACGAGGTAAAATCTGGAAAGGCGAAAGGCTGGAACAAAAATCGAGGAGCTCGGGAGCGAAAACAAAGCAAAAATCAATTCTGAAGCACTGAGGCGGGCCGCGACAACTTATGATTACATGTTACGCGGGCCGCCTGAACTTAAAGAATGTTTCCGGGTTATAACATTGACACGGGCCGCGTAAACTCACCCTTATGTTTTACGCGGGCCGCGAGGGACATAGAATCGTAAACCGACTTGAAATTAGCAACGGCTATAGGGTTTCTTGAATTATAAATAATCATCTTCATCAACAGCCGTGAGGGACACGAATTGTGGAGTTCTTTTGCACCATTGAAGCCTGATTGAAGGTCTTTGAAGCATTCGGGTCACTTGGATTCGTCGAGTAACATTCGGGAGCGTTCGGGAGTGAAGTCTACGGGTTTTATCTCTTAGATTCTTTGTTTTTCGCTTGTTTCTTATTGTTGCATGATGAATTCAGACTTTATATTGATTCATATTATGTTTTTGAACATGATTAGCGGCTAAAACTTCATAAACTACCTAGGCTAATGACAATAGTTAAATAAAGTTTGGATCTTTCTTCGATTTTTGGCGTGGTTGTGGAATTTTCTTGTATTGTAAAAGCTTCGGGAATTTAACTTGGTGCATATGCGTGCTTGACGATTATTTTATCACTGTTTATTGCTTCGTATAATCCTTGGTGACGGTCTTTATCACATAATAGGGTTGTGCTAGGGTTCTTGATTTAGGTGACGGTCTTTATCACGTAATAGATCATTAATCCTTTAGGGTGAAAATCGAGTAAGAAACCTTAGAAGTAATATTCGGTAATTTAATAAAATCAAGTGTTCTGCTAAACTTTTCGTTGTGAGGCTCGAGGTTATTAATAGGTATCGGTTTAGTTATAAGTCCTTAACATTCCATTGTCTATTACACCAAGATTAAAACCCGTAGTTGCTTTAGACGTTCGCGTTGTGAGGTAGAGCGTCTTATATTGGCACTTTCAAGAAACTAGAGGACTGTGAGGAAATCTAGAAAACCGGTGAGCGTAACAGCCTAGGTAGTGCCACAAGAATCGCCTTGAGAGTGTTTGAGGGGCTTAGTGGTGTCTTAATAGGTTTAGTATCTAAAGATCCCGGTTCCACACCACAAAATCATCGAATAGAAATCCATTCTGAGTTTAGCTTGCGTCTAGCCTAGGTAGTCTTCATCATCTCTGGTCAAAGTCTTCGTTCGAGTTCGTGTTAGTTATTTAGCTAATCTAGTATTCATTATTTGCATTCTTAGGATTTTTAGAAACCCCCCCCCCCAATCAATAAACGAATAGTTTAAGTCGTGTCAGTCTTAGTCTTTATAGAGTCTTAGCGTAATCCTTAGAGTCTCGTGGGTTCGATACTCGGACTTGCTTTAGCTTTACTACATTGATCGGTACACTTGCCGGTTGTGTGGTTTAGGGTTTAGATCGAGTCTTAATTTATAAATTTAAAGCTTAGAGTGTCTAAATTAGGGTTAATTTTAGTTGTTTTTGTTAAACCACTTTGTGCACATCAAGCATATAAGCACATAATTTTCTTAGGAGCACACAGGAGCAGTCAAAATACAGAAACCTATCATTCAAAGTCCGCGATCGTTTGAGAATAGCGTTCGCGATTAATGTAGCGAATAATATAGAAAGCAACATAGCGTACGGTGGTTCCTCATGGTAGTAGCGATTTGTTAACGTTTTGAGATAGGGTGTAGTGCGAGTCGTGTGCGTTGATCAAAGCGTTAGCGGGAATCGAATAAATCTCCAAAAATTAAAACACATAAATAGGTAAATACACATACAAACACATAAAATCGACGAATTAACAGAGACAGCAGTTGCGGGCTCAGAATCGAAACACATAAAAATCGAGAAATAGACTATCTGCGGCTATTTAGATATTGACTAACCAAAGTGATTCGACTATTCTCAACGACTTTCTAAGCACACTTTGACCTTTGGGGCTGTGCTTTTGCCTCGATTCTTGGGCGATTGGCACATCCTTTCAGTTTCGGTGTGTTGTCAAGTCGTTGGAGTCCGTCGAGACTTTGATGATAGTTTTGTAAAACCAAGTAAAGATCGGAACATGTTGTCAAGGTTAGGGTTTCACCCCTGGCTTAACAACTCCTTTCTTATTTTGATAAAATAAGGGAGAATTATACGTCAAAGTACGGATCTCACTCCTATTTCAACGCAAATTTCTCGTGTTTATAGATAAAAATGCGGGTTGAACAAGTTATTCAGTCGAGAGTTTGCGGTTTTCACACCTGATCTCAACCCAATTGCTCGTTCATTTTCGAAATTCGAATGCAGTGATAGTGTAGTGTAAGCGAGAAGTAACGAATAATATTAGGTAGGCTCGCACAAAACCCCTACTGGGTATACACAAGTTGGTCTGTTGGTACCTAACTATAGTCTAGGTCGTTTCTAAGACATCGACCCTGACTAGGTCGAGTCTTGCCTAATTCCCTATAGTTATGGCTTTGATACCAATCTGTCACACCCCAACCGATGGCGGAAACATCGGGGCGCGGCACTGAGCGAAACAAATTGTCCAGAAGTTTCCATAACCATTATAATTACCAATTATTTAAAACATCACGTCCCATACCACGACATAAGAAGTAACATAATTATTACAGACAAAATCTAGTGAAGTAGTTCTGTTCCGACAACTCAGATTTACAAAATAGAATAAATGTTTATTTGTTTCTAGAGCCCCTTTTCCCCTAGCTTTCGATTTCATCATATAGCAAACAAGGTGCTCTAGGCCTTTCCTAGCCTCGATTTCATAGCGGCCTAAGCTTGCAAACAGCTTAAGCACATGTCACATACGTTAAACTAAAAGTCAATACACATAGTGTAAAGGTGAGCATACAAGTTTAATAGATATAATAAGTTCGAAATTCCTTTACGCATAATCAGCACGTACGCATAGTGAAATGAGGCACGTTAGTTATCGACATGGGCCTATCGACACCAATGACTGCGGGTTGACTGTCCGGGACAATTCGTAATACATAATCACCACTGTGATCCATGCAAATAATAGTCCTTAACAACCCCCGCGAACGGGTGCTGAGTCCAAACTATAGTACTATCGTTGTTAAGGCAGGTGGACAGCATTCCATGTGTAAACATAACAAATAAGCATTCATTAAGCCACGCAATACATGCAGTAACGGTTAGCGTTTAAATAGTATTGAATAGTGTGTTCGATGTGATTTGAATATTCGTAACGTATGTAACACCCAAAAGTGCATAAAGCAAAAAGGGTTCGAGTATACTCACAGCGTTGATGGATTGAAGGGAACGCGTAGAGTAAGATTAGCCTGAACAGTGAGGATAGCATAAAAGATAACTGGCGGGTATAACGAGAAAGTTACCAAGAGCAGAATGGTGACCCGGTCGGATGGCAATCCGGCCGGTCGACCACTCATACGGATGTCTGCCCGTTCGGGTGGTTGTCCGTTCGTACGGCCATTCGGTCGGCTGACATGGTTGGCTTAGATGTGTTTGTGTATGATGGCTTGACTTTTGAAGTTTTCGTTGTAGTATTTAGAAAACAGAGAAGTATCTCTACCTTTCAAGTCGGTCGGTCGAACGGTCGTTCGATCGGACGGCGACTCGAATGACGAGGCTTCTCACTGAGAACAAGTTCACAGCAGGACGGTCACTCGGTCGGATGTCCATCCGATCGGGTGGCAACCCTGTTATTGAACATGTTGAAAATTGTTTAAGTTTTGAATCAAGGTGCAACCTGATCATGCAGTTGGTCTCTCGAGTGGCAAGCCGGTCGGACAGCAGTCCGATCGGACGGCAATTCGTCCCATTGATCTGATCGTGTTGTTACTTCATTTTGTTTGAAGTTTTGTAACTTGAACGAGACGTTGTGATGGCTGGTTTAGACAATGGGAACCCTATCTCGTCCCTAACGACCTGACCGAACAGGAATCACCCTAGTCCGACAGTGCACAGTCCGAGACGGTTGTTCATGTCCATACCCGAAATCACTGTCTTTCAGATGGAACTTGGATCTAGTACTGATACATCACTAAGAATGAGTAGACGCTCATTATTAGCTCCGATTCCATCGGGTTTGAGTACATTGAGTGTAAAAGAGTTGAAAGAAAGTTAGAGAAATCATCTTTCAATCCTTTACACCGTGAATTTGTTCAGATCTACGAAAGATCTTTGTTTATTTATGTGGACATCCTTCAGATTCAAGTTGTTCTTGGTGGATTAAGGCCAAAACATGAAGTTCCTCAAGAACACATGATGACATCATCCTTGAACACCTCAAATCTAGTGAATTTATGGTTAAAAGTTAAGATTCAAAAGGTAGAAAGGTGTAGGAGTGTGTGTTGATCAAGAAAGTACAAGATTTAGGGCGAGGTCTTACTGGAATTGCGAGAAATCGGAGAAAAAGCATGGTGAGAGCGCTGGTCGGACGTCAGTTGCCAAAAGTGGAAAGTTTGAGAGTGACAACGGGTATTTATAGGATTTCCTGAAGTGGAAAGTGGTTGGTCGGTCGAGTGGTAACTCGGCCGGGTGGTAACTCGGTCGAGTGGCACCTCGGTCGGGTGGCTGCCCGGTCGGGTGGCAGTTCGGCCGGCTGGCACTTGTTTCGAGTGCTTGGCGCGACGACTTTCGTGGTTTCGATTCGCGCGTTGCGATGCGATTCGAGCGAGCGATGCGATGGAGTTGCTTATCAAATTACTTTTAATCCCAACTACTATATCTAACATACAATCATCCTACATTTCCTTTGTTTAGCGTATGCGATTCGATTGAGTTGCGATTGCGTTTCGATTATTCACCACATATACTTAAATAAACATGCACAAGTAACACATAATTAACACACACACACGTAAAACAATATCCAGAATGTATAATTAGAGTTACGATTCGTATTATCATTCGATGTCGATTTGGTTGGCATTAGATTGATTATTGTTCAGTTAACTTTATCGCATTGTTACTTCCTATAGTTCACAGTCGTAGGTCGGTTAAATAGCGTATAACACACGTCGATTACTGCGATTATTGACAATTACTCCACATAATACAGCTAAAATAAACACATAAGAAGAAATCTCTACAAGTCAAGTCGCGCGATCGGTCGTTGACTTTGACTTTGACTTCCGGAACACGGGGTGTTACATAAAGGATCCTGGATCCTCCTCTTTTTAATCAAATAAATTAAAGGATTAGATGCATAATAATCAAATCTTTACCGGAATAAATATTATATATCCTCTAAGGATCCTCTGCATGTAACAGATATGAGGATGATCAAGGATCCTGGATCCTTCCTACATGAAGTATTTTTTAAGATGGACAGCATTCCAAGCCCTTGGTAATAGATCACCTTCCATCGTTAATAAACGATATGCCCCCTTTCCTGCCTCAGCTTCAATCAGATAGGGGCCTTCCCACTTTGGTGCTAATTTGCCATCAGCAAGATTTATGGTATTTTGGAATGCTTTCCTCAACACCATGTCACCAACTTGAAACTTTCTGATCCTGACATTCTTGTTCTAAGCTCCAGCCATCCTTTGTTGATAGTTAGCCAACCTTACCCTTTCTAAATCCCTGAGTTCTTCTATGGTATCCAAATCTTGAACCTAGTTTTCAGCATTTTCTTCAGGATCACGGATGCTTGTTCTTGCAGTAGGGACTACCATCTCTGTAGGGATCACAGATTCAGCTCCAAATACTAAAGAAAATGGAGTCTGGCCAGTAGCATTCTTGGGAGTTGTTCTATCAGCCCATAACACATAAGGTAGCTCTTCTGCCCATTTCCCTTTCTTGGATCCAAGCTTCTTATTCAAGTTGTTGATGATGATCTTGTTAGAGGATTCTGCTTGACCATTAGCTTATGGGTGGACTGGTGTTGATGTTATTATCTTAATCCCCCAGATGTCACAAAAGTTAGTAGTTCTACTCCCAATAAATTGGGATCCATTATCACAAACAATTTCAGAAGGTATGCCAAATCTAGTAATGATGTTTCTTTTGATAAATGATATAACTTCTTTTTCTCTGACTTGTGCAAAAGCTTCAGCTTCTATCCATTTGGAAAAGTAATCAGTCATATCAAGCATAAATACTTTTCCTCCTGGTGCCTTGGGAAGTTTGCCAACTATATCCATTACCCATCTCATAAATGGCCAGGAAGAGAATATAGGATGCAGGAGCTCTGCTAGTTGATGAAGGATATTGCTATGTCTTTGGCAAGCATCACATTTCTTTGCATAATCCACAACATCCTTCTTTATAGTGGGCCAATAGTATCCTGTTCTAAGGATCCTAGAGAATAATGCTCTGCCCCCAGTGTGGTTTCCACAATCTCCTTCATGAAAATCCTTAAGAACTTCTTGGATTTCTGGATCCTCGATGCACCTTAGATATGGACCTGCAAGAGATTGTTTATATAATATATGTTATTTAGTATCGTAAATTGAGATACCTTGACTTTGAAAGCTCTAGGATTTTCTCCGGTACGGATCTCTCCATGTTGTATATATCTCATGATCGGAAGGATCCAGAATCCTGAACTTGATTGTGCATCATCACTAGGTATAATTGCATAATCGTCCACTATCTCCATGGCTATGTGATCCTCAATAGAAGGAGCTAAAATATGGATAATTGGTATCCTCACATCCTTTGGAATCTTCAATGATGATCCAAGATTGGCTAAAGCATCAGTTTCTGTATTTTCTTCCCTAGGTACCTGTGTTAAGCTAAAAGAAGCAAAAGAGTCTGTCAATTCCTTGACTATCTCAATATATTTGATTAGTCTTTCACCTTTAATAGTAAAAGAACCATTAAAGTGGTTAGTGATTAATAAAGAATCTACATGTACCTCAAGATACCTAATCCTCATGTGCTTGGCAATTTGCAAACCAGCTATTAAGGCTTCATATTCAGCCTCATTATTGGTAGTTTGAAACTCACAAGCAATTGAGTGGGGTATTATGTCCCCCTGTGGCGATTTTAGTAGTATGCCTAGTCCAGTTCCTTTGACATTTGATGCCCCATCTGTGAAGAGTATCCAAGGATCCTTAGTCTCTTCAAGCTGTTGAACTTCCAATTCGTCTTCCCTTTGTAGATCACGACTGAAATCTGCCACAAAGTCAGATAAGGCATGAGATTTGATGGCAGTTCTTGGTTCATATCTGATATCATAAGCCCTAAGCTTGACTGCCCACTTTTCCATCCTTCCTGACATTTCAGGTTTCCTGAGAACATTCTTGATAGGAAAATTAGTCTTAACAATAATAGGATGTGTCTCAAAATAGTGGCGTAATTTAGCAGATGCCATGATTAAAGCAAGAATAAGTTTTTCTAAATGAGAATACCTGGATTCAGCATCAAGCAAACTTTTACTTACATAGTATACAGGATGTTGAGTACCTTCATGATCCTTAACAAGGACTACACTTACTGCCTTCGAAGAAACTGCCAGGTATAGGGATAATATATCTCCTTTTTCTGGTTTCATTAAAGCTGGAGCTGAGGATAGGTAATCCTTAAGGGCCTTGAGGGCATTCTCATGTTTTTCAGTCCACTCAATTTTTTTGTTCTTTCTCAGGATGTCATAGAATACCTTGCATTTTTCTGATGACTTTAAGATGAACTTATTCAAGGCTGCGATCCTTCCTGTCAATCTTTGTACATCCTTGGCATTGGTAGGAGACTTGATGTTCACAATCGCCTTGATTTGCTCTGGACTTGCCTCTATCCCTCTTTTTGTCACCATATAACCTAGGAACTTTCCCGCTTTTGCACCAAAGTGGCACTTGGAAGGATTCAATTTCATGTTGTATCTATTAAGGATATTAAATGCTTCTTCCAAATCTCTAAGGTGATCCTCAGCTCTTTTGGACTTAACCACCATGTCATCAATATAGACTTCCATTGTGTGTCCAATTTGTTCTTTAAACATCATATTCACTAGCCTTTGGTATGTAGCACATGCATTTCTTAGTCCAAAGGGCATAGCAATATAACAATAGATACTAGTAGGGGTCATAAAGGCTGTATCCTCTTGATCAGATCGTTCCATCTGAATTTGTTGAAATCCAGATGAAGCATCCATAAAAGTTAACAACTCATGACCCACTGTAGCATCCACCATGGAGTCAATGTGGGGTAATGGGAAAGGATCCTTGGGACATGCCTTATTTAAATTAGTAAAATCGACACATACCCTCCACTTTCCATTTTTCTTTTGAACAACAACCACATTGGCTAACCACCTTGGATACTTTACCTCTCTAATCATACCTTCTTTGAGCAGTTTATCTACCTCCTCTTGAATGATGGCATTTCTTTCAGGTGCAAACTTTCTTCTCTTTTGATGTATAGGCTTGAAAGACCTGTCAATGCCAAGTTTATGAGTAATGACATCTTTAGAAATACCTGTCATGTCTTCATGTTTCCAGGCGAAGGTACCAAATCCTTTTCAATGGTATCGAGGATCCCAAATCCTATAAAAACTTTGGATTCAGGATCCTGAGAATCCATCAGGATATTTTTCACATCTTGTTCTCTTGCCTCAAGAACATCTCTTGGAGGATACTTTAATTGCTATTGTTCCCTAGGTCTTGAGGCTGGCTTCATTGATGAAGTGTAACAATTTTTGGCTTCTTGTTGATCACTCTATATCTTCACCATCCCCCATGGAGTAGGGAGTTTAACACACTGATGATATGTAGATGGAACTGCTTTCATATCATGTATCCATGGCATGCCAAGGATAACATTGCAACAAGATAAGCAATCTATGACACAAAATTTTTGAATAGAATTCACTCCCTCTATGTAAATAGGGAGTTTGATGTCCCCCAATGTATTCTTGGTTTCCCCACTGAATCCCACAAGAACTGATGATCTTGGGATGATTTCTGATTCAGGAATGTTCATTCTTTTGAGGACATCAAGTTGGATGATGTTCACTGAGCTTCCTCCATCTATAAAAATCTTGCGAACAAAATGGTTAGAAATAAACAATGTAATAACAAGACTGTCATCATGAGGATCCTGAATATCTACACGGTCATCCTCATCAAAAAAATATGACTTTTTGCCCTGTAAGGATAGAAGTTCGAATAGGCCTATACCCATTCTCCTATTTTGTCTCTCTGGCATACCTCTTAGCTGCTGAAAAGGAAGTGCCACATATATCTGATCCACCAGAAATAAAGTTGATAATTTGGGCATCTGCTGGAGGAGCAGGAGCTCTTTCTGGAACTTTTTCAGGATCCTGGATCCTTGATTTCTTTCTTCCGAATAGCTGCTTCAAGTATCCTTTACTTAACAGGTAACCGATCTCTTTCCTGAGTGCTATGCATTCATCAGTGAGATGACCGAAATCTTCATGATAGGCACACCATTTGGATTTATCCTTTGTAGCAGCTGGCTTATCATTCATTCTGGGCCATCTAGCTTTTTCACCTAAATTCTGCATGGCAAGGATTAGTTCATTGTTATCAACAACAAAGCAATATTCAGAAATGGGTGGATAATCTTCATCATCCTCTTCTTGCTCCACAACATGCACATTTTGATTATCAGACTTGTTGTATGATTTGGATTTGTTGTTCCTGAAGTAGGATCCTTGCTTTTCCTGCTTTGAGGATCCTGACAGTCTCTCTTGGATCCTTTTATCATCCTCTAAACGGATGAATCTAAGGGCCCTGGTTCTTACTTCATCAAGATTCCTACAAGGGGGCATGACAAGATCATCATAGAATTGTGAATCCCAAAGTAAACCCATTTTGAAAGCTTCTACAGCTGTAGCAATATCCAAATTAGGAATCTCTAAGGATTCTCTATTGAATTTGGTTATGTAATCTTTAAGTGATTCATTTTGACTTTGTGTTACCCTATATAGATAACTAGTTAATCGTTCAAACCTCCTACTACATGAAAATTGGCTATTAAACAAATTAACTAGATTAGCAAATGAATAATTGAGTAAGGAGGAAGACTTAGCAGCCATTTAAGAGCTGATCCCGTTAGTGTGGATCCGAAACCCTTGCATAGACATGCTTCTTTTAACCTTTCAAGAATGGGGTTAATCTCCATTCTCTCCCTGTACTAAGCTACATGCTCTTCTGGATTAGTTGTACCATCATAGAGCTTCATATTTGGTGTTTGAAATCTCTTTGGTATTTCTGCATCACATATAGGTGGTGCAAAGCGAGATATCATGTGACTTCCATCCGGGATTTCGGGAATGGGCTTAACCACTCTTGGAACGCTGGATATCATATCCTTGAGTTTTTGTAATTCTCTAGCCATAGCTTGGTTGATTCCTGGTTCCTGCAGAAAGCCATGGTTACTATTATGAGATGTATTTAAAGTGTTACCTCCTGATTGATTCGAGGTTGGGATTCCTGATATGAATATCCAAATTAGGAATCTCTAAGGATTCTCTACTGAATTTGGTTATGTAATCTCTAAGTGATTCATTTTGACTTTGTTTTACCCTATATAGATGACTAGTTAATCGTTTAAACCTCCTACTACATGAAAATTGGCTATTAAACAAATTAACTAGATTAGCAAATGAAGTAATAGAGTAAGGAGGAAGACTTAGCAGCCATTTAAGAGCTGATCCCGTTAGTGTGGATCCGAAACCCTTACATAGACATGCTTCTTTTAATCATTCAGGAATGGGGTTAATCTCCATTCTCTCCCTGTACTAAGCTACATGCTCTTCTGGATCAGTTGTACCATCATAGAGCTTCATAATTGGTGTTTGAAATCTCTTTGGTATCTCTGCATCACATATAGGTGGTGCAAAGCGAGATATCCTGTGACTTCCATCCGGGATTTCGGGAATGGGCTTAACCACTCTTGGAACACTGGATATCATATCCTTGAGTTTTTGTAATTCTCTAGCCATAGCTTGGTTGATTCCTGGTTCCTGCACAAAGCCATGGTTAGTATTATGAGATGTATTTAAAGTGTTACCTCCTGATTGATTCGAGGTTGGGATTCCTGATGTTAATCCGTATTGATGTGATTCTGGTATGATCGAGGGACCAGACGAAGCAATAGTTTGCATGGGGATGAAGTCTCCCAAATGAATCTCTGAGCTTTTGGGTTGTAGACTCCTTAAGGATCGTTGATCCTGAAAGATAATGGATCATTGATACACCGAAGCTAGAGGTCTTAGAGGATACTCCACGGATCCGTGAGCCTGGGATGAGGATCCCTGAACCTGAGGTGAGGGTCCTTGATACTGAGAGTAGGATCCTTGAATTGATCGCGTCCCCATGTATCCTCCCGAACTAGAGAAGAATCCTTGATGCTGGAAAGAGAATCCTTGAGGCTGAACAGAGGATCCTAAAGGCTGGAAGTAGGATCATTGAGCCTGTGTCATTACCGATGATCCATAGTACATACTCGATGATCCACCCTGGTACTGGACACCTGATGCTGTGGAATGCTGAGTAGTTGTGACCGGAGTATCAAAATTCAGTGATCTCGGCACCAATGGAGAGTGATCCTCCGCTGATCTCTTCAATTTCTTGATTTCATCAATTTCTCCAAGGATCATGTCATTAGTTTTGTCCTGTTGTTGCATGTAATCCTTCATCTGCAAAATCAAAGAATAAAGATCATTGTTAGTTGGACTAGAAGAAACAGCAGTAGTTGCTTTTGTGAACACAGGGGTTGGCTTCTTCGCAGCATTCTTAGCGTTCTTCTGGGATCCAGAAAGAATAGGAGGCAAAGGTGGAATACCCTGTGAAGAGGTAATCGCCGGCATGGAGCTTGAAGTGTTCTTCGCATGAGAGGCCATGTGGTTAAAGGTAATGAGCATAAATGAATAAAATGAACAAGATTTTTTAAGAATGAAGCAACGATTGCCCCACGGTGGGCGCCAAACTGTTTTCGTAAAAAATCACACAAGGATAATGCAACCAAATCTGATTTTTGTAAGGTATGATGCTTTGTTAATTGGTCGAATGTATGAACAACATATATATGAAATGAGTGGTGAACACAAGGATTTATACGAGGAAAAAGCCCTTGATCAATGTATGATCTCCGGCATAAAAAACCTCGGATAGTGAAAACTATCCCTATCAAGTATATTAAACAAAGAACGTTTACAAATCGGGATGATAACAAGCTTGGTACAAGGATCACTAGTGTGCAAAAGTGTGTAATCGTAGAGAGCTCTTGAGAGTTCGAGTGTAGTGCAGTTGTGTTGCGAATAATAACAATCATCTCTAAATCAAGCTTATATCCCCATTAAAAATAGAAATTAACTAGCCAAACTAACTATCTGCAAATGATGCAAGCCCCCCACGATCACCATACGGTCGAAGAGTTCAAGCACGTGCAGAATCACCAAGCATATTCCCCTAGAATCTCGGTTGGACCAAGTCCTATTCGAATACACCTGCAATACAAGTTCAAAAATGATGGAAACAATTGTTAGTGTTTGGATAATAATGAGGATCCTGGATCCTTAGTCTTGCAACATCTTCTGAGGATCCTTAATTTAAGGCTTTAAATTTTTAAATTAAAATCCATCTATTAATGTCAACCATTAGATCTTATTGATCAAGGTTCCTTATATAGTTTACTAAGTTTTCTCAGTAACATAAGGTTTTCTATTTAACACTTCCCGATATCTATATATACAATCCTACTTCAAATAAACAATTCCAATAAATGTCAAATGACATCTCTTAATACCTCAAAGATTTCCCACAGGTGATCAATAATATTGATTATTACATAATCGGATTAATGATAGTGAGATTTCTTTAGATTAGAGATTTTGATCATTCATAAGGTATTGATCGATGGTTATATAAGTATGGTCTTATTTGCAACTAAATTGTCTTTAATTGATCACAGTTAACGGTTATATAATTTTTTACAAATATTTGCATTTTCGGTTTCGAGTCGATCCTCGGGCCTAGACCTTAAAAGAACCGAAAGAAAAAACACCGACCCGATTAAATTAATAGATATTCCAATAGTTTCGTTGGAAGTGAAATACAATTAATTGGCAAAATAGACCGAAGGCCCGATACAGTGAAACACAATACCCAATTGTCTTAAAATTTAAGGAATTGGGGAAGGTTAAATTACTACAATACTTGTCTTAAAATTTGAAATATGATGAGGTGTAATGTTTTGATTAGCTAAGACGGGTTCTTAGTGTTCTCATAAGTGGAGACGGTTCTCCCTTAAACTGAATCCTATATATAGGGGCATGATCCGGTGAAAACACCTAAAAGTGTGAAAATAGTGTGAACGTTTTGGTGTTGGCATGTGGCGTTGGTACAAACTTACACTAAGGGTAATATTGTCAAAAAACACATGCACATGCCACTCACATGTCAAAGACCATGCACATGTAAGTGGCATTCATATTTCACCATCTTTTTAAAACTCCCGTAACTTTTTTATGCTTGATTACTTTTTTTAAAAAAATTACACCATAAAATCGTATGTTTTATCATATTTCCAACGAGTATACTATTGCCATATTTTTTAAATAAAAAAGATATGAATTGTGTGTCCAAATAAAAATGTCATAAAAACACACAGTTTAAAAAAAACACAATGAAAATACCCGGTTGAAAACGCTATAAAACACCCATTTTAGACAAACACTGTAAAAAACCCATCTAAAAACGCCATATAAAAACCCAGTTTAAAACACTAGATAAACACCTAGTTTAGAAAAACACAAACTTGAAAACGTCATATAAAAACCCAGTTCATGTTTTTCGAAAAGTATATCAATTGGAAAGATAAAAAATACTGGATTTTATGGTGTATTTTTTTTTTAAGTTATCAGGTTTAAAAAAGGTATGTACGTTTAAATATTGTGGGGGAAATGACGTGTGATTAGCATGTGCATCTTTATTGGAATCTTTCTGTTTTACCTCTCCTATTAGTTCCAAGGCCCCTAGTAATTATAAAAATGTCACCGCATCAATCTTAGTCACAAACCACTAAGATCTTGTGGCTGAGAATTGTTATCACCGTTTTCACACTTTGAGGCGGTTTCTCCTGATCCCGTCTCTCTCTCTCTTTATATATATATTAAATCAAGAATACACAAACATTTTTTATTATTTTTAATGTTAAATTATGTTTTACGTCCTTTAAGTTTCAGCGAAATTTTAAACGCCTCCTTTAATTAATGAAATTACAACGGTTATGCTTTATGTTTTAATTTCGTTATAACGGATGTCCTCTATTTTCGAAATATTTTAAGGGAGAAAGGACATCGCTTGTAAAGAAATTAGAACATCAAGAACATCCATTATAATTTCGTTAGTAATCAACAACGAGACGCATATTTGTCCATTCTCTGGGTGCATTGAAAATGGCATGTTTTGTCTATTCTCTCTTAATTAATTACTTCAATCCACGAGTTTTGTTTTCTCTCTAGACTTTTCATATTCCGGCCGCCGGGGGGCTCGACGATAGTTCGACTGCTGGATTAGTGTGTGAGGCCGCTCCTATCTCAGCTTGACCTCCATTCTAATTCGCTTTCGATCTTATCCATTCGCCGCTCGGGATCGGTGTTCGTTTGGTGTTGTTTTTTCGCGTTTTTTTCGGGCTCCTATTCGCCGGTGGCTCGACGCAGGAGAGGCCTTCTGGATAGCGTCAGAGGTTCTTGTGCATTCATCTGAACAGTGGTCCTCTCTTAACCTCTTCCTTTATCCGGGTAGTCCAAATCTACTATTCGCTTCCCGGGTGTAGGGTGTTCCATCCATGGAAGGACTAGATGTAGGGTGGGAGGTGCAAGGTAACAGAAGAAGAGAAAGAGGGGAGAAAGTTGGTCTCAAGTCTGATATCACGAAATTCTTCGTTTCAAATATTCCCCAGGGGTGCAGACCTTGGGATTTGGTGGACACTTTCAGGTCTTTTGGAGAAATCGCAGTGGTTTTTATTGCTAAAAAGAAAGACAAGGAAGGTAGAACTTTTGGTTTTGATAGCTTTAATGGAGCTAGGGATGTGGATGATCTCTAGGTCAGTAGGTCGAACTTGAAGTTGGGAGGTAATAAGTTAGTTATCAATGTTGCTCTATTTGCTAAAGAAAACAAGGGGGCGAAATTGTTCCGGAATAGGGGAGGAGTTAAACCGACCCCTAATGGTCCTGTAGGTACTAATCAGAAGGTGGAAGATAGCATCCCTGTTAAGCCAGGAGTTTCCTTTCTGGACAATCTTACAAATAAGACCCAAGCAGTTGAGAAGGAAGATGAGGTGGTCCTTGACCCCTCTATTTTTTCCCTAGCGGATCGGATTGGGAAAGCTGTGGTAGGAAGGACTCGAGGGTTCTCGGAGTTAAGGTTTCTTAAATCGTCTCTGTCCAAAGCAGGTTACGTAAAGGCCTCTATCCAATACCTCAGAGGTCTTTTGGTTCTGGTCTCCTTTGATAACGGTGATGTAGTTAATAAGTTTCTTGACGATAAGGAGGTATGGAGCAACTGGTTCTTGAGCCTTGATCCTTGGCTGGGTCAGTCTCATGCTTTTGAACGTCTCGCATGGGTTAACATTAACGGCGTCCCTCCACATCTCCTTTCTCAAGGAGTCTTTGATGCCATCGGGAGCAAGTACGGGAAAGTGGTGCACTCCTCTCAGTCTTTCGAATCGGACAAGGACCTGTCGTATGATCGGTTGGGGATTCTTCACGGCTCAGGTAATCGTATTAATGGCATTCTTACCCTTTGCTGGCAAGATAAGAGGTATAAAATCTGGGTTATCGAAGAGAATTGTCAATGGATACCGGACTTTCTTGACGAAGACGAGGAGTCGGAAGGGGCTTCGTCTGAACTGGGGGGTAATGCTGTTTCTCCGGCGTCGGACCATCTGAGGAATGGCGGGAATGGTACCTTGGAAGGTGAAAAGGTTGATCAGTTTTTTGAGGCGGAAATTAATAGGAAAGAGGAAGACAACTCTTTGTTGCATGGGGGTGGGGTCCATTCTCCAAGTATTATTCTGGTAATTGTTCCACGTGCTTTTAATGAAGGAAATAAAGAAATTGATAATTCTGTTAAAGGTAAAGGTGGGCCTTCTTTTAAGGACAACTGGATTAATCTCGTAGCCCAATCTTCTCCTAGGCCCAAGAAAAGGAGGAGAAGGGAGGACCTTTTCAACCTGGATGATCTATCGGACCCAAACGTCTTTGACCTTAATGCTCGACCAGTGGAGAAAGAGAACGAGGTAGGAGGTTTGTCTGATTCGGTTTTTAACCTTAATAACTCTCCGGTTGGAATGGATAAAGAGGTCCCAGTTAATTCTCTTGGCTTAGATGGAACTCCGGTTCCGGTAGAAGGCATCGAGGTTATTCTTGATACAACTCCGGGTTTGTTTGAAGACGAAGCTCAAGAAACTATCAGGTTCGGCAATTTGGTGGGAGTAAATTTGGAGGGATTAGCCGACAAAGTTATTGATGTCATTAGATCAGAGGGTATTAATGGTGTTCCCAAATGAATACAATTTCTATCAATCAGAGGTTTCGGAGTCGAGAAAAAGGCGACTTGGATAAGGAATCTTAGAAGAGCAGAGAAGGTTCAATTGTTGATGGTTCAAGAGACTGGTAGATCGGGTATCTCGGATGCGGATATCTATTCGTTTTGGGGTAATTTGAATTGGGAAAAAGCTGTAGTCGATCCTTCTGGTAGATCTGGTGGTCTTCTTTGTGTGTGGGAGAAAGGGATATTCTCTCTTATTTCGTCCGCTTCTGATCCAAACTTTCTTCTTCTCACAGGTAATATGAAAGGTAACAGTGAATTGTTTAATTTTTTAAACGTTTACGCCCCGCAGTCCCAGGTCGATAAGAGAGAATTATGGAGTAAAATTCTTGGTTGTATGAATTCTCAACCTGGTTTATGGTTCCTTGCTGGAGATTTTAACGCTGTTAGAGGTCCGGAAGAGAGAAAAAATTCAAAATTCAAATCTCATTGTGCTAGGGAGTTTAACGAATTTATTTTCGAGGTTGGCCTTTGTGAATATGATATGAAGGGGTCCAAATTCACTTATATGTTGGAAGGGGCAAACGGTAGGAAGTTTAGTAAAATAGACCGGGTGTTGGTTTGTAATAATTTTCAAAACAAATGGCCTGAGGCCTGTGTCAGAGTTTTGCCCCGTGGTTTTTCTGACCATAATCCTATCTTGGTCTCGATTAATAGTCTGAATTTCGGTCCAAAACCGTTCAGGTTTTTCAGCTCATGGTTGGATAGGTCGGACTTTGAGAAGGTTGTGGAGGAGGCTTTGTCCGATTTCAGATTCTCCGAGCCTCCTAATCTAAGGCTGCTTAATAAATTCAGAATTTTAAGAGAAAAAATTAAGACTTGGAGAGACGAGCTTAGATCTAAGGAAGGTGAGGAGGTTACTAAAGCAAAAG
Organism: Helianthus tuberosus; assembly: GCA_030545235.1. NCBI lineage: Eukaryota > Viridiplantae > Streptophyta > Magnoliopsida > Asterales > Asteraceae > Helianthus > Helianthus tuberosus. The sequence continues at coordinate 168,034,016 of CM060412.1, read as the reverse complement.
AGGAACTTAACGACCTGGATATAATTATGGAAGACAGAGACCTAACTGATGAAGAAGAGTGGATCAGGTTGGAATGTAAAAGAAGAATTCAGTTTCTGGAAGATTTGAAATCTAAGGATATTAAACACAGAGCCATGGCCCGTTGGGCTACGGATGGGGACGATAACACCGCTTACTTCCACAGTTTGGTCAATAAAAGGAAAGTGTCAAATAGCATCCATGGTCTTCAGATTGGTGGGGTTTGGGTGACTAAACCTACTTCTATTAAAAAAGCGGTTCATGATTTTTTTAGAGATAAATATAAGGAGGGGATGCCGGACCGTCCCAGTTTGGATTGTTCTTTCAACAACTTGCTCTCTGACGTCGAGGCCAACATGCTTATTGAAAGATTTTCTAGAGAAGAAACTAAGTTGGCAGTGTTTGAATGTGGTAGCGATAAATCCCCGGGTCCGGACGGGTTCAATATGAAATTCATCAAAAGGTTCTAGGGGGTTTTTGAAGCTGATTTCATTGATATTTTTGACAGATTTTTCGAAGAAGGCTCTTTTTCGAGAGGATGCACATCCTCATTCATTACCATTATCCCTAAAATTAAAGACCCGGAAGGTTTTAATGATTATCGGGCCATTACCCTTGTGGGTATCTTAAATAAGGTGGTGTCCAAAGTGTTAGCCAATAGACTCAAAAAGGTTATCGGATCGATAATTTCCGATACTCAAACGGCTTTCTTGAAAGATATGATGATTTTGGACGGGCCTTTAATTCTGAACGAGACTATAGCATGGATGAAGAAGGTCAAATACAAAGCTTTTATCTTCAAAATAGATTTCGCTAAAGCCTATGATAACGTCAATTGGGACTTTGTTATTTCGGTTATGAACCAATTGGGCTTTCCTCCTCGGTGGTGTCGGTGGGTTTTTGGAATCTTATCCTCTGCTCGAACGGCAGTTTTGGTTAACGGGTCTCCGACGTTCGAGTTTAACTGCTCTAAGGGTATGAAACAAGGGGATCCGATTTCCTCGTTCTTGTTTTTACTAGTTATGGAGGCTTTCTCGAGTATGATTCGTAAAGCGGTTGACTTGGGAGTGTTGAAAGGTATTAAACTTCCCAATAACGGGCCGATTATTTCTCATCTTTTGTATGCAGATGATTGTATTTTTCTTGGTGAATGGACATATTATAACTTGAAGACTGTCTTAAAGATTCTGAGATGTTTTTATTTTTGTGCTGGCCTCAGAATCAACTTGAACAAATATCTCCTCTTTGGTGTTGGTGTTGCTCCTGGTGAAGTTAAAAGAGTGGAGGATTATTTTTGTTGTAAAGCCAGAGAGATGCCTTTTTCCCATCTCGGGACCTTAGTTGGTGCAAAAATGCATAAAATTGACAGTTGGAAAGTGGTGTTTGATATCTTCGAGTCCAGGCTCGCTTTGTGGAAATCCTCGGTTCTCTCAATCGGTGGTAGATTAACTCTTATTAAGTCTGTTCTCGAAAGTATTCCTAACTACTTCCTCTCGCTTTTCAAAGCTCCGGTGAGCGTGGTCAAAGGTTTGGAAAAGATAACGAGGAGATTCCTTTGGGGTAGTAGCAATGAAGCCTTCAAAATCCCTTGGGTCGCTTGGAACCGTCTCTCTATGCCTATTGAGATGGGTGGGATCGGTATCTCTAATCTCTCGGATGTTAACATTGCGTTCCTCTCTAAATGGTTTTGGAGATTCAAAACCGAGCCTAATGGTTTGTGGGGGAAAGTTATAGTTTCGATTCATACTAAAAGAAATAGTTGGAGTACGATTCCGTGCAATAATAGTATCAACGGCATTTGGAAAAACGTCATTGCTTTGTTGGAGAAAACGAAAATCGGGGATGTGTGTTTAACTCAGAATTTTTCCGGTAAGATTAGTAATGGAGCATCTATTAATTTTTGGCTAGACAGGTGGGCCGATAACCAAACTCTCAAGGAAAAATTCCCTGCCTTATTCCTCCTTGAATCTGAAAAAAATTGCATAGTTGCTGATAGATATAATGTTGAAACCAGCTCTTTTTCTGGTAACTGGGCTTGGTTGAGACCTCTTGCTTCTGGGCTCGAGTCCGATGATCTGCTGTTGTTGGAATTTGCTGTCCGACAAGTCCTTACACGAGTATTGTGATAAATGGGAATGGACCGGTGGTAAGAACAACGAGTTTTCGGTGAAGGACGTTAAAACTTTTCTAAGAAGTGTGGTCGATTTTAGCGGGAACTTCATTTTTAAATGGTCAAAGTGGGTGCCAAAGAAGTGTAACATCTTAGTTTGGAGAGCCGAAATCGGTATGATCGCGACGTCCGACGCGCTTATTAGAATGAATTGCTTCAATGGCGACTCATTTTGTCCCCTTTGCGAAGACGGAGAGGAGTCGGCTGTCCACCTCTTTTGTTCGTGTTTTGTCGCCTCTAATATTTGGTGCATGATCAGTCGTTGGTGCAAGATAAGTCCTATTTTTTACCTTCTCCATCCAAGATCTTCTCCGTATTCATGAACATGTCGGTTTGAACAAGGTTGCTAGTGAAGCTCTCCACGGTATTATCATCATTTCTTGTTGGTGTATTTGGTCGACGAGGAATGATAGGAGATTCAACAATAAAAGAAAAGAAAGCTTAGATATTTTTCAAGATATAAAAAATTTAGGATTTCATTAGTACCACAATAGATCTAAGAATAGAGGTATTGTTTGGAGAGATTGGTGTTCTTTTAATTTGATGTAATCGGTTTTTGGTCTTGGGCTTCCCTCGGTTGAGGGTTGCTTGTGAAAAAAAGTTAAATTTCAAAAAAAAAAAATCGTTAGTAAATAAGAAAGCCTGAAATCTTGCTTAAAACTTAAAAGACGTAAAATGCAATTTAAGCTAACAAATATAATCTTAAATTTCCTTAAACGTTATAGGATTTGAACCTATTACTACACTCCCTCTTGGATTAATAAATAAAACATAAAAATGCACAAACATTGTTGAAATGTCTAAGGAAGTGAACGGTGAGGGCCAAACTCGTACGCCACTTGTCATTCACCGGTTAGCAGGTAGGTGAGTCAAACTTATGGCAGCCATTTTTTATTTCAGTTTTGAAAAAAATCTTTAATATCATTAGTTATCCGGGCTGCCAATTTCATCATTTTCTTTGATATTTATTATATTAAGTCACGATTCACATATAATGTTTCTTTTGAAACATATGACGGAAAAACACTTGCAAAGAAAACATGTATCAAGTAAGATGCATTCTAGTATCTATGTTATTCTTTTAGGGTTTTTATATGGCGTTTGCTTAACAGGTAACCGATCTCTTTCCTGAGTGCTATGCATTCATCAGTGAGATGACCGAAATCTTCATGATAGGCACATCATTTGGATTTATCCTTTGTAGCAGCTTGCTTATCATTCTTTCTGGGCCATCAAGCTTTTTCACCTAAATTCTGCATGGCAAGGATTAGTTCATTGTTATCAACAACAAAGCAATATTCAGAAATGGGTGGATAATCTTCATCATCCTCTTCTTGCTCCACAGCATGCACATTTTGATTACCAGACTTATTGTATGATTTGGATTTGTTGTTCCTGAAGTAGGATCCTTGCTTTTCCTGCTTTGAGGATCCTGACAGTCTCTCTTGGATCCTTTTATCATCCTCTAAACGGATGAATCTAAGGGCCCTGGTTCTTACGTCATCAAGATTCCTGCAAGGGGTCATGACAAGATAATCATAGAATTGTGAATCCCAAAGTAAACCCATTTTGAAAGCTTCTAGAGCTGTAGCAATATCCAAATTAGGAATCTCTAAGGATTCTCTACTGAATTTGGTTATGTAATCTCTAAGTGATTCATTTTGACTTTGTGTTACCCTATATAGATCACTAGTGAATCGTTCAAACCTCCTACTACATGAAAATTGGCTATTAAACAAATTAACTAGATTAGCAAATGAAGTAATTGAGTAAGGAGGAAGACTTAGCAGCCATTTAAGAGCTGATCCCGTTAGTGTGGATCCGAAACCCTTGCATAGACATGCTTCTTTTAACCTTTCAGGAATGGGGTTAATCACCATTCTCTCACTGTACTAAGCTACATGCTCTTCTGGATCAGTTGTACCATCATAGAGCTTCATATTTGGTGTTTGAAATCTCTTTGGTATTTCTGCATCACATATAGGTGGTGCAAAGCAAGATATCCTGTGACTTCCATCCGGGATTTCGGGAATGGGCTTAACCACTATTGGAACGCTGGATATCATATCCTTGAGTTTTTGTAATTCTCTAGCCTTAGCTTGGTTGATTCCTGGTTCCTGCACAAAGCCATGGTTAGTATTATGAGACGTATTTAAAGTGTTACCTCCTGATTGATTCTAGATTGGGATTCCTGATGTGAATCCGTATTGATGTGATTCTGGTATGATCGAGGGACCAGACGAAGCAATAGTTTGCATGGGGATGAAGTCTTCCAAATGAATCTCTAAGCTTCTGGGTTGTAGACTCCTTAAGGATCCTTGATCCTGAAAGATAATGGATCCTTGATACACCGAAGCTAGAGGTCCTGGAGGATACTCTATGGATCCGTGAGCATGGGATGAGGATCTCTGAACCTGAGGTGAGGGTCCTTGATACTGAGAGTAGGATTCTTGAACTGATTGCGTCCCCATGTATCCTCCCGAACTAGAGAAGAAACCTTGATGCTGGAAAGAGAATCCTTGAGGCTGAAGAGATGATCCTGAAGGCTGGAAGTAGGATCCTTGAGCCTGTGTCATTGCTGATGATCCATAGTACATACTCGATGATCCACCCTGGTACTTGACACCTGATGCTGTGGAATGCTGAGTAGTTGTGACCGGAGTATCGAAATTCAGTGATCTCGGCACCAATGGAGAGTGATCCTCCGCTGATCTCTTCAATTTCTTGATTTCATCAATTTCTCGAAGGTTCCTGTCATTAGTTTTGTCCTGCTGTTGCATGTAATATTTCATATGCAAAATCAAATAATAAAGATCATTGTTAGTAGGACTAGAAGAAACAACAGTAGTTGCTTTTGTGAAAACAGGGGTTGGCTTCTTTGCAGCATTCTCAGCGTTCTTCTGGGATCCAGAAGGAATAGGAGGCAAAGGTTGAATACCTGTGAAGAGGTGATCGCCGGCATGGAGCTTGAAGTGTTCTTCGCATGAGAGGCCATATGGTTAAAGGTAATGAGCAGAAATTAATAAAATGAACAAGATTTTTTAAGAATGAAGCAACGATTGCCCCACGGTGGGCGCCAAACTGTTTTGGTAAAAAATCACACAAGGATAATGAAACCAAATCTGATTTTTGTGAGGTATGATGATTAGTTAATTGTTCAAATGTATGAACAACAAATATATGAAATGAGTGGTGAACACATGGATTTATACGAGAAAAAAGCCCTTGATCAATGTATGATATCCGGCATAAAAAACCTCGGATAGTGAAAACTATCACTATCAAGTATATTAAACAAAGAACGTTTACAAATCGGGATGATAACAAGCTTGGTACAAGGATCATTAGTGTGCAAAAGTCTGTAATCGTAGAGAGCTCTTGAGAGTTCGAAGTTACACACCTGGACAAAAGAAATGATTTGACCAACATTTTTATCAGGTTAATATTTTCTATTATTTAGTCACTTCTTACATACATTACTATTGTTGCGTTCAACACTTTAAATATGTTAATCAAAACAATAGTCTCTTGTCATATGTAGTGACACTTTGTTAAATATGTTAATGCCCAACTAGGTGGCATTTTTGTTTTCGATGTTAGACACCTGGACAAGAGGAATGATGTGACCAACGTTTTATCAGGTAAATATTTGCTATTATTTAGTCAGTTCTTACATAACTTACACATGTTACATTCAACATCTGTTAAACATGTTAATCAAAACAAAAGTCACTTGTCATGGTGGAATACATTCTACTAGGTTTAATCCAAATTTGTTTACCATATGTTTGCTGCATGTATTACTCTAGTGGATAACACGTGTACAACCATGTTACCATGTTACATATAATTAGTACATGAGTTACACCTGAAGCTAACACATGTATTACCAGGTTACACATGCGACCTATATGTTGTAACACGTATAACATTATGGGTAACTGCATACAGAGTGTTATATGTGTTACACCCGGTGGTTAGAGATGTATACATATTTACACACTTGAGGTTACTTACCTTTACAATCTCTTGTCTAACACATGAGTGTATACTTGTAAATGTGCTTTTTAAATCCTTGCACGTCTACTTTCTAAAGATGATCAATAACACCCGCCTCGCTACTATGTTTATGAGAAGACGTAAGGCACCTAATATTGGACATCTATTGTCGACGAGCAGTTTCATCCTCTTATTGGTAAATCATACGAGATGTTCTTGCCATGTATAAACGGCAACCAAGCTGCGGTTCAATGTATGATATATAAGTTAATGTAGTTTTGTTTTACCTACATACGTTCTGAGTTTGATGAGATGTTCTTGCCATGTATAAACGGCAACCAAGCTGCGGTTCAATGTATGATATATAAGTTAATGTAGTTTTGTTTTACCTACATACGTTCTGAGTTTGATGAACTTGTTGTTGTTGTCGATGAAGATATTTTGTGTCCAAGATCAAGATGCCTATCAAGAAATGAAACATAATTAGATTTTTGTTAGCTTTTGACAATTTTGGATCATTTTTATATATTTTAGTTGTATAAAACACTTTGTTATGTTTAACTTTGATTGTATTGTTGTTTTTTTTATAAATTTATACAATATATTTGTCCATTTATTTTCTTACAACAGTCTTATATATTACTAGTTTATCAACTGGTGTGAGGCTTTGGATATACGATGTTACATAAGTAACTATGCATGTTTATAGCTCTAAAAAATTGATCAGATCTTTTTTATTTTAATAATCGCAAAAAAAAAGTTGGAAAGAGAAGGAGAAAAAGGTGGAGATAGAAAGTTAGTGAAAGAAAAAAGGTGGACAGAGAACGAGGTGAGAATGAAATGTGAAAAAAGAATGTGACTGAAATGAAAGGTGGAGATAGAAATTATAGATTATATCCAAAACACCCATCAAACCACTTATCAACAATAAGGCATTAAATTTTTAAATTAAAATCCATCTAATAATGTCAACCATTAGATCTTATTGATCAAGGGTCCTTATATAGTTTACTAAGTTTTCTCAGTAACATAAGGTTTTCTATTTAACACTTCCCGATATATATATATATATATATATACAATCCTACTTCAAATAAACAATTCCAATAAATGTCAAATGACATCTCTTAATACCTCAAAGATTTCCCACAGGTGATCAATAATATTGATTATTACATAATCGGATTAATGATAGTGAGATTTCTTTAGATTAGAGATTTTGATCATTTATAAGGTATTGATCGATGGTTATATAAGTATGATCTTATTTGCAACTAAATTGTCTTTAATTGATCACAGTTAACGGTTATATAATTTTTTACAAATATTTGCATTTTCGGTTTCGAGTCGATCCTCGGGCCTAGACCTTAAAAGAACCGAAAGAAAAAACACCGACCCGATTAATTAATAGATATTCCAATAGTTTCGTTGGAAGTGAAATACAATTAATTGGCAAAATAGACCGAAGGCCCGATACAGTGAAACACAATACCCAATTGTCTTAAAATTTAGGGAATTGGGGAAGGTTAAATTACTACAATACTTGTCTTAAAATTTGAAATATGATGAGGTGTAATGTTTTGATTAGCTAAGACGGGTTCTTAGTGTTCTCATAAGTGGAGAAGGTTCTCCCTTAAACTGAATCCTATATATAGGGGCATGGTCCGGTGAAAACACCTAAAAGTGTGAAAATAGTGTGAACGTTTTGGTGTTGACATGTGGCATTGGTACAAACTTACACTAAGGGTAATATTGTCAAAAAAAAACCCATGCACATGCCACTCATATGTCAAAGACCATGCACATGTAAGTGGCAATCATATTCCACCATCTTTTTAAAACTCCCGTAACTTTTTTATGCTTGATTACTTTAAAAAAAAAATACACCATAAAATCGTATGTTTTATCATATTTCCAACGCGTATACTATTGCTATATTTTTTAAATAAAAAAGACATGAACTGTGTGTCCAAATAAATATGTCATAAAAACACACAGTTTAAAAAAAACACAATGAAAATACCCAGTTGAAAACGCTATAATACACCCATTTTAGAAAAAAAAAATACACTGTAAAAAACCCATCTGAAAACGACATATAAAAACCCATTTTAAAACACTATATAAACACCTAGTTTAGAAAAACACCATAAAAATACAAAGTTGAAAACGTCATATAAAAACCCAGTTCATGTTTTTCGAAAAGTATATCAATTGGAAAGATAAAAAAATACTGAATTTTATGGTGTTTTTTTTTTTAAATTATCAGGTTTAAAAAAGTTATGTACGTTTAAATATTGTGGGGGAAATGACGTGTGATTAGCATGTGCATCTTTGTTGGAATCTTTCTGTTTTACCTCTCCTATTAGTTCCAAGGCCCCTAGTAATTATAAAAATGTCACCGCATCAATCTTAGTCAAAAACCAATAAGATCTTGTGGCTGAGAATTGTTATCACCGTTTTCACACTTTGAGGCGGTTTCTCCTGATCCCGTCTCTCTCTCTCTCTTTATATATATATATATATATGGGTAAGGATATATAGAAAACCACTTTTATTGAGAAAACCCGGGAAACTCAAAGTTCCCGACATTTGTTTTTTGAAAAAAATAACACATGTAATATAAATGTTTTTAAGAGTTTTGGAACAAAAAAAAAAAAGCGCGGAAGGAATTTTTTTTAAAAAAATAAACAAGTTTCAGCATTTTTTGCCTAACACGTGTTAGTCAACAAAGTTGCTGAAATTTGTTTATTTTTTTTTAAATAATCCTTCGGCGCTTTTTCGATTTTTTTTGCCCAAAACTCTTAAAAGCATGTATATTACGTGTGGTAATTTTTTCAAAAAAAAAAAGTCGGGAGCTTAGAGTTTCCCGGGTTTTCTCAATAAAAGTGGTTTTCTTTTTATCTTTAGCCTATATATATATATATATATATATATATATATTAAATCAAGAATACACAAAGATTTTTTATTATTTTTAATGTTAAATGACGTTTTACGTCCTTTAAGTTTCAGCAAAATTTTAAACGCCTCCTTTAATTAATGAAATTACAACGGTTATGCTTTATGTTTTAATTTCGTTATAACGGATGTCCTCTATTTTTGTAATATTTTTAGGGAGAAAGACATCGTTTGTAAAGAAATTAGAACATCAAGAACATCCATTATAATTTGGTTAGTAAATAAGAAAGCCTGAAATCTTGCTTAAAACTTAAAAGACGTAAAATGCAATTTAAGCTAACAAATATAATCTTAAATTTCCTTAAACGTTATAGGATTTGAACCTATTACTACACTCCCTCTTGGATTAATAAAGGGTCCTAATAAATCCACATGGTATCATCTTATTCTAACATAGTTGATACGGGTCGTATAAGGTTATACGGCCCGTATCAACCATGTTAGAATAAGATGATACTGTGGTCGTATATATATTATACGACGATGTTATACGGCTCGTATATATCTATACGACCCGTATACAATGATTTTCGTTTTTTTATTCTTTTATTACTATTTGACGCGACGTATTATTACTCGATTCACGTGTGATTAGACGTAAGATTCTCCGATTCGATGTTATATTCCTCGAATCTAGTGCGAGTTATGTGATTAGACGTTAAATTCCTCGATTCGCGTGTTAATCATTTGAAACGATGTAATATTCCGTAAAATTCTCTATATAAACGACACTAATTTCATTCATTTTCATTCAACTTCTATTCGTTTCTTCTATTTTTCTCTGTATTCAAATTATTTACGCTATAATGTTGGGTTGGGGTGACTTTTTTAATGTGTTTGGTAACGAGGAGAATCAGGGGAATGAAGATAACAAAGCGGGCATGTTTGATCTGAATGCTCCGTTCGATCCCATTCTTGCGTCTGGTTCAGGTCAGGATACTTGGGGTTTGGATGCCATTCAGCCTAATTATGCTGGTTATTATCCATCGCAACACCCGGTTAATTTTGAAGCCCCTCCTGTTAGTGTTGGACCGCCGACTGATAGTTCTCATTCTCCTCCCATGAGTTGTGGACCGCCCGAGGGTCCAAATGTTGAACAGGAACGTAGTGAGTTTCAAAACAAGGAGGTATAACATTTAATTAACATTTAAAAAATATATAATATAGTATAAATGTGTAACGGGTCAACCCGCCATCCCGACCATGTTGACCCGAACCCGACCCGTTAACCCAAACGGGTTCGCAGGTTCAACCTGAAACTGACCAGAACCCTTTTATACTAAAACTAAACCTGGGTTAATCATTTGAGTTAATCATTAATTGACACATATAAGTGTTTCCGTTAGAAATTCGCTAGCATGGATGAATTGGTAGAGTGGTGTATAGACGTCGGACGCGTAAATGGCTACGCCCTCATCACCAAACGCACCATCTACGATAAACCCCATAGTTGTCAGCCAGTAAAAATTTGGCTTACGTGCCATTGTGCCGGCAATTACAAATCAACAGCGACGGTCAGACGCAGCGGGACTAGGAAAACCGGTTGCAAGTTCCAACTGGTCGGGACATACAGAAAGAGGTTAGGTTACTGGGATCTAAGGGTTGAGGAAGCTAAACATAACCACGAACCATTTCTGTATCCAGAGGGTCATCCGTCCCTAAGGAGGCTGACTCCATCGGAAGAGAGGACGGTGGAGCAAATGACGCATCAGAACATAAAACCACGAGACATTCTTGCTGCCATTAAAGAATAGAACCCCCATAATGTCTCAACAAGAAACACCATATACAACGCTCGAGCCAAATTGGGTCGAATGGAACAAGTCGGCGAGACTCCAATGCAGATACTTTACGACCGGTTGGAGAAGGTTGGGTTTTTTTTTTTTACCATAGAACATCTCAAAACGGCGAACGTGTCGAGGATGTTTTCTTCATCCACCCAGAGTCGAACATGTTGTAGCGCGCCTTCCCGCATGTGTTGCTTATAGACGCCACCAACAAGACGAATCGGTACAAAATGCCGCTAGTCCAGATTATCGGTGTTACATCCACGTTGATGTCGTTTTGCATTGCTCATGCGTTCGTAAGCAACGAGAAACAGGAAAACTTCACATGGGTTCTACAGAGGTTTAAACACTCATTAGACAGTGTTATGGAACCCCGTGTAATAGTAACAGATAGAGATCGCGCCCTAATGAACGCATGTGCAACCGTGTTTCCCAGGGCTAGACATTCATTGCGTAGGTGGCACATACAGCAAAACATCTTCAAACATTGCAAGAAAAGCTTTAAAACAGAGGATAAATGGGAGAGGTTTCTTTACAAGTGGGGCGAGCTAATTAACTCAACGACCGATCTTGACTACAACTACTGGTACGAGTGAATACGATCAAACTTGCCACGCAAAAAAACCGACGGTAAGTTTTATATAATTTTTGTTTAATAATCGTATTTATTTGACTTGTCTTAACTGCACTTGACTTTGATTATAGAGATTATGAACTATTTGGATTCAATCTGGTTACAACCATATAGAGACCGGTTTGTTTCGTTCTGGAGCGACCAACAACTGAACTTCGGTCAACGTACAACGAACAGGGCAGAGGGTCAACATGCCCTTTTGAAGCAGTACCTAGGCGACTCTAATTACACCCTGGAGAAAGTGGTACCACTTATCGATAAGCTCATAAGAAACCAGGTGACAGAAATCAAAGGCAGCATTGAAACAAGCAGGAGCCGAACATTGGGTCATCATAACAAACCAATATTTAATCTCCTACTAAAGAAGGTTTCACATGCCTGCCTAGAGTTGATGTCAGACGAAGTAAATGAAATAGAAAAATTAAAGTTATATAACCGTACATGCGCGTGCCATTTGTATACAAGCTGTGGGTTGCCATGCGCGTGTCGGTTGGAACCGTATACAACGAATGGTAATACATTATTCGACCAACCACATTTTATAATTATAGCCTTTCCTCACGCAAAATGTTATTGACGTTTTATGTTGTTTGTTGATATGTTTCTTAGGTCAAATGATCCCGTTGGAGTTGATAGACCCTTTTTGGAGAAAGTAAAATTTGGACTCCATAGTGGAACCGAGCAAGGTGGACTCTTTCGACTTAGACGGAGAATTTGCGCTTCTCAAACAACATTTAAGTGCTCAGCCGAGAGAACTCAAGAAAAACTTGATTCAAAAGATGAAGGAGTTGGTACAACTCAATAAGACGAAGCTTAAATAACCAGTTGTGCAAAAAAACACACGGGGTCGTCCAACTTTAACAGCTCAGCAACAAAGGAAGGATGATTCGTTTACGGAGCCTTCAAGACACAGCTTTTTTACAACGCAGGACCAGTATAGTGATTCACAAGATGGGTTTGGCACACAAGAGTCAAAGATCGAACCTACCAGGCACAGCTCGTTTGTCGAGTCACAAAGTTATTGTACTGAAACACCTATGTTCTTCGGCGAGATTGCGAAAGGCGCTAAGAATTCGAAAACGAAAAACAAGGTCGCAAAATCAAAGGAAGAGCAACCAGAATTACCTTTGCTGCCTGTCGGACAAGTTAATATGTTCATGCACTTCAAAAAGTTCATTCCACCGTGCTTCTATCCACACCTCAGTCACATACAAAATGTGTAGGGTGATGGTAATTGTGGGTTTCGATCTATAGCGGTCGGCTTATCGCTTAAAGAGTGGCAGTGGCCGTTCATACGGGAGCATCTTCATGATGAGTGCAACCGGTTCCACGAATTTTGGAAAAAGATAAATGAAGTTCAGTATCAACAAGTTCTGGAATCATTAGTTTGGTCCAACCATATAGACGGAGCACCTCGACATAAGTGGCTACAAATGCCATTCACGGGGCTTCTGATAGCAAACCGGTGGAATGTCATTTGTCTCTTATTAAGTGACCTTGGTTGTGCTTCATTTTTTCCCATGTTCAGAACAGCCGAAGAAAGTATTCCGCATCGAATAGTCGCGCTTGTACATGTACACAGGAACCATTTTATTCACGTCAGATTAGAAGGGGAATATCCAATGCCAATCCCATCAGGATACTGACGACAACCGACACGGAATACGCCAGCAGAAAGTTGGTATCACTATTACAAGGAACGTATTGACCAATATAATACGATCGTTGATGAATATAGGACCAGGGATTACATAGATTTAGGTGCCCTATGAATATAAAATGTTATTTGCATGTTTTGACAATTTGTAATGATCAACATACACGTTATATAAATGTTTTGGCAACTTTTTGAAATTGAACTTGAAAAAATGTTTAAACGAATCAATTTTCATGTTTTGACAATTTGTAATGATAAACATACATGTTATATAAATGTTTTGGCAACTTGTTGAAATTGAATTTGAAAAAACGTTTAAACGAATCAACGTTAACGCATACTGACCGTATTTTCGACAGTTCCGCATATAGTAATTGAAAATAAATGAAAAATACTGAATTGTATACGGGCCGTATAAAAATATACGCCTCGTATACCGTGATCGTATATTAAGTATACGACAGAATTAAAATAAATTAAATTACTGTATACGGGTCGTATACTTTTATACGGCCCGTATACAAAGGAAAAAAGATCGTATAAGTTTTATACGACCTCATTTCCACCATATGGCCTCAACATTCCACCAAAAATTCTCTCGGTTTTCTCTCGGATCGTTCTTGGACAGCGTTCTTCCTATACGGTACGTTTTCGTATAGTAAACTTTCAAATTCCGTAACATGTTAGATTATGGTCTTGTATAGTAAAGCGTAGATAGGCGTAACGATTACGATTGTATAATTCAATTTGAAAAAAAAAAAATGAAACAGAAAATTGTAACTGATTATTCAAGTGTATACGGTCGTATATATCGTATACGATCGTATAATGTTTGAATATTCAAACATTATACGATCGTATACAATTTATATGACCGTATACACTTGAATAATCAAAGGTTATACGATCGTATACATTATATACGCTCGTATAACGTTTGAATATTCAAACATTATACGATCGTATATTTATATACGGTCGTATACTTGTTGAATATTCAAACATTATACGAACGTATATTTTATATACGGTCGTATACTTGTTGAATATTCAAACATTGTACGAGCGTATATGATATGTACAATACGTTCGTATACAAGAACAGTATTCGTATAATACGTTAACGATAATCGTATAGTGATTGTTAAGTTGTAATTGTTATTTGTTACAGATGATATGGCTGAGTCATCAGCAGCTGGTGCGGCCCGTAGAGGTCGAGGTCAGGGTCGGGGCCATGGACGTGGACGCGGACGGGGACGTGGACGTGGACAGGAGGAGGTTGTGTCTGATTTTACTGAGACGGGGCGGTTTCTTAAAGATATCCCCCGAGGTACGGTTGCCTATAGGGTTTTGGGCAAATTACGGGAGATGGTGCTGGATGCGCCTCGGACCATAGATTTTCAGTTTTTGACCGATATTGGAGCGATCGGTCGGGTTCGGGAGCTCATGCCAGCTAACTTCCCGTGGGACCGCTTATTTGATGCCGCCGCAGAGCGGGCCCACAGGGAGATTACTTTAGATTTTTTATCCACCTTTTCATTTACGGACACCCGGGGTGGGGGTTTTCAGCATTTTTTGACGACAGACGCCGTAGATTTTACTATTTGCGGCAAGACTCAGAGGATGACACTTCCTCAGTTTGCTGTTGCCTTGGGTCTGTACTCACAGGAGGACTCAAGGTCCCGCGCATTTTTTGATGCGCCAGTCAGCACGTCCACTGACGTGTTGTGGCCGTATTGGCGCACTATTGGGTTCGGGAAGTTCGCGAAACCGAGTCAGCGATCCCCGAAGGCACGGGCGACTGATCTTTACGACCCGTTACACCGATACCTACATCGGTGTATCGCCGTGACGATCGTCGGTCGTCATGATAGCAGGGAATGGGTCACCCAAAGTGACCAATTCTTCTTGCACGACTTACTTACCGGCGGGAGGGCCAACTTGGCGTACAAGTTGGCCGCATATCTCGCCGAGTACGCTTTTAAGCGACCCTCTTCCCACATCAGCTGTGGGGCCTTCGTCACCCGTCTGGCGAAGGGTTTATTTCGCCTCCTGTCCCCGCAGGTGGCAAGTGATATGACCCTGACACGCCAGCTTGACAGGGTTGGGAGGGACACAGCCCTATCGATGGGTTTGGCTCGTGAGGTCGAGGGAGGGCAGCTGGTTTGGGCTTATGGTGTGGGTGAGGGACCCCGTGGAGAGGGTGGTGATGAGGAGGGAGGCGAGGGCAAAGGAGGCGAGGGCGAGGGAGAGGGAGGCGACGGAGAGGGAGGCGACAGAGAGGGAGGTGACGGAGATGGGGTCGCTCATACTGTCGATCGATCACAGGTAGCTGCGGAGGAGTTACGGGGTGATCGCCCGTATGTTCGACGCATCGTGAGACAGCGTGTGATGCCTCCACCAGGGGTGGAGGAGAGACTCGTTCAGGTTGAGTCGGATGTAGCTGCAGTCAGAGGGGATTTAGCTGCAGTGAGAGAGGATGTACAGTGGATGGTCGAGGCGATTGTGGCTATGCATTCTGCCGTGCCCCTACCTCCACGAGCTGGTGCTGCACCACCACCACCACCACCACCACCGTCGTAGTTGCTTATTGTATTATTTTTTTTTTTTTTTTGTTATTTTACGTTTGAAACTTTGTAAAAGTTTATCTTTTTTTTTTGTTTTAGATGTAAAACATTATAAATATTAATCTTATGTTTAGATGTTAAGTTGTTTGTTTAATAATTGTTGTCGTAGTTTATCATAATCATATCACATATTTATTGTTTTACATAGTGGAAACTTACTAAACATTATAAATACGTTTAACTAGAAACTCGTAACATAATCCGATATATACAATACTATTTTAAAATTTACAAAACTTATTAAACGGTTTCCCGATTGCAACAAAAAATTTACTATTCTATACATATTTATCATTTTACAAAGTGGAAACCTATGAAACATAATAAATACGTTTAACTACAAACTCGTAACATAATGCGATATATAGAACACTATTTTAAAATTTTCAAAATTTATTAAATGGTTTCCCGATTGCAACAAAAAATTAACTTTTCTATACATATTTATCGTTTTACAAAGAGGAAACTTATTAAACATAATAAATACGTTTAACTACAAACTCGTAACATAATCCGATATATACAACACTATTTTAAATTAAAAAAATTATTAAACGGTTTCCCGATTGCAACAAAAAAGTTAACTTTTCTATACGGGCTATACGGGCCGTATAACATTATACGGCCCAAATACAGTTTTCAAAACTATAAACCCTTGGCAAACATTCGAAACAAAATTATGCAAATATGTATACGGCCAGTATATAACTATACGTCCCGTATACATATAAAAACAAAAAAACATTCCACCGCATAAAATTATGCGCATAAATATTCTATACGGCCCGTATCAGTTTATACGGCCCGTATAGATATAGGGATGTGAAAATAAGATTATAAGGGTTTGGAAATAGAACACCCCTTGATAAATAAAACATAAAAATGCACAAACATTGTTGAAATGTCTAAGGGTATCCGGGGCACCCATCGGGGAACCCCTTCGGTGACCCCATTCACCTAAGGGGAACACCGCCGCCATCACTTAGGTGAGTGGTTTAGGGGAGTGAAATGGGTGGGGATTCACCGAAGAGAGGGGGAGGAGAGAGGGAGGAGAGAGGATGAGTGGACCAATGAGAAGTTTTCTTTCTTTTTTTTTTTTTTTTTTTTTTTTTTTAATAAAAAACCAAGTCACCTAAGAGGGGAGTGCCGCCATCAATTTAGGGTGTTAGGGGAGTTTAAGAGGGGAGTTGACGTGGCACACGAGCATTGGTTTGGCGTAAGAGAGGGGACTCCCCTCTTAAGGGAGTGCCCCGAGTACCCTAAGGAAGTGAACGGTGGGGGCCAAACTCGTACGCCACTTGTCATTCATCGGTTAGCAGGTACGTGAGTCAAACTTATGGCAGCCTTTTTTTATTTCAGTTTTGAAAAAAATCTTTAATATCTTCATTAGTTATTCGGGCTGCCAATTTCATCATTTTTTTTTATATTTATTATATTAAGTCACGATTCACATATAATGTTTCTTTTGAAACATATGACGGAAAAACACTTACAAAGAAAACATGTATCAAGTAAGATGCATTCTAGTATCTATGTTATTCTTTTTGGGTTTTTATTTTTGCTCAGAAATCTTGTTATACCAGATACCCACGTATCTGTTGGTGGAGTTTGCGGGGCTAAAAAACCAAAGAGCAAAGGTTTCTCCATTGTAGGTGAGTCAAACTTATGGCAGCCATTTATTATTTCAGTTTTGAAAAAAATCTTTAATATCATTAGTTATTCGGGCTGCCAATTTCATCATTTTCTTTGATATTTATTATATTAAGTCCGATTCACATATAATGTTTCTTTTGAAACATATGACGGAAAAACACTTGCAAAGAAAACATGTATCAAGTAAGATGCATTCTAGTATCTAAGTTATTCTTTTTGGGTTTTTATTTTTGCACTTGTATCGACACCATCACACTCACTAGACCTGTTAAAGATGGGGATATTTTGGTCTCCAATGGAGAAACCTTTGCTCTTGGGTTTTTTAGCCCCGCAAACTCCACCAACAGATACGTGGGTATCTGGTATAACAAGATTTTGGAGCAAACTGTGGTTTGGGTTGCCAATAGAGACCATCCGATCACCAACTCGTCCGGTATCCTATCTGTGGATCAAATCGGCTCAGTTGTTGGATTCGGGGAATTTGGTGTTGTTTCAAGGCCTAGTTAACAAAGAGGTTTATTCATGGCAAAGCTTTGATCACCCATCGAATACATATCTTCCGGGTATGAAGCTCGGGTTAGATAGGAAAACGGGTTTAAACTGGGTGGTTACATCTTGGAAGTCTAGTCAGAATCCCGGTGTGGGAGATTAATCGTATAAAATGGAGTTTGTTGGGTCAGCCCAGTTGTTCTTGTTTAAAGGTATGGCTAGAATTTGGCGGGCGGGGTCATGGACCGGTCTTGGATGGAGCGGTGTACCAGGGATGACGAAAGATAATATCAGTAAAGGTACTTACATAGATAATGAGGATGAGGTGACCATCGTTTACCTGATGCACAATCCGGCCATGTTGTCTAGATTTGTCCTTACCGAGTCCGGAACCTTAGAGAGGCTGACCTGGGGAGAAGTAGATCGTAAGTGGATTGGATTCTGGTCCCACCCAAAAGACCAGTGTGATGGCTATAACCATTGTGGTCCTTTCGGGTTTTGTGATCCATATGCATCACTTACTTTTGAGTGTGATTGTCTTCCTGGTTACGAGCCACGGTCACCGCAGGACTGGTACATAAGGGATGGTTCGAAAGGGTGTAAGAGAAAGGTCGGAACACAAATGTGCAAGTTTGGAGACGGGTTCATTGAGTTGGCCCGTGTAAAGGTACCCGACACATCGACGGCACGTGTCAACATGAGTTTGGGTTTAAAAGCGTGTGCGGAGTTTTGCTTGAGGAATTGCACGTGCGTGGGGTATGCAAGTGCTGATATTAGTAAAGGGGCCGACGATGGAGGTTGTATTACTTGGCATGGGGATATGATCGATACGAGGACATTTTCAGATGGTGGCCAATTTTTTTACATACGGGTTGATGCAGCTGAATTATGTACGCCCTTAATGCTTTTTTCTAATCTTATTTTTAATATTTATCAAATGAATTAAGTACTAGTGTCACTAGTTAAACCTATGTTAATTTTTTTTGAACGGCTAATTTCTTTTAGTCTTTATCATCTGTCTAATTTGAACCAAGACGTTGCCCTTCTGAACCCAAGTATTTAAAGGCTTTGCTTTATAATTATCCATATCCTTATGTATCACTCACTCATTTTTTATATCTATTTTTAAGTCGATTCAAGACGTTGCCCTTCTGAACCCAAGTATTTAAAGGCTTTGCTTTATAATTATCCATATCCTTATGTATCACTCACTCATTTTTTATATCTATTTTTAAGTCGATTCAATATTATAATTTAAAAGAATAGACTATATATTGTTAACTATTGTTAATTAGTATGAATAACATATAGTTATAATAGAACATTTAATTTTAATATGTTTTTCCATAAAAAAACAAATATTAATTAAACAGTATCCTACCCCTTAGAGGGTTAGGGCACCTCCGTAATGTGAGGCGTAGTGGCGCGGTGGATGTGAGCAGGGGCGGACTTAAGTTTAGCCCAAGGTGGGCGGGCGCACCCCCGGGAAAAAAAAATTTCGTGCTAAGTTTCGTCGAAAATCCCGTCCGCACCACTTGAAATTTTTCGTCCGCACCCCTTGGATTTTTCCGTCTGCACCCTTGGAATTTTTCGTCCGCACCCCTTAGGTAAAAAGTGTTATCAATTTATATTTTAAAATTTTTTTTAGTAAACTCTTATTTTTTTTAAAAACACTATCTAAATTATATAACTTTTAATACCGAAATAACTAAACCCAAATGCCCAATACCTTTAACTAGCCCACTACTAAGTCTTAGGCCAATAAACAAGCTCAACAAATCAACAATATTTCAAATTAAAATAAAATAAACAAGCCCCAAAACCCTTGCATATTCTCTCCCGCTCTCTATCATCCCTGCACGCATGCCAGCGATCAGAACATCGGCGACAACAGCAGCTGCATACCTCCGTAATCAGCCATCATACCACCGCCGATCGAACACGGGTGTAGGTCCCTTTCCTCGGATGAGTGTGAAACCTTATCCTTGTTATACTAACACACTAGCGAGTGCGGAATCCAAGCTAGCATGCAAACCGAGTTAGAACACGCAAAAGCACGACACACAAAGTTCACCGATTAACACCACTTGTATTAATACGAATGAAGGTTCCAGTTACAAGCCCAATGTTTACAGATGTATTCCGTAAACTCTCTCTCGTGTGTGTGTGTGATTTCAGCAGAATGCTGCTAAGTGTGCTCTCCTTTGTCACTTGTGTGTTCCACCTGAAATGAACACAACACTTGGGTATTTATACCCGACACAACATATGAGTGTGAAACCTTATCCTTGTTATACTAACACACTAGCGAGTGCGGAATCCAAGCTAGCATGCAAACCGAGTTAGAACACGCAAAAGCACGACACACAAAGTTCACCGATTAACACCACTTGTATTAATACGAATGAAGGTTCCAGTTACAAGCCCAATGTTTACAGATGTATTCCGTAAACTCTCTCTCGTGTGTGTGTGTGATTTCAGCAGAATGCTGCTAAGTGTGCTCTCCTTTGTCACTTGTGTGTTCCACCTGAAATGAACACAACACTTGGGTATTTATACCCGACACAACATATGTGGTCGAAGGATCAGGAAGTCTGGTCGAAGGATCATCTATCGACCAGAGTTCCACCGAAAGATCCAAACATACCTCGAAGGATGATATCCTTCGAGGTCCACATGTATCCATCGAAGTACATTATCTTTCGAGGTCATCGAAGGATACAACCCATCCTTCGATGACATCCTTCGACATAAGCATGTTTCAACCAATGTGCTAACTGTTTGACCAAGTCAAACCGGAGGATGGTTGACTGGTCAAACTTACATCGAACGCACATATAAACAAATCTAACACAAGACATCGTTTTGTATCAAGACACATTACAGACAAAGTACAGACACAAGTCTTCGTCTTGATCTTCGTGTCTTCGAGTCGAAACCAAGTCGAACTGAGCCGAGTTGAACCGAGCCGAGTCGTGTCCACAAAATATGCATCAACAAACTCCCCCTTGGACGCTACTCGTGAGGTTCAACGCTATTCGTGAGATTCAACTTCGATGTCTTCCACGTCGGAGGATCTTTAAAGTCTTCACGCGTCGTAAGTAGAAAGTGTATTAACAAACTCCCATTTTTGTTTAGGAAGAGTGTCAATAAACTCCCCCTTAGATTGAACTCTCCATTGAGTCATGCTCGTGAATCTTTTGACTTGTCAAATCTTCAGATCCTTGTGGTGTTGAAGAAGTGTCAGCGGCAACTCGATCACTTTATCTTTTGAGTGCCTCCACTTCGTGTCTTCATTCCAAAGCTTGTCATCGAACATGTTCTCCTCGCCTTTAGCATCTGCACATGCAAGAAAGCTAAACGCATAATGAGAACAACCGCTTGGAATATAGTTAACATGTAAACAAACGACACATATGAGATCAATTCTCAATCAAACACCAACCGACAACATTTTGAAGGTTTAGAAAAAAATATTCAATTTTAATCCTTTGACTTTCAAAACTCGTTAACTTCGACAGTTTATGAAGATGCAATTGTGTTCAGGCTTACGATCGGGATTTTGGGTAGGATAGACTCGAGTTCCAACATCAGTCAATCAAAAATAAACTAGAAGCAAAATCTTTTTGGATTTTATAAAGTTTATATTAAAACACACCTAAAATCTTTTTGAAATTTTTCATTTTTCAAACGTAAAGACAGAAAACAATAAATAAATATATACAAGATTCATAAACTGAAAACAGTAAATAAATATTTACAAACATTCTTTTTGCGAGTTTCGAGGGTAAGAGAATCATATCAGTGTACGGTCATGTCAAAACGCTCTTGTTGTTCAATTAATTAACATTAAGATAAGCATCCTATAACAATTATCGGTATTGCTGTCCACATAAACTCAACTTATCATTTGTAATCATGGCGAGGGGATACGTTAATGTATGATTTATACTTACCGACCGGTGTTCATCCACATCACGACACATTCCCGTATCAAGGTATGCACGAGGGTTCATCTTACCGGTGAGTATACCGATTATCATCTGTTTGACCGTATATGATGTGAGATTCTCACTTATTTTGATTGAAAAACAAGCCCTTTGTGATATAATCACTTATTAATGAGGAACTTGAATTTCGATGCATGAGGGCACAGGAGCAAGTCCGTGAACAGGTCAGTACTTTCGTACAGCAGAGAGACGAACTTGACTCCCGGAAAAATGTGATATTTAATCACTTATTTGTTTGGACATGTGATTGTTTATCACTTATTGAGGTCGAATGCAGTATGAAATATGTACACGTATGTATGGTATCATGGAAGATCTAGACTTCGTCTTTTATAGAAACAACCATGATACCCAGATGATAAGCAGCATAAAGACCGAATATCTCAGAACCTCGGCAATCTCTCAAACGAAATTTCGGTACTAAGACCATATGCCAATGAATGGTTCCCACCCAGTCTTCAGTCGATTTAAGTTTATATCACCCTGCACACTTTAAAATGATTGTGAGCCTACCGATACATCTCATATAGAGCTGCTTATCGCTTTTTCAATTAAGGTTTAAAGAGGTTTAGACAGACCACAGATGTACTATCATTTTCTCTTTTTCTCGCCAGGAAACTCATTTTTGCTTTTCTATTGTTTTTGAGCTTTTGAGATTTTTCGATATTTTTGGATTTTTCAAATATGGATTTACTCCCCCTAAAATCAACAAACTAAGATAAAATTTTAAAAACACAAAGGTATTTACAAAAATGACTTTCCGATGTTGGTTAACTCATGTTTTACCTCAATGCCGTTTACCAAAATTAAGTTTTAATCTGAAAAGATTTATCGAATTTTGGAAAAATCAGTTGGCATGTCGGTTTGCGGTGTGGACCATGACAGCATTGTCTGGTCAACGAGTGCTGCGAGAGATTAACAATTTATAAAGTAGCTTAAATAACGACAAGTAAAGGAGAGATTAGAAATCCAAAACCGTATCCTGCAACTGCTTCGTGCATTGCAAGGAATCTGAGTGCTCTCCCAAACTGGATATCCACCCGGTGTGGATTTCAAAGTCGATTCTTTGTAGCTACTAAGAAGTCTCTTGACAGCAACAAGATCAAAAACCTTTGGGTCCGGCTGGTCTTCACATTTTACCAGCGAAGGTTTTTGTCTTTCTCTTGAGAAGAAGTTTGCGGTTGTTCATCCCATGCCAAGGCATCCGCACACCTGGTTGGTTTGTTCAACGAACACATTTTCTTCAATCACACCGCGAAGAAATGTACACTGCACATTCATCTTGTTGATTTTGAACTTCAAACGTGCTGCAGGTGCGTACATTTGATTTGAATCTACCCTGGGGATCCGATCACAGCTTGATTGTTAAAGGCCTTGCATTTGTGTCGAAGCTTTTCAATCTATTTCAACAGACATGTCTGTTATCCCTTTCCTTTTTCTTTTCTTTTCTCCGTCACAGGCAACAACTTCTTCTGTCGCCTATTTTGTGCATGGACACTCCACTATCAACAATCTTACGACTATCGAAAGTTCCTCCTGGAATATCCTACACACTCATTCAAAGATTAGACGGAGAGGGGGACCCAAGCCTTTGTGAACTTGGGTCGTCCTTGATCATCAAGGAAGGTGATCTCAATCTCCTGATGATTAGGAAAAAGAACTTGTGGTGCTCCCCCTGACTGGATTACCTGTTTTGGTTTCCAAACTGTTTGTTCTTTACCAGTATTTGAATTTGTTTTTGCATTTACTGGTTTTACCGTTTTAGATTTTGTTTGAACAGGTTTTTCTTCTTTGACCTCTGACTTTAAGGCCTTCTCAATTACCTTTTGATTCTTTTGTTTCAACTTCTTTTCCCTTTCTTTCAAGACACGCGGGTCTTGTTTCGGGGAAACTGATCGTTTTTGGTAATTGGTTTCTTGGGGAGCACTCTCTTTGGCCTTCAACTTTTGCAGGTATGGGCAGTATCTTACGATATGCCCAATTGTGCCACACTCAAAACACATTCTCCGCTCTACAAACCTCGGAGAAACATGTTGATGACCAGACTGAGAACCAGACAGTGAACTTTGTGATCTCGACGTGCTTGGACCTAAATCACATCCGTTGGTGTGTTGGGTGTAATTATTCTGATCATTTCGTTTTAAAATTCTAACTTGTTTTACAAAATCAACGTTAGATTTTTCTTGAAATGTTTCAAGTTTATCTGTACCCTTTGATCCAACAAAGTTCACTTTCGGTTCTCTTTTCTTAACAGGAGCTCTTTTGTTTTGCACCTTTTGCTGTTGAACTTTAGGTGCTTGAACATTCTTGTTCTGAGCCTTCTTTCCCTGTACCTTACCCTTTCCAGAATTTACTTGTTGTTTTCGCTCAATTGGTTGTTTTTGGTTTCCGTATTGTTTTCTAATTTGTTCACACGGAATTGGATCACATTGAGTGACTGTAACTTTGCCACTTTTGTTCCCCAAAAACTTTTCAATACATCCTTCAAAAATTTGCTCAACTAAATCTTGATTTACATTTTTAATTGGAAAATCTTTGTTAGAGTAGATTTTGTCATCTCCTTTGAGCGTGTACAACAAGTTATTCCCTTCACAACTAGAAACAAGGGACTCCATTCTTTTTGACATCTCAGTCTTACTCAGTTCCACTGGTGGATCACATAAGATGTGATTCTCGATTGGAATATCTGTTGTAACCGAGTTAGACTGTTGTTTCACAATCACTACAGACTCATCATCAGATTCATCATCCGAAGAATCAGTATCCTCAACAGTGGGAGGACTCTGTTCCTTAACACATGATGAATCTGTCACATTCTCAGACTCAGATTCTGATTGACCAGAGGATGATGTACCAGTTGTGAACCCGAGGCCTGCTGCAAAATCATCTAGATTGAGTGGCACTGTAGGTTCAAAACGGGGCATATCCTCGTCATCAGGCGATTTGGAGTAATTGTGATTCATTGGGGGAGGACATGATTTGAATCCATTACACTTCCTATCCCCCTTTTTCTTCTGAACATCAATAATGTGATCCAAAACATAGCGGGAATTGGAATAACTTTCCAATTTCTGCTTATTTGTCTCACATTCACATCTAGCTGTTGCTAACTCTACCATTTGCTTTTCAATTGTGTCAATTAAATCATTGTTAACATGTTGTTTTCTTAAAACAGCCCTTTGTAATTCAGAAACATCATGTTTTAATGACGCAATTGTAGCTTTAAATTCCTTTTCATTTCTGGTTAAAAACAAGTTAGCTTCAGTTGCTTTGGAAAGATCAACAATCAATTCTTGATTGTGTTTGTGTGTGACTTCACATTTACTTTCCTGTTCAGCATATTTAACCTTTAAACTATCACAATTTTCACAGCTAACTTCAGTGGGTTCATTGACACTTACCTGACCTGATGAACTGTCGACATTAGCCGTAAAGGCTGAATGGGAAGAAAAAGATCCATCTTCAGAGAAAAACTTGGCAAGCTTCTCGGAAGTTCCAGCAGATTTCTGGCATAGAATAGATCTTCTCTTGCATAATACTTCAGCTTCAGCCAAAAGTTCATCAACCTTCAAATCTAAAGCATCACTTGATAAATCACCAACATCTAGTGATTCCCCATCTGTGCTCCCACTATAACCCGAACTATCTTCATCTTCTGAAGATTCACCAGCAGACACGGGTTCTACTATCTTCTCTGTCACCTTAGCATAACATGCTGTTCCACCGTTTCCTCCTTCTCCAAGCTGAAGCGACCAATCACAGCCTTCATCCATTTGAACCACGAGTCCCCGGTTGGCATTTGATGACCCTGGTTGGCTTTGGTTGTTGACAGGTACCAACGTACGAACATTGTTCCTGTTCTGGTGCTGCTGGTTGCCTTGATTTCTGAAGGGGTTTTGGTTTCCATGCTGAGCAGGTCTTGTGCATTCCCTTTTGAAGTGACCCCTTTCACCACAGTTAAAGCATGTCACAGCTTGCTTGTCGAAACCATACTTGGTATCTTTCTTGCTTTCCAAGTTGGTTCTCCCGGTCCTTTCCATAAACTCCTTTGCTCTTCGAATTGCACTAGCAAGAGCCCACTTGATATCCATTATCTCAAACTCATCTCTATCCACTTGCTGATAATCTTCATTGGTTAGATTGATGTTCCCAATCTGACCTGCGATCAATCCACAATAAGCACTAACCAAGGTATTCAACATCTCCATATGCTCCTTGGCTATTTCGACACTGACTTTGGAAAAGTTGGAAGTGTCTAATCTGACAGTGTTTGGATTGGAAGTGGCTTGAAAGTTTGAAGAGCTTCCATAGAACCCTTGCTGTTGCGGTTGTTGCTGCTGAGGAGCTGTCGGTTTCACATCTGGTCTTGGATACATCAAGTATGCTGAAGGATCAAACTGATCTGTTGTGGAAGATCCGGTGTTTGAGACGAAAGCAGTTTGAAGCTTCGCGTGTTGAGAAGCTGGTCTTTCTCCACCAATACCTCCAGCAATCCCAAAATACATCTCTGGACTTTGAGGAGTGAGTGTCCTTTTCGCCTTCAGTTTTTCTTCTACATCCTTGTTCTCCAATTTTTGAATTAAATCATAAACGGTGATTGTGTCTAAAACACCATTTTCTTTAAGGATTTCAAGATAACTGCTCCACTTTGCTGGTAAGCTATCAGCAAATCTCTTCGTCATTTCTTGTGGAGTGGCATTGACTTTAAAAGCAAACATCTCGCTCAACAAGTGATGAAACCTTGTAGATAAATCTGCCAAAGTCTCATTCTCCATACACGTAAATCCTTCAAACTCTTTCTTCAGCAAATCTTGCTTGATCTTTCTTGATTGAGTGTTTCCTTCACATCTTAACGTGAGCATATCCCACAAGCTTTTAGTAGTAGTGCAATAAACAAACTGGTGGTAAATGTCTCTGTTAAGAGCTTGCGTGAGAATCATGAAGGCTTTCTTTTCTAACTCAATCTTCTTCTTATCTGCATCAGTCAGAGTGCTGTAAGTTTCTGGATTTGATCCTGCAACTTCCAATTCGTTTTCAAATGGAGTGAAGAAACACATCCATAGATCTTGACCTTGCCCCTGAACATAAGTTCTCAACCTATCTTTCCACCATCCCCAATCATTGATGTGATTCAGCTTTGGCGGTTTTGTGCTTGTACCAGTTTCACTGTCGTTCTGCATCATAGATTGAATGCTGTTGTGTTGATTTGTGACCAGTGCCCATTGATTTGCAGTAATCATTGCAGCTTGAGTTGGAGCAATAGATCGCATCCATGCAGATCTGTCGAATTCTGGCTCAGGTTGGGTAACTGATGATCGTGAAGATGTTAGAGTCCACGCGGTTGGATCCCACTGATCGTTTGTTCCCATTTTATAAAAATTAAAATATTAGGTGAAAATTGATTTAAAATAAAATTAATTTTCACAAACTATATTAAGATTTCGAATGATAACCAAACAGCCGAAGGATCCTTGATCGAAAGTCCTGAAAAACGCAAACTGTTAAGCTAAAACAAATTAGGGTCGAAAGATGCACACAGGTTCGAAAGACAGACACTTGTTCGAAAGATCAACAGTGTTCGAAAGATCACTGTTGAGTCTCGAACAATGGTTTCGAAAGATTCACTAACTCGAAAGATTCACAGTTTGACAGATCCTTATCTTTCGAATGTATATCCTTATCTTTCGAATCCTTGATCGAAGGATATGTCTCTGAATTCGAATGATGGGTCGAAAGATGATTATCTTTCGAGCCTTCCTGATCGTAAGATGATCTTTCGAGGTCGAAAGATATCCTTCGATTCCAACTGACACAACTGACACAAAGTAGACAGGTTGGTGAAAGTGTGACGGGTTGGTAGGAACTTTCGGCAAACGGCAGAAGACAGAAAGTATGGTCAGACCCTGCTTTTTCACCAACTTTGATTTGGTTCCCTTCCCAACACAAACAACTTTTGAAAATAGTCAAACAAGATCAAAACATGCAACACTTTGAATAACACTTGAAGATATGATGAAGATACCAAGAACAAACACAGAAAATTTGAATTTTCCAGAAAACCGACACTTCGGAACACGAGTTTTGGCCGAAACTTCAATAAAAACCAACTTTTAACAATGTAAAATGAAGAATAACAAGGTTTTTATAACAACTTTCAGCAACATGCAATGATTTTTGAAGTTTTAAAACAGAAAATTTCCAGAAAATATAAACCTCAAAAACCCGAAACACTCTAAAGCACTCGGTTTTAACAAGGAAAAGAGCCAAGGCTCTGATACCACTTGTAGGTCCCTTTCCTCGGATGAGTGTGAAACCTTATCCTTGTTATACTAACACACTAGCGAGTGCGGAATCCAAGCTAGCATGCAAACCGAGTTAGAACACGCAAAAGCACGACACACAAAGTTCACCGATTAACACCACTTGTATTAATACGAATGAAGGTTCCAGTTGCAAGCCCAATGTTTACAGATGTATTCCGTAAACTCTCTCTCGTGTGTGTGTGTGATTTCAGCAGAATGCTGCTAAGTGTGCTCTCCTTTGTCACTTGTGTGTTCCACCTGAAATGAACACAACACTTGGGTATTTATACCCGACACAACATATGTGGTCGAAGGATCAGGAAGTCTGGTCGAAGGATCATCTATCGACCAGAGTTCCACCGAAAGATCCAAACATACCTCGAAGGATGATATCCTTCGAGGTCCACATGTATCCATCGAAGTACATTATCTTTCGAGGTCATCGAAGGATACAACCCATCCTTCGATGACATCCTTCGACATAAGCATGTTTCAACCAATGTGCTAACTGTTTGACCAAGTCAAACCGGAGGATGGTTGACTGGTCAAACTTACATCGAACGCACATATAAACAAATCTAACACAAGACATCGTTTTGTATCAAGACACATTACAGACAAAGTACAGACACAAGTCTTCGTCTTGATCTTCGTGTCTTCGAGTCGAAACCAAGTCGAACTGAGCCGAGTTGAACCGAGCCGAGTCGTGTCCACAAAATATGCATCAACAACGGGTAACTTTCTTTGTTATTTTTGATGATTTTTGGTTGATTTTTTGATGATTTTTTGATGATTTTTGGTGGGGTGGGACGGAACCGGTAGCCACCGGAAGTAAATTTTTGATGGGAGGAGACATCTGTGCTTCGATATGTTATTTTGTGGTGGGTTATATATGTATATTTTGTTAGTGATGATGATGATGATATATTTTCTTTTTTGGTGGGTTATATACGATCAAACCTTTTTTTTAATGGTGTATGTGATGTTTAGATGTTTTTTAGTGTGATTTACATTTTGATTTCTAGGGCTTGAATACTTGATACATTATGTAATATGTTATGGAGCCATGAACTTATAGATCAATTTGTTTGTGATAGCCGATAGGAACCATGAGTAGGGACATTATGGCACGATTTCTCAAGAGGAAAGTTGATACATCTACCGAATTCGTTGATGTGGATACTCTTCCTTCGGATCCTTATGATCGCAAGCCGATTGAATCATATTTTACATGACCCGACCCGACTCGAACCGACCCGATACGAACCAATTTTTTTACTTATATACCTTGGGGCCTAAAATTTTTAAAAATGTTTCACACCCCCATGAAAAAATTTCTGAGTCCGCCACTGGATGTGATCAGTGTAGTAATCGTGGTTTCCGTGTTGGCGATCACTGAATTGGGGGAAGCATTTGTGTTGATGCACTTTGTGTATCTCGCTAGTGACGGTTCGGATACGTTCGACATTGACCGGCTTTCCTCCGCCGTTCGACTTGAAGAACGAAGTTTTAAGTGACCCAAAGTCCGAGATGATAAACGAACTGAGATGTTAATCAACACGGAGCCATCATTTGGATGTAAAGTCAAGACTATCTTTTGGATTAATATAATATCCACATGCTGCCATAATTTGAACAAGAATGGTGCAATAATTTGAATATTATAAGTTGCATGCTTTCCATCGTTTGGACCCATATGAATGCCATCGTATGGAATATTATATCAAGAGATGTCACTATCGCTCAAGGGACATCACATGTACACTTTCGTTCAAGATGGACCTTCGCATGGTACATAGTCACCTTCGCATGGAGAATGGTATAACCAACCAATAGAAAGCTATAATAAGGCCACTTGGTGCGCTACGTGGTGGTTCAATGACCACGCGTTGTTTACCGTGGAACACTACCGCCGTCCTTGCCCATCACGCGTGATCAGTAAAACGCGTTGTAGCCGTAACGCGTTGTGGGTTGTTTACTACATCACATGTTCGGTTGTTTTTCAATGGGAGATGTTTGTGTGGTGAGTGATGGACATTTTACACTAAAATCCATCACTGGTGATGGAATAAAACTCGATGGCGTAGCGGAACTTGATTGAATGTTGTGAGTGATGGAACTCCATCACTAGTGGAGCGCCCCTAACCCCTAAGAAGACCTTCGGTTAACACACATGACCTTCGTTTAGAACCAGGTACAGGTACTGTGTGTATAAATATAGGTGGAATGTCACTTGTAATTTGAGAGCTTGTATGAGCAAGTGAGAGAGTATATAAAGAGAGAGAGAGAGTTTTGGTGTGCTTATATGTTTGTAATCTTTAACGAAATTCTGCTCGAATCAATACGAACCCATTAAACATCGAAATCATTCTTGTTGATTACATCATCTGCACCTGTTACACCATCCGAAACAAGAAATCACTGTGTCTGAGATCTGATATCGGGACTTACAATTTGACCTTGCCAAACAATGCTATTAGTGTTACACCCTTAAAGATTGTTTCCCTCCCTTTAAATAATTCCACCTTTTAAACACAAATTTTCGTACTTTACAACACTCTAAAACTTAAAAAAAAAGGACTAATGGGGGGTTCAAGTTCATTTTCAACCGACTCATCTATTTCGTACAACTCTTCTGGTCCTACTCTTGATTTTTTTTGCAATGGTTGCCAAAGCTGAGGAACTTGAAGATACTAGACGATCAAAGAGAATAATTGTGCATCGTGATTGGGAAGCGGCTCATGAAGTTCTAATGAATGATTACTTTTTCGAAAACACAACGTATGAAGTTGAGAAGTTTAGAGCGAGATTCCATTTATCGAAATAGTTACTTTTAATGATTGTGGGAGATACTGAAGCTCAATTTGAATGGCTTCAAAAAGGTTTCACGAAGCTACAAAAATGCGCATCTACGATTCGTCAACTTGCAATCGATAATGATCCAACGAATATGATGAATATTTAGCTATGTCTGCTAAGACTTCAAGTAAATCTCTTGATTTTTTTGCAATGCGATTACTACGAAGTTATACCGTACAGTGTTTCTATGAAAAACGACTAGACACAACATAACCCGTTTGTACACCGCACATGAAGCTAGATGGTACCTTCCAGGGATGCTCGGTAACATCCACTGTACACATTTTATTTGGAGAAACTGTCCAATGAGTTTGCGAGGCCACTTTATGAGAGGTGACCACAAAATACCAATAGTCCTGATCGAAGCGGTTGCGTCGAATGATTTATGTATTTGCCATGCATATTTTGATGTGCTCGGTTCAAATAATGACATTACTATTCTACATCAATCACCGTTATTCAATAACGAAATACATTGAATCGCAATTCCGTGTTCGTTTGTGGTAAAAAAAAGGAGACATATAGACACGACTACTATCTTGTTGATAGTATTTATCCAAGTTGGTCTGTTTTTGTAAAAGCTTATTCATATGCAGCTAACCACAAAGAGAAAATGTTGAAGAAGTTGTAGCAATCGGTGAGAAAAAGAAATTGAGTGAGCATTTGGTGTTTTGAAAGGTAAATGCGGTATAACTAATTGACCGGTAGGTGTAATGAAGAAATCGAAAATAAGGAGCTTGGTGTACGCGTGTATCTTATTAAAGAATATGATCTTAAAGTGTGAGGGGAACAAAATATCAACAGATTGTGTGATTGACCCTATGACCTAGGTAGTCGTTCCCGATGATATTGTTTTGGAATGTCAGAATGAAGACACCCGCTTTCGACGATAATATTGTTTTGTAATTGGAATTTCTTTTTTAATTTTATGTTTTTTTTAAAAGTGTTAGTTTTCGTTTATTTGTAATCTAAAAAAAGTTAAGTGATGGAATGTGATGGAGTGATGGGTGCTACAAGTAATGTAGAGATGGTGTGATAGAATTAGATGGAATGAGATGTCAGATTTGATTGGTTGGCTGGAAGTTAGTGATGGTGTGATGGGTGCCCCTTCCCCTCTATGATTAAGAAATAAAACATAACCCTATCTTCAAACCTCCGGCTAGCAAACATCTTCACCACCTTAAGCCTTTCTCCATTTTTGGTCTTATCTGATCATGTCACAACTTCGAATACAAACAGATTTTGAACATCGGACAAGCGGGATGGGGTCTCGTTCACCCTCCCTGAAAACGCACAAGAATCGGGTTACGATGAGCTAACTATACTCTAGATAAGATGCAATCCCACATTAGGATAACCGAGATGATTGTTAAAATCTAGTAATAATGGTGGTCTACACATGAAGAGAGACGGTTACGGTAGTGATAATGATGTGATGGTGGTCACGGCCGTGGTGGTTTGATGGTTGTTTTTATGATTGGTTGGGATTGTTGTGAGTTTTTTTGTGGGGAATGAGGTGGCATTGTTGTGATTGGTTGGTTTTTTTTATTAGTTTGAAATAATTTTGTCACGGATGTGATGAGATGTAACCTTTTCATTTTTATCATATAAGAATTATAGTTTTGTTTAAATCAATTAACCACTAGTAACTAGTTTTATTTTTAATATAATTATTCGACCCATATAGTTTTAAAAAAACTATTTTATATATAATTGGTTGGAATGTTATACTAATTAATTGACTTTTATATGTGTGACATTTCTATTTTCTATATTAAAATAAAGTATATAAAACTTATATTATTAAATAGGTAGACTACGACTACGGGTAAGTTGACGGTTAGAAATATAAAGTAACTAGATGGACCTAGGAACCGTTTAATAATTTAATTATAAAAATACATTATACTTGAACTTGTTGATACATATTATGTGGACGCGACTCGGTTCAGTTCGACTCGGTTCGGTTCAACACGGTTAGGATCGGCTCAAGTCTGACGTCACGACATTCCTCCGTCGTGCGCCCCATAGTTCGACACGCGAAGCACGGAGAGCCGAGAACGTTTCCCGCTGACACATCATCATGACATCATCTCACAAGTTGACTAATCATTATATTCCAATCTGCATATGAGAATTCACGTACATGCATGTTGGGCCACTTCCTTTGGGCCGATACATCTCAACTGGGCCGAACCCCCCATTTGTTTGCATGCAGGTCGACGAAACTCTTGAGGTTTCATCGACTTTAAAGTTTCGTCAGGGCCCCCAAGGTTTCGTCGACTGGTCCCCTATATAAACAACAACTGGACATAACACCGAGAAAGAGGGAGAAAACCGAGAGTTTAGTTGTATTTCGTATTGTATAATTCTGTAACGAAACTCTATCGGTATCAATATACAACAGTTAAACGGTATATCTTTGTGTTGTGTTTGTCTCTCGCTAGGTTTGTATCGTAACGTGGATTCCGCACTCGTTACGGTATTCGAAACAAGATCTCGTGGTTGTCCGGCGATCAGCAAACGGACCTTCAATTGGTATCAGAGCGTAAGGCTCGATTTCTTGTTGAAAACCGAGTTACCGGTGTGATTTTCGAGTGGGTTTTGAGTTCTTCTTGCATAAATCTTCCAAACCCAGTTCCGTTCTTCATGAAAATTATGTTTTAAAACTCGAAAATCGGTGTTGTTTTGTTTAAAACTTGTTAAAAACATTGGAGATCTTTAAAGGTACAAGTCTTGTCGAGTTTTTACGTCAAAATTTGTTGTTTGAAAAAGTCTTTAGTGTCCAGAAAATGCATATCTTCATGAAATCTTCATAGAGTTCATGTGTGTTATTTAAAGTTTCCACCTTTTGATCTTTCATAAAGTCACTGTGTTAGTTGTTGGTGATTTTGAATTTTAAAAGATAAAAGGACAATTATTAAAATATTGTTGAAGAAATGTTGTTTGGTAAGAAAAGCATGGTGTGAGTTGAATTTGTGTGTCCTTGTCAGACAAAAGGATAAGGCTTTTTGAAAAATCTCACCACTTTACCAACTCATTTGACCTTATCTTGACTAAAACACAATTGACAAAACCCCCCTGGATTTCAATCAGTGAGTTTCACCAACCCACTGAGGTTTCGTCCATCACAGTTTCGTCGCACAGAAGGTCCATCAGGTTTCGTCGCCTAGATTCAACATAGGTTTCGTCGAGCTTTATATTAAAGTTTCGTCGATCATTTAATCAATCAAGTTTCGTCGAATATTTGGTTTCGTCGAGTAATATAGTTTCGTCAAAACTTGTAATTTTTTTTAACAGAAGACTTTTAAAACATTCTTAACTGTTTGATTTAAGTGTTTTGAGGAGGTTTTCATCATTATACATCTAAAATGAATCCGGCTTGGTGGGATACGAGCAAGGGTTTATCTCCTTCATAGGCTCAGTCTCCCACGCCGTTAAATAAAACGTATACGAGAAAGGACTTAGCAACCGATTTGTATGGAAATCCATTACCACCAGTTGCTTCACATGCTCCACTTCAAACTGCGTTTGTCACAAGCACAGATTTGTATGGCAATTCGATACAAGTTCCTGTAAAGCCAGCTCCAACCACAGACTTGTATGGAAATCCATTACCACCAGTTGCTTCACAGCTCCATCGTTCTACTGTAGCACCATCATCTCTTGATCCAAGGAACTGTAGTCAAACAAAAACGGCGTTTTATGCTAAAATTGTCAAAGATGCCAGCAATGGTGAATCGTCGCGAAACAATGACAGTTCTGAACATGACAGTAGTTCAGTTGAAGACGTTTCAACTTCAGTTGAAGATGTTACAACTTCAAGTTCAAGTTCAAGCGAGGATGGATCTGAATGTGAATCATCAAAGGAGGTTGTTGATTCTGATGCAGATAGGTCAACATCTGAGAGTGATTCCAGTCAGGTATGTGTCGATGAACCAACTGTTGTTAATTGTGATAATTGTGCTAGCTTAAGTGTTAAATGTGCTGATTTGGATACTAATATGTCTGAGTTGCAAAGCAAACATGATGCTTTAAATGCTGAATTGTCTGACTTGCAAAACAAACATGTTTCTTTAGATGCTAAGTGGTGTGATTTGCAAAGCAAACATGAGGCTTTGCAAAACAAATATGAAGTGACAAATATCCACAATCAACATTTGATCGTGGATCTTTCAAAATGCACAGAGGCCAACATGTTTCGTGAAAATTATGAAAAGGAATTTAAAAAGATAATTGAAACATTAAAAGAAGATAAGACCGAGCTAACGAAAATGGTTTCAAGAAAACAAACTGAAATAAACCTTTACATCAATAGGCTCGAGTTAATGCAAAAAGAGTTGGCCTGTGCTAAGTGTGAAAGTGAGGCGATCCAGCTTAAGCTGAATAGTTATTCAAACTCTAGGTATGTGCTGGATCACATCATCGACATACAGAAAAAGAAAAATGATGTCACGTGCATAGGTTATAAGAAGTGTCCACCACCTATTAAACACGATTATTCTTCGATGCCTGATGAGGAAAATAAACCTCATTTTAAGCCCTCAGTTTCATTAAGCCTTGAGGAATTCACATTTGGGCTAGGTTACAAAAAGGAAGTATCCTCAGATTCGGATGAATCAGCAGATGCGAAAGCGTCAACAGCTGAATGAAATCAGGATCCTCCAGTCATTGTTGAGGATGCTGATTCGTCAGATGATGAATCCGAGGATACTAACTCTGAACAGTCAGAA
The DNA here is from genome assembly GCA_030545235.1 of Helianthus tuberosus. Lineage (NCBI taxonomy): Eukaryota > Viridiplantae > Streptophyta > Magnoliopsida > Asterales > Asteraceae > Helianthus > Helianthus tuberosus. The sequence continues at coordinate 167,998,117 of CM060412.1, read as the reverse complement.
ACGGTAAGAAAAGAGGAAAACATACCTCTCGAAAATTACATTCTTTGTGATCCACCTGCAAAACCGTTTGTGACTGCTAAAGCCAAGTCTGTTGAACCCTCATCTGGAAGCTGTGAAAGCGTAAACTTGCTTTACACATTGATTGGATCTGATAAAATATACTCAGACAATGATTTTCCAATCAAGAATGTCAATCAATCTTTGATTGATAAAGTTTTCGAAGACTCTACCAGTAAGTTTTTGGGAAAGTCGAGCCCAGGAGTTGTAGTAACTCAGTGTGCTCCTATCCCAAAATCCGAAGTTAGAAAGAAATATGGGAATAAAAAATTGCAATCACAACACAATCAACGAAAGCAAGGTCATGTTCACCAAGAAAAGGTAAAAGGCAAACAAAGCCAAAACAAGAAGACGATTCAGAAGATAAACTTCGTGTAATCCAGAGGGACTGATAAAATTGAAACTTTCGAAAACAAATCCAACACGGATTTTGTTAAACAAAGTAAAATTTTGAAAAGAAACAGTCAAAACAATTACACACAACACACAAACGGTTGTGATGTAGGACCAAGTACCTCAAGATCACGAAGTTCATCATCAAGTTCTTACAGTTATGATACTCCGAGGTTTGTTGAGCGGAGATCATGCTTTGAATGCGGTGAGTATGGGCACATTGTCAGAAATTTTCCATATCTCACGAAAGGAAAGGCAAAGGTTGATGCCCCCATGGTAACTGTTACCATAAAAGATTTGTTTCACAAAGACAGGACCCTCGTCTTGTTAAATAACAAGAAGTGAAATAGATAAAGAAACAACAGAAAAATATTGAAAAGGTTTTAAAACCAGAGGTTGTCCAAACGCAGTCTGTTAAATCAGATGTTAAAAATGAAAAACAAAAACAGATTTGGAAACCAAAATCGGAAATTGTTTCAGGGGGAGCTACATCAATTCCGAATCATCGGGAAATGGATGTTACAATTCTCGATGATGACGGACGACCCAAGTCTGTGAAGGCTTGGGTCCCCCTCTCCAACTAATCTCTAAATGAGTATGCAGGATGTTCCAGGAGGAACTATTGATAGTCTTAGGATTGTTGATAGTGGAGCGTCCATGCACAAGATCGGCGACATAAGGCTCCGAAATATTGTTACATCTAGGAAAATATTGTTGCCATTTATGGAGAGAAAGGAAAAAGAAAAAGAAGAATGATGATGAAAGAATTTGACCACTTCGACAAAATGAAGATCATTCCAAAATTTGGTTGTTATGGTTTTTGATCGGGTCAACATGATAGATTCAAATGAAAAGTACGCGCCTGCAGCACGTCTGAAGCTTTTTGAAGATTCATGGATTTTTCTTCCACAAGAAGTTCAAAGTCCACAAGATGAACGTATAGGGTACTTTTCTCTACGGTGTGATTGAAGAAAATGTGTTTGTTGAACAAACAAACCAGGTGTGCGGATGCCTTGCCGTGGATTGAACAACCGCACACTACTTCTCAAAGAGAAAGACAAAACCTTCGCTGGTGCAATGTGGAAGACCAGCCGGACCCAGAGATTTATGATCTTGTTGCTGTGAAGAGATTTCTCATAGTGGATATCCACACCTGGTGGATATCCAGTTTAGGAGACCACTCAGATTCCTTGCAATGCATGAAGCTGTTGCAGGATACGGTTTTAAATTTTTAACCTCTCCTATACTTGTCGATATTTAAGTTGCTTTATAAATTATTATCATCTCCTACAACACTCTTTGACCAGACACGTTGATCTCGAATATCACCTCACACGTGATTGTTTCACTATGAAACTCATCATTGTTGTCATGGTCCGCACCGATTACCGACATGCCAACTGATTCTTTCAAAAATTTGATAAATCATTTCTGATTACCTTAATTTTGGTAAACGGCATTAAGGTAAAACATGAGTTAAAACCGACATCGGAAAATCGTTTTTGTAAATATCTTTGTGTTTTAAAATTATTTTTAGTTTGTTGATTTTAGGGGGAGTAAATCCAAATTTGAAAATTCAAAAACATCGAAAAATGTCAAAAACCCAAAAACAATTGAAAAACAAAAATGAGTTTCCTGGCGAGCAAAAGAGAAAATGCTAGTACATCAGTGGTCTGTTGAAACCTCTTTGAGCTTAAAAAGAAAAATGATTGAAAACCAAAACGACTGAATCTTCATAAACGGTCAGAGTTTGCAAGTTTTGAAAGTTAATAACTAAAATTGAAAAATCTGTTAACTTTTCAAACAAATTGTCGGACGGTAGTTGAATGAGATTTGATCTCAAATGCGTCGTTTGTTTATGATTAACTATATTCCAAGTAGTTGTTCTCATTGCGCGTTTAGATTTCTTGCATGTGTAGATGCTAAAGGCGAAGAGAACGTGTTCGATGACAAGCTTCGGAATGAAGACACGACGTGAAGGCACTCAAATGATAAAGATGATCGAGTTGCCGCTGATCAATCATCAACACCACAAGGATCTCAAGTATCGAAAATCAAAAGATTCACGAGCATAATCAAAGGGGGAGTTTATTGATACACTTCCTAGATAAAGACGGGAGTTTGTTGATACACTTTCTACTTGCGACACGTGAAGACTTTAAAGATCCTCCGACATGGAAGATATGGAAGACGAACCTCACGAGTAGCGTCCAAGGGGGAGTTTGTTGATACATATTATGTGGACGCGACTCGGTTCGGTTCGACTCGGTTCGGTTCAACACGGTTAGGATCGGCTCAAGTCTGACGTCACGACATTCCTCCGTCGTGCGCCCCAGAGTTCGACACGCGAAGCACGGAGAGCCGAGAACGTTTCCCGCTGACACATCATCATGACATCATCATGATGATGTCATGATGATGTCACAAGTTGAGTAATCCTTATATTCCAATCTGCATATGAGAATTCACGTACATGCATGTTGGGCCACTTCCTTTGGGCCGATACATCTCAACTGGGCCGAACCCCCCATTTGTTTGCATGCAGGTCGACGAAACTCTTGAGGTTTCGTCGACTTTAAAGTTTCGTCAAGGCCCCCAAGGTTTCGTCGACTGGTCCCCTATATAAACAACTGGACAGAACACCGAGAGAGAGGGAGAGAACCGAGAGTTTAATTGTATTTCGTATTGTATAATTATGTAACGAAACTTTGTCGGTATCAATATACAACAGTTAAACGGTATATCTTTGTGTTGTGTTTATCTCTCGCTCGGTTTGTATCGTAACGTGGATTCCGCACTCGTTACGGTATTCGAAACAAGATCTCGCAGTTGTCCGGCGATCCGCAAACGGACCTACAGAACTTACTCCATTTTTAATGAAACTTGGTTCAAAATGTAGATACAAATATTCTCGTTCTAATGACATATTCAACGACATCGGACTTTTTTTGTTTGAGTGCTCACAATTGTTTGATACTCTCATCAAGTTTATCAATTTAGCTTGAAGATCCACTTGACTTGAATTTGAACCCACACCACAGATTTTTTCTTTTGCACGATCTCTCCCAACTGGGCGACTTATTTCAACCGGATCATCCGAAATATCAAAATCATCGTCCAAACCATTTAAATTATAATGGGATCGCGCATCCTAACCAACGTCAGTGGACGATACGCTTTTCGACCATTTGGACTGTGCCTCTTGCACGTCCTTAATCAGGACAAGATTCCACTTTGTGCTTTTACTTAAAATTTCCCAGGATTTATTCATTGTAAACGTATGACCTTTATCTTGTTTGTAGATTTGAGGCTCCCTAGATAAGCAAATCTACATAATTTGAACCGCTCGCTTGACCACCACATTGGTTAGCGAGGTTGTTGTAGATGACATCACTCCCCATGATCTCATGAAGGGGTTTACGAACACGACTCCAGAAATCGGTTCCATTTTTATGATCAGCTGTGAAACATTTATATAAGAAACATATTTTATTAAAAACATAATATTAAAAAAATATAAGACAATTAAAATGTAATGTATAAAAACGTAATATATAAAAAACATATTATGAATTTGAAATGCCAAATAATACTGGTAGTCAGTTCCTCTGAGTTGTCCACCAATGCACGAGCTAAACCCATCTCCTCCGTAACCATCCACAACTCTTTTCAATGGGTTCGGCGTCGTTTGCCTTTTATTATATATGCTTTCTTTTTTGTTGTTGTCAGGAGGGAGTTGTTTGTGTTGGTTGTGCAAAGTCGGGTTGAGTTTCGGGTATGGTGGATTGTGAATTTTGCGTGTTTATTGTGTATTGATAATAAAAAATTGTTGTTTGCGCTTGTTGTGACTCGAATGGTCCATCACAAGGCGGCCCCGACCGATAACAATCGGTGAAGACGTTCTAAGGGAAGAGTAAGTGTTGGGTTAAGAGTTTGGTGTGTTCGGGGTATTTGGTGTGTTGGGCGTATTTGGTGATTGTCGGTTTTGGTTATACGGGTTGTTCAGGTCGATGTTGCTCGACCGAAACATTTTATATTTTTGTATAGATTTTATAAAAACGGAAAGAGATGAAGAGAAAAGCGAGTTGAAAGTGAGGCTGTGTTTTAGAAATGCTAAGCTGAGGCCCGATTCTTAAAAATTCAATATTCTATACTAAAAAAATAAATTTCGAGGCGCCCACGACCCAAGAAGCTCCGCCCTTGGATAACTGCCATCCACGTCCCTTTTTGCGGTATTCCACGCCCTTTCGCATAAGAGAATATGCCACGTCATTGGGGTGTTACTCCATAGTGGACGGTCTAAGGAGCTGTGGGTTGGTTTCACACAAAAGTCAACCAGGTGATTTTGAGTCTCACAATTCAACTGTCTAACATTAGTAATTGGTAATAATAATATTTAAATAAATATAGTTAATAATACTTGGGGGACTCTCAAATCCAAACCAGAGAGTCTGACTCTTAAAAATCTAATATTTTATACTAAAAATTATGTTTGAAATTTTGTTAAAAGTACACTACGATACGAAAAATCAGGGGAGCCTTAGGCTTCCCTGGCTCCAAAAAGCTCCGCCCTTGGATTACCTCAATCGACACCCCTATTCGCGGTATTCCATGCCCCTTCACGTCAGAGAATATGCCACGTCATCGGGGCATAGTGGACGGTGTAAGGAGCTGTGGGTTGGTTTTACACAAAAATCAACAAGGTGATTTTGAGTCTCACAATTCAATTGTCTAACATTTGTAATCGGTACTAATAATATTTAAATAGATATATTTAACAATACTTCCAACATAAGAATTTCATCAAACACAGGAAGTGGTAAAATCATTATTACCAATTATTATGTTCTAAAAGAGGTTTAGATCTATTAATGTTTGACAAGGTTGTCCAAGTGACTTAATATCTTTTATGATAACTTAGACGTAAGGAGTTCATGTCATATTTGATATTTTTGGTTTACTACCGTGGATGCATTAATGATTGACAGGATCTTTTTGTTTATTGTTTGTTTGTTTGGTTTACATAAAGAGTTGCCGCTAATTAGGATGCTTGATCTCATATCAGTTGGAATAATCTTTCATGTCATTTGTATTTCAGCAAACTACTCATCAAAAACGCTAAACAGATCGCATAGAAATCTATTTCTGGTCATCGGGATGTCAATAATTGCAGCTGGGTTTCTCTTGTGTATCTTCATTTGTTGTTACTTAAGGAAGAAAAAAGGTATGTCGTTCATTTAAAATTAATTGATTGACACTAAAAGAAAACTCACGGCGTTTCCGACATACATTTTCAAACATGCGTTGCAAGATGGATTTCAGACGCATCTGCGATAAAAAAATTATGGCAAAAGAGACCCTCGTAAGAAATCGTCTACAACGCATTTCAAGCATTTTTCACGCAATTTTCGACGCATTTTCTTGAAAAATAAGACTTCGGAAATTCCTATGCATTTCCTATATATTTTCCTATACGTATTTTTCTATTTATTATAGAATTAACTTTATTATTAAAACATATTTTCCTCTGCGTATTTTTGTATTTATTATAGAATTAACTTTATTATTAAAACTATTACTTCGGAGGAAACTTATTTTTTTTTATTTATTCTTATAATTATTGATGATTGTTATTGTTATCATGACCTTTTTAGTTTAACGCATGTGTCGCAAATTTTATGACGCAAATGTTGTTGTCAATAACTCCAATTTTAAAATTATAGTAAATAATAGAGTTTTAATTATAGAAAAATAATAGAGTTTTAATTCATTTAACAACTAAATTAGCTTTTTCATTAAACTTTTTATCTCAAAAATATATAGTAGAGAGTAAATTCAATATCTATATTTCGTAGTAATTAGCTCTAAACTAAATGTTGTGAGTTTATAAAACCAACAAATGATAATAAGATAATTTGATAATTGTTTGTGAGCAAGATGTAGATTAAAAATGTGGGCAAATTTTTAGAAGATAAACAAAATTTTGAGAAAAATGTGGCTTTTTAGTTAAATTATATAGAATATTATAGCGGTGCTAGAGCATGTTATAGAGGCGTTGATGTGAATACTATATGTAAAACTTTCGCTAGTGGCGTTCCTATAAATCTTTTATATTACGTAAAATTTGTGATATATAACGTGTAATCACATAAACATCCGATTAAGTAATTTTAATACTAAAAAAAAATCATAATTCCTGCAATTTATGTTATTCTGTAAACTATATTACCTTGTTAATTTTGTTCATTTAACTGATTTCCTGCAAGGGTTTTTATTTTTATTTTGTTTAGTTAACTGTATAAAATAAAGAACACTGGTTTAGTTTGATCAATAAAAAATCGGGTTGAATTAAAGCATGCGGTCTAAAACCCAGGTAACATGAATCAAGTTTTTCTAGAATTTGAACAAATTGGGATGAAACTATACTAACACAAAAGTCCGTAATTGTTTGATTTTTTTTTTTTTTTTTTGGTTTGGGTTATTGACAAGTTTGGCTCGTCGAGAATCATGACAGTTTTCATGATCACATTAATTATTTTTTTTTTAGCCAAAAGACATTTTAATATCATTCCACACGAAAAATGGCAATTACAAAGCAATGGCAGGTAGTCGGGCAACAAGTTGCGCCGCCACCCCCTTTTGAATAGAAAAACCAATTCTACTAAAAGTTGGGTTCAATTTCGAAAGTAGCTTGAAATCCTTAAGAAGTTATTTGATACAGCCAAACGAAATGAAACCAAAGTTGGGTTCAATTTCGAAAGTAGCTTGAAATCCTTAAGAAGTTATTTGACAGAGAAGGATATTAGTGGAAATGTTGATTTACAAGTGTTTAATTTAAGCACAATAACTAAAGCAACCGATAGTTTTTCTTCTTCAAACAAGCTTGGAGAAGGTGGCTTTGGAACTGTTTATAAGGTATAGTATTGTCATTCTAGGTGATCTTTTGTCACGGCCCTTGACCCCGGTTTGACCCGGTCCAGAGTCGCGAGGCAGGAAATCTGATGGTATCTAATTTAGTGACAGCGGAAGTCTTTTTAAACAAGATCGATTATTATTAAAACTGCTCGTTTATATATATAATATAGGGATAAATCCCATAATTTACAATAAAGTGATTTCACTGGGAAATCTTTATTTCTTAAAACATGTTTCTTTATTTATTTACATTGAGCCACTTTTCTAAGCATGTAGTGCTCCACGGCACTTTTCCTGTGCTCACAACAGATCACCTGAAACATGTTTGAAAAAGGTTTTGTCAGCAGGGAAATACTGAGTGAATCATTCATTTTTACTAAAACGACTCGTTTGTTATAATTCACAGTATTAAGAGAGATTACAATGTTTCTGATATCAAACCAACTACCCACAGTATTTGTCACTCGACTCATTTCGGTGACTGTGGTCATATCACCATTGGCTGCCCCAATGAATGACGAATATCACTAATTAGGTTCGCCCACCTAAAGTGACAACAACAGTAATCTTTTGAGCCAATTCCTTCTTTCGATCTTCTTCTCTTGTGCGCACTAGTTCATCAGTTAGGGTATTAGCTAGTTCCACAGCATCGTCAATAGTGCGAGGTCTCGCAGCTTTAACGATGTTACGAATTTCACTAATTAATCCCCAAATGTAACGGGAAATGAGTACCGGTTCTGGCGAAGCCAGTGTTGGTACTACTCTAGCATATTCAAAGAATGTCGAAGTATAACCACGACACTCTACGCCTACCATACGATGGTTTAGGAACTTATTTGTCATTTGCTCTTTTTCATATTCAGGACAATATTTTCTTTCTACAAGAATTTTAAATTCTTCCCAGTTCATGGCATAAGCCCTATTTCTTCCTTTAGCCTGTAGCACCGTGTTCCACCATTCGAGCACCCCTTCTTTGAAAAGGTTTGACGCGTACATGACCTGATCTTCTTCGGAACACTTACTTATTGCAATTACTGCTTCGGTTTTCTCTAACCAACGCAGTACTGCAGTTGCCCCTTCGTTGCCTGCAAATTCAGCAGGTTTGCAAGCAAGAAATTCTTTGAAAGTGCAACCAGTTGTTGCAGCTTTCATTTTCTTAGGAGGTGGAGCCTGTCGTGGATTATTATCATCATGATTGCCGCCTCCATTTACACTATGACTAAAATTGTCTTCCTGAGTACGTTTACTAGGAATGATTTGTTGTGGTTCAACAGGTTTCTGAGCAGCAGCCATGATTGCTGGAATAGCATTAGCTATCCCTTGAGTGATGATGTTTTCAATATCTTGTCTAGTCATATACTGGTTTTCCTGATTTTGTTCAGATTGATTCCCTTCATTAACTGGTTCATTACTAGCGTTTTCCATCTGATAATTATTATAAATATAACTATTAGTATCAATTGATTGTAAATAAAACAATTACACAGAAGCACATAAGATCTTACAACACAGATATATATATCCAAAATCGTCGATGTTTTGACTTCTATTTTGCTTTATATATTATATAGGCATCCATACATACTGTTTATCTTACAATGTTTTATTTCCCATTTTACAGAATTGTATTTAACTATTATTATTATTATACAGACATTCTTCCCAACCCCACTATTCTTTGGTGAACTGGCAGTTTAGTAGCGACGCTCCCTTTCGTCGTATTTCCAGGAAATTTGTTCCCCCATTTCCCGGATCCTATTCCCTGTACCTATCAGCTCTTCACCGAACTGACGGAGTTCGGCTAAGTTTTCGTTGCTCATTGGAGGATTGGGGATAGGTTCTGGATCAAACTGTGGAAAGAAAGAATAAGGACTGTTGATGATATTTTCGAATTGCCAGTCATTTGTCCACCATTCTTCCATTTGACCTAAAGGTCGAGTGTGGATTAGTGGGTCTGGAATAGCTGGTTCCAGATTTACAGGAAGTTGGGTTTCTATGTAAGGATATAGATTATTATGGATAGGGCTAATGACATCACAATTTGCTAGTAGACGGTCTATTTCGTCTTGGAATGTGATTTCTTCAGTTTATCTAGAACTCTCTCCAATTTCTATTCCTTTTTGGTTAAAATCTTTCCTGATTTCTATCTCTGCTGGATTAGAACTTTCTCTGATTTCGATTCCTTTTCCTTTGTCTAGAGGGTTTTCTATTTTGGGGAGTTTCCTAGTAACTGGCTTTCTCCTGCGCACTTTCCTCCATCCTACATATCTTCTTTTCTTTTTAAGTTTTGCTTTTTCCAGCGGTGGAGCTTGGAATTCCAGAGGTTCCTCTATGTCAGCAATATAACCAGTAAAGTCATGGGAGACTTCAATTGGTACTGGGTAGAGGTTGAGATTCTGAAATGCTTCCGATATCTCACTCATGCTGGATAGCATATATGCAACATGTACAAAAATGCTAAGTTAAAACTTTGTAGAACAAAGTTTTACAAATAAACATTAAAGTTTTATTGCATACTGATTGGTACAAAAGACTATAGGAAAGAGAACACACTATACTTTATTAATTTACTGGAGATTAATTTTCTAGTAGACCAGGCTTATTGATTTTTTAGAGGTTTGCATTTTCTGCTACTGTAGCTAGCATATAAAGATTTGCCCATTTTTCATCTAATGTGTCTTCCCAAGGTGACCTATTGCCAAATTCCTGGATTTCTGGATTAAACCTCACTTTCTTAACTTGGGGTTTCTTTATTTTCTCCTGTCCCTTTCTAAGAATCAAATTTCTTTTATCTTGGGTGAGAAGATTTTCATAATTTGCTTTACGGACAAAAATCCCTTCTTCCAGATCTGCTGTGTATTTGGAGGAAGAGGTTCCTTTTTATGTGGGTGTAGTATCTAATTTGTGGTAGATAGCAGAAATCTTTTGTTTACCCATACTGTAACTTAACAATTAATCAGTTAATAAAACATGTTTTCACAGAATAGCAATTAAATTTCCTAATTATTTTAATAGGCTAAAATCAAAAGTAAGCTTAAATCAGTGGCTCTGATACCACCTTTTTCCTATCACGGCCCTTGACCCCGGTTTGACCCGGTCCAGATTCGCGAGGCAGGAAATCTGATGGTATCTAATTTAGTGACAGCGGAAGTCTTTTTAAACAGGATCGATTATTATTAAAACTGCTCGTTTATATATATAATATAGGGATAAATCCCATAATTTACAATAAAGTGATTTCACTGGGAAATCTTTATTTCTTAAAACATGTTTCTTTATTTATTTACATTGAGCCACTTTTCTAAGCATGTAGTGCTCCACGGCACTTTTCCTGTGCTCACAACAGATCACCTGAAACATGTTTGAAAAAGGTTTTGTCAGCAGGGAAATACTGAGTGAATCATTCATTTTTACTAAAACGACTCGTTTGTTATAATTCACAGTATTAAGAGAGATTACAATGTTTCTGATATCAAACCAACTACCCCCAGTATTTGTCACTCGACTCATTTCGGTGACTGTGGTCATATCACCATTGGCTGCCCCAATGAATGACGAATATCACTAATTAGGTTCGCCCACCTAAAGTGACAACAACAGTAGTAATGTGCACAATACCCCACATACCGGCTGTAATTTGGTGATTACATAAACTTAATCACTGTAATTATAACCTTTGAAAATATACATGATTTTGTAAACAAATTTGATAAAAAGAGAATGACTCACATTGTAGATTTAACGAGCAGAGTATAGGCCTACTGATTAGCCTTGATTAACCTAATTTTAAATAACAATGCACGCACAAACATGTTAGTAACTAATACAGCAGTTACGACAATTCATGAGATTAAACCCTCACAACGATTTATTAGTGCAATACTTAACAATTCAGCGGATTCACAACGAATGACAGAGTATAGTCCGAGTTCGAACAGCACTCAAACATTCAAGTCGAAATCACGATGAATAACAAAGTATAAACTCAATTTGAGCGGCACTTAAACAATCGTTGGATAGTTATAATCGATCAGACGTTGAATCGTAATAGCGATCGAGTTATTACCCTGATTGCGGCGTCGATTAGTGAACCGTGTGTGTTAATTGTGGTAAACAGAATGTATCTCAATACATGCAGCGAAGTTTTACGTCGTTTCAAAGACAGAATTCAAGTCCCGATGTCTGCTATTTATACTCGAATTTTGCCCCCCCCCCCTTACGGACCGTAACAATTAACCCTTATGGTCCGTAAGGGTTACCTATATTTTATAGAGTAGCCACGGTTGGGACTAGGCCTGATGACTTGATAGTTTCTCAAAATTCATTTTTGACAGCACGATTTTAAGATAATCGTGACTAGGGTTTTACCCCCCCTGAGTTTTAGGGGCCTTGATCCTGATTCCGATTGTTCTGAAAATTTTAGGGTTTGCGCAGAATCACTTGGGTTTCTCAATTAGGGTTTCCTATTGGCCAAATTAAAATAATAATTAGGACTTTTGATGAGAGTTGTTACATCTTTGATGTTTAATATAATGGTTGTCACTTAATAGCTAATGTGTCATGTTGAAAGTCAATGTCAACATTCACTTGGCAGTCTAGTTGGCAACTTATTTACCGTTAATTTTCACTTGAATAAGTCAAAAGAATGAGTCAGTCACGTAGGCTTATTCTTGCTAGTTTTATGGTTTGTTAGCTATTTTTTTTGCAAGTAGTGCATATGCACGTTTAAGTTTATTTTCCCTATTTATGTAAGTTAGAAGTTTTAGTTCTATTCATTCATACATATTGAGCAGTAAAATAAGTGTGTTATCTTTTACTTTCTGAGTGTGTGTATTTGTGAGTTTGTGTGTTCAACGTGACCTTACCAATTTAACAATTGGTATCATGGCCAATCGGTTCTAGCTTACGTCATGACAGAGATCCAACTCGTTGGTGGTGTGAAGAAATTGAGCAACAGCAACTATAATTCTTGGTCTACATGTTTGATGTCGTATTTGCAAGGCCAAGATTTATGGGAGGTAGTGAACGGTTCGGAGACTATAGCACCATTACTTGAAGATCAGAATGGCGTGTTGAGGAAATGGATAGTGAAAGCCGGTAAAGCCCTATTTGTTTTGAAGACCACAGTCGAAGATGAAATATTGGAGCATATTCGAGACTCCAAGACCCCAAAGGAGGCTTGGGATATACTTGTTACCTTGTACTCTAAGAAGAATGATTCAAAGTTGCAACTTCTAGAGAATGAGCTGTTGTCGGTGTCCCAACGGGATTTAACAATCCCCTAATATTTTCATAAGATCAAGACTTTTGCAGAGAAATATGAGAGCTTGATCCAAAATCCAAGATCGGTGAGGCACGAATGAAGCGTATCATAATACACGGTCTAAAACAAGAGTTCCGAAGCTTCGTAGCGGCGGTTCAAGGGTGGCCTACACAGCCAACTCTAGCAGAGTTCAAGAATTTATTAGCATCCCAGGAAAACCTAGGTAAGCAATTTGCAGATCTGACTATTAATACAACAGTGAAATCAGACGCAGAAGCCTTGTATGCAAATAACAGGCCTAGAGGTAGAGATCGGTATAAGGGCTCATCTTACAAACATAATAGGCCCAATAACAACAATGAAGAGGCCCAGTCCAAGAGGGGGATAGAGAATGGATCTGAAAAGGAAAAGAACGACACCTCTGGTAGTCAAGGATACCGTAAATCCAATAATCAACGCCGGAGATTTCCATATCGGTGCAATTCGTGTGATCGCAAGGGCCATATGGCCAAGGATTGTCGATCGGCACCCACTGAACAAGGGAATACAGCAACAATGGAAAATGAAGAAGCATGGGATGTTCATTCCCTAGCCGCTCATGTAGAAGAAGGAGTTACTTCACACGCAACAACTATAGACCAACGCCCTAACCGACTTGATCAGTGGATCGTTGATTCGGGATGTTCGAATCACCTCACCGGTGACAAAGCCAAATTAAGCAATCCAGTGAAGTATGGTGGCAGCAGGGTTGTAGTCATAACAGATAATTCTAGACATTCCATTGCCCACATTGGTAATGTCAATTTTCCCTCGGAAGATCGTAGGCGGGAATTGAAACTGTCAGACGTGTATCATGTACCCGGGGTTAAGAAGAACCTCCTGTCAGTTCCTCAATTAACTTCAGAAGGTAATTATGTGTTATTTGGTCCAAAAGATGTGCAGGTTTTTAAGGAGACTCCCTCAATTCCAATTCTAAAAGGCCATAAAAATGAGACAGTGTCTGCTGAACATGCATATGTCGAGAAGACAAAGGGTACACAAAATGCCGACTTGTGGCACCATCGGTTAGGACACGTTGGATACGACAAATTGAAACTGATGATGGAGCATAGTTTGGTTGTTGGGTTACCAAAAGTCGAAGTCAATAAAAGTCTTGTGTGTGCTGGATGTCAATATGGTAAAGCGCAACAACAGCCGTTTTCGTCGTCTGATTTTCGAGCCGAGTCGCCTCTGGCCCTGGTGCATTCTGATGTCTTCGGTCCTTCCAAGCACACTTCAATTAAAGGTATGCGATATATGGTCTCGTTTATAGATGATTATTCAAGATACTGTTGGGTGTATTTCATGAAAACCAAAGCAGAAGTGTTCGAAAAATTCAAGTTGTTTGAATCAGAGGCTGAACGAGTAACAGGCCATAAGGTGGGTTGCTTGCAATCGGATAATGGTGGAGAATACCTCTCTTATGAATTCAACAACTATTTAAAGCAGAGGAGAATAAGGAGACAACTCACATGCCCGAATACACCCAACAAAACGGTGTGTCCGAGCGAAAGAATTGGCATCTTGGTGAAGTAACACGAGGTTTGGTTCATGACAAGAATCTTCCAAGTCGATTCTGGGCTGAGGCGTTGCGAATAGCCAATTATGTAATCAATCGAACTCCATCTTAAACCTTGAAATACGTTTCACTGTTTAAAAGGTTATTTAAAACCAAACCTACATTTCATTATTTTCGAGTGTTTGGTTCTGTTTGTTATGTGTTTGTGCCTAATCATCTCCGTCATAAAATGGAGAAAAAGGCAGTTCGCTGTGTTTTTGTAGGTTACGACCCGGAGAGGAAAGGTTGGAGGTGTTGTGATCCAAACACCGGAAACATACATGTTTCTCGAAATGTCGTATTCGATGAAACATCCTCTTGGTGGGGGGCTGAAAATCAGGTAGTAGGAGACACAAAACAGCTAGTTGAAGACTTGGAGTCTTTTCTAGTAAAATGGTCAATGGTGGAAGAAGACACTGAGAATCATGAAACCATTGAAGAAAGTCCATCCGATCAGCCTATTCAGCAACCTGTTCAGTCACAAACATCAGAATCAGAAGCTGGGTTGAGACGTTCACAAAGGGAAAAGAGACCGAACTCTAAGTATGCGTTCATGTATTCCCATGTTGCTACAGTTGAAGAAATACTTTGTGAACCAGAAAGCTTTCAAGAAGCAAGTCAGAAACAAGAATGGCTAGACACAATGAAAGCAGAAATGGATGCTCTTGTTTCAAACCAAACATGGGAATTGGTCCCGAAACCTCACAATGTCAATTTGGTTTCGTGTAAGTGGGTTTACAAGGTAAAGCAGAAAACAGATGGAACAATTGACAGATTTAAGGCTCGTTTGGTGGCTCGTGGTTTCTCTCAAGAATACGGGTTAGATTACGAAGATACGTTTAGTCCGGTGGCCAAGATCACAATAGTACGTGTTCTTCTTGCCTTAGCAGCCTGCAAGGGCTGGAAACTTTGGAAAATGGACGTTAATAACGCATTCTTGTACGGTGAACTCGATCACGTTATTCATATGGTTCAGCCAATGGGATTTGAAAGTCTAGAGCATCCAGAATATGTATGCAAGTTGAAGAAGGCAATTTATGGATTGAAGCAATCACCAAGGGCTTGGTATGGTAAGATTGCAGAATTTTTAGAGCAAAATGGATACCAACTTAATAAAGCCGACTCTAGTTTGTTTGTCAAGAAACTTGGTGAGAAAGTTGTGTTTATTCTTGTATACGTAGATGATCTAATCATTTCAGGGGATGTTGAAGAAGAAAGTCAGCTATTAAAGTCTAATCTGTCCACTCGGTTCAAGATGAAAGATCTTGGGAGGCTCAAACATTTTCTGGGTCTAGAATTAGACTACACTACAGATGGAATGGTTTTACATCAGAGAAAGTATACCAGTGATCTGTTGCACAAGTTCCAAGTAGGTCAGGAATGTAAAATTGTATGCCACAGAAGGAAAAAAATTGGATGATCCAACAAGGTATAGAAAGATGGTTGGTAGCTGGATTTATCTCACGTTGACTCGCCCCGACATTGCATTTGTAGTTGGGGTCCTTAGTCGTTTTATGCAAGATCCAAGTAAACCACATATGGTAGCTTTGAAAGAAGTTCTGAAGTATATTAAGGCTACTGCTAGAAAGGGTATACAATTCAGAAAAGAAGTTGAACCTAAGCTGTCTGGTTTTTGTGATGCCGATTATGCAGGTGATGTGAATAAACGAAGATCAACAACTAGATATGTTTTTCTGTTCGGTTCCAGTCCTGTTTCATGGTGTAGTAAGCGTCAACCAACTGTTTCATTATCTTCGACGGAAGCTGAGTATCGGGCTGCTGCTATGGCAGCCCAAGAGTGTGTGTGGCTTGTCGAATTGTTAAAGAATTTAAACCAGAAGGTGGAGTATCCGGTGCAGCTATGGTGTGATAATATTTCAGCCATTAAATTGGCTCAAAATCCAGTGTTTCATGCTAGGACGAAACACATTGAAGTTCACTATCACTTTATTAGAGAGAAAGTGTTAAGTGGTGACATCAGCCTGGAAATTGTTGGTACAGAAGAACAAGTTGTAGACTCTTTGACAAAGAGCTTGTCTGAAGTGAAGCTGAAGCAGCACAGTGCAAGTATGGGAATTGAGGAATATGACATTGAGATGGGGTGTTGAAAGTCAATGTCAACATTCACTTGGCAGTCTAGTTGGCAACTTATTTACCGTTAATTTTCACTTGAATAAGTCAAAAGAATGAGTCAGTCACGTAGGCTTATTCTTGCTAGTTTTATGGTTTGTTAGCTATTTTTCTGCAAGTAGTGCATATGCACGTTTAAGTTTATTTTCCCTATTTATGTAAGTTAGAAGTGACAGTTCTATTCATTCAGAAATATTGAGCAGTAAAACAAGTGTGTTATCTTTTACTTTCTGAGTGTGTGTATTTGTGAGTTTGTGTGTTCATCGTGACCTTACCAATTTAATCAGGGTAAGCTACTAAATGGCCAAGAAATTGCTGTCAAAAGATTATCGCAAAGTTCAAGTCAAGGGATGCAAGAATTCAAGAACAAAGTGACGTTAATCGCGAACCTCCAACACAGGAACCTGGTCCGACTTTTGGTATATTGTTTTCTTAAGAAAGAAAAGATGTTAGTTTACGAATACTTACCAAACAAAGGCTTGGATTCTTACATCTTTGGTTTGTTCTCTTACCTACAATATCAAGTTCTTAAAATCCAACTAATTAATTTTCTTTCTACCAATTCTGAAATATATTCAATGGAATGGTGGCAAACCTAGATCAAGAAAAGGCATTTCTTTTGGACTGGAAGAAATGGTTCCAGATCATTCAAGGAATTTTCGTGGACTACTATATTTTCATCATGATTCTAGGTTGAGGATCATCCATAGGGATCTAAAAGCAAGCAATGTTTTGCTAGATACAAATTTAAACCCTAAAATTGCGGATTTCGGAATGGAAAAAATATTTGGAGGGGATGAAGACGAAGGTAAAACACGTAGAGTTGTCGGAACATAGTATGTATAGTCCTCCACTCTAATGCACAACTAGTTTTACTAGTTTTTTTCATCTATCTTACGATAACATTATATGATTGTAGCGGCTACATGTCTCCTGAGTACGCAATGCAAGGCCTTTTCTCAGTAAAATCTGATGTTTTTAGCTTTGGAATTCTAGTTCTGGAAATAATTAGTGTTAAGAAAAACAACAGCTACTCTAAGGAGAGCTCAGTTCATTTCATTTGATCGGGCATGTAAGTAACTTCATTTTGCCATACAAACATACATATATTCATTTTCTTTGTTGATTATTTATCTTACCCAAGAAACTTTGTATAAATAGCATCGATTTCAGGTTTGGGACATATGGAAACAAGAAAAACCGTTGATGGTAGTTGACTCCTCATTAGGAGACACAGTCAATGCGGATGAAGTTCTTTTATGCATCCATGTCGGGATGTTGTGTGTTCAAGAATTGGCTGCTGACCGACCTACTATGACTGACGTAACTTTTATGTTGAGTAATCATGACACAATTCTTCCTTCTCCTAACCAACCAGCATTCATCTTTAAACAACTAAATTGTGGTAGGAACTGTGATGTTGGCTCTGGAAATGATGAAGCCATCACCATCCTTCATGCTCGGTAGTTCGTAGTATCTCATAACTGAGTAGCACACAAAATAATTCGATCATTGTAAGTAGAAGATTTTTCAACAGTTTTAACAATATGTACGCGATACTAGTTATTCCAGATTAATGACTCAGTACTCCAAGGAAGTGACGAGGTGAACAATCAAATTTGTATGATCCATATGGTCAAACGCTACTACCATCACTGTCCATAAATATTGATGTATTTGATAGTAACTTTAGACTTGCAGTAATAAACCTTTTAAGATTTTTACATAAGGACTCCATTTGTACATTATTTCTACAAAGATACAAGTGGTGTTCTCCTGGTTCTTATGCTTGTTGGTTTGTTCTTCACCACGCTACTACCACCAAAACCACCACCGTCACTAGACTCGTATGCACCATCTTGTTGGAACAGATTTTGTGTCCGATGTTGTTCGAATAGATTAGATTTATTTTATGCTGATTATGTAATAGTTAGTGAAACGGTCAAACGAACGTGTATTGACCCGCTCGTTTGAAATGGTCAAACGAGAGGGTTATTTGTTTGACCGTGTGTGTTTGCAAGTGAAGTGGGTGTGGCTATAAATACCACCCCTTGGTTCATTTGCAAGTGATGAAGGTTTTAGACTTTAGGGGAGAGATCACCACTTGGTCTCTCCCCGGATGTATGCTCCTTTGGTATGGTTCGGCTTAGCTTGTAATCGGGCCGCTTTGTAACATTATGCTACCAAATTAACACAAGGAAGTTTTTTTTATCCGTCTCTAATCTATCCCCTCTTGAACATAATCACACACTAATCACGGGTTTCGGTCCGAATCACGAACTTACAATTGGCATCAGAGCCATGGTACCCGATTTAGTGAATCTAACAATTTGCTAAGTCACATGTGCTCTAAATCAGTGATTTTCGTGATTTTTGTTCAAGATGTAAAAAATGGTGTAAAGAGGAAAAACCCAGATTTGGAACCGAATGTATGGGTCTGAGATGAATCGGACTGTACAAAAGGGTTGGGTTTGCTGTTTCACACCAGAAAATGAAGTTTTCCTCATCATTTAAAAGTTTTTCATCAGATCTGGAAACGAACAGTTAGCTGTGTTCATGAAGAAGGGTGGCGGGCGGCTGTTGAAGAAACACTAGGGTTTCTTCATATCTGCATTCACAAAGAACTCCTCTGCGAACAACCCACTGCGAAGAATCCAACTTATGAAAAACCCCCTACGAAGAACATTCTTGGTGAACCAGATGCAGTGAATTGCTTCTGTCGGAAAACATGTCTCACGAAGAATTTTCTGTGACGAAGAACTGTATGGTGAAGAACCCATATGCGAAGAATATTCTTCGTCTGAATCCATCTCCACGAAGACTCCCTTAGCCGAAGAACTTGCACCTGCCGAAGAACCCTCAACTGACGAAGAATCTTATCACGAAGACTCCCTTTGTAGCTGAATCATGTTCAAGAAAGATACTCATTCTTCGTGGGCAGGGGCAGAGGTGGAGAATGACTGTCACACCCCGATTTTCGGTTTATGCGGAAGTGTATAGCGAGGTGTCACGAGAGTGACAATCGTTACAATCAATCGAGTAAACAACATATTTGAAACATTAAAGATGTCCATTCATACATTCGATTCGAAACCATAATTTATATTACATATGTCTTGTTCGAAATTTAAAACAACTACAGTTTAACAACATTATTCAAAGTTTAAAACAGTTATACATAACATAACAACTGAAAACGGATGACATCTCAAAAGCTTGCGTTCTTGATAACCACTTGAACATATTTTTCCCAAAGCCGTCCACTAATCTCCTGTAATACATGTTAATTTCGAAAACGTCAACAAAAGTTGAGTGCATTCATGTTATTTTGTTTTTGCATCAAATGAGTCTCCAAAACATTTGAAGTAATAAAATTCGTTTTTTTTATAGTATGATAAAAAAAATCGTATGATCATTAGTGTGTTGCAAGGACACTAATATGTATGCTGAATAGGAGGCAACCAAACCTTGACAATTTATCGTGTGTGTCAACGACACTAGTTTGGACACAAAGGCACTCTTGACAATCGTGGTTATCGTTTTCGTTAAGAGTGGGGCTTGCCAAAACCCAAATAGATCTATTCGTTTGTTCATCGGTACTTGTTTATTCATTAATGGCCCCTTTATTTTAAACACCTATCCGAATTTGATCAAAATAGTTTCATCGTATTATCATACTATTTGTAACATGTATACATCCCCGAAGTTTAAAACTATAAACATTTAAAGTAAAAGGGGAAGCATGAACTCACAGATTTGCGTTCCTTGCAAATCTCTATTCGATCCCTTGTTCGTTGTTTGTTTCTCGACCTACAAGTGTTCTTATCTAGTTAGACACTTAGGTTTATGTTTATTTATCGTACAAATATTCTATCTTTGTATTTTGTTTTTGGGTTTTCGTATATATATAACTTCTTTGTATATATATTTATTCTATTTGATTTGTGTTTGAATGGGCTTAATTTATGTTTTAGAATTTAAGTCCATTTTGGGTATTTGGTGCTTATGTGCCTAGCCCAAATAACTTTGTTAAAAATGGGTCGAGCCCAAATTAATTTGTAGGTGTGGACCTTAGCCCAAAACATTTTATAAAAGTGGGTCTAGCCCAATTTAGTTTATAGTTGTGGACTTAGCCCAAATAATTTGTGTAAGAATGGGCCTAGCCCAAATTGTTTTTTCTAAATATATATATAAATAGTCGATAATAATTTGTAAAGATTGGGTTTTTAGCCCAAGTACTTTGTAAAGTGGGCTTTAGCCCAAGTTTGACTAAAAATATATTTTAGTCTATTGTTTTGTAAAAGTGGGCCTAGCCCAAATTCTTATTTATGAGAAATGGGCATTAGTCCAATTTTAATTTATGGGCTATTTGTAAAACATAAAATTTTGGGCTAGTCAAAA
This sequence comes from Helianthus tuberosus, assembly GCA_030545235.1. Lineage (NCBI taxonomy): Eukaryota > Viridiplantae > Streptophyta > Magnoliopsida > Asterales > Asteraceae > Helianthus > Helianthus tuberosus. The sequence continues at coordinate 167,977,361 of CM060412.1, read as the reverse complement.
ATAATAATAGTAATACTTGTATTTTTAGAAAAATCTAATTTTTATAAAAATCATTACTTATGCCATAGTTGAATCATTTTAGTGCATAAACTTGTGTGACGGTTCGTATTTTGTTATAGTCGTTTATTACTTGTCGGTTTTATTTATTCGTATCGTTTATCCCGTTTGTGTTGTCCGTTGCGTTTTACCATTTGCTTTGTTTGTGCCATTTTAGTTTGTCCAAAAGTCCATATAGTCCAATAGTGTCCGAATTTGTCCATTTGTGTTTTCGTGTCCAAGGATGGACTTTTTATTTCGTTTTTCAAGTTCACATATATATTTTTGTAATTTTTATGGATGTGTATCAATTTTTGCATTTGTTCCTACTTGAATTAACATATGATGTACACATCAAAAATATATATACTTATGATACTTGATGAATATTTTGGTAAGTACACATTTTATCCAAAAATATACATTTTATCCAAAAATATATACTTGTCATTTTTATTTAGAAATCTTTTTATAAAACATGGATTTATGACTTTGTCCAAAATTTGTTTAACCATGTTTAAAAACCTCAAATAACTGTTTTAGTCACGTACTTCTTTGTTTAACAACTTTTAATACATAACAAAATTTATAAAAATTTTGCCATAGTTTTGTTTGAAATATGGATTTTCCCCAAGTTTATACAAAACTTGTTTTCAAATTATTTCAATACAAAACATCATCAAGTATCAATATCTATCAAAAATTTTCAAAAAAAGTAACATGAACATGATATTGTTCTTAACTTTCCTAAAAAGGAAACTTTATTCCTTATTTTTACCAAAAATTTGTGGATCCAAATTTTATGAAAATTTCTTGTTTTAGATGTCTTACAAGGTCATTTAAAGCATAAATGTGTATTCAAAACGTTTACTATCAACATATTTCTTGATTTTGATTCTTTCCATAAATGGAAACTTTATTCAAGAAATATTTTAAAAACTTATTTTCTTGATTTTTAATGGTTTCTTACACTTTACTAGCATGCATGTTCATAAAAAATTCATGTTTATCACTTTGTTGATGAATCTAGGTTGATCCTACATGCATGTATGTAGATCATATTTTTGAGTAAAAATAACCAAGATTCAAGTTTATTGTTCTAGATTTCTCCAAGTTCATCTCTTAATCATAGAAAAATCATGGTTAAAAATAATGATTTTTAGTTGTTTCTTGTTATTTTTCAAGTGGGTTTATGATGAACTTGTAAAAGAAATAAAAAATAAAAGTGAATTTAGTATGTTATTCTTACAATTTTTGCAAGGAAACAAAGATGATGATAAGAAATCTTGATGATTTTAGGCTTCAAGTTCCACCAAAAAGACTCCTAATAGCTTTTCTAAACACCCATGTAGCTTGTTTCATCCATGGACCTTCATAAGGGCATAAACTCTTGAGTTTGGAGATTGAAAGAAGATGATGTAAGGGTGGTTTGATTCTAGCCGAAAATTTGAAGGAAGAGAGAGAGGAGAGTGGTAAATTTTGATAGTTTTTAGATTATGGTGGAAGGTGGAGTGTAAGAAAAATCAAAACCTTAGAAAATGCCACTAATCATACACTTCTTGTTCCAACAAAGCAATTTAGGTGAGCAAAATTAGATGGGGGTCCCACCATTTCGAAAATTCAGCTAAGGCTGTGGGGTATGGGGCGGGGGTTTGGGCGTGGATTGGGGGGAAACGCCCAAGCCACCACCCCGGGTGGGCTTAGGTTGGGGCGTGGCACTTGGGGCTTTGGTTTCAAGCCGGGCGTGGGGCGGTCTTGACAAGCTGACATGGCGGGCTCTCAATGGCCAAACCAAAATAGCCGTTGGGCTAGCCGTTGGCCAACGGCTATGTTAAAAAAAAAAATTCACTATATATAAAAAAAACAAATATAAACGTTAGGAATTTTTTTTTGTAATTTTCTTTATTTAAAAATATTAAAAAATATAAATTTGTTGTTTTAAAAAATATTCAAATAGCCCAGCGGGTCAGCCCAGCGAAGCCCACCAAAGCCACGCCCCAAACCCCCCGCCCCACCATACCGTGTTGAATGTGGGTCAGCCCATGTCTGCCCCCCCCCCCAAAGCCACGTGTCATCTCATGCCCCAACCCAAGCCCAACCACCGCCCCACCATACCCCACGGTCAGGGAGGGGTTTAATTGCTGAATTTTTATAAAAAAAATATTGTTTAAACTACAAACTTTAAGTATTTTTATAACTTTGATATTTTATATAAAAATATCTAGAGTAAACTGCCATTTTGGTCCCTGTGGTTTGGCCAGTTTTGCCACTTTAGTCCAAATCTCAAACTTATTACATCCAGGGCCCTGTGGTTTGCATTTTGTTGCCATTTTGGTCCAAATTTCAAATTTGACCAGATTTCCCATTAATGACATGCTATTTTGTCTTTACTCTCAGGGGCATTTTGGTCATTTTAGATTTATTATCTCTTTATTATATCATAAAACCCTGATTATCATCATCTTCAACATATCATCATCTTCAACAGACATCTCTCTCTCTCTCTCCACTGTTCTCTCTTTCTTCATCACCATCATCAGTCTACTCCATCTTCATCACCATCATCTCATCTTCATCATCAACATCGTCTCCACCCCAACAACCACCCCCACCGTCGCCGCCAACACCACCGTCCCCGCCATCTTCATCACCATCACCCCCACCACTGTATCATCACCATCATCTCATCTTCATCACCATCTTCGCCAACACCACCATCGCCAACACCACCGTCGCCTCCATCTTCATCACCATCATCTCATCTTCATCACCATCACCCCCACCACTGTATCATCACCACCGCCACCACCACCGCCACCACTATATCATCACCACCTTCGCCGGCGACATCTGACTTTGATTTTATCGGAGTTGTAGCCTTTTTAGGGTTTTGAGCCGAGTGATTCAGTAATTTGATTTGTAGTCCTGTTGTTGATTTTGAAAATTAGGGGTTTTAGGTTTTCTAGGGTTTCGTTTGTTCAAAGCTTCAAATTAAGTGACAATCGGGGAGATTTTTGTTATGCCGTTGACGATGAAGATACAACAGGTCGATTGTTCATCGCCTGAATGTTTCGAGTCGGTGAAGACGGTGTTTCGAGTCGGTGAAGACGGTGCAGAAGTCTAGGTTGAGACGTTTGTTCGTTTTCTCGAGCTTTTTGAGGTCATTGGCGGTTGCGGACAGGTTGTTGTAGACGAATTCGGTTGGAGAACTGGTTGATAGTGTACCGAGATCATGAGGCGGAGATAGCATTTCTGTGACGGTTAGGTTTAGGCCTTTGAGGTAATTTGAGTTTTGTTGTTGAATTTGTTATGGATCTGTACGTATTGCTGATTTTGAGCTGCCTAGGGTTTTGAGATGACATTTTGTCTGAAAGTGGTGAAGATGGCAACGACGGTGTGGGGTGGGTGTTGATGGCGGTGGTGAGAAGGGGAGGAGGTGGCGGTGGTGGTGGTGCTTTGGCAGGTTACGAACAGCAGAGAGAGAGTGAAGAGAGAGATGGTGGTGGTGGTGGTGGTGGTGTTGGCGGCAGTGGGATGGTGGTGGTGGGGGTGGGGGTGGTAGCGGTGGTGGTGTGGTCTTCTTGTTGTTCTGGCAGTGACATTGTTGTTGCTTTTGTTGTTGTTCTGGCAGTGGCATTATATTTATTAAATTTGAGATATAATATTACAAAATACCCAAAATACCCCTAAGGATAAGGACAAAACAGGGGGGTCAAAAGTGGGAAATCTAGTCAAATTTGAGTTTTGGACTAAAATGGCAACAAAATGCAAACCACAGGGCCCTGGATGTAATAAGTTTCAGATTTGGACTATAGTGGCAAAACTGGCCAAACCACAGGGACCAAAATGGCAGTTTACTCAAATATCTACAAGGTTTTAAGCTTTAATATTTTAAAGTAGTGTGACACTAGGTAAAACTAGTTCACCAAAATATTTAGTTTGTAATTCGGGTGAAAAAGTCGGTTCGGATCCTGTACCGGGTTAAATACTGACACCGTGTTTAGTTTAGATAAATACATAAAAAAATTATTTTTGCACTTGTTTTATTATCCAAATAATTAATCCAACTTTTTAGACTAAAAATTTTATTATTTTTGACACGGTTCCGGTACCGGCTTTGCTGAGTGGCAATTTACTGAACTAGCCGTGCAGCTTAACGCAATAAGATTCGATTATGGATTTTGTGTCGTTTTTAATACCCATTATATTATTTATGTCAAATAATATTTATTTTTAGGTTTTTCGGACAGTTACTGTTTCATTCTGCGAAATGCTGTATATTTCCGCAGGATTGCTGTATTTTTCTGTGGACTTGGACAATTTGGTTTTTAATTGGAATTTTGTAAATAATAAGGCAAATATTATTTTTGGACAAAGATTTTTATAGAATATTTGTGTAGACATAACTGTATGTCTTGTTTTCATCGTGTCAGACTGTACCGCGACTAGTACTGACAAGTATCGTTTATTCGCGTTCCTATTGTTAGTCTAGGATATTGTTTCTAATCGCAACGGATTCGTTATCATAATTCACTATGATTTTCGTAATTCCTAGACTCTCAAGACTTTAATTAATTAGAATTAAGTCAAATACGCGAAAATAATATTCGAAATAGTTGTTCAAGTTGTATGGAATTACCGGAATTTTGTCTTTTGTCACATTCTCCCCCTGTTAAAGAAAATTTCGTCCCGAAATTTTAAGCTGCGTCACTTCTTTGTTGGGACTTTCTTAAACAAATGAGGGTACTTCTTTTTTATTTCGTCTTTTCGTTCCAATGTGAACTTGGGTCCTGGTTTCGAGTTCCATCGGACTTTGATTAGTTTGATTCAACTTTTCCTCGTTTTATGAATCTTTGAATCTAGAACCTCAACAGGTTCTTCGATGAAATGGAGTTTGTCGTCTACATAGATTTCGTCCGGGGGAATAATAAGTGATTCATCCGAAAGACACTTTTTCATATTCGACACATGAAAAGTGTCGTGAACGTTACTGAGTGTTTCAGGAAACTTTAACTTGTAGGCGACATTTCCAATCTTTTCCAAGATTTCGTATGGTCCTATGTATCTCGGGCTAAGCTTCCCTTGCTTACCGAATCTAGCTACGCCTTTCCACGGCGAGACTTTTCGCAACACCTTGTCTCTGACCTCAAAAGACAACGGTTTGCGACGTCTATCCGCGTAGCTTTTCTGTCTGTCTCGAGCCGCCTTGATACGGTCTCAAATTTTGAATATTTTATCGGTAGTTTCTTGAACTAACTCATGACCTAACATTTGTTTGTCGCCTAGTTCCGCCCAACATAGCGGAGATCGACACTTACGGCCATATAATGCTTCAAATGGTGCGGCTTTAATACTCGTGTGATAATTGTTATTGTATGAGAACTCCACTAAAGGTAAGTGAGTATCCCAGTTTCCACCTAAGTCCATCACACAAGCACGCAACATATCTTCTAAAGTTTGAATTGTGCGTTCACTTTGGCCGTCAGTTCTGCTCAAATTTAATTGGGATCCAAAGGCCTTTTGAAAAGACTGCCAAATCCTTGATATAAAACGACCGTCTTGGTCAGACCATGTCTTGCTACAATTTCTCTGAGATAGATTTCAGCTAACTTCTCAGTACTATCTTTCTCACGGATAGGCAAGAAGTGAGCTGACTTGGTTAATCGGTCGACGATTACCCAAATCATGTCGTGACCACGAGAAGTCCTGGGTAATTTTACGAAATCCATAGAAATATGTTCCCATTTCCAATTAGGGATTTCGGGTTGTTGAAGCAATCTAGATGGTTTTTGGTACTCGGCCTTAACTTTAGCACATGTTAGACATTTTCCAACATATGTCGCAATATCACCTTTGATATTAGGCCACCAATAAAATTCCTTGAGATCGTGATACATCTTATATGCTCTAGGATGTATCGAATACTTGGATTTATGAGCCTCAACAAGAATTAGGTCTCGAAGACCACCAAAATGAGGAATCCAAATTCTATTCATGAAATATAAGGCTCCGTTCTCTTTTGGTTCTAATTGTTTTTCCATACCTCTAAGCATTTCTGCTTTGACATTTTCTGATTTTAATGCTTCTTGCTGAGCATCATGAATTCGAGAGGTAAGGTCGTTATGAATTGTGAGCCTTGAAGATCGCACACGCAAAGGTTTAACTCGTTCTTTTCGACTTAAAGCATCCGCGACAACGTTCGCTTTGCCCGCATGATATTTGATCTCGCAGTCGTAGTCATTCAACAATTCAACCCGTCGTCTTTGGTGCATATTTAACTCTTTCTGGTTAAATATATGTTGAAGACTCTTATGATCCGTGAATATCGTGCATTTAGTACCATAAAGATAATGACGCCAAACTTTTAGTGCAAATACCACTGCACCTAACTCTAGGTCATGTGTGGTATAGTTCCTTTCGTGTATCTTTCGTTGGCGTGATGTGTATGCAATAACTTTCTCCCTTTTGCATCAACACGCATCCTAACCCTTGTCGTGAGGCGTCACAATAGACTACGAAATCATCCGTACCGTCTGGGAGTGATAGAATTGGTGTATTACAGAGTTTGTCCTTAAGCAGTTGGAATGCTGCTTCTTGTTTCTCTCCCCATTCAAATTTCTTATCTTTTTGAGTGAGAGAAGTGAGGGATTGGGAAATCTTCGAAAAGTTCTTAATGAATCTTCGATAATAACCGGCCAATCCTAGAAATTGACGTATTTCGGTTGGTGTCTTTGGTGCACTCCAATTCTTTATAGCCTTAATTTGCGATGGATCAACATGTATGCCTTTCTCATTGACTACATGTTCGAGAAATTGAACTTCGCGAATCCAAAATTCGCATTTGGAAAATTTTGCATACAGTTTCTCCTTTTTCAACAACTCAAGGATAGTTCTAAGATGGTGCTCGTGTTCACTCTTGTTTCGTTAATTTATCAATATATCATCGATAAACACTATCACGAATTTGTCAAGGTAAGGCTTGCACACGCGGTTCATTAAGTCCATGAACACCGCTGGTGCATTTGTTAAGCCAAAAGGCATAACAAGGAACTCATAATGACCGTAGCGAGTTCGGAATGCCGTTTTTGGAATGCTTTCTTCTTGAGCTCTGAGTTGATGGTATCCTGATCTCAAATCAATCTTCGAATAATAGCTCGATCATTGAAGTTGATCTAATAGATCGTCAATCCTCGGTAATGGATACCGATTCTTGATTGTGAGTTTATTCAACTCCTGATAGTCTATGCACATCCTAAAACTTCCGTCCTTCTTCTTCACGAATAACACTGGAGCTCCCCAGGGTGAGTTGCTTGGTCTAATGAAACCCTTGTCCAACATCTCTTGAAGTTGTGTGGACAATTCTTGCATTTCCGAAGGAGCTAATCGGTATGGAGACTTTGCCACAGGTGCGGCACCTGGAATTAAGTCTATTCGGAATTCGACTTGTTGTTGTGGAGGTACTCCCGGCAAGTCTTCTGGAAAGATTTCAGGGAATTCCTTCACAACTGGGATTTCCTCAAGTTTTAGCTCCTTGGCCTTTTTGTCAACTATGTGCGCTAAGAATGCTATACATCCTTTTCGTAGGCACTTTCGGGTTTTCATACTGGAAATAATTCGTAACGGCATTTCGTTTGTCTCATCGTGAACAAGAAGTGTTTCGTTATTAGGAAGGGGAATTCGAATGATCTTGTCGTAATGTACGACTTCGGCTTGATTGATGGATTTCCAATCCATTCCAATTACAATATCAAAACTACCTAGTTGAACAGGTATTAGGCCAATTTTGAATTTTCGTCCTCCTAGTTCTGAGGAACATCCTTTAACAATTTTATTGGATTCAATCACTTTTCCATTTGCTATTTCGATAGTTAATGGAATTTCTAGTTTAGTTGACTTTAGTCCAAGCATATCTTTAAATTATAAAGATATAAAACTAAAATCTGCACCGGTATCAAATAAAATAGAATCGAAATTAAAACAGGGATCGTTGACAGGGAACGTACCGGTGATTATGTTGGGATCCTGTCGCACCTCTTTAGCTCCAACCACAAAGGCTCGTCCGCGGCCTTTGTTTTTTTTTGGGACAGTCCTTCCGGAAGTGTCCCATATCACCACAATTAAAACAGCCTTGGGTTCTCCCTCGTTAGTTATCATTACCACCGCCTCCTTCCTTCTTAACAACCTTGTTGTTACCCCAACACTTTTTTGTGCGGTGACCCATTTTCCGCATTTATTAGACTTGATGGTTCGGCAACTACATAGTGGTGATATCCACACTTGTTACACTTAGGTGCATTTCCATTATTTTCTTACCACTCGTTTCAGTTGTGGCAACGAATGCCTTGGTTTTTCTTAGTCGTGGGGGTTTCCTTATGTTTGTTGTTCGATATAGAACCTTTCTTGAAATACGAATACTTTCTCTTATTGTTACCCAAAGAAGACTCCACATGCGTCTCCTTTTTCACTGCACCTTTATTCAGTTTTCCCATCCTTACTACATCCTTGGTAAGACTTAAAGGCAAGTGTTATAGCCTGAGCAACCCTCAATGTGGTTCTTCCAGTTCCGCCATTATTTGTAGTGTGGTTTGCTTCATGCTGTATGATTGCTTCTGTGACTTGTTGGTTCAGGAGAGCATCGAGCTCAGCTTGTGTTGTAGGTAAGGGTATCGTTTGGGCTTGAAAAGTGTTACTTCGTTCTGGTGCCATGATCTTCATATATATATATAAAATATATCGAAGAGATTAGACATGAACGAAAATAAAAACACATTGTCACGCACTACGAGCATGAGGGCAAGATAGAGCATAATGATACTTATGCAAATCTTTTACACCATATTCATCACATCCTTGCAGAGATGTAGAATAAATTATAACAATGTGTCAATAAGAAAATACCAACTTATATATATACCATGTCACCTTGTTACAATTATTTTTGTGAAGAAACAAAAATAATCTCGGAGTTACATCACTCCGGTAGATACAAGTCATATAGTAATATACAAAATAAGGTACAGTCTTTTCTTCTCATTGTTCCTTGTTTGGTATTCAAGTCTCCAAGTCTTCAACAGTCTTTAGTCTTTCACAAAATCGGGTATACTTCCCAAAAGATAGTAATTAAACATATCTACTGTGGTGTGGGATGTGAAAGTGAAGACATAGAAATTAGACTTTGAAGGCATGTAACCTCCTCCTCGAGACCACAAATGTGCCTAGTGGTTGCATTTTGGGGGAGGTCGAGTAGCAGAAATCTTAGTCTCAAGATCATGGACTCGTCGAAAGGGAATACTAAGATGAATGTTAGAAGATAAAACTCAATACTTTATAGTAATAAGAGGAAAAATGGCGTGGACGATATGGATTAGATGGGCTCATGTCCGGTGGTGAAGGTTGAGAATGTGCATCGGAATAGTAAAGTGGAGAGTCATGGCTGTATGTGTTGTCCATATGCCTATGCGGAACAACCATTTGTTCAGGAGGTGAAAAACCAAGCGGTCACCTCTATCCTTACAGTATGTATTCCATATTCCATGGACCTTGGTCGTCCAAAGTAGGGAAAATCCTTCGTCGCATTAACTTATGTGATGAATACATTGGTATTGTTTGAGCTCAACGAGTTCCAAAAGAAAAGATTGTATTGATTTCCATAGATGTCGAATGGAATATGGTAAGAGAGTTGCGCCATGGCTCGTGTCATATTACCCTTTGAGACAAAACGAATGTCAAATAACGGATTTTATCACAATAACTCCAATAAATATGATAAGGTGTTATAGGCACTGTGAGATTAACCCAAATGTTGGAGTTTTAGAATGTTTGAGGAAAATCCTTCCTGGATGGTTTTCCTAATTTGTTTGCTTAGATGACTAGTCTCAACTGACTTGTGATATAGATCGGATGCTAGGCACGAAATCAATACATGTAGTTTTTAATGTATTGTAGGGAGTCATAGTAATAACCTTAGTTAGCGTTCTAAAAATGGAAAAATTGAATTCTTAAGTAACAACTCAAGAATTTTGAACACGTAGTGATCATTAGTCTGACCCGCATGACCCACTAGGATTCCCATCCACTGCAAGTTATTATTACGTACGCCCCCGTAATAATAAATTGCCTTGTATGGTCACCCTAGCGTTCCCTCGTTCAAAACAGACGATTAGTCGGAGAGGGGAACATGACTGTCTATTTACCTTTAACATAGAATGGACCTGCGTGATGGTCCACGCGTTAATACTTGTAGCCATCGCTTGTGGAATGGCAGGACGTTAAGAAATAGAAGTAGGAGGATTCATAACAATAATGGCTGAATGGGCACCTTCAAGATGAGTGTTTCATCTACCTTATCTTGACAAGAATGTCACCAATCATGGTTAATATGAACCATAGGGACCTCGTTCGTACTAATAGAGTGTTCGTCCAAGGCTACCACCTCCGCGTCATTGCCATCATCGAGGTCAGGAATTTTCCGTATCCGAGGGAAAATAACCATCTTTAATGGAATGTCGAGCTCAAGGTTTCGCTTAGGGACTACACCCTTCCATAAGCTCATCAACAGATGCGAGGTCAATACGCTTGTTATGAGAATCCAGAATAATAATAGAATTTGAATTCTAAGATATTATGGTTGTAAGGACTCTAAAAAATGTCATAAACCAATCCACAATTGATAACTCGGACCCCTGAAACCATACTGTGCATGAAAAACAAAGAAAACCAGAAATATGGTTCTCAGGCGGGCCGCGTAAGAGTAAGCATGATCTTACGCGGGCCGCGTCAAACTTGTGTTGACCGGATAAGTGTTCCGGATCCACGTAGCGACCACCTGGTTAACGTACTAATGACCAATCAAGGCTAGTCGTAGACTGGGCGGCCACGCGGGCCGCGTAAGATGTATGGGATAGGTTACGCGGGCCGCGTAAGACCTCAAAATCAGCTATAAATAGCTAGGCACCTGCACAGTCCACTGGTGTCGATATCTTTTCATAAAAACGAAGTTATAACACTCTGAAGTCGAAAATACTTTCAATATTAGTGAGGCGCTACTCCGATACCCGGTATTAACTCGATCGCTGATACGATTCAATGTCCGATCGATTAAACTATCCAATGGATGTTTAAGTGCTGCCCACATTAGGTTTTATGCTTTGTCATTCGTCGTTAATTCGATAGATGTTTAAGTATCGCACTTTGTCATTCGTTGTGAAGGTTTTAATCTCGTGAGTTATCGTAAATGCTGTATTAGTTACTAACCGAGTTCGTGTGCATGTTATTAATTTAGGTTAAAAGGCTAATCAGTAGGCTAGGCTCTGCTCAATTAAATCTGCAATGTGATTCATTCTCTTTTTACCAAATTTATTTTCAAAAGCATGTTTATTTTCAAGGTTATAATTATAGAGATTAAGTTTATGTAATCACCAAATTATAGCCAGTGTGTGGGGTTTTGTATACATTACTTATTTCCCGTCACCATTGGACAACGAGTTAGCCAATGGGTGATCTGACCATAGTCACAGAAACGAGTCGAGTGACAAATACTGTGGGTAGTTGGTTGATATCTGGAAACATTGTAATCTCCCTTAATACTGTAAATTATAACAAATGAGTCTTTTTCATAAAAAGAATGATTCACCAGTATTTTCCGCTGACAAAACCTTTTTCAAACATGTTTCAGGTGATCTATTGTGATCCAGGAAAAGTGTTGTGAAGCACTACAAGCTTAAGGAAGTGGCTCAATATAAATAAAGAAACATGTTTTGTAAAATAAAAGATTTCTCCGTGAAATCTTATGATTGTAAATTACTGGGATTTTATCCCGAATTGTGAAATAAAATAATCGGGAAAATTGCAGTTTTAAAAAGATCCTGAAGAAAACTTCCGCTGTTAAATAAATACCACGGGATTTCTGTCCCGCGGCTCCTGAAACGGGTCAAACCGGGTCGGGGGCCGTGACAGAAAAAGGTGGTATCAGAGCCACTGATTTAAGCCAATTAAGTATTTAGAAAATACTTAATTTTTCTATTTATCATTTTGTGATTATGTGTTTTCTTATTTAAATATTTGTGTACAGTATGGGTAAACAAAAGCTGTCAAACATCTATCTTAAATTAGATAGGTCATCCAACGAGAAGGGAAGTTCATCCCAAACCAAATCCTCAAATTACTCGGTAATTCCTGAAGAAGGAATATTTGTGCGAAAGGCACAATATGAGGAACCACTTTCTCCTAATAAAAGAAGTTTGATTTTTAAGAAAAGTCAGGAGAAAATAAAGAAATTCCGAGAAAAGAAGATTAAACAGGAAACCCAGGAATTAACCAGTAAATCACCTTGGGAAGACAAGTTAGATGAGAAATGGGCAGATCTTTATATGCTAGCCACCGTAGCAGTTAATACAAATCTTTAAAAATCTGACTCAAGTTTTAGCACTCTTATCACCTATAGTCTAGAAACCTTACCCAGTAAATAAATAAATTTATAATAAATCCTAGTATGTTTTAAAATTTCAGTTGTTTTGTAGTCACACGGTATGAAATAATACTAAAGGTTATCTATGAAATTAGTTATCAAATCTTTAACTTAGTATTTGTGTGTATTTTGCTAAACAGCATGAGTGACTTGTCTGATGCCCTTCAGAATTTAAATATCTATCCGGTAAAAATAGAGGTTTCCAGAGATTTCAATAGGTATATACCAGACATAGAAGAACCTATGGAATTCAATGCTCCACCTCCAGAAAAACCCAAGCCCAAGAAAAGGAGGAGATTCGTGAGACGGAGACGTGTGCGTAGAAGGAAACCCGTTACTAGGAAGATTCCGAAAATAGAAAATCCTTTAGACAAAGGGAAAGGGATTGAAGTCGAGGAAGAGTCTAGGCAGATCGGAATACAGTTTGAGGAATATTCTAAGCAGATAGAAATGGAGATTGGAGGAAGTTCTAAACAAACCCAGGTAGAAATTGGAGAAAGCTGTAAGTTAACCCAGGAAATGACATTGCAGGAGGAGCTAGATTTTATATTGGCGAACTGTGATACTATTAAGCCTGTCAATGAAAATATTTTTACTCATCCAATTGAAGCTCAATTTCAAATGAATTTGGAACCAGCAATCCCAGAACCTATAATCCACACCCAGCCTCTAGGAATGGACGAGTGGTGGACCAATGATTGGCAGTTCCAAAACCTGCTCAACAGTCCTTATTCCTTTCTTCCTCAATTCGACCCAGAACCTATACCTAATCCACCTATGAGCAATGAGAATTTAGCTGAACTCCGCCACTTTGGCGAAGAGTTAATGGATGCAGGAAATAGGATCAGGGAAGTAGGAGAACAGATCTCCTGGAAGTACGATGAGAGGGAACGCCGTTACTAAAATATCAACTGGCGAGGGATAAGGGTTGATGAGACTATGGTTGTATAATAGCAATAATAATATAATCATGTGAAATAACCTAAAATAAAACTTTGTAAGATAATGGTGTGTATTGATGCATACTATTAAATATATAAAAATGGAAATCGAGAAATCGATAGTTTTGGCTATATGTGTGTATTTGAAATTTGTATAAATTGTTTTGTATAATTGTTATTTAATCGATACTAATAAATTATATACTATCAGATGGAAAACGCTAATAACGAACCAGTTAATGAGGTTAATCAATCTGAGCAACACCCGGAGGATCAATTTTTAAATAGGCAAGATATAGAAAATATCGTTGCTCAAGGGATAGCCAATGCTATTCCAGCAATAGTTGCTGCTATTAGAAATCCAATCGAACCTCAACAAATCATTCCTAGTAAACGTATTTCTGAAGATAACTTCAGTAATAGCGTAAATGGAGGCGGTAATCATACTAATCACGATAATAATCCACAACAGGATCCTCTTCCTAAGAAAATGAAAGCTGCAACACCTGGTTGCACTTATAAAGAATTTCTTGCTTGTAAACCATCTGAGTTTGCAGGCAATGAAGGAGCAACTGCAGTACAGCGTTGGTTAGAGAAAACCGAGGCAGTGATTACAATAAGTAAATGTGCTCAGGATGATCAGGTCATGTACGCGTCAAATCTTTTTAAAGAAGGGGCGCTAGAATGGTGGAACACGGTGTTACAAGAAAAAGGAAGGATGATGGCGTACGCTATGAATTGGGAAGAATTTAAGAGTCTTGTAGAAAGAAAATTTTGTCCCGAATATGAAAAAGATCAAATGGCAAATAAGTTCTTAAACCATCGAATGATGGGTGTAGATTGTCGCGGTTATACTTCGACATTCTTTGAATATGCTAGAGTGGTACCAACACTGGCTTCGCCAGCACCGATACTCATTTCTCGTTATATTTGGGGATTGATTAGTGAAATCCGCAATATCGTTAAAGCTGCGAGACCTCGTACTATTGACGATGCGGTAGAATTAGCTAATACCTTAACCGACGAACTGGTACGCACAAGAGATGAAAATAAGAAAAAGGAATTGGCTCAGAAAATTACCCAAGGCTTTCGTGTGGGTAATAATAGCAATTTCAAAAGAAGAGGAACAGGTCAAACTTCAACTTCGCCATTTTGCAAGAATTGCAGAAAGAAACATTATGGAAGATATAATGTAATCTGCAACTTTTGCAAAGCCATAGGGCATCGCGAAGAAGACTGCAGAAAGAAAACAAGAGTCTGCTATAACTGTGGAGAAACAGGACATTTTAAGCCAGAATGCCCTAAATTGTTCAAACCAGCAGACAATAAAGCCAAGACAGCTGACGGAACTACTAAGAAGAATGCTAGAGCCTTTCAGTTAACTACTCAAGAAGCCGAGATGATTCCAGATGTGATAGCCGGTACGTTCCTAGTTCACAACGTGTATGCAAAAGTATTATTTGACTCTGGTGCAAACCAAAGTTTTATCAATACTTCATTCTGCCAAGCTCTTAACCTACCTTTAACCAAACTTAGGCAGATTTTTTCAGTTGAAACGGCAGATGGAAATTCTGTTAGCATAGATAAAGTTTTGCAAAAGGAAAATATAGAACTCTCAGGTCATAAATTCTTTGCAAACCTATTACCTATGAAATTAGCCGAATTTGATGTTGTGTTAGGAATGGATTGGTTAGTAGCCAACCATGCTCGAATTCTTTGTGATCAGAATTCCATAGAAATTCAAGCAACTACTGGAGAAGTAATCATAATTACAGGAGACAAACCACGTAAGCCCATGAAGTTCATATCAGTAATGAAAGTTGCTAGTTATGAACGAAAGCAAGGAATAGTATATATAATTTCTGTAATCATTAGTACTAAGGGTAAAGAACTTAAGAAGATTCCTGTAGTCTCAGAATACCCAGATGTATTCCCAGAAGAATTACCAGAATTACCACCAGATAGGGAGGTAGAATTTAGAATCCATCTAATTCCAGGAACTATACCGATAGTCAAGGCACCTTATCGGTTAGCTCCCACAGAAATGTTAGAACTGAAAAAGCAATTAGATGAATTACTAAGTAAAGGTTTCATACAACCGAGTTCATCCCCGTGGGGAGCACCAGTGTTGTTTGTAAAGAAGAAGGATGGTTCGATGAGAATGTGTATTGATTATTGAGAATTGAATAAGGTTACAAGTAAGAATCGATACCCATTACCTAGGATTGATGATCTTTTAGATCAACTTCAAGGAGCTAGATATTTTTCTAAGATTGACTTACGTTCCGGATATCATCAATTGAAGGTACAAGAGGAAGACATACCTAAGACTGCTTTCAGAACTAGGTATGGTCATTACGAGTTTACGGTCATGCCTTTTGGATTAACGAATGCACATGCAGCATTCATGGACATGATGAATAGAATCTGTAAACCGTACTTGGATAAATTTGTAATTGTCTTCATCGACGATATACTTATTTATTCCAAAAATCAGGAAGAACATTGTCAGCACTTGCATGCACTCTTAACTTTGTTAAGAAAAGAAAAGTTGTATGCCAAATTCTTGAAGTGTGAACTTTGGTTGCAAGAAGTGCAATTCCTAGGACACATGGTGAATCATGAAGGTATTCATGTAGATCCTGCTAAGATAGAGGCAATTACCAAATGGAAGGTTCCACAATCCGCAATGGAAATTAGAAGTTTTATAGGTTTAGCTGGATACTATAGACGGTTTATTAAGGATTTTTCCAAGATAGCTGTACCATTAACTAAGTTAACGTGTAAAGCAGTTAAGTTTGAATGGGGACCTAAACAAGAAGAAGCTTTTAGGATCTTGAAACAGAAATTAACCAATGCTCCAATCTTAGCCTTACCAGAAGGAACTGAAGATTTTGAAGTATATTGTGATGCTTCAAAATTAGGATTTGGATGTGTGCTAATGCAACGCAAGAAGGTAATTGCGTATGCTTCAAGACAATTGAAAAAACATGAAGAAAACTATACGACTAATGACTTAGAATTAGGAGCCGTAATTTTTGCCCTGAAAATCTGGAGACATTATCTGTATGGAAGTAAGTTTACGGTCTATACAGATCATAAAAGTTTAAGATATATATTTGGGCAAAAAGAGTTAAATATGAGGCAAAGAAGATGGATGGAAATCCTAAGTGACTACGACTGTGATATTCAATATCATGAAGGAAAGGCAAATGTAGTTGCAGATGCCTTAAGTCGTAAGTACCATGAGAAACAACGAAAAGTTCGCGCTCTTAGATTAAATCTACAGTTAGATTTAATGGAACAATTGAAGAATGTTCAAGAAACAGCAATGAAAGATGATGCTGAAGGAATGAAGGGACAAATAAAAGAATTAGAACAAGGAGCAGATGGAATTTGGAGATTCCACAAAAACAGAATTTGGGTACCTAAGCAGGGAGAATTAAGAAATAAGATTTTAGAAGAAGCTCATAAATCTAGGTATACCATGCACCCTGGAAACAATAAAATGTACCAAGATTTAAGAAATAATTTCTGGTGGATAGGCATGAAGAAGGATATAGCTAGATATGTTTTTAACTGTCTTACTTGTTCACAAGTTAAGGCAGAACACCAAAAACCTTCAGGTCTACTACAACAATTAGAAATGCCAGTATGGAAATGGGAACTCATAACAATGGATTTTGTTACTAAGTTGCCCAAAACCAGAAAAGGTAATGATGTGATTTGGGTAATTGTGGATCGATTAACCAAATCATCTCATTTTCTACCCATGAAGGAAACCTTTAGTATGGAAAAGTCGGCAAAGTTGTATGTAGATGAAGTAGTATCCTTACATGGAGGGAGTTCCACTCTCCATTGTATCAGATAGAGATAGTCGTTTCACTTCTCATTTCTGGACAAGTTTCCAAGAAGCAATGGGAACACGACTAAATCTGAGTACTGCATATCATCCACAAACAGACGGGCAAAGTGAAAGGAAGATACAAACTCTAGAAGACATGCTTAGTGCATGTGTAATAGATTTTGGTGGAAATTGGGACGATCACTTACCTCTGATCGAATTCTCCTATAACAATAGTTATCATTCAAGTATTGAAACTGCCCCATTCAAGGCACTGTATGGAAGAAAGTGCAGAACTCCAGTTTGTTGGGCAGAAATAGGAGAAAGTCAATTGTCAGGTCCTGAAATAGTGCAAGAGACGACCGAGAAGATTACTCAAATCAAAGAAAGACTAAAGTCGGCTCGAGATCGCCAGAAAAGTTATGCAGACAATAGACGGAAGCCTTTGGAATTCCAAGTAGGAGACAAAGTATTATTAAAGGTTTCACCGTGGAAAGGAGTAGTTAGATTCGGTAAGAAAGGAAAGCTAAGTCCAAGATACGTAGGACCATTTTCGGTGATCCAACGTATAGAACCAGTTGCTTATCGATTACAACTACCAGAAGAGTTAGCCGGAGTACATGATGTATTTCATGTATCCAACCTCAAGAAATGCCTATCAGACGAATCTTTGATAATACCTCTTCAAGATATAGAGGTAAATGAAAAGTTAAAATTTATTGAGAAACCAATGCAGATAGAAGACCGCAAGATCAAGTTTCTCAAACACAAACGATTAGTACTTGTCAAGGTCAAGTGGGATTCAAAAAGAGGACCTGAATACACTTGGGAGCTGGAATCAGAGAAGAAGCGAACGCATCCTCACTTGTTCCAATAAATCTCGAGGAAGAGATTTTAAATAAGGTGGGGAGAATGTAAGGACTCTCAAAAATGTCACAAACCAATCCACAATTGATAACTCGGACCCCTGAAACCATACTGTGCATGAAAAACAAAGAAAACCAGAAATATGGTTCTCAGGCGGGCCGCGTAAGAGTAAGCATGATCTTACGCGGGTCGCGTCAAACTTGTGTTGACCGGATAAGTGTTCCGGATCCATGTAGCGACCACCTGGCTAACCTACTGATGACCAATCAAGGCTAGTCTTAGACTGGGCGGCCACGCGGGCCGCGTAAGATGTATGGGATAGGTTACGCGGGCCGCGTAAGACCTCAAAATCAGCTATAAATAGCTAGGCACCTGCACAGTCCACTGGTGTCGATATCTTTTCATAAAAACGAAGTTATAACACTCTGAAGTCAAAAATACTTTCAATATTAGTGAGGCGCTGCTCCGATACCCGGTATTAACTCGATCGCTGATACGATTCAATGTCTGATCTATTAAACTATCCAATGGATGTTTAAGTGCTGCCCACATTAGGGTTTATGCTTTGTCATTCGTCGTTAATTCGATGGATGTTTAAGTATCGCACTTTGTCATTCGTTGTGAAGGTTTTAATCTCGTGAGTTATCGTAAATGCTGTATTAGTTACTAACCGAGTTCGTGTGCATGTTATTAATTTAGGTTAAAAGGCTAATCAGTAGGCTAGGCTCTGCTCAATTAAATCTGCAATGTGAGTCATTCTCTTTTTACCAAATTTATTTTCAAGAAATCTCACATTTCCACAGTGAAATCTTCTTATTTGAGCCGTTCTAAGGTGACGTCATCATGGAGTTCTTATGAACGTTGAAGTGTGATCTCATCTCATCGATATCGGTTCAGATCTAAAGGATTTCTACATTATTTTACACAAAACCAAGCTAAATCCAAACATTTTTCAACTGATTCAATGTTCTTTTACACTCTTCTATGCAAAACCGATGGAATCTAAGCTCGTTCAGGCTCTCTACTCATACTCTAGTGGAGAATCTGTCTGAGAATGGATTTCTATCAAAGAGACGGCCGATTCACGGGTTGAACATGAAGCTCCGTCAAGAACAGTTGGTTCTGATTGAACAGGGTGATTCCCGTCCAGTCGGATGACTTGGAATTGATGTGGTTTCTACTATTTAAACACGTGTCACACCGTCTCGGGTAAACCTTAAACTTTCTAACTTAACTGTTTTTGCAAGTTTTCAAAACGAACAACTTCTCGATCGAATGGCCATCCGAACGGACGACCATCCGAACGAACGGCTATTCGACCAGGTGACTGACAATTTCAACACTTAAACAATTTTTGCAAAACCTCAAGGAATATCAGTTCCACCCGAATAGTCATCCGATCGGATGACCATCCGATCGGATGACTATTCGGACAGGGGATTTGATTCTTTGTAACTTTCCATTTTAACGAATTGTCATCCGATCGAACGACCATCCGATCGAATGACTTTACTTATACTACAACGAAAACTTCAAAAGTTCAACATTTCACAAACACACCTCTCCCATCAAATGACCATCTGACCGAACGGTCATCCGTCCGGATGACCATCCGTTCGGATGAGTCATCCGATCGAACCACCATCCGATCCACATCACACTCGACACACTGTTGTACGCTGTTCAATGCTTACGCTATCGTTCTATGATCAGGCTAACTCAGACGTACTCTCAATCAATCCAATCAAGTTGTGTTTACCTGTTAAACACCTACTGTGAGTATACTTGACCCCTTTTTTACGCTTTAAACACACT
Source organism: Helianthus tuberosus (assembly GCA_030545235.1). Classification (NCBI taxonomy): domain Eukaryota; kingdom Viridiplantae; phylum Streptophyta; class Magnoliopsida; order Asterales; family Asteraceae; genus Helianthus; species Helianthus tuberosus. The sequence goes on along the minus strand of CM060412.1, from coordinate 167,957,392 downwards.
TTGGGGTGTAACATACGTTCATATCTAAAACACACTTATCAAAACTATTATCACATGCGAATTACGGTCGTACATATTTACACGTGATGCTTGATACATATGTGCTAGGACTTTTACTCGCGACGTCCCACCTTAGCTAGCATCGAGTGACTTAGCTGGTAGTATTTGTTTTGTAGTATATATGTTTTGTGTCCCGTTTATGCATGTGGAAATTCGCAGCACGTTTATCTACTTTATTTACTATGTCAAACTTGTATACTCGCCAATACTTTTTGTATTGACGCCGCTTTAACGTATGTTGCAGGATAATCGCAGGCTATCTCGAAATCAAGCTAGGAAGTCTAGAAACTCATAATAAATCTAGGTTGTCGGATTTGTATTGTTTAGGAGAACATGGAGAATCTGTTTGACTTTTTAATTGATGTTTTGTTTGTTAGTATGGGATAATGAACGCTTAAAAATATTGTCATTAAATAGTTGTTATGGATTCTCTTGAGCAATCTGATTCGCCTAGTGTCGCGCCCTGATGATTCCGCCATCGGTTGGGGTGTGACAAGATTCCCCATGATACACGACAGGAATCTGATTGGTATCGCTTCATCTCGTTAGGTTACAGTACCAACGCTCGTAATAGCGGCCGAAAAAGGAAAAAAATCGTGATATATGACAAAAAGAATATCAACATGTGATCTACATTGATTGAAAACAATTGTTTGATAGTAATCGGTCGGGTTCGTTAGGGTACCACCATGATACTGGCATGCACGCATATAGCATATATAAAAAACAAAATGTACACTCTATTTTGAATGCACTTTGTTCTCAACAAAATTTACAACGAAATGCCTCAAAAAATGTTGCAGTACCGACGCTCGTTATAACAACCAAAAATGGAAATACAAAAAAATAAAATCGTGATATGACCAAAAGAATATCAACATGTGATCTAAACCGATTGAAAATAGTTGTTTGTTAGTAATCGGTTCGGTTTGTCAGGGTACCACCAAGATACTGGCATGCACTCATATAGCATATATAAAAAAACAGAATGCACACTCTATTTTGAATGCACTCTGCTCTCTCAACAAAATTTTACAACGAAACGCCTGAAAAAATTAAGCAAAGTTACGAATTTAGTTTTTTTTCTAATTATATAGCACACATAAAGAAAATAATAAAAAAAGGTTGCCACGTGCCAACTTCTTAATGGATCTAATACTATTCATTAGCTTTGTTTTTAATTATAATATATATATATATATATATATAGGGGTCGGTTTAAATGAAAACCACCCGCAGTTGTGAGAACCGTAGGAACCAATAGTAACCAATCAAAAGTGCACACCTCATTAAACATGTGTGTATAATTGTAGGGTATTTTTGTAAATTAACCAAACTGACATATGTATATCAGATCTATTTTCTCTCTCTATCACAAGCAAAGTTAGATCTGTTTCTCTCTCTCACTCTCATATCACGAAAATCAGATCTCTATCTCTTTTCACTTAGTGGAACCCTAGGTAGTGGTGGTTTATAGAGATCGGTGATGGTGTGGTGAAACTATGACGGGGGTGGTGGTTTTGCGACTGGTAGTGGTGGTGTGGGGCAATGGTGGGTGACGGTGTTGTTGGTGGTGGAGTTGGGGTTGGTGACTCTCACCTTATCTCTCTTGCACATTTCTCTAACGCAACTCACTTGATGTGTCCGGCGACTTGAGGTGACTTTCACCGATGTCCGGCGACCTGAGATGACTTTTTGTTTCATCCCGGTGGTGCCGACGACATGAGGAGGCATTCACCGATGTCCGGCGACCTGTGGTGACTTTCACCGATGACCTTTACCGATGTCCGACAACTCATTTTGATGAGTCCGGCGACCTGAGGCATCTCTGGGTTCAAGCCTTTGATTTACTGATTGTTTTTGTGACGGTGACCGATAGCATGTGGTTAGTTCTATATTTTTGTCATCGGTTTTTTTCTTTGGAAGTGATAGTTGAAAAAAAAATCGACAATTGATGAGGATGGAGAGGCAAGGATGGTGGAGGGTAGGCTTTGACCTGGAACCCACTTGCAGCCATAATTTTTTAAAACTTTAAGCCAATCCCTAGTTTTTCAAGATCCACAGATGGTTTTGATTTTTGTTGTTGGTTTTTATATTTCAGTCGATAATGATAAGTATTAAATTATCTGAGACATCTATGAGTCCTGATTTTGGTTGAGTTTGTTTGTTAAGATTCTAAAATTTCGTAAACCCGAAATCGGGTCGGATTGGAGTTTAATACTGATGTTTGTTGATTCTGATGTCTATGAGGATAAGTTTAAAACCGTGGCTTAAAAAAAGTAAAAAAACGGGACGTAAAAAAAGTTTAAAACCAGGTCGTAAAAAATTTAAAACTGGGTCGTAAAATTTTTTTAATTCAAGGCGTTAAAAAAGTTTAAAAGCGGGGGCTAAAAATTTTGCATTGTAAAAAAATTTATAAAAATTTGTTTTTTTTTTTTTTAAATCTGATTTGTAAACTTTAATAAAAAAGTAATTAAGACAAAAAGTAAAAGAAGGCAATTAAGACAATAAGACAAAAATAACAATTTGATCAAAGTACCCTTATGACAATAAAATACTAATAACCTAATAAGAAAAAAAAAAGCATTTTAACATGTGTTATATATCCTTTTAATCTCAACCATCAATCACAAAGTTGCGTTAGGGATGACAAAAATACACGAGCCCGACGGGTATACCTGAAACCCGACACAAATGGGATGGGTATACCCGATACCCGACGGGTATTGGGCCGGGTATGAGATTAGTTTAAAAAAAAAATCCGTGGGTATGTGTCGGGTATGGGATTAGGTGATACCCGACCCGATTACCCGAAACCATATACCCGTTTACCTAAACTATATACCCGGTCATATACCCGAAATTTTTAATTTATAATTTTATTTTCAAATAACCCTTATCTATTAGTGATTTAATTTAGTATGTTCATAATGTGAAAAAATAAAATTTTCTTTTAGCATATGTAATGATGATAGTATTTATATTTTGTATGTTGTTAAGTATATACATATAAGTGTATAAATATTATAAAGTTATTATTAATTTATGATAAAATTTCTATGTATGTAATGTATATTTTTAATTTATAATAGTTGTTGCATAAATAAAATTATATAATAATTATAATAGTAAAAATGTATTTGGAAATCTCAATGTATATCTTTTAACAAACTAATGGGTATACCCGGTACCCGACGAGTAATTACCCTACAAATACCCGACGGGTATTGGGTCGGGTATGGGACACGATATTACAACCGGGTATGGGTATGGGATTACCAATACCCGATCCGAACCCGACCCATTGCCATCCCTAGGTGAACCAAGCACCTCTATTTATAATTGGAAACAGGAGGTTCACACGGCCCCATGTCTGGTGGGCACGACCCCGTGTCCTTCTCTTTCTCCGTCTTCATTTAATGTTGTTGCCAGCCCATCTGCACACACGGCCCCGTCTCTCAACGTCACGGCCCGGTGGCCCTTGTACTTGTTGTACGAACCCAGATTTGCAAATCTGAGAGTTAACCACGACCCGTGCTTAGGAGACACGGCCTCGTGTCCCTTGTCGTCTTTTGTTTGTCTTTATCTTCAAGAAATCTTGAGTGGGGCACGACATGGTGTTGGGCTTCTGGTTTGTTTCTTTTATTCTTGGGTGAAGCTTGGAGGGTCGGTATTGTGTGTCAACTTCCTTTCTTCGTGTTAATGCTGGTTTTTGTCGTTAATTTGTTCATTTTGTTCGTTTAAGCTCTTTTAATCTTTTAAATCAAAAGTAAACAAAGAAACACACTTTTTCCACCATTAGTATTAAAAAGGGTTGTTTTATACCTTATATGTTGCATTTTATGCATATCAAATTCCCCTACACTTGAATCTTTGCTTGTCCTCAAGCAAAATCTTTCGATGTTTCTTACACTCCCAAAAGGAATGGGTAGAAGAGAAGTTTTTGGGTCTTGTTTGTATAGTGTCGGGAATCCAAGCTCTTTATTTATTCTTTTTATTTTATTTTATTTACAATCCTATTCAACATGATTTATTTAGAACTTTTTAAGAAAAATGAATATTTTTAAGCATAACATATATCTTAAAATTTCATTAAGCTGTATATACATTTACATACCTCACAAGTGGTCATTCAACACTCGGCCGAAAATATATAAATGAAATGCTCGGTCCCGGTACGGAACTTACTCCTACCATAAGCTTGACAAGAAATCAAAACTCCTCCTTTTAACTTAAACCTTGTAAATATGAAGAGGACTTTGAAAAGGTAGGCTTTATTTGAAAGTGGCTAAAGGCGTAAAAAGTCGTTTTTTTCTTCTGAAAAAATTAATTTGTTATGAACTAATTGAGTGCTTATAAGCAATAGATTTGCTTATTTATTTGAAACAACTAAAGGATTTTTTTTTTTGAATAAAGTCACATGCTTTTGCGTTTTTCAAAAGAACCAACTTTTACTAAAATAAAAGTTGTAAAGATAAAAAGATGGTTTTTGGCTGATGGTGTTGTGGGTTTTGAAATGAAAGGGTTTAGGCTTAAAGGTGTTGACTAGGGGGAGTTATTGTGGGGAGAAAAAAATATAAAATAAGGTTGAAATAAAATAAAAAAGGGTTCAAAATCCTAATACCTCAATCATATGCTTACTTGGATTAGTCGGTAAGGACCGGGAATGTATTGTCTTGTTAAGTTCTAGATTCGTAAGAACTGTACGGGCTATTCACACAAGAAATGAAAGATGAGCATTTAGTATAGATACGATATTGGATGCTCGTTAAAGGCTCAAAACTCACAATTTTGTGGGAAAAGGGTAAAAATGTGAAATATATATACATACAATCAAATTTTAAAACTTTGTCATGCCTTTATATGAATTTTCCTTATATGGTTCTTTTTTTTATCATGGCGCTGTCAGTTGTAAATTAGTAAAACTTTAATTTTTTAGAACTTGATTTCTAACTTAAACGATAAACAAGCCAAAAACAAAATAAAAAAATTTTTGAAAAAGATTTGGGGTGTTTTAGCGGTTCCAAGTAGAGTTTTGTGTAAGGCTCGTTTTAGGACAAACAATATTCAAGTTCCCCCATCCCCCCACACTTAAATTACACATTGTCCTCAATGTGTCCAAAATTGGTTAGATTGACTAAATTTTTTAAAACGTATGTTAAAACATATATTTTTTAGAGGCACGACCCCGTGTGAAAAGTGGCACTATCAGAAAACTTACAGAAGCTGGGCACGGGGGCGTGGCAAGGGGGCACAACCCCGTGAGGCAATTCTAGAAAGAAAAAGTTTCAACTACAAGGGGGCACGAGGGCGTGTCTAAGAGATATGGCCCTGTATAAAGCTTATGTTTGTTTTTGAAAAGAGTTGTTGTCACACCCCAACCAATGGCAGAATCATGGGAGTGGGACTTGTTCAAGATTGCAAGAGACTTCATAACACTAATTGTGACAATATTTAATTCAACCATTTTCATTTCATATATAAATTGTCAAAGCATTACAAGAAATTCAAATAACAACATTGTTCAACATAACGTAACAAAATTTATACAACACTTTAAACCTAATGTCTAAATTAGTATCTAGGCATCTTTGCTAATCCATTTTCGTAGCATCATCAATCCTCAACCTGTAAGATATTTAAAATACAATTCAATGCAAAAGCAAAGGCAAATATACAAGTTTAAGCATAAGTATAAGTATAAAAGTTTAAAACGAATCCACATGGCAACTTAGTTATACAAGATCGACCTAACATGGCATGCAATATTTCTAGCCAATCCTCTGTTTACGCAAGAAAGTTTAGTTAATTCGACATGACCACAAGTTTAAGGGGGGCGGTGTGTTACTCCTATAGCGCTATACATGTCGAATGGAGGCTCTTGAAAGCTAATGACTAAAACATATCACATAAGTATGGTCCACGTAAGCGTCAAGTATCATAACATTGTATTCATGTATAAGGATTGTTTTCATGCATTGCATAAAGAATAAGTTTAAGTGTAGTTTAATAGTTAAACATGTTACACCCCAAAAAGTGGGAAACATAAAAAAGGGGGTTGCGAGTATACTCACAATTTTGCATATGCTTTCCGATTATCCAATGTGACGAAGTTGATGAGGTTAGAAGGTTGAATATGTTCGTGTAGGGATTTAGAAAGTTAAAACACAAGAATATAGGTATTCGAAAGGAATCATCCTTTAACACCAAGTACTTGTTCTTGACACTATGAAACCTCAAGGGTTAATGTTTTCATGAGTAATATACTCATTAGAATCGTAACAAGTCTTATGTCCTAGATGATGTTATTCTAATATCTTCACAAATGAACACAAGTCCACCATCAAGGGTTCGAATAGTATATATATGTATAAGTATTATATGTATTATTTAGTACATTAGTCAAGCATGAGGTAGAAGATAAACCTTCATTTAGGTACCTCTATTGTGTCATAGAATTCATGTAGGAGGTAGGAAGAACAAGCTTCCATTTAGGTACCTCTTATGGTTCACCACTACACTTGATGTAAAAACATACAAGGAGGGTCACGAACTAATATCAATAAAAGAATAAGAAACAACTGTACTAAGAGAAATCATCAAGTAATGTGGGGATTCTAAGTTGGACAACCCAAGTTGGTCCATAATCGCACCTTCATCAAGCTTGAAGGTTGAACATGACTTGTGGGTTAAAAACCCTAAATAAAACAGAAAGTATTTGAGGATTAACCTCTGATTTCGTATGTCTCAGCCCCGTTTATAAGCTTAACTAACCATAGACGTGGTTATAAGCATAAGGACGTGGGTTTGAGTGAGTTAGACTCAAGTTTGAACAAGTTTACTAAAGATTTAATCAAAACAGAAATGAACAGTGAACTTTGGAGCCTTTTTTTCGGAGTTCCAGGGACTTATTTACTGTGAAAAACCCATAGAATCGAAGCTAAGGTCAATCCAAGCACATAGGAAAAAGAATGAACTAAATCGGACAAGAAATGAAGAAGTTATGCTCATTTTCGTGAAGGGTAGTGCTTCTGTCCGAACTTGAAGTTTCAGCTGCGTTTTTGGTTTATTTGGGAGTGATTAGAGTGTTGCAAAAGTGGTAGGGAGGCTGAGATTAAGTTGTATTTATAGGGGGAAGGATTAGGGTTAAGTTGGGTTGGCATTTAATACAAGTAGTTGGGTGTTTAACAATTAAAACACAACAATTTCCTCCTCTTGAAACATGCGATCGGATGGCTGTTGGCAGCCATGTATATATAATTTGTTTATCCTTACTAACATATAAATAGATAGTGCACTTATATTATTATTATTATTATTATTATTATTATTATTATTATTATTATTATTATTATTATTATTATTATTAAATTATGGTGGTTAGTTAGCTAATATATAAAAAAAATATCCATGAGACCAAGTGTTAATACAATTAAAAAAGACAAGAGTTAATTACTGTTTTCGTCCCTGTGGTTTGTCAAAAATCACTATTTCAGTCCATTAGTTTAAAAATTGCGATTTCAGTCCCTGTGGTTTCACTTTCGTAACCATTTTTAAACTAAAAGTGGTTGTTGTTCTTGAGACATGTGGCCGAAAGGCTGTATTCAGCCTTAAATGTCTTACATATTCTTTTTGTGACATATATTAGGTGTACATTAATGAAATATAATATAAATTATGATACTACAATATTTGGAGGTTGTTTGATTACAGAGAAAAAAATACAATCTGTCTTGGCAGACCAGCGACTAAAATGGCTGTTTATCAGCTTTGTATTGTATATTTTTTTTCATCAATTTAACCTGTAGGTCATGCATCATACTTATTATATTATGTTAATTTAGTTAACATATATCAACTATTAAAAACATTAGATGAGTAGGTATTAAACATTAAAGCTAAAGAAAGTTTTAAGATTGGTCAGCCGCAAGGCTGTTGCGCAAGGCCGTTGACATTCTTTATTATTATTTTTTTTTTGTCTTTTTTTTTAACATTCTAAGACATAATATGTTATACATAGATTGTTATGTATTTAACATATCTAATGTATAACCTACCATGTTTAAGGTCTGATGTGCACTTTGAACATGTTTTAATTTTACCAAATATGTGATAAAATATGTTATACATAGATTGCCCAAGTATGCTATATATGAATAAGTGACGTAATTGCGTATGCGAAGTAGGCATCAAATGTGTAACGAATTGAAACGTGTAAGTATGAATGAATATGCAAGTATAACTTGTATGAAATAACGAATTTTATTACGATCAAAGTCTCGGATGCGATTACAAGGAATACAAGTTTCCAAAAATAGAAACGCACGACAAGCTTTCTAATTAAGAAAAGTTATGAAAAAGCAGTGCGTTACAGTTGTTAAGGTGTCGGGCCTCCTATTTCGGGGTTGGGGGAGTTGTATGCTTGGTAGATCCAAGCATCCCAATGTACCTGTATACTTATTCACACCACAACAACACAATATAACAAGAAAAAGTAAAATTCTAGCTTACGAGAGTTAAGAGTTAATATCCATCACAACAACCACATAAAAAGAAAACAAAGTACGAAAAAGTAAATTATTCACCAAGTTAATTGTTTCAACGGGTCGCAACCCGCAAATCACCACCACCGTCATAGGAAAAAGAGAAAACATTTAACCTGTTTGTCGCCACCATGCCACCTCCATTGCTATAGCCCTCTAATCCGACTCCATATCCTCACCCTCCTCCTCCTCGTCTCTGTACGCCATGTGCTCCAACATGTATGAAATGTTGGCTCGCATGGTCTGGATGCTTCTTTCCATGCTCCCGACCCGGGTGCGGGTGCTCTGACCAAGGATGAAGGCGTTCCAGGACACCTGAAGCGTTTCCTGCATTATATTATATAAATTGTGCATGTTAGGGAAATCGCTTCCTACTTGAGAGGAGCATCCGGGGGCCAACCCGTAAGAGTGCCGGGGAGGACAGTTAGGGTCATCCTCAATGGCAAGGATTTGATCTGGGTTATTTGAGCTCCAGATATTGCCCTTTTTATCCTTGAAGCATAGGAGACCATTGTTTCAGTCGGCAATGATGTTGAGGCTATGGTAGAGGCTGATATCGGCCTAGGTTACGCCAACTGTCACACCCCGACCACGTAAAACAACAAAATGTGGCGGAAATGTCAGGGAGTGTTGTAACAGAGTCATTGTTTCACAACCATGGATTAAACAATTTCGTTTTATTTAATTAAATGTATTACATTACATTGGATTTAGAAACAAAACATGAACAAATAGACTTTTATTGTTATTAAGTCGCTAAGGCCTCGTCCGTTCCTATGTGAGCATACATCAATATCATCATCAAATATCATCAACTATGGTACCTGAAACACATGTGAAAATACGTCAGCATAAAAATGCCGGCGAGTACATAGGTTTTATGTGAGTGTCAGATTTATGGCTCGTTTTACATGTTGCAATACTTATTTAAAAACCTTATTTTGAAAAGTATAGTATTGCGACATAATTAACCAACTCAAATCAAGTTGGATATGATTTATAAAATCTCGTAGCCATGATTCTTAACTCCAAAACATTTTGTTTTATTAAATCAAATCGTAAAACATCTCGTAGAAACTCATTAATAAGACTCGTATGGTTTATATTATTCAGAAAACATAATTGTGTGACATTGTTTCAAAATCGTTTACCCAAGTGATCTAGATAACGCAACGATATATAATGTGTTAAAAGCACTTATATATAGGAAGTACCAGCGGCGTATCCACCATGCTTTTAACACATTACACCTGCCCCGTTACCTAATCACTTCCCTAACCCAATGGCACAAACAGTTACAAATGGTTCACATAAATCCAACGATTACAAATGGTTCACATAAATCCAACGATTACAAATGGTTCACATACGTCCAATGATTACAAATGGTTCACATACATCCAATGATTACAAATGGTTCACATACATCCAATGATTACAAATGGTTCAAAACGTAAAACAATTGTGCTAGCATGTTAAGTGAACATACATAGCAAAACATAGTGAAATTAGGTACCAATAGTGTACTAATGAACATAGCAAGTATATGATATGAAAACATGGAAAACACGAAAATAACAAGTAGGCACATGTGTTTCACCCCAAAACATTTGGAAAACAGTAAAAGAGGGGTCTATGTACTCACTTGAGGATGCTTAGAAGTCTTGAATAACAACCAAGCAAAGCTAGAGGGATCACGGAATCAAACGACACCTAATATAGGTGACTATGTAAATACACTGACCTAAATCGGAGGATCGGATAAAATGAGGTTTCGTAAACCAAATGAGTGTAGGGACTCATGTAATATGGTTTAACAAAGCCTACATTCTAAAACGAAACCTAACCTAAATTCTTACGACCCATTACGACTCGTTAAGGTAGCTTACGCCACTTTAACGCGTCGTTCGCGTAAAACGCGTTCGGACTGCCTAACTAGTCCTATGATAAGTAAAATATGCCTTAACATGTCTAATATTGTTGCCAAATCAGTTTAGATATCAAAAATTATGTTACATATGCTTAAAATGAATTTTGGCGTAAAAAGGGCATTTTGGTCATTTACCTAAGGCATATAAACTACCTATCATACAACTACTTAAACCACGTGACCATAAGGTATAACCTCGGAAGGTTATTCCCTATGCAAGTAGGGTAACCTAATGTGTTTGGTCGGATCCTAAAGATCAACCAAACGGGTCGGGTTCGAAAGTATAAGCGGTTGTTTAGACCGTTTACCTTACGACCCTACATAAGCACTAAACCTAAAGTGACGAGCTAAACATGTTAAAACATGCTTAACAAGGTTTGAAAATAGGTTTGGTATCAAAACAAACGGTTTTGATACCTAAAAGTAGTTTGGTTACAAAATACTTAAGAATACGCATTTTCGCCGAAACTACGACTCGCCACTATGCCTAGATAACATGGTAATCAGTAGGTATAGTCACAAGAGACTAAAACCATCGTGATTACGCTCATGTTATGAAGTTCAAATGACTTCATGTTGACCATAAACTGGTCAAAGCAGAAAGTCAAACACAGTTTGACTTTCACGCGAAAAAGAACGAAAGAGGACTTACAAAAGGTCCAAGAACGGAAGTTTGACCCAATTATTCTTAGGTATGAAGTGAAAGCAATTCAACTTAGAGAGCAATCAGATCAAGGTGTGAAGAATGCAAATGAGGAAGGTGGGTATTTATAGTTTTTGCACAACCGTTAAGATCGTTCATCGTAAAACGATCTTCGATCTCATCCGTACACATTTGCCCATGGTTTTGTGAAACCATGGGAGCCCCTAGTTTCATTAAAACCATGTTCAAATGAGGGGAGAAGCTGGAATTTAGATTTTTCATTTTGGTCCCTTCCTAAGATAACTACGGCAGATTGTCAATTTTGGTCCCTGAATGTGTAAAACATGGTTTTTGATACATTTTTGACACGTTTAAGCCCCGTTAATCCCATTTCAAGGCTCTAAAATGAAGTTAAAGTATAGGGAACATGAAACATGCTCAAAAATATCTCGGATGTCGGTTCGTTTGGTCGTACGGTTGCGTTGTTAGGTTAATTACGACGAAACACGAACGAATGCGAAAAACGATAAAAATTACGCGACGATTGGAATTTTATCATGCCAATCACTAAAATAAAATATTTTAATGATTACATAAAGTTTTGGATGTCCGGATGTATTCAGAACGTAAGATATGCGCGAAAATGCAAACTTATGCACTTTTTGACGCTTTTAGTCCATGAATGACCAAAAAGTTTATTTTAGCACACCGAACCCCTCAAAGCCTATTTCTAAGCTATGTAAAGAATATTTAGGCTATGTTTAACTTATGGTCATGTTCCGGAATGTTCGTTACAGTACAAATTGGCATACTTTCGCAGTTTGTCGAAATTAGTCCCTGTAAGCGAATAAACTTGATTTCGCCACACCAAACCCTCCAAAACTGATTTCTAAGTTATGTAAAGGTTATTTAAGGTATGTTAAGCCTATTTCACTATTCCGGAGTGTTCGATGCATTAATCTGGTTATATTTACGCATCAGTGCACGTATAACCTTTCAGAAAGCTATTTAAAGCTTGAAATCGAACATGAATTGATATGTGCAAACAATACACATATTTTTACAAATCCCAAGTATGAAACACAATATTTCATAAATTTGGTATTTGTTTGATGGTCGCAGAGGCACAGGTGTCACAGTCTCCCCTATTTTAGGAAATTTCGTCCCGAAATTTATTCGTAGGAGTCTGTCTGTGACGCTGTGTTAAATAATTGCCTTGCATGGAATCTAGGGTGTTTATCTATTTGCGTAGAATAACCCATCAAAGATTATGCAAGGCATAATCCTGTCATTTCTCTCAACGGACAATCTTTAAAAATGAAAATGAAGGAAAAATCAAGGATATTCATTTCCCTCGATGGATATTCTTCAGAAACGAAAATGAACGAATAATCAAGAATATTCATTTCCCTCAATGGATATTCTTCAGAAACGAAAATGAACGTAATGAGTCATTTTCCTCAATGGGTATTCTTCAGAAACGAAAATGAACGAATAATCAAGAATATTCATTTCCCTCGATGGATATTCTTCAGGAACGAAAATGAACGGAATGAGTCATTTTCCTCAATGGGTATTCTTCAGAAACGAAAATGAACGGAATGAGTCATTTTCCTCAATGGGTATTCTTCAGAAACAGAAATGAACGAATAATCAAGAATATTCATTTCCCTCGATGGATATTCTTCAGAAACGAAAATGAACGGAATGAGTCATTTTCCTCAATGGGTATTCTTCAGAAACGGAAATGAAGGAAAAATCAAGAATATTCATTTCCCTCGATGGATATTCTTCAGAAATGAAAATGAATGGAATGAGTCATTTTGCTCAATGGTTATTCTTCAGAAACAGGAATGAAGGAAAAATCAAGAATATTCATTTCCCTCGATGGATATTCTTCAGAAACGAAAATGAACGGAATGGGTCATTTTCCTCAATGGGTATTCTTCAGAAACGGAAATGAAGGAAAAAGAAAAATCAGGGATATTCATTTCCCTCGATGGATATTCTTTAGAAACGAAAATGAACGGAAAGAGTCATTTTCCTCAATGGGTATTCTTCAGAAACGGAAATGAACTAGGTTAACTCTAGACATATGACAAAACTTGTTGTGGTTTCTGTGCACTGAATTCCATAATTATGTATGCATCCATAATTACGTAATTCCTTGCACAGTCCACACAGTTTGTTTTGTAATGTGAAGGGGAAGAAAATCAAACATGTGATGAGTGTGACTAGAGTATCATAGGATCCTTTTTAATTAGACCGACAAATGATCTCTTTAATTAGACCACCAAGGAGTCTTTTAAGCTATATCATCACATGATATTCCTAACCAGATTTTTGGATCAATCTGTTTAACTAGACCACTCAAGGGGTCTAATTATGGAATAGTACAATATAATCCAAGGGTCTTTACTATTACGTAGAAGCCCATTAAGGATTTAAGGTAGTACTTTTGGATATCCTACTAGGAATCCCTTATACGAAGATATCAAAGATTCTACGAGGATTTGGATAACAAAAACTTGGATCACACAAAAACATAAAACGGAACACATAAGCACATAATCACATATTTGTTTAATTTGACCTTTAATTTGTTATCTTTGGACGCGGATATTTAAAGCACACCAGGAATCCAATCCGTGGATTTCATTTGGCACTTTAATCATTTTCAAGAATCTATCTATGAAGATAGGATGATCTTCCGAAAATTCGATTTTGTTTTCAAAGAAACGTAATATTCGAATTAAGGCACACAACAATTTTAGAATTTACGGAAATACCCTTAGGTACCCTATTAAGGATTTATAGTAGTACTTTGGGTATTCGTCAAGAGTTGTAACTTGCGCCTTGTACTTCGTTTCTTTGGAAGAAACGGGTACTTAGGATTTTCGTGGAAAACGCAAGAGATCATAAAATGGAAGAATTTTGGGGGTAGTCTGTTCTTCAAGGAATACGATTCCCTGATTGTCGGTAGGGGATATGTTGTTTATACATGCAACCACATAAATATATTGCAATGTAAATAAGAGATTTATTTATAAACAACGATAACAACTGTTTCATGGACCTTGACAACAAAAGAAAATAATACATAAGACGTGATTATTTCTAAACGGTGTTGTGTTTTAGTCGGTCAGATGCTCATCCCTGTGCTGGATTTGCATTAGCAAGCTTTGGGCATTTCTTCAGAAATGACCCATCTCGCAACAGTTGTAGCAAGAACCTGGTGGAAAACGAGCTTGAGCAGGATTATTGTCAGCTTGATTTGGTGCAACTTCAGCTCGGCAAACTCTTGCTGTGTGACCTATAAGTCCACAAATTTGGCATTTGCGGCACTTCACACTAGCATGATGATGAAGGTTATATTGGTTGCACAAGGGTGCAGTTCAGTTGTATGGCTTCCTAGCAGGGGGTTGAGCTGGTTGGTTGGGGGCAGCTTGATTATTTTGAGCAACCACGGAGAAGTTCTGGGAAGCTTTTCGCTTCCTTGACTTCTTGGAGGATCCAGTCTGTTCATCTTTTGGTTTCGATTCCTCGATTGGTTTCTTATCACCTTTTCGGAATAGTTTACCTTTCCTGATTTAAGATTCAGTCAAGGTAGCGGATAGCTCAATGGCCTGCCTAACTGTAGCGGGGTTACTACCAGTCACAATGTCTTGTACTGGGTCAGGGAGGCCATTAATGTACTTTTCGATTGCCTTTTCCAAAGGCGTAACCATATTCGGGCACAGCAGACTTAACTCCTCATAACGATCTGTGTAGGCTCGATGCTCACCGCTATCTTGCTTTAGATCGTCGAATTCCCTTTCCAAGGCCCTGATCTCGTGACGAGGACAGAATACCTTCATCATCAGAGCTCGAAGCTCTTCCCACGTTTGAGCCAGTGCCACATCGGCACCCCTATCTCTCATCACACCATTCCACCATGTCAAAGCTCGTTTCTCAAAGACACTAGATGCGAATTCTACCTTTCGCTCATTTGGGCATTGAACATGTCTGAAGGTGCTCTCTAGACTCTCGAACCATTGTAGAAGTGCAGTCGCTCCTTGAGACCCAGAAAACTTTGATGGCTTAGCCGAGTTGAACGTCTTGAAGTTGCAGGGGGCATTATTGTTGTTGAGAGCTTGGTTACATTGAGCAACGATGTTCGGGATTGCAGTAGTCATTTGCTGCGTAATGACAGCTACCAGTTCTTCAATAGGTACCTGATTTTCGCGTCGTGGAGGCATTCTAAAAAGGGGAAACAAGAGAGAAAACAAATGAAATGTCATTGGGTAAGAATAAGATGTTACAATTACCGACCAAAATCATGGGTGATGGTCATTTTTTTGAATCACGAAGCAAACAAACGACACACAAAGGCTGAATCAAAGCAAATAGGTCCTCATAATGTATCGTGAAGACATGCTCGCCTATAAGTGGACACTCACCCCAAGAGTTCCCAGGTAAGAGTGACTGGTCCGATATTGCGGATTTGTACGAACACTCTAGCCCTAGATAGAAAGCTCAGGGTACAGGCACCCACCCTTCCAGTTTGCACGTGTTCACATTATGTAGCCCTAAACTTTGACGAGAATTTGAAAATTTTGAAGGTTCGAAACCTTATAATAAATCATCCTAGAACAGATGATTGATTTTCAAAGCGGATTCGAATTTTGTATTCTTGTTGTGGTTGTCACCTAAGGATAGGTGACGGTCATTTGTTTTAAAACTAAACACAAGATAACTTGTGTTACGGTCTGTTAGGGGAGGATTTTCCAATCCTAGGGATCATGGATCCTCAAGCACTGCCAGGATCACGGATCCTCAATTCTGTTTGAATTAAGGATCCTCAGAAGACATTGCAGGATCAGGATTCATGATCCTTGTTGTTATCCTTATACTAACGGTTGCCTCTATTATGTTTAAGTTTGTTTTGCAGGAGTATACGCCTTGGACTTGGTCTTGCCGATATTCTTGGGGAATATGCCCTCAATATTCCGCACGTGCATGGCTTTGTGAACGTTATAGAGATCGTGGGAAGATTGCACATTTAGCGGATAGTTAGTTGTTTTAGTTATTTCTAATTTTAAAAGGGGATAACAAGCTTGAATTAGAACACTTGGCTATTTTAGCTAACACACACACTCTCGTAAGCTCTCAACAGTTCATTTGGCGATTTCATACACATTGCACTCTAGTGATCCTTGTAACAAGCTTGTTATCATCCCGAGTTGTAACAATCATTTGTTTAATTGTAGTTGGTGATCGGTAGTTTCCATCACCCGTGGTTTTTTATGCCGGAGATCAACTCTTGATCAAGGGCTTTTTCCTCGTATAAATCCTTGTGTCACTTGTTCATTTCATTTGAAAACTAGTCATACATTTGTTCATTGTTTCAAGCATCATTCCTCACAACAAAGATTTGGTTACATTATCCTAGCCTGATTTTTTACCAAAACAGTTTGGCGCCCACCGTGCGGCAATTGGTGCTTCATTCCTGAGAAATTATTGTCTTTGTGATCATCTCAGTTCATTACAACCAAGCAGATGGCTTCTTCAGCAAAGAGCACTTCAAGTTCAATGCCGACAATCACTTCTTCACAGGGCGTTCCACCTTTGCCTCCACCACCTTTTGGATCCCAGAAGAATGCTGAAAATGCTACAAAGAGACAAAGCCCCATTTTCCCAAAACCACCAACTTCTGCTGTTTCTTCTAACCCTACTACTAGTGATCTTTTTACTTTGATTTTGCAGATGAGGGATCACATATAAGAGCAGGACAAGACCAACAAAAGGATCCTCCGGGAGATTGGTGACATCAAGAAACAGAAGAGAACAGGGGAGGATCACTCTCCTCTGATACCAAGGTCACTGGATTTCGACACTCCAGCTATAACTGCCCAGCAATCTGCAGCTTCGGACATCCAGTATCAGAGTGAACCATTGGGAAGGCGTTATGGAACAACAACTATGAGTCAGGCTTTAGGGTCTCACTTCCAGCCTTCAGGATCCAGTTTTCAGCCTTCGGGATCCTCTTTCCAGCATCAGGGATCCTTCGTCAGCTCAGGAGGATATATGGGGATGCACACAGTTCAAGGATCCTCTCAGGTTCAAGGATCCTCTCAGGTTCAAGGATCATCCTTCTAGGTTCAAGGATCCAACATCTTTCAGGATCAAGGATTCTTAAGAAGTATACAACCCTCAAGCTCAGATGTTCATCAAGGAGACTTCATTCCAATGCAGACCATTGCTTCTTCTGGTCCTTCACTCATACCAAAATCTCGTCAATATGTATTCACATCTGGAATTCTAAGCTTGAATCCTCTGGGAGGTAACACTTTTAATAATTCTTATAACACTAACCATGGCTCTATGTAGGATACAGGTATCAATCAAGCTATGGCTAGGGAATTACAGAAACTGAAGGATATGATATCTAGCGTTCTAGGAGTGGTTAAGCCCATTCCTGAAATTGCAGATGGTAGCCACAAGATATCTCGTTTTGCACCACCTATTTGTGATGCTGAGATACCCAAAAGGTTCCAAATACCAACTATGAAGCTGTATGATGGTTCGACAGATCCAGGAGAACATGTAGCTCAATATAGAGAAAGGATAGAGATTAACCGCATCCCAGAGAGGTTAAAAGAAGTATGTCTATGCAAGGGTTTCGGATCCACACTCACAGAATCTGCTCTTAAATGGCTGTTAAGTCTTCCCCCTTACTCTATTACTTCATTTGCTAATATAGTTACCCTATTTAATAGCCAATTCTCATGTAGTAGAAAATTTGAACGATTAACTAGTGATCTATATAGGGTAACACAAGGTCAAAATGAATCACTTAGAGATTACATCAGTAAGTTTAGTAAAGAATCCTTAGATATCCCTAATCTGGATATAGCTACGGCTGTGGAAGCCTTTAAAATGGGTTTGCTTAGGGATTCATTATTCTATGATGATCTTGTCATGACCCCTTGCAGGAATCTTGATGAAGTAAGAACCAGGGCCCTTAGATTCATCCGATTAGAGGATGATAAAAGGATCCAGGAAAGACTGGCAGGACCCTCGAAGCAGGAGAAACAAGGATCCTACTTCTGATAACCAGAACGTGTATGTAGTAGAACAGGAAGAGGATGATGAGGATTATCCTCCCATTTCTGAATACTGTTTTTCTGTTGATAACAATGAACTAATTCTTGCAATGCAGAATCCAGGTGAGAAAGCAAGATGGCTAAGGAAAAGTGATAAACCAGCCACAACAAAAGACAAGTCCAAATGGTGTGCATATCATGAGGATTTCGGACATCTCAATGAAGAGTGTATTGCGCTTAGAAAGGAAATCGGTTACTTGTTAAGCAAGGGGCACTTGAAGGAACTTTTGGGAAGAAAAAGGTCAAGGATCTAGGATCCTGAGAAGATCCCAGAAAGAGCTCCTGCTCCTCCAGCAGATGCACAAGTTATAAACTTCATATCCAGTGGATCAGATATTTGTGGTACTTCCTTTTCAGCAGCCAAAAGACATGCCAAGGAGACCAAGATGGATAATGGAGATAGACCCATTCGAACCTCTACTGTCACACAGGAGAAAGTTATAACTTTCGAAGAGGATGATCGTGTTGATGTTCAGGATCCTCATCATGATGGTCTTGTTATTACCTTATTTATATCTAACCATTTTGTTCGCAGGATCCTGATAGATGGAGGAAGCTTGGTGAACATCATTCAGCTTGATGTCCTCAAAAAGATGAACATCCCTGAATTAGATATTATCCCAATATCCTCAGTTCTTGTGGGATTCAGCGGAGAAACCAAGAATACATTGGGGGACATTAAACTTCCCATCTACATTGAAGGACTTCATTCTTATAAAAAATTTTGTGTTATAGATTGCTTATCCTGTTGCAATGTTATCCTTGGCAGGCCATGGATACATGACATGAAGGCAGTTGCATCTACCTACCATCAGTGTGTAAAGCTTCCCCTAGTCCATGGGGGTGATAAAGATTGAGAGTGACCAACAAGAAGCGAAAAATTGCTATACCTCATCAATGAAGCCAGCCTCAAGACCAAGGGAGCAATAGCAACTAAAGTATCCTCCAAGAGACGTCTTGGAGGCAAGAGAACAGGATGTAAAAGAAATCCTTATGGATCCTCATGATCCTGAATCCAAAGTCTTCATAGGATCAAGGATCCTCAGCAACGTTGAACAGGATCTAGTATTCTTCCTGAAAAGGAGAAAAACTACCTTTGCCTGGAAGCATGAAGACATGACAGGTATTTCTAAAGATATAATTACTCATAAACTTGGTATTGACAGGTCATTCAAGCCCATACATCAGAAGAGGAGGAAGTTTGCACCTGAGAGAAATGCCCTTATCCAGGAGGAGGTAGACAAATTACTCCGAGCAGGTATGATTAGAAAGGTTAAGTATCCAAGATGGTTAGCCAATGTGGTTGTTGTCCAAAAGAAAAACGGAAAGTGGAGGGTATGTGTCAATTTTACTGATTTGAACAAGGCATGTCCCAAGGATCCTTTCCCATTACCTCACATTGACTCCATGGTGGATGCTACCGCGGGTTATGAGTTGTTAACTTTTATGGATGCTTCATCTGGATTTCAACAAATTCAGATGGAACCATCTGATCAAGAGGATACAGCCTTTATGACCCCAACTGGTATTTATTGTTATATTGCTATGCCATTTGGACTAAGGAATGCAGGTGCTACCTATCAAAGGCTAGTCAATATGATGTTTAAGGAACAAATAGGACACACTATGGAAGTCTATATAGATGACATGGTGGTTAAGTCCAAGAGAGCTGAGGATCACCTTAGAGACTTGGAGGAAGCATTCAATATCCTTGATAAATTCAATATCAAGTTGAATCCTTCAAAGTGTCACTTTGGTGTTAAAGCAGGTAAGTTCTTAGGCTATATGGTAACAAAAAGAGGCATTGAAGCAAGTCCAGAGCAAATTAAGGCTATTGTGAATATCAAATCTCCTGCTAATGCCAAGGATGTGCAAAGGTTGACAGGAAGGATCGCAGCCTTGAATATGTTCATATCAAAATCATTAGAAAAGTGCAAGGAATTCTACGACATTTTGAGAAAGAACAAGAAATTTGCGTGGACTGAGAAGCATGAAAGTGCTCTCAAAGCCCTTAAGGATTACCTATCCTCAGCTCCTGCCTTGATGAAACCAGAAAAAGGGGATATATTATCCTTATATCTAGCGGTATCCTCTAAAGCAGTAAGTGGAGTCCTTGTTAAGGATCACGAAGGTACACAACATCCTGTTTATTATGTAAGTAAGAGTTTGCTTGATGCTGAATCCAGGTATTCACATTTAGAAAAACTTATCCTTGCTTTGATTATGGCATCGACTAAACTAAGACATTATTTTGAAACTCATGCCATTATCGTTAACACTAATTCTCCAATTAAGAATGTTCTCAGGAAACCTGAAATGTCAGGAAGGATGGCTAAATGGGCACTGAAGCTTAGTTCTTATGATATAAGATATGAACCAAGGACTGCCATTAAATCCCAAGCCTTAGCTGACTTTGTGGCAGATTTTAGTAGTGATTTACAAAGAGAAGCTGAGTTAGAAGTTCAGCAGCTTGAAGAGACTCAGGATCCTTGGATACTCTTCACTGATGGAGCCTCTAATGTCAAAGGAACAAGACTTGGAATACTACTAAAATCGCCACAGGGGGACATAATACCCTACTCTATAGCTTGTGAGTTCCAAACTACCAATAATGAGGCTGAATATGAAGCCTTGATAGCTGGTTTGCAAATTGCCAAGCAAATGAGGATCAGGTATCTTGAGGTACATGTAGATTCATTGTTAATTACTAATCACTTTAATGGATCCTATGCTGTTAAAGGTGAAAAGCTAATCAAATACCTAGAGATAGTCAAGGAATTGGCACTCTCTTTTGTTTCTTTTAGTTTGACACAGGTACCCAGGGAAGAAAATGCAGAAGCTGATGCATTGGCCAATCTAGGATCATCCTTGAAAATTCCAGAGGATATCAAGATCCCTATCATCCATGTTTTGGCTCCTGCTATTGAGGATCACATAACTATGGAGATAGAACAGGATTCTCCAATGGTTCCTAGTGATGGTGCACAGTCTCGTTCAGGATCATGGATCCTTCCAATCATGAGATATATACAACATGGAGAGATTCCTACAGGAGAAAACCCCAGGGCTTTCAAAATCAAGGTATCTCAATTTACAATATTGAATAACATGTTATATAAACGATCTCTTGCAGGTCCATATCTAAGATGCATTGAGGATCCTGAAATCCAAGAAGTCCTAAAGGATTTTCAAGAAGAAGATTATGGAAACCACATTGGGGGCAGGGCATTGTTCTCAAGGATCCTTAGGATAGGATACTATTGGCCTACAATGAAGAAGGATGCTGTGGATTATGCCAAGAAGTGTGATCCTTGTCAGATACATAGTAATATCCTTCATCAACCAGCAGAGCTCTTGCATCCTATATCATCTTCTTGGCCATTCATGAGATGGGGAATGGATATAGTTGGAAAACTTCCCAAAGCACCAGGAGGAAAGGTGTTCATGCTTGCTATGACTGATTACTTCTCTAAATGGATAGAGGCTGAAGCTTTTGCTCAAGTCAGAGAAAAAGAAGTGATATCCTTTATTAAAAGAAATATTATTATTAGATTTGGTATCCCTTCTGAAATTGTTTGTGATAATGGATCCCTATTTATTGGGAGTAGAACTACTAACTTTTTTGACAGCTGGGGGATTAAGATGATAACATCAACACCAGTCCACCCACCAGCTAATGGTCAAGTAGAATCATCCAACAAGATCATCATCAACAACTTGAAGAAGAAGCTTGGATCCAAGAAAGGAAAATGGGCAGAAGAACTACCTTATGTACTATGGGCTGATAGGACAACCCCCAAGAATGCCACTGGCCAAACCCCATTTTCTTTGGTATTTGGAGAAGAATCAGTGATCCTTACAGAGATGGTGGTTCCTACTACAAGAACAAGCATTCGTGATCCTGAAGCAAATGCTGAAAACTTGGTTCAAGACTTGGATACTATAGAAGAACTCAGGGATTTGGCAAGGATAAGGATGGCTAGTTATCAACAAAGGATGGCTGGAGCCTATAATAAGAATGTAAGGATCAGGAAATTCCAAGTTGGTGATATGGTATTGAGGAAAACATTTCAGAATACCACAAATCCTGCTGATGGAAAGTTGGCACCAAAGTGGGAAGGCCCCTACCTGATTGAAGCTGAGGCAGGAAAGGGGGCATATCGATTGTTAACAATGGAAGGTGATTTGCTACCAAGAGCTTGGAATGCTGTCCACTTAAAGAAATATTTCATGTAGTAAGGATCCAGGATCCTCAACTACTTTCATGACCGATATCCTTGAAGGATCCTTAATGGATAGAGGATCCTCATTTTGGTAATGATCTGATCTCAAACTATTTCATTCTTTAATTATCCTATATACAAGGAGAAGGATCCTGGATCCTTTATCCTCCTTTCACTTGATTCTGAGTTTTGCAGAAGGTTCATGTATCCTCAACGAAGGATTAAGTATCCACATAAGTCTCTAGTTTTTGGGCTTGACCCAAGTTATTTGGGCTTGACCCCAGTTATTTGGGCTTGACCCCAGTTATTTGGGCCTGTCCCCAGTATCGCCAGTAGCGCACGATGATCCTGGTACAGTTCATGGCAATGGGACCAGTACTCGCTTTAGGGGCTGACAATTTCATTGTACTGGCTGGATCCGGGATCCTACGTATAATGGTAGACGTACCATACATCCGTTCCTAAGGTTTCTAACGTTTTCACGTTAGCTAAGGTTTTGACATTTTCATGTCACTAAGTTTGGATAGTCGCCAGTGAGGGCCATACTCCAGTTTACACAAGATCCTTTGGGCTTGTCCCCAGTTTTTTGGGCTTGTCCCCAGTATATTGGGCTTGTCCCCAGAATTGTTGGGCTTGTCCCCAGTTGCTAACTCTTCTCTTATATTGGCTTAGTCCCAAGTTATGTTCCATTTCAGGTTTTTGAAGCCAAATAGCTAAGGATCCTTGATCCTTACCTTTTACTAAGGTTTGTCTTTTGGTTATCCTGATTGTAAATGTTAAAGGTTTAGGATCCTAACTTGGATTCTCAGGTATGATCCTTGATCATTTTGATTTTATTCTTTATTTATCTAAGTGACCCTTATTCTTTGACAACAGGACACATGATCCTTAAAGTTCACTACCTTTTTTAAATTTATCGATTATAGGATATTTGATCCTTGATCATATCCTAAATTTTTTAACACAACCTATTAAACTTTTATTCTCAACTTATAAATTCAAGCAAAGTGTATGATAGCAACTAGAAGGTAAGGTATTCACAAAAGTAACAACACATGATAAGCCAAAAGATTAAGATTTTATTTATCAAAAGTTAAACCCTTTGAAGGTTGTCAAAATTGCCAACCCAAGTTTCTACCAGCAAGACGTAGCCCGTCCACTTGGGTTGGCAAAGGGTGTCCATATTTAACAAGGTCTAAGTGCAGGTAACAAAAGGCGGAAGGATAACAAGTGGTTTCATCCCCCAAATAGAGGATCCATCCACCACCCATTATCCTACCTATTGTCCAAAGGATCAGTGATCCCCAACCCTAAAAACTATTGTCTAAGTTATTACAGACCAACATTGTTCAAAACACCATCAAAACAAAAACCACTACCAAATCATAAAAAATGGGCTCCGGCCGCGTCTAGATAAATCCATCATCGCCCATTTCTGCAGCTCAAACTTTCGCTGCATCACCTTCACCATCACCTCTTGTCCCAGCATCACCAGCCTGATCCTTAGCCCCGCTGCCACTTGCCTTCAACATCAAGACCTCTCCAGCCTCCTCTTCATCATCAAGCTCAGCCAGCCTAGCCTTCCAGCCCTCCTGGTCCCACTTGGTCCTGTCAAAGTTAGGATCCTCAGCTTCCTGAGCCATTTGCAGTTTGGTCTTGTACATAGCGATGGCAGCAGAAAGTTTGGCATCTTCCATCACCTCATTCTTCTCCTGGTCAGCAGTGATGTGGGCCATTACCAGCTGCTTCTTTGCCATGTTGAGATCTTTCTCGAGGTTGGAGATGGTTTGATCCTTAGCCAGGAAGATCTTCTGGAAGTCCAGCTCCTTCATCTCAGCTTCTTCAACATATGCATCAAAGAGCATCTGGATATCAGCAAATTTCTGCAAAGAAAGAAGGGGTCAGTTCAGGATCCGTTATCCTTAAAATGTGCAGGATAGAATTAAGGATCAGGGATCCTTACATCATTGAAGTATTCTTCAAACTGGTGACGGATGAGGGGCAGGCCTTCAAGGTTGTCAGCTTCAGTGGACTTCCTCTTCTTTCCTCCTTTGCCCTTGGAGGTGACAGGCTTCGGAACTGGAACACTTGGGCTAGCAGCGGTTTTCTTTTTTCCGGACAGGGGAGCAACAGTGCTGAGATCACTAAGGCTGAAGCGAGTGGCTGACTTTGAGGATTTTCCAGCGCCTACCAATGCAAAACAACAGATAAGTATTCTTGTTTTATTTTCATTTAAACATTTAATCATATACAAACTTGGATACTGTTGGGATTGAACCCTACCAGAGGAACAGATAATGTAAAGCCAAAACCAGGTCACAACAGTGGATTCATAATAAGCAGCAGTTTACATTAAGCTTTCCCCTTGAAAGTGATTTATAACAACTGATGGTCTTTATCCGCTGTTCAGATACAACTACTGCTGGTCTTTCAACTGCTGATCAAAACCCTGAAGTATCCAACATTGTTGGTCCTATCTACTGATGATAAAGCACTGCCCAGTCAAGGACTGATCAACCTTGAGTAAAGCACTGACATAAAGGGAGAGCAGCTGTTTAGTAAATTGTTTGTTTTATGTATAGTCAGTGGTTAGGTTAGCAGTGTTTGTGTAAGGACAGTAGATACAGGTTGTTAGGCTGTTAGACGTCGCTTTCATGGTGACGTCAGCTGAGATACCTCAGTGGTTTGGTTTGCCTATAAATGTATCAGTACACTGTACTGTTACATTTGATTGACTGAGCGTGTTCTTCTCCTCATGTCTAATCCTTTCATCTTGTGTGCAACCAACCTTGGGGCATCAAGCTGAGGGGGAGTTTAGTTTGTAAGCATATCTGTAATCTTTTGCTTTGATTTGTAAATCTTTTGACTCTATGAGAAGCAATTGTTTATCAAACTATTTTCTCCATTTGATTGTGTTTACAAAGTTTGTTTTCATTTCCGCTGCACTTTACATGTTTTCATGTTTACAAATCATTCTAAACATACAAACCAACACAATCATGAGAGCCTCCGATCCTAACAATTGGTATCAGAGCCTGGACAGTCAAATTCGATCTAACAATCAATTTGACATAACAGTTCGGCTCAAAATTTCATTGATACTAAGGTTGGTTGTATTTTTGTTGAAAAACAGAGTACCGAATAAATCATGTTTAAAGTGGTTAATCAAAAACTCTGTAAATCAACCAAGATGTCATATGACACACAAATTTCACACAACAAGTGATATCATGCAAAAGTCACCCATAGCTTTCAGATCTGTAAACATATCTGTTAAATTATGGGATTGTTTTATATTTTTCAATATTGATTTCAACTGTTGTTTTGATATTGGTGATGTTTTCATTAAATACTAAAGTATGAACCTCAGATTAACAAAACCTATGATTCATAAAACATTGATGTCTTGTTAACTCAAAAAGAAGGAATTAAAACTTTAGTCATTCAGATCTTATGTGTTAAAAACAGGTTGAGTCCCTCAAAAGGACAAAATCAACTTTGTTAAAATACATTGAGGAAATTCACAAAAACTCAGAAGGTTGTTTATCTCAAAACTTTTGAAGTCAAAAGAAAAGAGTATAAACATAAAACACTTATGAGTCAAAGTTTAGGGTAATAATGGTAATTAAGCAACTATGTGCATTTATCTGTTCAGAAAAAGGTTTTGATTCCAGTAAATGAACTCCAAAGAGGACTAGACAAATGTTCAAAAATTTTCTCCATGTGTCCTCAGGTTTGCAATCAACTGACAAAGAAAATGGTTCCAAACAGTGTTCAAAATGTATCCAAAAGTTTCCTTCCACTGTTGTCAAACCACTGACCATTTTCAAAAACTTGTGAATGATATGATTATATACTCTATTGAAATTATACCAGATCCTTTTTGATACTATTCTCAGAAAATCCTTTAACTATTTTTTGTTGTTCAAAGGATTTTCTCAAATAACCAGGATATATTATTCATTTTTTTTTGGAATAATATATTTGGAACTTATGCTTGTTTTTGTTGGCAATAGTTTCAGCTCCTGTCAGGATGTAATAACTTTTTTTATGGTATTAGTGTCCTCATAAATGGGTTAAAAGGAAATGGTACATATGTCATGATCATGTCATACTCAGGTTTGCTCCTAAATTTTTATCAAAGGTTGATTGCAAACTGTGCTTAAATTACTAGGGTACTCATGTGTTAATTGAATATTAAACGAAAATGAGTTGCCTTAGCAAAAAGTTTTCATCATATGGGGTACTAAACCACTGTCTTTCAAAATTGACATGTGGCAAAACCTTGAATGAAAATCTCCAAAACTGTTGCTGAAACACCTGTCCTTCAGAATTGTACCATTTACCCTAACCACTGTTTTGTTCCAACGTCTGATCTCTAAACACTGTCCACTGCTAAAAGTTAACCACTGATCCCTCATTTTCTTGAAAAGCACTGATGCTCAAAATCAGTGTCTTATCCACTGATATGCTATCCACTGATAGTAAAAATCATCCACTGCCCATAATTTTTACCGTTGTAACCACTGATGTTTGATACGTCAGTGGCCCTTAAAACAACTGTTCTCCATACTTCATCCACTTCATCAGTGTTTGACACGTGGTCAGTTTTTAGCCCTCAGATCTTAATAACCGCTGCCACATCAGCGATCATTTTTTAAATAATCCCCCACTCACCACCAAAACAGGGTTTTACTGTCGAATTGAATTCTTAAAAATTCTCTTCTCAAAGCAGTTTTTCTTCTCATCTTTCACAACTTTCTTCGATCATTCATCTTCAAAATGACAAAATCGAAGTCATCCTCAAAACCCTCATCCAAATCATCATCGAAAACAGCCTCTCAAAAGGCAATCTCCACTGAAATTCCACATAAACCATCTCACAATCTCCTGGGTCTTCTCACAAAACCAGGAACCACCAAAGTTTTCGATTCCATCATTGATCTAATGGCAAAATCAAAGTACAAAACTTTGTTCACTGCCGATGCACCAATCTATTTGGCGACCCAAAGGGAGTTCTGGAAAAATGCAACTCTTGAAAAACAAGGAGACACTGCAACCACCATAAACTCTTCGATAAAGGGTAAAGTTGTCCAAATCACGCCACAATCCATTTCAGAGGTCTTTCAACTCGGTGATCAGGAAGGTAAAATTTCTTTCACTAAAAACGAGTTACAAACTGACTTCATTGAGAGAGGGTATGAAGCCACAATGATGAAGAAAGTTACCTTAGAAAAAGGTTATTTTCCGTCTGCAACCAGATTTCTATTTCATACCCTCCTACTATGTGTTTCAAACAAAACCACTTCTTTCAATGAAATCCCTTTAAAGATTCAAAATCTGGGATATGCAATTCTTCAAGAAGAAAATTTTAACTATTCTCGGGAAATTTTTAAAGATTTGGTTAATAATGTTGAAACAAAATCATTCTTACTGTTTCCAAGGTTTTTAAGTTACTATTTTTCAAAGAAATTCAGTAAGGATGATTTAGCTGTAATAAACCAAGGTGATTCTACTCAAATAAACAGTTTAACAACTGAAACTTTTTCAAGAATGTTAGCACCTTGCAAAAAACAAGCAGAGGTGCCTGAGCAGATTTTAGCAGTTACAACTGCTCCTCAGGTATCTGCTGCTGAGCCCACTGCTCAAGGTGATCAAAGCAGCAGCACAACTGTTTTGAAACCCACACCTAAAATCACCAAAAAGCCAACCAAAAGAAAAACACAAAAACCCCCCAAAACCATCAAAAAGGCATCTCTGGAGGATGAGATACCAGAGCACCTGCCAGTGACAACACAAAAGTCACAAGAAACCACTGCTGCTACTTCCTCACAGCAGTTGGTACAAATATCTCAACCCATAACCGAAACTCCTCCTGTTTCTTCAAAAAAAGAACAGGTTGTATAAATAGGGTCTCCACATCATGATGCTCTGGAAACACTCGTTTCTATCATCCACGGTCCAATGCCCGGGACACATCCTATTTCTACACCAATCATCACATCCACAATTCCCTCACCAATAAAACCACTGTTGGATGCAATTGATTTGAACCAGGCATTAACCAGTCCTTCTCAATCACCTACTAATGAGAATATACCTCAACAACTGACTGGGTCTGATGTATCAATCTTTGCTAACCCACCAACACAACCTGAGGAGGTTACACCCCATGAGTTACAAGTAACTCTTGGTGGTAATCCAAGTGAAGCAGCCACTACAACTGTTGTACCTACAGGTTTACAGTTGGACAGTGGTTACATTAATAAGACTTCCTTGGAGGCAATTTCTTTTATAGCACCTCTGCCAACCACCAGTGGATTTATTTATCCTACTGGCAACATCAAAAGGTTGTCAAGTGTTGAAGGAAGAAGACCCCAGTACCAAGAAAAAGGGGCATCAGTGGTTAATGTTTGGAGTATACTCCCTATATCTACCACTGATAAAACCACTACTAGTGGGAAATCAGATGATCCCATTAACTTGGGTGATGGTTTAAAGTACCAGAAATTGACGGATCGTATTGCAAAGCTTGATAACTCTGTTGCAGAACTCAAAGATATGCTACAACAGGTGTTACAAATTCAGAAGGTACAATCAACTGCTGTTCCACCTCAAGCACCTGCTCCACAAAGGGCACCTGCTACAAATGAGCTCTGGAATCTATTTCAATCTTTTCTCCAACCACAAGCACAATTAGCAGATCAGCAACATGAAAAACATGTACAACAGCTAAGAAATGCAATGGAGTCAAGGTTCAAGAACACTCAGGCTGATTTAAAGGCTCTCAAAACTCAGATCTTGCACACCACTAGCAATGCTCCTCCAAAAGTCCGCTACATTTATCAAATCCCCGAAGATAATGCCAAAAAGGGGGAGAAAATTAAGGAGTGGAAAAAGAAGGGTATAGAGGACGGTCTCTATCTTGAACCAGAAAATTCAAACATGACCAAAAAGATCCCTTTGCCAGATGGCAGCAAGAAAATTGATGTGACAACAAATGCACTAGCAGAAGCAGATGCAAGTGTAAAAAGGGATAGAGAGGCCAAATGGAAAGCCAGGGTGGACAGAATGGATCATCCAGATCAGGGTACTTCTGGGTCAAAGGATCATGAAAATCCTGTTGAGGAAAAGAAGAAGCCTACTAGAAAAGTGAGGCAACCCAAATCCATTCCAACCAGACATTCAAAGTCTGCTAAAAAACCACCATACAAAACAGCTGATGCAACAGGAGTTACAAAAACTACTGCTTGCCAAACAGTTGTTCCATCAACACACACCACTTCAACACACACAACATCCACTGCTTTACCATCATCACCACCAAAAACAACACCTGCTGACATACAGCAGAAGACAGCAGATGTTATAACATCTGTTGTAATGACAACAGTGGTTGAAACACCAGTTGTTTCAACAGCTGTTAGTCAATCACAATCCACTGCCACTACATCTACCACCACTGTTCCATCCAAAACATCATCAGTCCCTCCTACAAAAAGGAGAAGACTAATTCTCAAAGATGATGACAATTCACCACCACAAACATCTTCAAAATCTTTAGCACTTGTCACAATTCCAAAACCTATTCCTCTCTCTTCAGTTAAAATGTACAAGCCCTTACCTCCTGCAGGTGTTCAATTTCCTCTTGAATTAGCAGCTGTTAGAGAAGAAATAAAATATTTTTACTTTGAGGATGAACCTGCCAAACGGAGTTTGCCATCAATAAAAGGATATCCCTGGCCTAAAAATGTTGATGAATATTTGGAAATCAAGGCCAAGCAAGCAGAGGATATCTCAAAGAAAAACACACAAGGGAAATCTGATAAAGAAATTGCACAGAGAAGTCAATATTTGCTCACACAAGTCAGATCCCTAGAGCAATTTGCAAAAAATGTTAGTCAACAAATTTCTGAAAGAGCAGCTGAAACTCTGAAGAAAGACTACATTGAAAGCATCATGGCTCACAAGAAGTACAAAGGAGAGAGATACATGTACAAAGAGTGGACTATTCCGGAACTTGAAAACGAAGCAGCACGAATTCAAGACATGATAAAAAGGAAAGTCACTCACACTCCTCCTAACTGGGCAAAGTTTAGAAAGAATGTACCTGACAAACAGGAAGAGCTGAGGAGAATGAAAGAGGAACTGATAGCAGCTGATTATGGAAACAAAAGACAAGTTGCTAGATGGAAAGAAGATGTGGTCAGGGCTACTTACAAAAAGTTGGAACAATTAAGAAAGAAAGATCCCACAGTTCCTCAAAAGCCTGACTATCCTGAAGCAGCGGTTTCAAAAAGACCATCAAAGCTGCAAATCAGGAGATCCACAGCTCCAGTTGGTGCTGCCATCTACAAAAGAAGGCCACAGAGACAGCTGATTGCTGAAACCATCAAAGAGTTAATGGAAGGTGAAGACCTTGGAAAAGAGGGTATAAAGAAAATGATCATGGAAACTCTTGGTTTGGATCAAACTGCAAGTACTTCTCAGCCAGTCATGAATAGGCCAGCCTCTCCAAATACTTCTGTAAATAAACATCTCCCAAGAAACCCACCAGGCTCAAAAATACAAAAGTGGAAAACTGACAAACAGACCTGCGTATTGACTTTGCTCAGGTCTGGTGGAGAAGTGGAGAAAATATCAAGGGAACAAGCTCTTGGCCTGAGTCTTGAAGATTTGCAGGATCTCCTTGATCTTCCACTTAGCAGGGATGATGAAGATACAGATGCCCTAGACTTTGAATTACAATTTAAAGGTCAGATAAGGGAGCTGTTGATGAGGCAATAAAGAATTCCACAAATAATGAAGAGTTTTGGCATTATCTGTTCCAG
The DNA here is from genome assembly GCA_030545235.1 of Helianthus tuberosus. Taxonomy (NCBI): domain Eukaryota; kingdom Viridiplantae; phylum Streptophyta; class Magnoliopsida; order Asterales; family Asteraceae; genus Helianthus; species Helianthus tuberosus. The sequence continues at coordinate 167,926,017 of CM060412.1, read as the reverse complement.
GGGGAGATTGTTGGGATTGAACCCTACCAGAGGAACAGATAATGTAAAGCCAAAACCAGGTCACAACAGTGGATTCATAATAAGCAGCAGTTTACATTAAGCTTTCCCCTTGAAAGTGATTTATAACAACTGATGGTCTTTATCCGCTGTTCAGATACAACTACTGCTGGTCTTTCAACTGCTGATCAAAACCCTGAAGTATCCAACACTGCTGGTCCTATCTACTGATGATAAAGCACTGCCCAGTCAAGGACTGATCAACCTTGAGTAAAGCACTGATATAAAGGGAGAGCAGCTGTTAGTAAATTGTTTGTTTTATGTATAGTCAGTGGTTAGGTTAGCAGTGTTTGTGTAAGGACAGTAGATACAGGTTGTTAGGCTATTAGACGTCGCTTTCATGGTGACGTCAGCTGAGATACCTCAGTGGTTTGGTTTGCCTATAAATGTATCAGTACCCTGTACTGTTACATTTGATTGACTGAGCGAGTTCTTCTCCTCATGTCTAATCCTTTCATCTTGTGTGCAACCAACCTTGGGGCATCAGGCTGAGGGGGAGTTTAGTTTGTAAGCATATCTGTAATCTTTTGCTTTGATTTGTAAATCTTTTGACTCTATGAGAAGCAATTGTTTATCAAACTATTTTCTCCATTTGATTGTGTTTACAAAGTTTGTTTTCATTTCCGCTGCACTTTACATGTTTTCATGTTTACAAATCATTCTAAACATACAAACAAACACAATCATGAGAGCCTCCGATCCTAACAGATACTTACTTGACATTGTGACTGAGCCGGGGGATACTTCTTGAGAATCCTTTGTGTTTGCTTGGAATGATCTTACTGCAGGATCAAGACTCCAGAAAGCAGCGATCCTCTCTTTTGTTGCAGGTGATGAAATGATATGAAAAACAGAGATAGTTGCACAAAAAGACACAAAAAGGGGTCAGTTATCCTCAACAGCAACAGGGTTATCCTATGATCCTTCTATAAGGATCCTCTATCCTACCATGGGTGGCCCACTCTCTCGGGAGATCCTTCCCATCCGGGATAGAATCCCTCCTAACGAAGAAAAAACGCTTCTTCCAGTTGGTGTCATTCTTGGTGGTCTTGAGGATTGGGTGTGCATCACCGGGTTTATGTTTGAATAAGAAGCGATGAGAAGCATGGCTCACAAGGTTATACAGTTCAGCCAGTTCCGACATCCCCAACTCTATACCTTCCTGCTCAATGATTCCCTCTAGGGTATATAAAACTCTCCACATCATTGGCATGGCCTGAATGTAGCACATGCCGGTGAGAGAAAAGAAGGATTCAGTGAAGGCAGGGAAAGGATAGGAGTATCCTATCAGGAATGGAGTGGCCGGAAAAGCAACCCAAGTTTCAGAAACAAAATCGCTTTTGACGGTAGGGTCAAAGGGCTTGAAGACGGTATCCGCCGGAAAACAATAGCGAATCCGGTCGATCTCCAGATCGGTAAAACTGCAGAGTTCCTTCGGAGTACTTTTGATAATCCCTTGGCTTTTCAAAGGACTATCTTTCTGGTGATCCTTGGCGGGGGATGATCGTAACTTCATTATGATCTAAATATTCTGAAGAAGAACAGAGTAAGAAGATGAAGAGAGAAGGAGAAGAGAGATACCTGATTGATCTTTGAATGAGGATTTAAAGGAAGTAACGCACGAATTTAAATGCCTATCGATCCTTATCTCTAACCTATTTATAATGATGATTCTGCAGGATTGTCACTTCAATGACGTAAGACCAGCAACGGCTAGTTCGATCCAAACGGCTATATATTCGTTAGTCAGTTGGAGATAAGATCAAAAATACAACTCGTTAAATTACATTTTACTCCTTATATTTTGGGGGCAATTTTTAGGGGAGGATTTTTCAATCCTAAGGATCACGGATCCTTAAGCACTGCCAGGATCACCGATCCTCAATTCTGTTTGAATTAAGGATCCTCAGAAGACATTGCAGGATCAGGATTCAGGATCCTTGTTGTTATCCTTATACTAACGGTTGCCTCTATTATGTTTAAGTTTGTTTTGCAGGAGTATACGCCTTGGACTTGGTATTGCCGATATTTTTGGGGAATATGCCATCAATATTTCGCACGTGCATGGCTTTGTGAACGTTATGGAGATCGTGGGAAGCTTGCACATTTAGCGGATAGTAAGTTGTTTTAGTTATTTCTAATTTTAAAAGGGGATAACAAGCTTGAATTAGAACACTTGGCTATTTTAGCTAACACACACACTCTCGCAAGCTCTCAATAGTTCATTTGGCGATTTCATACACATTGCACTCTAGTGATCCTTGTAACAAGCTTGTTATCATCCCGAGTTGTAACAATCATTTGTTTAATTGTAGTTGGTGATCGGTAGTTTCCATCACCCGAGGTTTTTTATGCCGGAGATCAACTCTTGATCAAGGGCTTTTTCCTCGTATAAATCCTTGTGTCACTTGTTCATTTCATTTGAAAACTAGTCATACATTTGTTCATTGTTTCAAGCATCATTCCTCACAACAAAGATTTGGTTACATTATCCTAGCCTGATTTTTGACCAAAACAGGGTCCTAGGAAGGTTATAGTCTAGGTCAAAGCATTACTAATAACCTAATTCCCTATAACCATTGGCTCTGATACCAACTTTTCTGTCACACCCCGACCACGTAAAACAACAAAACGTGGCGGAAATGTCAGGGAGTGTTGTAACAGAATCATTGTTTCACAACCATGGATTAAACAATTTCGTTTTATTTAATTAAATGTATTACATTACATTGGAATTAGAAACAAAACATGAACAAATAGAATTTTATTGTTATTAAGTCGCTAAGGCCTCGTCCGTTCCTATGTGAGCATGCATCAATATCATCATCAAATATCATCAACTATGGTACCTGAAACACATGTGAAAATACGTCAGCATAAAAATTCCGGCGAGTACATAGGTTTTATGTGAGTGTCAGATTCATGGCTCGTTTTACATGTTGCAATACTTATTTAAAAACCATATTTTGAAAAGTATAGTATTGCGACATAATTAACCAACTCAAATAAAGTTGGATATGATTTATAAAATCTCGTAGCCATGATTCTTAACTCCAAAACATTTTGTTTTATTAAATCAAATCGTAAAACATCTCGTAGAAACTCATTAATAAGACTCGTATGGTTTATATTATTCAGAAAACATAATTGTGTGACATTGTTTCAAAATCGTTTACCCAAGTGATCTAGATAACGCAACGATATATAATGTGTTAAAAGCGCTTATATATAGGAAGTACCAGCGGCGTATCCACCATGCTTTTAACACATTACACCCGCCCCATTACCTAATCACTTCCCTAACCCAATGGCTCAAACAGTTACAAATGGTTCACATAAATCCAACGATTACAAATGGTTCACATACATCAAATGGTTACAAATGGTTCACATACATCCAATGATTACAAATGGTTCACATACATCCAATGATTACAAATGGTTCAAAACGTAAAACAATTGTGCTAGCATGTTAAGTGAACATACATAGCAAAACATAATGAAATCAGGTACTAATAGTGTACTAATGAACATAGCAAGTATATGATATGAAAACATGGAAAGCATGAAAATAACAAGTAGGCACATGTGTTTCACCCCAAAACATTTTGAAAACAGTAAAAGAGGGGCCTATGTACTCACTTGAGTATGCTTAGAAGTCTTGAATAACAACCACGCAAAGCTAGAGGGATCACGGAATCAAACGACACCTAATATAGGTAACTATGTAAATACACGGACCTAAATCGGAGGATCGGATAAAATGAGGTTTCGTAAACCAAATGAGTGTAGGGACTCATGTAATATGGTTTAACAAAGCCTACATTCTAAAATGAAACCTAACCTAAATGCTTACGACCCATTACGACTCGTTAAGGTAGCTTACGCCACTTTAACGCGTCGTTCGCGTAAAACGCGTTCGGGCCGCCTAACTAGTCCTATGATAAGTAAAATATGCCTTAACATGTCTAATATTGTTGCCAAATCAGTTTAGATATCAAAAATTATGTTACATATGCTTAAAATGAATTTTGGCGTAAAAAGGGCATTTTGGTCATTTACCTAAGGCATATAAACTACCTATCATACAACTACTTAAACGACGTGACCATAAGGTATAACCTTGGAAGGTTATTCCCTATGCAACTATGGTCACCTAATGTGTTTGGTCGGATTCTAAAGATCGACCAAACGGGTCGGGTTCGAAAGTATAAGCGGTTGTTTAGACCGCTTACCTTACGACCCTACATAAGCATTAAACCTAAAGTGACGAGCTAAACATGTTAAAACATGCTTAACGAGGTTTAAAAACAGGTTTGGTATCAAAACAAAAGGTTTTGATACCTAAAAGTAGTTTCATTACAAAATACGCAAGAATACGCATTTTGGCTGAAACTACGACTCGCCACTATGCCAAGATAACGTGGTAAACAATAGGTATAGTCACAAGAGACTAAAACCATCGTGATTAGGCTCACGTTATGAAGTTCAAACAATCTTCATGTTGACCATAAACTGGTCAAAGCAGAAAGTCAAACACAGTTTGACTTTCACGCGAAAAAAGAACGAAAGAGGACTTACAAAAGGTCCAAGAACGGAAGTTTGACCCGATTATTCTCAGGTATGAAGTGAAAGCACTTCAACTTAGAGAGCAATCAGATCAAGGTGTGAAGAATGCAAATGAGGAAGGTGGGTATTTATAGTTTTTGCACAACCGTTAAGATCGTTCATCGTAAAACGAGCTTCGATCTCATCCGTACACATGTGCCCATGGTTTTGTGAAACCATGGGAGCCCCTAGTTTCATTAAAACCATGTGCAAATGAGGGGAACAGCTGGAACAAGCTGGAATTTAGATTTTTCATTTTGGTCCCTTCCTAAGATAACTATGGCAGATTGTCAATTTTGGTCCCTGAATGTGCAAAACATGGTTTTTGATGCATTTTTGACACGTTTAAGACCCGTTAATCCCATTTCAAGGCTCTAAAATGAAGTTAAAGTATAGGGAACATGAAACATGCTCAAAAATATCTCGGATGTCGGTTCGTTTGGTCGTACGGTTGCGTTGTTCGGTTAATTACGACGAAACACGAACGAATGCGAAAAACGTTCCAAATTACGCGACGAATGGAATTTTATCATGCCAATAACTAAAATAAAATATTTTAATGATTACATAAAGTTTTGGATGTCCGGATGTATTCAGAACGTAAGATATGCGCGAAAATGCAAACTTATGCACTTTTTGACGCTTTTAGTCCCTGAATGACCAAAAAGTTTATTTTAGCACACCGAACCCCTCAAAGCCTATTTCTAAGCTATGTTAAGGATATTTATGGTATGTTTAACTTATGGTCATGTTCCGGAATGTTCGTTACAGTACAAATCGGCATACTTTCACAGTTTGTCGAAATTAGTCCCTGTAAGCGAATAAACTTGATTTCGCCACACCAAACCCTCCAAAACTTATTTCTAAGTTATGTAAAGGTTATTTAAGGTATGTTAAGACTATTTCACTATTCTGGAGTGTTCGATGCATTAATCTGGTTATATTTACGCATCAGTGCGCGTATAACCTTCCAGAAAGCGATTTAAAGCTTGAAATCGAACATGAATTGATATGTGCAAACAATACACGTATTTTAAAAATCCCAAGTATGAAACACAATATTTCATAAATTTGGTATTTGTTTGATGGTCGCAGAGGCACAGATGTCACACCAACCCATTGGTAAAGCTGTGTGGGGTGCGTGAGGCGTAGGTTCTATAGACCTGGGCTATCCATCCACCAAAAAATATGGGTGTGGGATGTGTAGCTCTCGCGTTCGTGGCCATATTCTTTAGGAACATGTAGGGACATTCAGGGGTAATTAGTTTAGGATGCAATATAGGCACGTTAGATCCCGAAGGTTCACACACCCCTACTATCTTTTCTCGTGCACAAGGTACCGCTCAGGACATGATGAATGTAGCAGATGAGTTGTTCCCTGATTTTGGTTCTCTTTGTGGCGCTTGGGTTGTATACCCCTTCCCTGATTTGTGCCCTAAAAGTATTCCTTGTATTGTCGGGCATTTCTATAATACTGTCGGTGAAGACAGGTTGCCCAATTTCTTCCTCGGTGTAGATTCCCACATCCACACCAAATTGAGCCACAAAGACTCCAAACCAGGTACCACCACAACAAAAATCACCGCTGCATTGTCAAACATGTCGTCAATGTCCTTTTTGAGGGCAAACATGCTTAGGAATTCGAGGCTGAATTCGTAAACAGATTGCAATGGTGCCTCAAGAAAGACACTTTCTAGAGTGTCACCAAGCTGTCGTATCCCTCTCTATGCCCCACACTTTGTAGAGTTTCTTAACACACTTTACGTGGCGGTTCCTCCTTCCTTGCTTTGAGGATTTCCATGCGTTTCGCACAATGTGTATGCTCGGTCTTGAACCTCAACCACTTGTGTGGTGCCATTGTCTACAGAGAACAAGTATTAAATAATTAGGTGCGGTAAACAGTGTGAAAAAACTGAAAAACAGGGGATTGGCACGGCCCCATGTCTAATAGACATGACCCCGTGATGCAGATTTATCATGCACACAACCCCGTGCCATCAAAGGCACGGCCCCGTGTTCGGTCACTGTTTTGGCCAAAATCTGACTTTTTCGAGCCGATTTCGAAAAGTCCAAAATTTTTGGTCCCCTATGTCCGGTATACCCCGAAAATCAAACCTGAAGCATCAATTTTTACTTACCAACTCGTTTCCCCCTTCGATTTTGATATTCCCGTTCAAGAACAAGGGTTTTCAAAAACTGGTTAAAAGTTTCGATTTTTCCTTAATGGTTGGATGATTTACTTGTTAAAACACTAGTACTAACTACTAACAACAAGATATAGGAAATTTTTTTGAATCGACACGGGTCTAGTACAAGAACCCTAGATTTTCCCCAAATCTAGATGTTATTTAACATGCAAAACACTAATCTAACTAATCTAAGTGTTAATAACATACCTTGTGAGTAGATTTCAGAAGAAGATCGTCAACAAGAGTCCGGAGAAGGCGGGGAACTGATGGTTGTAGAGAAACGGACCGTGTGAGTTGTGAGAAAGAAGTTATGAAAATTAGAGTTTTAACCCATCTGCAGATAGGCATGGCCCTGTTTCTCAGAGACAAGGCCCCGTGTCTTTTATATTTTTAAATTTTTTTTTATGTGTGTGTCGTTTCTCTGGCCACTTCGTTCCTTTTGCTCAACTTACTTGATCGTGGACTTTTTGGTTACCGTCTTCCAATGTGTACCTACAAGATGGATTATTGTGACAAAATAACTATAACAATATGTGAAAGTAATTTCTTTTCCTATTTTCTTATCGGGTGGCTTTGGCTCGTCTACCAGAAAGGGGTCGTCGTTGCCTATTGGGTATTTCATTAATCCATCGAGATTAAAGCTTCTTTTGTCGACCCCAAGTTTAGTGGGAAGATTTTGGTGTTTTTGTTTGAGCAAAGATTGATGGGTTTTTGTGAATGGTTGTCCTAACACGAGTGGAGCATCATCTAAGATGATGAAGTCAGGTTGTACAACCGTTTGATGCGTTTGAATGAGAACATCCCCAACCACTCCCGTAGTGTGTTTATTTTCTCGATTAGCCAAGAGGATAGGAATATTGATCGGATGGAAATCACCAATACATATTCTTTCAAATACATAGCTAGGCATTATATTAACACAAAGATCTTTTTCTATTGAAATGTTATTAATATAGATGTTTTGAATAAAACATGTTACCGGTTTTATGTTTAATTCATTTTGTTCATCTTGTATTAGCGAAGTTTGATCTTTAGTCAATTTAATACTTGCTAATTCTTTGATTTTAGGTTTAGTGTTTAACTCATTCAAAAACTTAGCATGAGATGGTACCAAACTATGATTTTCAAAAGAAGGATGTAGAATATGTATTTCTTGGAGGTTTTATTCTTCTTCGAAATTTACCTTTCTGGATTTACCTACCTTGTGACTTGGTTCGGTTTTTTTCATCTTCACGCGTAGGCTTTTCTTTAAGTGGTTCCTCTTTTTCGGCTTTTGAGGTTTTACCTTTTCGTTGATTACCTTTTTGGTACAAATGGTCTCCCTTTTGCGCGAGATTGCTTGATCAAGAATTCTAAGTTCTTGAGACTTTGTATGACGCTTTCGGCTTCGAGAACTATTGTGGGTGGTGTCTCGTACGTTTCAAACGTTGGAGTGTCCTAATTAAAACTTGATTTTGGAAGCTCAAACATTGGTTCCTCATATGTTGTGTATGAGGTTGATGGTTGAAAGAGGTAACAATTTTGTACCGAATGGGATTCACCACAAATGGTACAATATGGTTCCTTGTAATCATCATAACCATAGTAATCATAATCTCCCATGTAATAATCCGTTGTGTGAATATTACTCAGAAGATTACGGCTTCCGAATTTTTTTTTTTACGAATACAGAAGATTTACACGGCTCTATGCTTTATGAACACGACCCCGTGCCTCAGACTGTGTTTAATTGGGTATTAAGCGTTTTTAACACGGCCGTGTGACGAAAAAAACACGGCACGTGTGAGCCTTCTGCAGAAAATTTTTAGTTAATGTAATAAAAACACAGCTTCGTGTTAGTGCAACACTGCCCCGTGTTAAGCTACGGTAGCTGAGATCTTTTGTAAAACGAAAAGAAATTTGAAAAGAAAAACTAAAGAAAATGATTAGGCCATTTATTTTAGGCTTTCTTAAAATCTTTGTATCCCCGGTAACGCCCCCAAAAACTTGAACGGGTGCGAGTGTGTACGGATTTTTGATGTATTTTAAGTACTTTTACTCTTTTATCAAGCTTTAAATTTACTCTTTACAACACATTAGATCAAGTGCACCCATTGTTGACGTAATATAGTGATGGTAAGATACCGAGGTTGTTCAAAGACACAAAAGCTTTTAATACTGGTAAAGTTTTATTGTCCCTGCCTCCTTGAGACCAAACCTATCTAAGATATAAAATTAAAAATATGTTTTCATTAAACCCAAGAATATATATCGGTTTGATATCTATAAAGCACTTTTTTATCCCCTCATTTTACTCATTTTACATATAGTTGTATGATTGACAAACTTTATAAAAAATATATTTTATTTGGTAAATATTAATTTTATAAATACGACATTTTACATATATTGTATTTGGTAAGTTTTAAAGTGTGTATAAAGTATTTGTGGCATGAATTGTAATACTGGAGGGAAATTTTTGGAGAAGTTCTTGTGGCTTAAGTTTTATTATACATATAATTTGATGTAGGATCTAATGCAAAAGTTTTTAGTATCATACTAAAGTGCCACTAAAAGCTTAAATTAGTGGCATAAAAACTAAATTTCACTAAGGGGAGTGGGGGGTGGTAACTAGTGATAGAATTCCATCACTTACAAGCACCCAATTAAGTTCTGTCATGTCATCAACCATTTTTCCATCACTCACAACCTTTTTTGGTGGCAATCGTCATCACTCATAACACCCAACAATAAACCCCCACACCCACTCACATTCATTTATCACTCACACCCCATAACGCGTTAATATTATCACGGAACATATATTATCACACGTTAATATTTAGGTGGCAGTGGGAATCACAGAACTTCAACGCGTTGAGGGGGGCTATCACGGAACTTCAACGTTCCACCCCGCCTCCCCTAAAAGTATGTGGTAAGCTATTTTGGCATACGTAAAGTGTCATTAAAACTAAATTAGTGGCAGAAATGTAAATGCCATTAAAAGTGTCACTGTATGAACTTTTTTTTTAATGAAAAACAATTCCTTAATAAAATTTCATATAGCACGGAAGTACACTTTTTCAAAATAGAGAAATCCTTTTCGAACAAACCTTTACTCTAGGCTATGATACAATCGATACCAGATAAACGATTACTCCAAGCTGATACCAAGTAAATGATCCTACATGTGCATTACAAATATTTGTTATGCTCAATTCTAGCTTGGCGAGATTGTGTGATTCTACGGTTATCAATTTTAAAGCTGGGAATCAGGATTCTTGTTCAATGTTTAGCCCGATTGTGTGATTCTTGTTGATAAAACTATAAAACTCTCAAGAGTGATCATCTAATCATTTATTGTAAACCCAGCCTCCTACCCAGGTTTAGGCTTATTCAAATAACAGATGACTTTTTACAAAGTCATGAAAGTGATGGCTCGCATAATCAACTATTTTCTTTGATATTTTATATGTTAAATGACAAAATCACGATTCTTCTTTTGAAACTATCAAACACACAAAATTTCAGAAAAAAAAAATTAAACATCTGGTCCGCAAAACACAAAACATGTATCAAGAAAAAGGCATTCTAGTATCTGTGTTAATCTTTCTGATTTTCCGGTTTTGCACTTGTATTGACACCATCACACTCACCCGACCAGTTAATGATGGGGATATTTTGGTCTCCAGTGGAGAAAACTTTGCTCTTGGATTCTTTAGCCCCGCAAACTCCACCAACAGATACGTGGGTATCTGGTATAACAAGGTTTCTGAGCAAACTGTGGTTTGGGTTGCCAATAGAGACCAGCCTATCACCAACTCATCCGGTATCCTATCGGTTGATGAAACCGGGAACCTTGTCCTTCACGAAAATGATCAAGGCCTTGTGTTTTGGTCAACCAATGTTTCCAGAGTGGTGAATGATGTTTCGGCTAAGTTGTTGGATTCGGGGAATTTGGTGTTGTTTCAAGGACTAGTTAACAAAGAGGTTTATTCATGGCAGAGCTTTGATCACCCTTCAAATACTCTTCTTCCTGATATGAAGTTCGGGTTGGATAAGAAAACAGGTTTGAACCGAGTGGTTACATCTTGGAAGTCAACTGGGAATCCGGGTGTGGGAGATTATTCTTGTAAATTGGAGTTTGTTGGGTCACCTCAGTTGTTCCTGTTTCATGGTATGACAAAAGTGTGGCGGACCGGGTCATGGATGGGTCTCCGATGGAGTGGAATACCCGAGATGGACGGGAAGGATCTGTATAACGTTACTTACACAAACAACAACGATGAGGTGGTGATCGTTTACCAGATGCACAACTCAACCATTTTTTCAAGAATAGTCGTTACCGAGTCTGGAACCATGGACAGGCTAACTTGGCAAGAGGCAGATGGCAAGTGGGTTAGGTTCTGGTCGGCTCCAAATGACCAGTGTGATGGCTACAACCATTGTGGTCCTTTTGGTCTTTGTGATCCGTACAGATTAGGCACTTTTGAGTGTGATTGCCTTCCCGGATACGAGCCACGGTCACCGCAGAATTGGTACTTAAGGGACGGTTCCAAAGGGTGTAAGATAAAGCCTGGAACACAGATGTGCAAGGCCGGAGACGGGTTCGTTGAGGTGGGCCATGTTAAGGTGCCTGACACATCGAACGCACGTGTGAACATGAGTTTGGGATTAAAAGCGTGTGAAGGGTTGTGCTTGGGGGATTGCACGTGCATGGGGTATGCAAGTGCCGATATTAGAAAAGGGGCCGAGGGTGGAGGTTGTATTACGTGGCATGGGGACATAATCGATACGAGGACGTTTACGGACGGTGGACAATCTTTTTATATACGGGTTGACTCTGATGAGTTAGGTATGTCGCCATCAATACTCTTTATAACTATTCTATTCTATTAGAGTAAATTACAAATCTCCTCATTTATGTTGACATGGGATTACAAGGTCTATCCTTTGTCTTTAAAAGTGACGAAATCATACTTTATGTTTGCAAATCGTGACACGTTACGTCCCTTTACCCATAACTTAGTTAAATTTAAAGGTTAAATCACGGTACATTGGTAATTTTAATAATTTATTTAAAATATCTCTAATAATTGAAACAAAAAACAATTTTTAAAAATTTAAATATAAAAAAAGTGTAATGAGATCTCTCTCTCTCTCTCTCTCTCTCTCTCTCTCTCTCTCTCTCTCTCTCTCTCTCTCGTAACTCTCGTTCCCTTTCTCTCTCTTAACTCCCTCTCTCCCCCTCTCTGTCACTAACCACCACTCTAGCACCACCACCATAAAGAACCCTTTCTCTTCTCACCCACCACCACTTTAGCCACCGTCACCCGGCCACCTGCGTTGAATATCCCAAATCGGGGGTTTTTCCAATGAGATGAAAAGTATAGTTACTGGTTTGTAGAGAAGTGCGAAATGAATGGAGGATGTGGTTGGGTTAGTTGGAGACCCGTACATGCGAACTAATGGCGTCGGTGACGGTGACGAAGGATGGTTGAAAGCATCAGATAGAGTTGTTTTCCGGTATACTTGATCGAAGTTGTCTGTTTTTAGGTAAAATTTAACAGGATGATGATATGGGTTTGTTTTCTTGAGGGTTTTTGAAAATTTTGGTAGAATTTAGTGAGGATGTTGAGGGTTTATGGTAGTTGAAACATGTTGGAAGAGACAATAGAGATGATAATGTTAGAAACTTAGATCGGAAGAAAGTGAGTGATTTAGGATAACATCATAGGGCATAATTACGCCCCGCTTGCGGTACGCGCATATAATGTATGTTTGTGTGGGCTCTCGGGGGGTGGGGGGGGGGGGGGGCAAAAGTGAAACTGCACTAATTTTAACGCTATTTTACTAACTTCGTGAAAATAATGTTAAAAGAGGGGGTGGTTAATCATGCATCATGTGGTAGCGTTGATAGCCTAAAGATAAGGAAGTACATGAACTAATTGGCGTTTGTCTTAATTGTCGAGTGTGATGTACCTTATGTTCAAGGCTTGAGCAAAACTACCATCGAGTCGGGTGTCTCACTTGAAGCAGCCTCTCTATTCATTCGGGGTAGAGGTAAGGCTGTCCACATCTTACCCTCCTCAGACCCTACCTTAGCTTTGCTATTTGTGGGATTTACTGGGTATGATGATAATGATGATGATAATGGGGCATAATGGCTGGGTGGTGGTTGTGGTCGGGTGGCGGTGGCTAGATTGATGGTTAGGGTGGAGAGAGTGGTCAATCAATGGTCAGTGTTTAAACTATTTTCTAACCAATAATGTCATGCCATGTCAAGTCCCCATTCCACTCCCCATTTTGCACTCAATCACTAGCAATGGTCAAATACATGGAGAGTGGTAAACACTTTTAAAAAAAAGTGATTGGCTGAAAAAGGTAGGGCCCACCATTAACCGCTCTCTCTCCTCTATCTCTTCTCTTGCCGGGCTCGGTTCCCTCACCTCACTCACCGATTGAAGGCCGGCAACCACTCACCGCGTGGTAAAACCCCTCCCCGATTTAGTTCCCCGCGTGCATACCGTCCACCCTTAGAGAGAGAGGGAGAGAGAGAAAGAGAATGAGAGTTATGAGAGAGAAAGAGAGGGACACCTGATTTATTCTTTTTTGTATTTTTTATTTTTAAAAATTGTTTTTTTTAATCATTAGAGATGTTTTGAAGAAATTAGTAAAATTACGAATATACCCGATTTAACATTAAAAGTTAACTAAATTGGGGGTAAAGGACGTAATGTGTTACGGGTTGTAAACATAAAGTGTGAATCTCGTTACTTTTAAACACAAAGTACACACCTTGTAATATGGTGTCAACATAAAGGATAAGTTTTGTAATTTACTCATCCTATTATTATCTTAGTGTTGGTATTAAAATATTGACGGAACTATATTATGTTAAATTTTTTATACTAGATTTTTTGTGTTTTATTTTAAAAAAACAAGATGGCGAGTATTATGTTTTAGAACCAAAATGTTCTTTCATTCAATATATAAGAAGTGTCAGATATAATAGATTTCCCCCCTTAGACCATCCGTAGTGGAGCATTATTGGGGCATTATTTGCAAACCCCCTCCCCCCATTACATAGGGCGTTTTTGGGCAGTTTTTTTGAAAAAAAAATTGGTTTAGCGTTATATATAAAACGCCTAAAATAGTTTGTGGAATGGTTGACTGGGTTTGACCCACCAATGAGAAACTAGTTTGTTTGTTTGTTTTTTTTTTAATGATTGGAAGGGGCATTATTTGGGCATTATTCTCACTACGCCACTTTTGCAATAACGCCCCATGCTGACTGGACTGTCACGTGTCGAATAATGCCCCATGGTGGGGGCATTATTTGGCTAAACCACTACACATGGTCTTAGAATATATTACTTGATTCTTATTAAAAACACCCTCTACATATAGCTAAAAGTATGGGTAAATTACACTTTTCGTCATTTATGTTTGTATCAGATTGCAATGGATAGCCTTTAACTTCAATAATTACAGTCACAATCCTTTATTTGTAAAACTCGTTACACTCTACGTCCTTTAGCACTAAACAGATTAAAATTTTCAGTTAAGTTTATTCCTTGAAGGGTATTTTAGTCAATTCAAGCTTTTATTAAAATGTTTAATAAAAATAAAAGTGTGAACATCATCAGATCTAGAATCAATTCCATAAAATATCCAAAAACAAAGGGGTGCCTTATTCCCACATACCATATATCATATTTTCACATCTCCTATTGTATACGGGCCGTATATAATTATACGGCTCGTATAGAATGTTTTTGAATAGGAAAATGCGCAGGGAATGTTTTTTTTGTTTTATTATATACGGCCCGTATACAGTTATATGGGTCGTATACATGTGTATACGATTTGTAAAACGTATACGGCTCAACTGATTTATTTTTGTGGGTTTTTGATGTTACCAATGGTATACGGGCCGTATAACTATATACGGGCCGTATATATTGGCGTTTTTTCAAGTATCACGTTTTATACCCGTAAAAACACAATCATTCTAGGGTTTCTAAACTCTTCATCACGTTTAACAATGTCGATAAACGTTGATCGGAACATGCCGCTTAAATCGGAGCACATGTAGAGTAACGTTACCGATCAGTCCGTTGATGAAAACCTTAGCGATCGCAGAGATCTTCGTGTTGGTTATTTATTGATTCCGAGTAACTAGCAGAAGAACCTGACACAAACAAGTTCTCCACAGTTTGTTATTCAGATCTCTGTTCGGTCATCTTTCCAAACTACAACACACGATACTTTTAATAAGCTGTCATAGTTGTCAAATTCGATTTCAACAAATCTTTTCATTTTCCTTCAATTTTCTAAAACATTCTCTGTTACATGAAGACGTGTCGGGTTCTTCTACTAGTGGTATTTTACTGAAGTATTGAAGATTGAATGTGCAAACCCAACCGTTTTTTACTACGGAAACGATGGCTATGCGAACCGCAACCGTTTTTTACTACGGAAACGGTGGCTATGCGAAATACAAACCGCAATCTTTTGTGACTATGGGAAACACAAGTTTTCTTTTTGAGCTTGATGGATGTCCGTTATCTCAGTTGAGGCGGGCATTGTTTAAATCTGAATATAACTAGATGTTACGTGTATCAGCGTTGTTTATCACCATGTGTGAGCATTGGAAACCCGACAAACAGTCTTGACAACTGTGACATTTTATCTATCTATGTGTGTCACATCCATCCTGTTATAGCAATCGATATGATTAATTTTTACAGATTTTTTTCTAATTAGCGTTGTTAACCACCAAAAGAATGCATACACAAATAGTTCTAGTGGACGAAGCAAAGAGACCGTTGTGTATCTGAATCAGGTTCTCAAACAAACACTACCAAAGATGGGTTGGTGATAAATACCGGAGCTATTATCTCGGTTGTTCAGTACTTTCATGATAATAAAACAAGCAGGCATTGATTTTGCCAAGATTGAAGGAAAGAATCTAGCCATAAGCGTTGTGGATTCTCAAAATGTGCAAACTTGAAGAATCTCACATTAAAGGAGTTTGCAACAACGGGATCAGATGGTTTGAGTATCTTTCATCCTCGTTTGGCTAATCTCACACTTGAAAATGACAACTTTGTGAGGGCCGTATATTGTTATTTCTGTTGTTCAATACTTCCGAGATCTGACCCAACCGAAATCCACAATTCTTTTACTCATAAACCCTTGAATCCCAACACTTCATTTGTAACCGTAAGGATGATGCAAATTTGTACGTAAAGATCTCTACACAAACTCTTCTACATCTTTTAACCAGTTGTCCATCACTTAAGACCTTGAAAGATTTGTTGAAATCGAAGCATTCACGAACCACAATGGACTCAGACTCATGTTCAAGTAAGTGTCTAAAAATCTGAAAATTCAGGTTTACCTTGTTAATTTCTCAAAACAAAGTCTCGTTTCTTCATCTTCATCTTCAAGAACAATGATGAACAGATGATGTCAGATAATACTTCATTTGTCGAGAAACCATTATCTTGTGATACATGAACGTTGAATTCTTGTCTTTCAGAATAGTTTGTATTGAACCAAGAATACTTCAAACATTCTATACCTTGCAACGTATACAGGTGCAAGAGAATGGCGAGTTATTTTCAGTTATTTCTGTTGATCCACAAATTCCATTGTTTAAACCAGAATCAGGTTCTCAAGACAATGATCGTTCTAATAGATTAAAGAGAATAAAGCATTTTTTACCATTTTTTACCCATAGTATACGAGCCGTATCAGAATATATGGCCCGTATACAATCATCGTATACATTGTATACGATCGGTAAATTTGTTTTTTACCGAGAATATACGGCCGTATAAACGGTATACGGCTCGTATACATATGGTAAAAAATGGTAAAAAATTTCTTTCTTTCCTTTTTTTAGTTACTTCTCTTGTTAAGTTTCTGAACCAACCGAAATCCACAAGGGTTGTATCGGAATCAGGCGTTGGAAGGATTGTAGTAGCAGGACATTGGTACCACTGTGAAAATTGCAGCAGGAGGGGAGAGAGTCTCATACAATAAGGATGTTGGGAATTAAACGCATGTACGTGACAAAATAAGGATGTTCGCATAAACATATATTCATTTCATAACCTCCTCCTATAAATCAACCACAACTGACAAAGAGCCTGTATTAGAAGCCATCCTATGTCTTTTACCAACCGAAGAGGCAGCAGAAGACGTGTCGGGTTCTTCCAACATTCACGAACCACAATGGACTCAGACTCATGCTACTCACCCTCCCCTGAAGAAAAGTTTTCCCGACGACTCAAGAAAATCCACAATCAATGTATACAGGTGCAAGAGAATGGCGGGTGATATAGTAATTTTCAATAATGTAGGAAGGATTGAAGTAGTAGGACATTGGAATCTTGTTCTCAAACAAACCAACAAAATCCTGATAGTGAAAAACATCAACAACCATTTTTTCTTTTCCTTCAATTTCGAGAACATTCTCCCTGTGTATGTGCTTGTGCTGTAGAAATCGGTGATGAATTTGTATACACAACTGAACATTAATTGATATTGTTTTAGACAACAACAGATAATGAACGGATTGTTGGTGGATAACGCAAACAAGTTCTCCACAGTTTGTTATTCAGATCTCTATTCGGTCATCTTTCCAAACTACAGCACACGATAAGTTTAAACTTTATAGTGTGTGATTTGACCAGGAAATGATTGGAGGTGAAGGTTCAGTGCACGAAAAGTTTCTTACGAAATGTACGTGACAAAACAAATATGTTGGGAATTAAATGCATGTCCGTAATCCCGCGTTGATAGCTTCCGTTTTATTCAAACTCCTTACAACTCTCATCAAATGCCTCACCCTTCCTTTTATTCTATAAATATTAAATAAAGAATAACACCATGCCCGTAATCCCGCGTTGATAGCTTCCGTAATATTACAGTCATACGACACGTTTTCTTGTTCTTCAATCTTTGTTACTTGTTGATGTTTTATTTTTTTCTACTTTTAGAAAGTTTTGAGCAACTCACGACTCTAAAATACTTGAAAAATCAAATTTTTGATCCATACGGGCCGTATAACAGTATACGGCCCGTATACACGTTCGTATACATTGTATACGACCAGGAAAACTTATTTACACATGGTGTATACGGGCCGTATACTATTATACGGCCCGTATGGAGTAAAAAAAACTGACAAAGTCCAGTTGTTTTTATTCTATACGGGCCGGATAACAGTATACGGCCCGTATACACCATGTGTAAATAAGTTTTCCCATGTGTTAATATTAGGACCCAAAACAAATCACCAAATTAAACATAAAATCAAAAAAAAAACATCAACAAACAACAATCAAACTTACATGAACCTTCACATCAACAACACGACAAAACACATGAGGGGGAACACAAAACTCACCGGAGCCGACCCAATCACCGGCGGGTTACAGCTGTTCCAGGTGGCCCTGAGGACAGTAAACGACACCGTTTACTTTTTCCGGTAACCACATTGATGATCCAGCACAGGTTCACCGTGACTCCAAACAACACACCACCGCCGGAATCTTCGCTTACGCTTACGCCGTTTAAATCGATTAAATCACACACCATTTAAAACCCACAAACAAAATCAAATCTTTTTAACACTCAGAAATGAATTCATGGTTCTTGGTCGTGAAAAATCAAATCTTTGTGACACCCATAAATGATTTCGACCTTGAACCGCTGGCAACCAGTATTTAGTGGTGAATCTGGGTTTGGGGTTTTGATCTAGTAATTTGGGGGTTTAGAGCTCGCTTCGAGGAAATTATGTTTTGATCTAGGATTTTGGTAAGTGCTTACTTGAATGTTCATTATATGGGTTTTGATATAGGAATTTAGGTTACTGATTCAAACTTTTAGAGAGAGAGAGAGAGAGTAGAGAGAGAAAGAGACAGAGAGAGAGAGAGGGGAAGAGCATTCAAGCTGGAAACATATATTATTGTTTTTATTTTTTATAATTTAAATAAATTGGGGTAGAAAGACATAAATGCCCTCATGTGCAAGGCATGTGTCAAACTTAACTGAAAATTACGTAATGGTTTTTTCTAAAAAAGGACTGTGACTGTAATTATTGAAGTTAAAAGCTATCCATTGCAATCTGATAGAAATATAAAGGACAAAAACTGTAATTTACCCTAAAAGTATTGACTTATTGTAATAATAATTAACTAAAAAAACACTGTTTTTTATAACTTACAGTTTTTCTCACCTAAAGCACCTATTAACTTGTATATGGATTTAAATTCACACCGTTTTTGTAGGACCACAACATATTTTTCTAGGGACCAAAACATAATGTTTTTCTGTTTTTTTTTTTAATAAATACAACAACAACCATACCCAGTAAATCCCACAAATAGCTAGAACTATTGGTAGGGTCTGGGGGAGGTGGGATGTAGGCAAACCTTGCCTCTATCCTCAGAATAGAGAGGCTGCTTCCTGAGAGACCCCCGGCTCTTTTTTTTTTTTTTTTTTTTTTTTTTTTTTAATAAATAGTTGCCGTTAATTAGGAATGTCATCGCATATCAATTTGCATAATCTTTCATGTGATTGTATTTCAGCCAAGAACTCATCAAAGAGGCTAAAGAGGTCGCGTACAAAACTATTTTTGGTCATTGGGACGCCAATGATTGTAGCAGGGATTTTCTTGTGTACCTTCATTTTTTGTTTCATAAGGAAGAAACCAGGTATATGTTTAAGTTCACCAAGTAGTCGACCCACAATCTTTTAATAATGATATCATTATGTCATGTGACAAGGTCCTTAATTGTATTCTACGTCCCCCTGACCCCGCTCTAATTAAAAAGGCTAAAAGCCTAGTTGAAATTGCTTAAATTTAAGAGGGGAAAATAAGTAAGCGCCGTGAAGGTATTTTTAAAATAAACTACACTAGTTTAGTTTGAATATATTCAACAAACTAATCATTCGGAGTGATTGGCAATGAAACCAAACAAAATCATTTATTTCCATATGATTTGTATTTTTGGTTTAAATCATTTTTAAACCGTAAACCAAAATCAAATATGTTGCCTCTAAATGAGTCGAATACACCATAATTCAAAGCTTGTGAAAGCTATTGTGAATTAAAAATTGAGTAGAATTAAAGCATTCGATTGACCCATGTAACATGAATAAACTTGTACAAGTCCAGAATCATGATTCATGGTTGGAGTTATGCTCCGAGAGTAAAATTGAAACACACACAAAAAGCATAAATAAACTAATTTGAGTTTTCATGATCGCTTAATTGTTTGATACAGCCAAACGAGATGAAGCCGAAGTTGGGTTCAGTTTTACGAATAGATTAAAATCCTTAAAAGGTTCTTTAACAGAGAAGGATATTGGCGAAAACACAGATTTACACGTGTTTGATTTGAGCACAATAACTATAGCAACCGATAGTTTTTCTCATTCAAATAGGCTCGGAGAAGGTGGCTTCGGCACCGTTTATAAGGTAAAACTGTCAATCTAGGTAATCGTGGTGGTATTTGCGGTTTAATATAATGTGTTACTCAGGGTAAGTTACTAAATGGGCAAGAAGTAGCCGTCAAAAGATTATCACAAAGTTCAGGTCAAGGGATGCAAGAATTCAAGAACGAAGTAACTTTGATTGCGAAACTTCAACACAGGAACCTAGTCCGACTTTTGGGATATTGTTTTCATAAGACAGAAAAGATGTTAGTTTACGAATACTTACCAAACAAAGGCTTGGATTCTTTCATCTTTGGTTTGTTCTCTGACCTACAATCCAGTTATCAAAATCCTACTAATTAATTCTCTAAAGTTTTACCTATTCTTAAATATATTCAATGGAATGTTGTCAAACCTAGCTAGATCATGAGAAGGCGATTTTGTTAGACTGGAAGAAACGATTTCAAATCATTAAGGGTATTGTTCGTGGACTGCTATATCTTCATCACGATTCTAGGTTGAGGATCATCCACATGGATCTAAAAGCAAGCAATGTGCTGCTAGATACAAGTTTAAACCCTAAAATTTCAGATTTCGGAATGGCTAAAATATTTGGAGGGGATGAAGATGAAGCTAAAACACGTAGAGTTGTCGGAACATAGTACGTATAGTTCTTCACTCTATAACAAACTTGGTTTAATTTATTTATTTTATCTATCTAAAAATGACATTATATGATTGTAGCGGCTATATGTCTCCAGAGTATGCAATGCAAGGCCTTTTCTCATTAAAATCAGATGTTTTTAGCTTTGGAATCCTAGTTCTTGAGATAATTAGTGGTAGGAAAAACAACAGCTACTCTAACGAGAGCTCGGTTAACCTGATCGGGCATGTAAGTAACTTCATTTTACCTTACACACATTTATATTTTATTTTGATTGTTAATTATTTATCCTACCAAATGAAATTTGCCATAATTAACAATGATTTTAGGTTTGGGACTTATGGAAACAAGAAAAACCATTGATGGTAGTTGACTCATCATTAGGAGATACATTCGATGCACATGAAGTTCTTTCGTGCATCCATGTTGGGCTCTTGTGTGTTCAAGAATTGGCTGCTGACCGACCTACAATGACTGACGTAGCTTTTATGTTGAGTAATCATGAAACAGTGCTTCCTCCTCCTAACCAACCAGCATTTATCTTTAGACAACTGAAGTATGGTAGGGACTGTGATATTGGCTCTGTCTATGATGAAACCATCACTATCCTTCAAGCTCGGTAGTTTCATAATGTCTCATAACTAATCTCTTGAACTAAACACCATTAAAACCAAGTGCCACACAAAACGATTAGGCCCTTTCACACTCGCTTGAATATCTTGAAAGAAATTGTTAGTAGAATCTTCAATGGTTTTAACAATATGTATGTAATGGTTATAGCCTATTTTAGATTAATGCATTATTGATCAAAGAGTGTCATGAGGTTAACAATCGAACAAGTACAAACATATGTATATGGTCAAACGCTACTACCATCAGTGTCCATATTAGTAGATTTGATGGTAAAGTTAGACCCATATTAATAGATTTGATGGTAAAGTTAGACATGCAGTAATAAAGCATTTAAGATTTTTGTATAAGGAAAAAAAATACAACCCAGTTATAAATTGTTGCTACAAAGATTATGTGGCTAAGGGTGTAATTGTTGCTTCAAGGGGTGTTCTCTGTTGCCCAGAATCATCTTAATGAACAATGAAAATCACAATGAACGAATAAACATACCTGTATTTCTGAATGAATACAAACTGTGAATATGTACAAGTGTTTTTATAATAGAAATCCTAGCCCTATTTATACTAATCTAAAAGGTGCGATCTAATAGACGTGTTTCCTCGCGAACAGTCATGTCTCTAGAATCTTGTGGCTCTTAATCGATTTGAAGGGATGTGTTTCTTGATGTTTCTTGATTGTTGCCCATTGTGAAGAGTCGTGACTCCTTGTTGAATAGACGTGCCCTTGCTTCCCAATAGACGTGACCTTGCCTTCGAATCAACATGACCATGCCCTTCTTTATACGTGACCATGCCTTTGTTTTTGCGCCTGTTTGTAACGTCGCAACCATCCTGATACAACACCTCCTTTGATATGTAGGTTAAAATCTTTCAGTTTGAAACCTTTGGCCCTTGTACTTCATAATTTCCTTTAATTCTAACTTTAAACTATTTACATAACGAACCCTCTACTTTGACCCACATGGGTTAAGGAATTAACTATCAATATTCCCCCCAAATTTCTTAATCCATGCCTTCAACATCTTCATGCTTTAGCATCTTCATTCTTCAAGAGAATGAAGTCTTCATCCTCTACTTGATCTTCTTTACTTGCACCATGATCCTTCTTCGTGTCTTGATTGCCATCACGTGCTTCTCCATATTTATGACGAGCTTGTTGTAGTAGATCCTTGCAGTCTTCTTTGATTGCCATTAGGAGAGTTGGTTCATCGTCTTCTTGTACAAGATTTGATTCCTCTCCTCTTTGGTTTGCTTCAGGACAATCTGAGGCATAATGACCAAACTTTTGGCAATTATAGCATTTTATCTTGCTTAAATTCTTCCCAAACTTCCTTTGGTTGCTTCTATTCTTGTAAGCATTCTGTGAGGAATTCTCTTCCCTTCTTTGTTGTCCATAGTTATCATGTGAAGGATCTTCCTCATCTTCTTCTTGTCTGAACTTTCCATCACGCCACTTGCCTTGTGATGAACTGAACCTTCCTTGTCCATTGTTCCCAAAATGCTTTCCAGGACCATAGTTCTTGTCGCGTCGTGTAAACATAAGTTTCCCTTGATTGTATACCAAGTTTTCATCCATCAAACCGGTCCTTTCTTCGTAGGCTTTCAATCTTCCAATTGTCTCATCTAGCGTCGTTGTTTCTAGATCAGCGAATCGTTCAATGGTTGCAACAATTTGAACGAACCTTCTCGGTACAGAACTTAGAAGTTTCCGTACTAATGTTGGTTGATCAAAAGTTGATCCAAGACCACTTGCCTTCGTGACAATGCTATTTAGTCTTGCAGTGAACGAATCGATAGTGTCTTCCTCCTTCATTTTTAACATCTCAAACTCTGTTTTGAGCTTTTGAAGACGTGCCTTTTGCACTCGATCTGCACCGACGTGCCTAGTCTTTAATGCATCCCAAATTTCTTTTGCACTCTTTCAACTTGCAACTTGTATTATCATATCTTCCGGTAGTGCTTGATATAAATAAGCGGTCGCCATCATATCCTTCTTTTCATTCGCTTGCGTATTTTCTTTTGGTTCTATCATTTCCCATAATCCGTTTGCCCTCAAAATGGTTTTTATACGGATTGCCCATACCGTATGGTTTGTAGACTTTAAGATAGGACACTGAAACTGGGAGAACGAACTACCATCTTTAATCACTACCGCGTTTGACGGAGAGGCTCCTCCTGAATCCGCCATAATTTCTTTTCCAACAATTTTCACTTTCTAAACTTTGGTTTTCTCCTAAAACCGAAGTCTATGATTCCAAAAATTCACACTAACTTTCTAACGTGGAATCAAACCAATTTCTAAACCTTATATAAATTCCAGAAAAATAGAACGTAGAACCTGGAATTTGCAAACCGACCGACTTCTCTTATCGTGATTCTCCGCACGGTTTTCTGACTTTTCTTAACAACCCTCTTGGCTGCGTTTTTTTTCTTCCTGCTTGATTCGCGACTCTCTAAACAAAAACCAAAAAAATCAGCCCCAAACCCGCTTGATTTGCGACTAAACTTCTCAACTGAACACCCTCTTGATGCTTTGATATCACAAAACTTCTTAGATTTTGTGTCTTTTGCAAATTTCAAACAACCCAAACTTCTCAGATTTGCGATTGCTTCTTCAAACCGGAATACGAATTTCTCAGATTTGCTTCCGTCTTCTTAACTCGAACCGTAGCCTCTTGCTGTGATATAGGACACTGAAACTGGGAGAACGAACTACCATCTTTAATCACTACCGCGTTTGACGGAGAGGCTCCTCCTGAATCCGCCATAATTTCTTTTCCAACAATTTTCACTTTCTAAACTTTGGTTTTCTCCTAAAACCGCAGTCTATGATTCCAAAAATTCACACTAACTTTCTAACGTGGAATCAAACCAATTTCTAAACCTTATATAAATTCCAGAAAAATAGAACGTAGAACCTGGAATTTGCAAACCGACCGACTTCTCTTATCGTGATTCTCCGCACGGTTTTCTGACTTTTCTTAACAACCCTCTTGGCTGCGTTTTTTTCTTCCTGCTTGATTCGCGACTCTCTAAACAAAAACCAAAAAAATCAGCCCCAAACCCGCTTGATTTGCGACTAAACTTCTCAACTGAACACCCTCTTGATGCTTTGATATCACAAAACTTCTTAGATTTTGTGTCTTTTGCAAATTTCAAACAACCCAAACTTCTCAGATTTGCGATTGCTTCTTCAAACCGGAATACGAATTTCTCAGATTTGCTTCCGTCTTCTTAACTCGAACCATAGCCTCTTGCTGTGATTTGAATTAACAAAAAAACTCAGAATCCAAACACCCTTAGTGATGATCGGATCAAAAATCGAACACACTCTTGATGACCGATTAACGAATGAACAACAATCGTACCCGCTTGATGCGATTGGTGTTAAAACTTAACAACAACAACCCAATCAACACCTCCTGTGTGATCAGAATTGTTAGGGAATTCAACCACCCGCCTGATGATCATCTTCCCGAAACGAATTTGAGCCCTAAGCTCTGATACCACTGTTGCCCAGAATCTTCTTAATGAACAATGAAAATCACAATGAACGAATAAACATACCTTTATTTCTGAATGAATACAAACTGTGAACATGTACAAGTGTTTTTACAATAGAAATCCTAGCCCTATTTATACTAATCTAAAATGTGCGATCTAATAGACGTGTTTCCTCGTGAACAGTGGCGTCTCTAGAATCTTGTGGCTCTTAATGGATTTGAAGGGATGTGTTTCTTGATTGTCGCCCATTGTGAAGAGTCGTGACTCCTTGTCGAATAGACGTGCCCTTGCTTCCCAATAGACGTGACCTTGCCTTCCAATCAACATGACCATGCCCTTCTTTATACGTGACCATGCCTTTGTTTTTGCGCCTGTTTGTAACGTCGCAACCATCCTGATACATCACCTCCTTTGATAAGTAGGTTATAATCTTTCAGTTTGACACCTTTGGCCCTTGTACTTCATAACTTCCTTTAATTCTAACTTTAAACTATTTACATAACGAACCCTCTACTTTAACCCACACGGATTAAGGAATTAACTATCAATAGGACACTGAAACTGGGAGAACGAACTACCATCTTTAATCACTACCGCGTTTGACGGAGAGGCTCCTCCTGAATCCGCCATAATTTCTTTTCCAACAATTTTCACTTTCTAAACTTTGGTTTTCTCCTAAAACCGAAGTCTGTGATTCCAAAAATTCACACTAACTTTCTAACGTGGAATCAAACCAATTTCTAAACGTTATATAAATTCCAGAAAAATAGAACGTAGAACCTGGAATTTGCAAACCGACCGACTTCTCTTATCGTGATTCTCCGCACGGTTTTCTGACTTTTCTTAACAACCCTCTTGGCTGCGTTTTTTTTCTTCCTGCTTGATTCGCGACTCTCTAAAAAAAAACCAAAAAAATCAGCCCCAAACCCGTTTGATTTGCGACTAAACTTCTCAACTGAACACCCTCTTGATGCTTTGATATCACAAAACTTCTTAGATTTTGTGTCTTTTGCAAATTTCAAACAACCCAAACTTCTCAGATTTGCGATTGCTTCTTCAAACCGGAATACGAATTTCTCAGATTTGCTTATGTCTTCTTAACTCGAACCGTAGCCTCTTGCTGTGATTTGAATTAACAAAAAAACTCAGAATCCAAACACCCTCAGTGATGATCGGATCAAAAATCGAACACCCTCTTGATGACCGATTAACGAATGAACAACAATCGTACCCGCTTGATGCGATTGGTGTTAAAACTTAACAAGAACAACCCAATCAACACCTCCTGTGTGATCAGAATTGTTAGGGAATTCAACCACCCGCCTGATGATCATCTTCCCGAAACGAATTTGAGCCCTAAGCTCTGATACCACTGTTGCCCAGAATCTTCTTAATGAACAATGAAAATCACAATGAACGAATAAACATACCTTTATTTCTGATACAAACTGTGAACATGTACAAGTGTTTTTACAATGGAAATCCTAGCCCTATTTATACTAATCTAAAATGTGCGATCTAATAGACGTGTTTCCTCGTGAACAGTCGCGTCTCTAGAATCTTGTGGCTCTTAATGGATTTGAAGGGATGTGTTTCTTGATGTTTCTTGATTGTCGCCCATTGTGAAGAGTCGTGACTCCTTGTTGAATAGCCGTGCCCTTGCTTCCCAATAAACGTGACCTTGCTTTCCAATCAACATGACCATGCCCTTCTTTATACGTGACCATGCCTTTGTTTTTGCGCCTGTTTGTAACGTCGCAACCATCCTGATACATCACCTCCTTTGATATGTAGGTTATAATCTTTCAGTTTGACAGCTTTGGCCCTTGTACTTCATAACTTCCTTTAATTCTAACTTTAAACTATTTACATAACGAACCCTCTACTTTGACCCACATGGATTAACGAATTAATTATCAATATTCTCCAGGTTCAGGTGCGCTTGGGTTTGTTCTTCACCACTGGAACCTAGGATTTAGGCTATAGACACCATAAAATCATTCAGAAAGGATCCTCAAGACTTTACCACTTTATGCCAGTCAAGTCAGTTGAAGTAAACATTCATATAATATATCATCTTGAACAATTATATGTGTAAAGAAAACCACTTATTTGAAAGTCAGAAGAGGTAATCTCTTACACAATGTAACTACTGAGAAATTAAGGTGATCTCCTACTCACAAGAGAAAAGATTCTTGTATGCGGCGATCCCTACCTATCTTTGGGAGAGAACTGACCATGTTGTCATTGCCCGGCTATTTTTAAAGTCGCGATTCCGAAATGTTCCAACCTTTCCTACCTGCTTCAAGATCCTTATAAAAATTGTTGATGAAGATTTTGTGTCTGATGCTGTTCGAATAGATTAGATTTATTTTATGTTGAATTTGTAATAGTTAGTGAAACGGTCTAACGAACGTGTACAGACCCGCTCGTTTGAAGTGGTCAAACAAGAGGGTTATTCATTTAACCATGTGTGTCTTTGAAAAATAAAGGGGTGTGGCTATAAATAGCAACCCTTTGTCATTGTAAACATTGGAAGCTTTAGGAGGTTTGGGACCTCACAGGGAGAGATCACCACTTGGTCTCTCCCCGGATGTGTACTCCTTTGGTAAGGTTCGGTTAGCTTGTTAATCGGGTCGGCTTGTATTGTTATGTTGTCAAATCTATACAAGTAAGTATTTCATCTGTCTCTAATCTTCCCGTCTATGAACATAAACATGATAATCACGGTTTCGGTCCCAAAACACGGTCCTACAATTGGTATCAAAGCCATGGTACCCGATTTAGTAAATCTAACCGTTTGCTAAATAACATGTGCTCTAGATCTGTATTTATTGTGATTTTTTGTTCAAGATGTAAAAAAGGGTAAAAGAGGAAAAACCTAGATCTGGACCCGAATGATGGGTCTGTGCTGAAACGGATCACAACCGAGTATTAGGTTTTATGTTTTTCACCTAAATCAACAAGTTTTCATCATCAAATATCAATTTTGAAGTGATTTTCCTCAGATCTGGAAACAAACAGTTGTTGTGTCACACCCCAACCGATGGCGGAATCATCGGGGCATGGCACTGAGCGAAACAGATTATCCAGAAGTTTCCATAACAACTATCATTACCATTCAATTTAAATTAACATGTCCCATACCATGTCTCAAATAGTAAACAAATTATTACAGATAAAAATCTAGGCAAATATTTTGTTCCGACAACTCAGATTTAAACATAAATGGTTTATTTATTGGTTTCTAAGATCTCTTATCCTAGCTTCGATTTCATCACAGCACAGAGAGCGTCCTAGACCCTTCCTAGCCTCGATTTCACAGTGAGCTAGGCATACAAGCAACCTAAACACCTGTCACATACGTTAAAATAAGGTCAATACATATAATGTAAAGGTGAGCAGTACACATAGTGAAATGAAGCACGTTAGTTATCGACATAGATCCATCGATACCAATGACTGCGGGTTGACTGCCCGAGGCAGTTCGCAATACATGATTACCACCGTAATCCATGCAAGTAAAAGATCCTTAACAACCCCCGTGTGAACGGGTGCTGAGTCCAAACTATAGTACTATCGTTGCTAAGGCAGGTAGACAACATTCCATGTGTAAACATAACAAACAAGCATTCATAAGCCACGTATAACATGCATTAACGGTTAGCGTTCAAATAGTTTGAGTAGTGTAATAGTTGTAGTTTGAATATTCGTAACGTATGTAACACCCAAAAGTGCTTAAAGCAAAAAGGGATCGAGTATACTCACAGCGATTAATGGATTGAAGGGAGCGCTTAGCGAGTACGGTTAGCCTGAATAGATTTTATAGCATAACGATAAGTGAAACGCAAAACGGAAAACAAGTGTTGGAGAGTCAGACAGCTGGTCGATCGGACGGTAGTCCGATCGGACGGCTGACTGTTCGGTTGGCAGTCTTCTCGGACGGCTGTCCGGTCGGTCGGTAGGCCGATCGGATGGTTGTTCGAGTGGATTGTTTCTTCCTTTGAGAAGATGTGTTTGTGTATGATGGTTTAACTTTTGAAGTTTTCGTTGTAGCATTTGAAAACATTGAAGTACCTTTGCCTTTCAGGTCAGTCGATCGGACGGCTGTTCGATCGGCCGGCTACCCGATCGGTTAGGTATTGCAGTGATTTGCCTTGGATCGGACAGGTGTTCGATCGGACAGGTCAACAAGCCAAAGCTTAAAGAGTTGCTGACCGATCGGTTGGCAAGTCAACATTAGTCAAAGACTCTAAATGATTATGCAAAGTGTGGTGAAATGGATCGGATAGTTGATCGATCGGATGGCACAGTTGCTGTCCGATCGGACAATAGGGTGTCACCTGATCGAACGGCTGTTCGATCGGGTGGCACTTCTAGTGCATTGAACATGTTGAAAAATCGATTAAGTATTGAAGCATAGTATCTCTTGATCCGAAGAGTAATCCGATCGGACAACAGTTCGATCGAACAACAGTTCGTTCAATACTAGTCTTCAAAATAATTTGGTTGTGTGGGACCATGTGCTAGCCGATCGGCTGGTCAGTCGATCGGCTGATTATCCGATCGGCTGGCTGTCCGTTCGGACAGCAGTCCGATCGGTCAGCATTCTGACCTGATCAGCCTATTTCGTCTAACACTTGGTTGTTCTGTTTGTTTGTCATTTTATCGAGGTATTTTGACAGCGAGTAAAACCATAGATGCCTCGTCCTTACTAGGTTTCCCGGGTCGGACAGGAATCACCCAAATCCGGTCGGTGGTCTGCTCGGAATGAAGTTTAACATTTAACTCGAAGTCGGTTAACCTCGTGGATAGAATCCGGATCTTGAGTCGTACAACCACCGAAGTGATTTGTAAACCGACTCAGGGTCCGTTTCTACCGGTTTGAAGTTATTGAGTGACAAAGAGTTGAAGGAAATTCGGAAAATCCATCCTTCAATCCTTGTCACCGTGTATATGTTTAGATCTATGAAAGATCCTTCTTTGTTTATGTGGAAATCGGCTAGATCCAAGCTATTCTTGGTGGATTGAGGCCAAAACAAGAAGTTCTTCAAGAACCCATGATGACATCATCCTAGAACACTTGAATCTTGATGATTTCACGGTTAAAAGTTAAGATTTGAAAGATAGAAAGGTGTAGGAGTGTGTATTGATCAAGAAAGTACAAGAATTAGGATGAAATCTTACCGGAATCGAGAGAAATCTGCAAAAAGGTGAGCTGAGCGTGCTGGTCGAACAAAGGTTTCAAAAATTGGTAAGGGATGACAATGACAGGGGTATTTATTAGATGACAAAAGAGGAAAGGGCTGGCCGATCGGCCAGGCAACTCGATCGGACAGCCTGTCCGATCGGACAGCAGTCCGTTCGGCTGGTTGTTCGATCGACTGGGAAGCCTAATCGATCAGTCTCACCTTTCGAGCGTTTGCGCGATGATTTTTGATATTTCAATTTCGATTGAGAGCGGTTCGATACGATAGGGTTTCCTAATCAAACTACTTTCAGTCCCAAACACTCATATCTCGCGTAATCTATTTTCCACCATCTATCATAGTGAGTTCACGAGTCGAGTTCGATTGCATTTCGAGTTAGATTTCGAGTTTCGATTGAGTTCGCTTGATTATCACAACATAACATAAATAAACATGCACAGGTAACACGTAAGGCGCACACACACGTATAATAGCAAGTAAAAGTACGTAGCTCGAGTTGCGATTTGATGTCGATGCGATTCGCATTGTTACTTTCTATAGTTCACAGTCATAGGTTGATTGAATGACGATTAACACACATCGATTATTGCCATTAAGAACACTTACTCCACATAATATTATAAAAATAAAGAAGTTTCTACGAGTCAAGTTGCGCGAAATCGGTCGTTGACTTGACCTTGACTTTGACTTTGACTTGTGAAAACACGGGGTGTTACAGCCTCCCCTTGTTTAGGGAATTTCATCCCGAAATTAAGCTGAAAGTTGTACAACGCCATGACAGAACACACAAGAATGTACTAAAATCAGTGGTTCTATTATTTGATATGGAATCGTACAAGTACTAGAATCACGTTGTCTACTTTCTCTCTCTAGCTTCACTCTTTAAACAACTGCGGGTACTTAGCCTTCATGTCGCTTTCGAGTTCCCAAGTGAACTCTGCGCCTCGTTTGCCTTCCCATCGGACTTTCACGATAGGAATGTGTGAGCGCCTGAGCTGCTTGGTTTGGCGATCCATGATTTCGACAGGCTTTTCGACGAAGTGTAATGTTTCGTTCACTTGTAAGTCATCGAGAGGAACATGTAGGTCTTGGTTGGCTATGCACTTTCGGAGGTTTGACACGTGGAAAGTCGGGTGGACGTTACAAAGTTCCTCCGGTAGTTCGAGTCTGTAGGCGACTTTTCCGATCCTTTCCAGAATCTTAAAAGGTCCAACGTATCGAGGCGCGAGTTTCCCTTTCTTGCCAAAACGGACTACACCCTTCCAAGGTGATACCTTTAGGAGTACGTAGTCTCCAATGCCAAATTCATGGGGCTTGCGCTTTCTATCGGCGTAACTTTTCTGTCGATCCCGAGCTTTCGCCAGATTGTCTCGAATTTGGAAAATCTTGTCTGTCGTTTCTTGTAGTAACTCCGGACCGGTTAGTTGCGAGTGACCAATCTCGTGCCACACAATAGGCGATCGACATCTTCTTCCATATAATGCCTCGAATGGTGCCATTTGGATGCTAGAATGGTAGCTGTTGTTATACGAGAATTCGACCAATGGCAGGTATTTATCCCAATTACCACCGAAGTCCATAACACACGAACGGAGCATGTTTTCAAGAGTACGGATCGTTCTTTCAGTCTGACCGTCGGTTTAAGGGTGGAAAGCGGTACTTAGATTAAGCAATGTACCGAGTGCCGTTTGAAACGTTTCCCACAGTCGCGAGGTAAACCGAGCATCACGATCAGAGATGATGTCACAAGGCGTCCCATGATTACAAATGATCTCGTCGTGTAGATTCGGGCTAATCGTTCTACCTTGTAGTCTTCTCGTATCGGCAGAAAGTGAGCTGATTTAGTCAAACGGTCAACAACAACCCAAATGCTGTCGTGACCTGATGACGTGTGCGGTAGCTTGGTTATGAAGTCCATGGCTATACTTTCCCACTTCCACATGGGAATTGGTGGTTGTTCAAGTAAGCCAGAGGGTCGTTGGTGTTCGGCCTTGATCCTAGCACAAGTTAGGCATTTTCCGACGTAGAGAGCGATATCCCTCTTCATACCCGGCCACCAGTACTTATAGCGAAGATCCTGGTACATTTTGTCTGCTCCGGGGTGAATAGAATACCGGGATTTGTGGGCTTCGTCCATCAGAATTTGCCGTAAATTGGTTCGCTTGGGAATCCAAATTCGGTCTAAAAAGTGAAATATCCCGTTTGATTTGCTCACAAGCTGGGCTCCATCGTGGTAGATTCTTTCTCTCTTCAAAGTGCGTTCATTAAAACATGCATGTTGAGCATCGCGGATGAGGGTTTCGAGATCATGTTGGGCTTGAACATTACGAGTGCTAAGCAAATAGCTCCGTCTGCTGAGTGCGTCGGCAACAACATTTGCCTTGCCTGGGTGATAACGAATCTCACTGTCGTAATCGTTGAGAAGTTCTATCCATCGGCGTTGACGCATATTAAGTTCCTTCTGATTAAAGATATGTTGCAGGCTCCTATGATCGGTGAAGATCGTACACTTGGTACCATATAGGTAGTGTCGCCAAATCTTTAATGCGAAAACAACTGCGCCTAGCTCGAGATCATGGGTTGTATAGTTCTTCTCATGAATTTTGAGCTGACGAGACGCGTAAGCTATAACCTTGTCCCGTTGCTTGAGGACACAACCAAGACCAAGGTTGGAAGCATCATAGTAGACAATGAAATCATTGTTTCCGTCGGGCAATGTGAGAACAGGAGCATTGCAAAGCATGTTTTTGAGGGTTTGGAAAGCAGTCTCTTGCTTAGTTCCCTAGACAAAAGACTGGTCTTTATGCGTAAGAGAGGTAAGCGGTACAGCGATCTTTGAGAATCCTTCGATAAATCGTCGATAATAGCCCGCTAGTCCGAGAAAAGAGCGGACTTCAGACGGGTTCTTAGGCGTAACCCAGCTCTTGACAGCTTCAATCTTCGCAGGATCGACGTGAATGCCTTGTCTATTAACAATGTGACCCAGAAATTGAACTTTCTCCAACCAGAATTCGCACTTGGAGAACTTGGCATAGAGTTGGTTCCCCTGGAGTAACTTGAGAACCAAACGTAGATGTTGTGCGTGTTCGGCTTTCGATTTGGAATAGATCAAGACGTCGTCGATGAACACGATGACGAATTGGTCGAGATATGGTTTACACACGCGATTCATCAGATCCATGAAAACCGCTGGTGCGTTCGTTAAACCAAAAGGCATAACAACGAATTCGTAATGACCGTATCGGGTGCGGAATGCGGTTTTGGGTATATCCTCTTCTTGTATACGCAGCTGGTGGTATCCTGAACGTAGATCGATCATCGAGAAACACGTAGCGCCTTGTAGTTGATCAAACAAATCGTCGATGCGAGGCAGGGGATAGCGGTTCTTGATAGTTAACTTATTCAATTCCCGATAGTCGATGCACATCCGGAACGATCCGTCCTTCTTTTTGACGAAAAGGACTGGCGCGCCCCAAGGAGAGGTGCTCGGGTGAATGAAGCCTTTCTCAAGTAATTCCTGAAGTTGGGTTGAGAGTTCACGCATTTCGGACGGCGCGAGTCGGTAGGGTGCTTTGGCGATAGGATTGGCTCCAGGAATGAGGTCGATACGAAAGTCGATATGACGACTTGGCGGCAGTCCGGGAAGATCCTCTGGAAAAACATGAGGAAATTCTCGAACCACAAGAACGTCTTTCACTTCCTTCTTCTCTTTCTTTTCCTTCTCCGCTACTACAATGTTAGCCAAGAAAGCTCTGTATTCCTTGCGGAGATACTTGCTAGCTTGGACACATGACATAAGCTTGAACCCCTTTGAAGTAGTATCGCCATATACACACAATAAGTCACCATTTGTGAGCGAAAAACGAATCATCTTGCCGTAACACACAACTTTAGCATTGTTTTCTCGAAGAAAGTCCATGCCTACTATGACGTCAAAGCTTCCGAGTTGCATTGGAATAAAATCGATTGGGAAGATGTGATTGTTGAGCTCAAGAGTACAATCGCGAATAACGGAATTAACGGCGATGGTTCTTCCGGTAGCGACTTCAACATCGAATGTCGAGGAGAGTTTGGAACGTTTACGGCTAAGGAGTTTCTCAAATTCGAACGACACAAAGCAATTATCCGCTCCAGTATCAAACAAACAGGAAGCATAAATACCATTCACCAGGAACGTACCATTGACCATGTTGTTGTCGGCCTGGGCTTGACGCACGTTGAGGTTGAAAGTTCTGGCGCGTGCGGCCTATTGTTGTTGCTGTTGTTGTTGTTGCTGCTGTGGCTGTTGTTGCTGAGGCTCTTGTTTCACAACCCTGTTTGGGCACATGTTGGCGAAATGATTCGGGTCGCCACATGCAAAGCAGGCTCTGGCTTTGACTGCGTGTGCCGGAGGAGCTTGTTGACCCTGTGGGGCAGTGATTAGAGCTTGATTGGCAGGAGCTTGACGAATATGGCAGTTTGCAGTAAAATGGCCGTATACATTGCAATGAGCACAAAAGCGGCATTGAATTACAGTCGGGTTATGGTAGGTGCAAGTAGGGAAGAGCGGGTGTGGCCCAGTGTATGCACGCTTTGCAGGCGGTGCATTTGCCACAGGCGCCGCTACTTGACGCTGTTGGGCTGGTACTGTTTGAACTGGTGCAGCAGTGATCGCACAGTTCTTGTTGCTGGAGCTGTTCTTTCTCTTGTTCTTTCTCTTGTTGCTTGACGAGGTGGGTTCAGCAGTTGGTGCGGTAGTGGTAGCTTGATGCAAATGCTTCGAAGTCTTATCCCAGACACCAGCCTTAACCCGCTTGTCGGTGAGTTCAGCGGCCAGTAGATAAGTTTCCTCGATCGTCGTAGTCTTAGCCGCTTGCACGAAATCTGCGACGCAGTCGGGCAAAGCTCGAATCTACTTCTTGATGGTGATCTCCAGAGTCTTGACTTGATCGGGACAGATAATGCTGAGCTGTTTGAAACGAGCAGTGAGACCAGCATTGTCACCATCCTTCTGCTGTATGTGCCAAAATTCATCTTCTAGCTTTTGACGTTCGTGAGGAGGGCAGAATTCCTCTAGCTTAACTTCTTTGAGCTCGTCCCACGACAGACCGTAGGCTGCATCGTTCCCTCGCTTGTTCCTCTCGGCCGTCCACCAGTCTAATGCACGGGACTGGAAAACGCCGGTAGCATTCAGAGTTCGAAGGTCACCAGGGCAACCACTCTGTCGCAGAGTAACCTCAATGGAATCAAACCAGTGGAATAGAGCAGTAGGACCTCCTTCACCAGTGAATTCTTTTGGCCCACACGACTTGAATTGCTTAAAACTGAAAGGCCTTGCGGTAGCTTTAGGAGCTTCGGTTCTTGATTCTTCAGACGATTTGCTGGCATTCTCATAAACATCACTCACGGCCTTTGCCACGCTTTTGGCGATGATGGAAGCAAGGCGTTTGTCTCTCTTTTCTTGACGAGAAAGTGCGTGACGGGATCCAGACGACATCGTCTGCAATAGATATCGCCACGGAACTCAACACATTGTATTCGAATCTCACCTCACACGTCTACTACTACTACTTAAAGCTCAGTAACACGTACCGTGTAAACACATAAACATATAGCCAAGCAAGACACAAAATCATCTAATCACATAACCACATAACCCTTAGAGCGCAGATCACGTAAGCACGCAGAGCACATAATCACATAATTCCTAAGCATGTAGAGCAAAGAAACAGTGAAGCACCTACGCATTTAGTCACTAGAGGTAGTCAGAAAATAGAAACCTATTATTCAAAGTCTGCGATTATTCGAGGATAGCGATCGCGGTTTAGTATATCGAATAGCGTAGTATAAGCGTTCACTGTAGCATGAAGTTGTCTGTGATTCAACGATTTGTTAGCGATTTGAGATAGAAAGGCAGTGCGAGTCGTGCGTGTCGATCTTAGTGAATGCGAAATTGAACAAATTCCCCAAAATTTTACACACATAAAAACATATAAAATCGACGCATTATCAGAGTCAGCAGTTGCGGGCTCAGAACTAAGTTCGCATAAAATTCGAGATGTAGATCGTCTGCGGCTAATAGACTTCGACTAACCAAAGTAGTTCAACTATTCACAAGGACCTGTTGTACACGTTTGACCTCCAGGAATATGCCCTTGCCTCGATTCTTGGGTGTTGGCACACATCCCGTTGGTCTCATTGTGACTTCAGGTCGTTGGAGTCCGTCGAGACTTTGGTGAGAGTTTTGTAAAATATGCGGAACAAGTCGTCAAGGTTCGGGTTTCACCCCTGGCTTAACAACGTCGTCCCTGTTTTGATAAAATAGAGGAGATTATTCATCAAAATATGGATTTCACTCCTGATTCGACATGATTCTCCTCGTTTGTAGTTAAAATGCATGTTTATTAAGCAACTTTGGTCGAGAGTTCATGGTTTTCACACCTATTCTAGACTTTATTGCCTATTCAAAATTGAAAATCCGAGTGTGGTGAGAGTGCAGAATAAGCGAGAATAGCGAGTGATAGTGAGCTCGTGCATATTCCCTAACGGATACGCACAAGTCGGTATGTTGGTCCTTAACTATAGTCTAGGTTTCTAAGACTTCGACCCGGACTAGGTCGAGTCTTGCCTAATTCCCTATAGTTATGGCTCTGATACCAATCTGTCACACCCCAACCGATGGCGGAATCATCGGGGCATGGCACTGAGCGAAACAGATTGTCCAGAAGTTTCCATAACAACTATCATTACCATTCAATTTAAATTAGCATGTCCCATACCATGTCTCAAATAGTAAACAAATTATTACAGATAAAAATCTAGGCAAATATTCTGTTCCGACAACTCAGATTTAAACATAAATGGTTTATTTATTGGTTTCTAAGACCTCTTATCCTAGCTTCCATTTCATCACAGCACAGAGAGTGTCCTAGACCTTTCCTAGCCTCGATTTCACAGTGAGCTAGGCATACAAGCAAGCTAAACACCTGTCACATACGTTAAAATAAGGTCAATACATATAATGTAAAGGTGAGCATACAAGTTTGATAATAACATATTGAGTTCGAATTCGTTTACGCATAACCAGCACGTACACATAGTGAAATGAAGCACGTTAGTTATCGACATAGATCCATCGATACCAATGACTGCGGGTTGACTGCCCGAGGCAGTTCGCAATACATGATTACCACCGTAATCCATGCAAGTAAAATATCCTTAACAACCCCCGTGTGAACGGGTGCTGAGTCCAAACTATAGTACTATCGTTGCTAAGGCAGGTAGACAGCATTCCATGTGTAAACATAACAAACAAGCATTCATAAGCCACGTATAACATGCATTAACGGTTAGCGTTCAAATAGTTTGAGTAGTGTGATAGTTGTAGTTTGAATATTCGTAATGTATGTAACACCCAAAAGTGCTTAAAGCAAAAAGGGATCGAGTATACTCACAGCGACTAATGGATTGAAGGGAGCGCTTAGCGAGTACGGTTAGCCTGAATAGATTTTATAGCATAACGATAAGTGAAATGCAAAACGGAAAACAAGTGTTGGAGAGTCGGACAGCTAGTCGATCGGAAGGTAGTCCGATTGGACGGCTGACCGTTCAGTTGGCAGTCTGCTCGGACGGCTGTCCGGTCGGTCGGTAGGCCGATCGGATGGTTGTTCGAGTGGATTGTTTCTTCCTTTGAGAAGATGTGTTTGTGAATGATGGTTTGACTTTTGAAGTTTTCGTTGTAGCATTTGAAAACATTGAAGTACCTTTGCCTTTCAGGTCGGTCGATCGGACGGCTGTTCGATCGGCCGGCTACCCGATCGGTTAGGTATTGCAGTGATTTGCCTTGGATCGGACAGGTGTTCGATCGGACAGGTCAACAAGCCAAAGCTTAATGAGTTGCTGACCGATCGGTTGGCAAGTGAACATTAGTCAAAGACTCTAAATGATTATGCAAAGTGTGGTGCAATGGATCGGATAGTTGATCGATCGGATGGCACAGTTGCTGTCCGATCGGACAATAGGGTGTCACCTGATCGAACGGCTGTTCGATCGGGTGGCACTTCTAGTGCATTGAACATGTTGAAAAATCGATTAAGTATTGAAGCATAGTATCTCATGATCCGAAGAGTAATCCAATCGGACAGCAGTTCGATCGAACAACAGTTCGTTCAATACTAGTCTTCAAAATAATTTGGTTGTGTGGGACCATGTGCTAGCCGATCGGCTGGTCAGTCGATCGGCTGATTATCCGATCGGCTGGCTGTCCGTTCGGACAGCAGTCCGATCGGTCAGCATTCTGACCTGATCAGCCCCTTTCGTCTAACACTTGGTTGTTCTGTTTGTTTGTCGTTTAATCGAGTTATTTTGACAGCGAGTAAAACCATAGATGCCTCGTCCTTACTAGGTTTCCCGGGTCGGACAGGAATCACCCAAATCCGGTCGGTGGTCTGCTCGGAATGAAGTTTAACATTTAACTCGAAGTCGGTTAACCTCGTGGATAGAATCCGGATCTTGAGTCGTACAACCACCGAAGAGATTTGTAAACCGACTCAGGGTCCGTTTCTACCGGTTTGAAGTTATTGAGTGATAAAGAGTTGAAAGAAATTCGGAAAATCCATCCTTCAATCCTTGTCACCGTGTATATGTTTAGATCTATGAAAGATCCTTCTTTGTTTATGTGGAAATCGGCTAGATCCAAGCTATTCTTGGTGGATTGAGGCCAAAACAAGAAGTTCTTCAAGAACCCATGATGACATCATCCTAGAACACTTGAATCTTGATGATTTCACGGTTAAAAGTTAAGATTTGAAAGATAGAAAGGTGTAGGAGTGTGTATTGATCAAGAAAGTACAAGAATTAGGATGAAATCTTACCGGAATAGAGAGAAATCTGCAAAAAGGTGAGCTGAGCGTGCTGGTCGAACAAAGGTTTCCAAAAGTGGAAAGGGATGACAATGACAGGGGTATTTATAGGATGACAAAACAGGAAAGGGCTGGCCGATCGGCCAGGCAGCTCGATCGGATAGCCTGTCCGATCGGACAGCAGTCCGTTCGGCTGGTTGTTCGATCTGCTGGAAAGCCTGATCGATCAGTCACCTTTCGAGCGTTTACGCGACGATTTTTGATATTTCGATTTCGATTGAGAGCGGTTCGATACGATAGGGTTTCCTAATCAAACTACTTTCAGTCCCAAACACTCATATCTCGCGTAATCTATTTTCCACCATCTATCATAGTGCGTTCACGAGTCGAGTTCGATTGCATTTCGAGTTAGATTTCGAGTTTCGATTGAGTTCGCTTGATTATCACAACATAACATAAATAAACATGCACAGGTAACATGTAAGGCGCACACACACATATAATAGCAAGTAAAAGTACGTAGCTCGAGTTGCGATTTGATGTCGATTCGATTAACGTAGCTTGATTATTGATTAGTTAACTTTATCGCATTGTTACTTTCTATAGTTCACAGTCGTAGGTTGATTGAATGACGATTAACACACATCGATTATTGCCATTAACAACACTTACTCCACATAATATAATAAAAATAAAGAAGTTTCTACGAGTCAAGTTGCGCGAAATCGGTCGTTGACTTGACCTTGACTTTGACTTTGACTTGTGAAAACACGGGGTGTTACAGCCTCCCCTTGTTTAGGGAATTTCGTCCCGAAATTAAGCTGAAAGCTGTACAACGCCATGACAGAACACACAAGAATGTACTAAAATCAGTGGTTCTATTATTTGATATGGAATCGTACAAGTACTAGAATCACGTTGTCTACTTTCTCTCTCTAGCTTCACTCTTGAAACAACTGCGGGTACTTAGCCTTCATGCCGCTTTCGAGTTCCCAAGTGAACTCTGCGCCTCGTTTGCCTTCCCATCGGACTTTCACGATAGGAATGTGTGAGCGCCTGAGCTGCTTGGTTTGGCGATCCATGATTTCGACAGGCTTTTTCACGAAGTGTAATGTTTCGTTCACTTGTAAGTCATCGAGAGGAACATGTAGGTCGTGGTCGGCTATGCACTTTCGGAGGTTTGACACGTGGAAAGTCGGGTGGACGTTACTAAGTTCCTCCGGTAGTTCGAGTCTGTAGGCGACTTTTCCGATCCTTTCCAGAATCTTAAAAGGTCCAACGTATCGAGGCGCGAGTTTCCCTTTCTTGCCAAAGCGGACTACACCCTTCCAAGGTGATACCTTTAGGAGTACGTAGTCTCCAATGCCAAATTCACGGGGCTTGCGCTTTTTATCGGCGTAACTTTTCTGTGGATCCCGAGCTTTCGCCAGATTGTCTCGAATTTGGAAAATCTGGTCTGTCGTTTCTTGTAGTAACTCCGGACCAGTTAGTTGCGAGTGACAAATCTCGTGCCACACAATAGGTGATCGACATCTTCTTCCGTATAATGCGTCGAATGGTGCCATTTGGATGCTAGAATGGTAGCTGTTGTTATACGAGAATTCGACCAATGGCAAGTATTTATCCCAATTACCACCGAAGTCCAAAACACACGAACGGAGCATGTCTTCAAGAGTACGGATCGTTCTTTCAGTCTGACCGTCGGTTTGGGGGTGGAAAGCGGTACTTAGATTAAGCGATGTACCGAGTGCCGTTTGAATCGTTTCCCACAGTCGCGAGGTAAACCGAGCATCACGATCAGAGATGATGTCACGAGGCGTCCCATGATTACAAATGATCTCGTCGGTGTAGATTTGGGCTAATCGTTCTACCTTGTAGTCTTCTCGTATCGGCAGAAAGTGAGCTGATTTAGTCAAACGGTCAACAACAACCCAAATGCTGTCGTGACCTGATGACGTGTGCTGTAGCTTGGTTATGAAGTCCATGGCTATACTTTCCCACTTCCACATGGGAATTGGTGGTTGTTCAAGTAAGCCAGAGGGTCGTTGGTGTTCGGCCTTGATCCTAGCACAAGTTAGGCATTTTCCGACGTAGAGAGCGATATCCCTCTTCATACCCGGCCACCAGTACTTATAGCGAAGATCCTGGTACATTTTGTCTGCTCCGGGGTGAATAGAATACCGGGATTTGTGGGCTTCGTCCATCAGAATTTGCCGTAAATTGGTTCGCTTGGGAATCCAAATTCGGTCTAAAAAGTGAAATATCCCGTTTGATTTGCTCACAAGCTGGGCTCCATTGTGGTAGATTCTTTCTCTCTTCAAAGTGCGTTCGTTAAAACATGCATGTTGAGCGTCGCGGATGAGGGTTTCGAGATCATGTTGGGCTTGAACATTACGAGTGCTAAGCAAATAGCTCCGTCTGCTGAGTGCGTCGGCAACAACATTTGCCTTGCCTGGGTGATAACGAATCTCACAGTCATAATCGTTGAGAAGTTCTATCCATCGGCGTTGACGCATATTAAGTTCCTTCTGATTAAAGATATGTTGCAGGCTCCTTTGATCGGTGAAGATCGTACACTTGGTACCATATAGGTAGTGTCGCCAAATCTTTAATGCGAAAACAACTGCGCCTTGCTCGAGATCATGGGTTGTATAGTTCTTCTCGTGAATTTTGAGCTGACGAGACGCGTAAGCTTTAACCTTGTCCCGTTGTCCCGTTGCATGAGGACACAACCAAGACCAAGGTTGGAAGCATCACAGTAGACAATGAAATCATTGTTTCCATCGGGCAATGTGAGAACAGGAGCATTGCAAAGCATGTGTTTGAGGGTTTGGAAAGAAGTCTCTTACTTAGTTCCCTAGACAAAAGACTGGTCTTTATGGGTAAGAGAGGTAAGCGTTACAGCGATCTTTGAGAATCCTTCGATAAATCGTCGATAATAGCCCGCTAGTCCGAGAAAAGAGCGGACTTCAGACGGGTTCTTAGACGTAACCCAGCTCTTGACAGCTTCAATCTTCGCAGGATCGATGTGAATGCCTTGTCTATTAACAATGTGACCCAGAAATTGAACTTTCTCCAACCAGAATTCGCACTTGGAGAACTTGGCATAGAGTTGGTTCCCCTGGAGTAACTCGAGAACCAAACGTAGATGTTGCGCGTGTTCGGCTTTCGATTTGGAATAGATCAAGACGTCGTCGATGAACACGATGACGAATCGGTCGAGATATGGTTTACACACGCGATTCATCAGATCCATGAAAACCGCTGGTGCGTTGGTTAAACCAAAAGGCATAACAACGAATTCGTAATGACCGTATCGGGTGCGGAATGCGGTTTTGGGTATATCCTCTTCTTGTATACGCAGCTGGTGGTATCCTGAACGTAGATCGATCTTCGAGAAACACGTAGCGCCTTGTAGTTGATCAAACAAATCGTCGATGCGAGGCAGGGGATAGCGGTTCTTGATAGTTAAC
The DNA here is from genome assembly GCA_030545235.1 of Helianthus tuberosus. Classification (NCBI taxonomy): domain Eukaryota; kingdom Viridiplantae; phylum Streptophyta; class Magnoliopsida; order Asterales; family Asteraceae; genus Helianthus; species Helianthus tuberosus. The sequence continues at coordinate 167,883,406 of CM060412.1, read as the reverse complement.
TTATTCAATTCCCGATAGTCGATGCACATCCGGAATGATCCGTCCTTCTTTTTGACGAAAAGGACTGGCGCGCCCCAAGGAGAGGTGCTCGGGTGAATGAAGCCTTTCTCAAGTAATTCCTGGAGTTGGGTTGAGAGTTCACGCATTTCAGACGGCGCGAGTCGGTAGGGTGCTTTGGCGATAGGATTGGCTCCAGGAATGAGGTCGATACGAAAGTCGATATCACGACTTGGCGGCAGTCCGGGAAGATCCTCTGGAAAAACATGAGGAAATTCTCGAACCACAGGAACGTCTTTCACTTCCTTCTTCTCTTTCTTTTCCTTCTCCGCTACTACAATGTTAACCAAGAAAGCTCTGTATTCCTTGCGGAGATACTTGCTAGCTTGGACACATGACATAAGCTTGAGCCCCTTTGAAGTAGTATCGCCATATACACACAATAAGTCACCATTTGCGAGCGAAAAACGAATCATCTTGCCGTAACACACATCTTCAGCATGGTTTTCTCGTAGAAAGTCCATGCCTACTATTAGGGCTGCAAACGAACTGAACTTTCAGCGAACAGTTCATGAACCGTTCGGCGGGAAGTTCGTTTGTGTTCGTTCGTTTAATAAATGAACGAACACGAACAAAAAATTTTGTTCGTTTAGTTAAATGAACGAACATGAACAAAAGTCGTGTTCGTTCATTTGTGTTCGTGAACGTTCGGTAACGTGTTCGTTTACGTTCGTTTGTGCTCGTTTGTTTATGTTCGTTTGTATGTTCGTGTTCGTTTGTGTATAGGAATATATATATGTGTGTGTGTGTGTTAAATGGAGAATTGAGGTTTAAGATGAAGTTTTTGAGACACTACTTTGTGCTAGTTATGTTTATAAAAATTATATGTTAAGCTACTCCAGTTTGGATAATTAGCTTGGTATATTTTGGGTGGATCTACTTAGTGTTTTTTTTTTGTTATGATCATCTTCGAAAGTAAATATATGTTAGTTTGTGTTTGTTTATGTTCATTAACGTTTATTTGTGTTCGTTTGCGTCCGTGTGCGTTCATGAATGTTCGTTTGTGTTCGGTACCTAAATTAACAAACGAACACGAACAAGTTCATTTCCTTAACAAACGGACACGAACAAAAAATCTCGTTCGGTAAGTGTTCGTGAACTGTTCGTGAACACATGAAATCCTTAATAAACGAACACGAACAAAGCTGTGTTCGTGTTCGTTCGGTTCGTTTGCAGCCCTACCTACTATGAAGTCAAAGCTTCCGAGTTGCATTGGAATAAGGTCGATTGGGAAGATGTGATTGTTGAGCTCAAGAGTACAATCATGAATAACGGAATTAACGACGATGGTTCTTCCGGTAGCGACTTCAACATCGAATGTCGAGGAGAGTTTGGAACGTTTACGGCTAAGAAGTTTCTCAAATTCGAACGACACAAAGCAATTATCTGCTCCAGTATCAAACAAACAGGAAGCATAAATACCATTCACAAGGAACGTACCATTGACCACGTTGTTGTCGGCCTGGGCTTGACGCACGTTGAGGTCGAAAGTTCTGGCGCGTGCGGCCTGTTGTTGCTGCTGTTGTTGTTGTTGCTGCTGTGGCTGCTGTTGCTGAGGCTCTTGTTTCACAACCCTGTTTGGGCACATGTTGGCGAAATGATTCGGGTCGCCACATGCAAAGCAGGCTCTGGCTTTGAGTGCGTGTGCCGGAGGAGCTTGTTGACCCTGTGGGGCAGTGATTAGAGCTTGATTGGCAGGAGCTTGACGAATATGGCAGTTTGCAGTAAAATGGCCGTATACATTGCAATGAGCACAAAAGCGGCATTGAATTGCAGTCGGGTGATGGTAGGTGCAAGTAGGGCAGAGCGGGTGTGGCCCAGTGTATGCACGCTTTGCAGGCGGTGCATTTGCCACAGGCACCGCTACTTGACGCTGTTGGGCTGGTACTGTTTGAACTGGTGCAGCAGTGATCGCACAGTTCTTGTTGCTGGAGCTGTTCTTTCTCTTGTTGCTTGACGAGGTGGGTTCAGCAGTTGGTGCGGTAGTGGTAGCTTGATGCAGATGCTTCGAAGTCTTATCCCAGACACCAGCCTTAACCCGCTTGTCGTTGATTTCAGCGGCCAGTAGATAAGTTTCCTCGATCGTCGTAGTCTTAGGCGCTTGCACGAAATATGCGACGCAGTCGGGCAAAGCTCGAATGTATTTCTTGATGGTGATCTCCGGAGTCTTGACTTGATCGGGACAGATAATGCTGAGCTGCTTGAAACGAGCAATGAGACCAGCATTGTCACCATCCTTCTGCTGTATGTGCTAAAATTCATTTTCTAGCTTTTGACGTTCGTGAGGAGGGTAGAATTCCTCTAGCATAACTTCTTTGAGCTCGTCCCACGACAGACCGTAGGCTGCATCGTTCCCTCGCTTGTTCCTCTCGGCCGTCCACCAGTCTAATGCACGGGACTGGAAAACGCCGGTAGCATTCAGAGTTCGAAGGTCATCAGGGCAACCACTCTGTCGCAGAGTAACCTTAATGGAATCAAACCAGTGGAATAGAGCAGTAGGACCTCCTTCACCAGTGAATTCTTTTGGCCCACACGACTTGAATTGCTTGAAACTGAAAGGCCTTGCGGTAGCTTTAGGAGCTTCGGTTCTTGATTCTTCAGACGATTTGCTGGCATTCTCATAAACATCACTCACGGCCTTTGCCACGCTTTTGGCGATGATGGAAGCAAGGCGTTTGTCTCTCTTTTCTTGACGAGAAAGTGCGTCACGGGATCCAGACGACATCGTCTGCAATAGATATCGCCACGGAACTCAACACATTGTATTCGAATCTCACCTCACACATCTACTTCTACTACTTAAAGCTCAGTAACACGTACCGTGTAAACACATAAACATATAGCCAAGCAAGACACAAAATCATCTAATCACATAACCACATAACCCTTAGAGCGCAGATCACGTAAGCACGCAGAGCACATAATCACATAATTCCTAAGCATGTAGAGCAAAGAAATAGTGAAGCACCTACGCATTTAGTCACTAGAGGTAGTCAGAAAACAGAAACCTATTATTCAAAGCCTGTGATTATTCGAGGATAGCGATCGCGTTTTAGTATATCGAATAGCGTAGTATAAGCGTTCACTGTAGCATGAAGTTGTCTGTGATTCAACGATTTGTTAGCGATTTGAGATAGAAAGGCAGTGCGAGTCGTGCGTGTCGATCTTAGTGAAAGCGAAAATGAACAAATTCCCCAAAATTTTACACACATAAAAACTTATAAAATCGACGCATTATCAGAGTCAGCAGTTGCGGGCACAGAACTAAGTTCGCATAAAATTCGAGATGTAGATCATCTGCGGATAATAGACTTCGACTAACCAAAGTAGTTCAACTATTCACAAGGACCTGCTGTACACGTTTGACCTCCAGGAATATGCCCTTGCCTCGATTCTTGGGCGTTGGCACACATCCCGTTGGTCTCATTGTGACTTCAGGTCGTTGGAGTCCGTCGAGACTTTGGTGAGAGTTTTGTAAAATATGCGGAACAAGTCGTCAAGGTTCGGGTTTCACCCCTGGCTTAACAACGTCGTCCCTGTTTTGATAAAATAGAGGAGATTATTCATCAAAATATGGATTTCACTCCTGATTCGACATGATTCTCCTCGTTTGTAGTTAAAATGCAGGTTGATTAAGCAACTTTGGTCGAGAGTTCATGGTTTTCACACCTATTCTCGACTTTATTGCCTATTCAAAATTGAAAATTCGAGTGTGGTGAGAGTGCAGAATAAGCGAGAATAGCGAGTGATAGTGAGCTCGTGCATATTCCCTAACGGATACGCACAAGTCGGTCTGTTGGTCCTTAACTATAGTCAACGTTTCAAAGACTTCGACCCGGACTAGGTCGAGTCTTGCCTAATTCCCTATAGTTATGGCTCTGATACCAATCCGTCACACCTCAACCGATGGCGGAATCATCGGGGCATGGCACTGAGCGAAACAGATTGTCCAGAAGTTTCCATAACAACTATCATTACCATTCAATTTAAATTAACATGTCCCATACCATGTCTCAAATAGTAAACAAATTATTACAGATAAAAATCTAGACAAATATTCTGTTCCGACAACTCAGATTTAAACATAAATGGTTTATTTATTGGTTTCTAAGACCTCTTATCCTAGCTTCGATTTCATCACAGCACAGCACAGAGAGCGTCCTAGACCCTTCCTAGCCTCGATTTCACAGTGAGCTAGGCATACAAGCAACCTAAACACCTGTTACATGCGTTAAAATAAGGTCAATACATATAATGTAAAGGTGAGCATACAAGTTTGATAATAGCATATAGAGTTCGAATTCGTTTACGCATAACCAGCACGTACACATAGTGAAATGAAGCACGTTAGTTATCGACATAGATCCATCGATACCAATGACTGCGGGTTGACTGCTCGAGGCAGTTCGCAATACATGATTACCACCGTAATCCATGCAAGTAAAAGATCCTTAACAACCCCCGTGTGAACGGGTGCTGAATCCAAACTATAGTACTATCGTTGCTAAGGCAGGTAGACAGCATTCCATGTGTAAACATAACAAACAAGCATTCATAAGCCACGTATAACATGCACTAACGGTTAGCATTCAAATAGTTTGAGTAGTGTGATAGTTGTAGTTTGAATATTCGTAACGTATGTAACACCCAAAAGTGCTTAAAGCAAAAAGGGATCGAGTATACTCACAACGATTAATGGATTGAAGGGAGCGCTTAGCGAGTACGGTTAGCCTGAATAGATTTTATAGCATAACGATAAGTGAAACGCAAAACGGAAAACAAGTGTTGGAGAGTCGGACAGCTGGTCGATCAGAAGGTAGTCCGATCGGACGGCTGACTGTTCAGTGGGCAGTCTGCTCGGACGGCTGTCCGGTCGGTCGGTAGGCCGATCGGATGGCTGTTCGAGTGGATTGTTTCTTCCTTTGAGAAGATGTGTTTGTGTATGATGGTTTGACTTTTGAAGTTTTCGTTGTAGCATTTGAAAACATTGAAGTACCTTTGCCCTTCAGGTCGGTCGATCGGACGGCTGTTCGATCGGCCGGCTACCCGATCGGTTAGGTATTGCAGTGATTTGCCTTGGATCGGACAGGTGTTTGATCGGACAGGTCAACAAGCCAAAGCTTAATGAGTTGCTGACCGATCGGTTGGCAAGTCAACATTAGTCAAAGACTCTAAATGATTATGCAAAGTGTGGTGCAATGGATCGGATAGTTGATCGATCGGATGGCACAGTTGCTGTCCGATCGGACAACAGGGTGTCACCTGATCGAATGGCTGTTCGATCGGGTGGCACTTCTAGTGCATTGAACATGTTGAAAAATCGATTAAGTATTGAAGCATAGTATCTCATGATCTAAAGAGTAATCCGATCGGACAGCAGTTCGATCGAACAACAGTTCGTTCAATACTAGTCTTCAAAATAATTTGGTTGTGTGGGACCATGTGCTAGCCGATCGGCTGGTCAGTCGATCGACTGATTATCCGATCGGCTGGCTGTCCATTCGGACAGCAGTCCGATCGGTTAGGAATGGCAATGGGCCGGGCTTGGGCCGAGTATTGGTAATCCCAGGCCCATACCCGGTTGTAATTCTTTGTCCCATACCCGACCCGTTACCCGTCGGGTATTTTTCGGGTAATTACCCGTCGGGTATCGGGCATACCCGCGGGTATCGGGTATACCCGTTAATTTCTTAAAAATACCCGTTGGGACAAATGTGCAATTTTTACTTTGATGTTTATATAATTTACTATTTTAATGACTATAACAAATAAAAATATGATTAATAACTTACATATCATATTCAAACCACATATACTAAACTAAATTAAAATGATTACTTAATTAAGTAATTGTATCAAGACCACCTAATTGCATAAAACATCCACACAATAAAGGGTGATAGCTTCCATATCCAATATACATGCTCAAAAATAAGGTATATGTTCACTAAACACTTGCCAAATACATATCCACATATGACTATATAGAAGGTAACAAGTACATGTGCTAAATTTATATATATGGAAATCTATAATATGTTACTTTCGGGTATTATTCGGGTAAATGGGCCGGGTATCGGGCGGGTATCACTAAATCCCATACTCGTACCCATACCCGATTTTTTTCTATTTTTAAGCCCGTACCCGGCCCATACCCATTGGGCTTCGGGTATACCCGGCCCGTATGTTTCGGGTTTCGGGTATACCCGTCGGGCTTGGGCTTTTTTGCCATCCCTACGATCGGTCAGCATTCTGACCTGATCAGCCCCTTTCGTCTAACACTTGGTTGTTCTGTTTGTTTGTCGTTTTATCGAGGTATTTTGACAGCGAGTAAAACCATAGATGCCTCGTCCTTACTAGGTTTCCCGGGTCGGACAGGAATCACCCAAATCCGGTCGGTGGTCTGCTCGGAACGAAGTTTAACATTTAACTCGAAGTCGGTTAACCTCGTGGATAGAATCCGGATCTTGAGTCGTACAACCACCGAAGTGATTTGTAAACCGACTCAGGGTCCGTTTCTACCGGTTTGAAGTTATTGAGTGACAAAGAGTTGAAGGAAAGTCGGAAAATCCATCCTTCAATCCTTGTCACCGTGTATATGTTTAGATATATGAAAGATCCTTGTTTGTTTATGTGGAAATCGGCTAGATCCAAGCTATTCTTGGTGGATTGAGGCCAAAACATGAAGTTCTTCAAGAACCCATGATGACATCATCCTAGAACATTTGAATCTTGATGATTTAACGGTTAAAAGTTAAGATTTGAAAGATAGAAAGGTGTCGGAGTGTGTATTGATCAAGAAAGTACAAGAATTAGGATGAAATCTTACCGGAATCGAGAGAAATCTGCAAAAAGGTGAGCTGAGCGTGTTGGTCGAACAGAGGTTTCCAAAAGTGGAAAGGGATGACAATGACAGGGGTATTTATAGGATGACAAAAGATGAAAGGGCTGGCCGATCGGCCAGGCAGCTCGATCGGACAGCCTGTCCGATCGGACAGCAGTCCGTTCGGCTGGCTGTTCGATCGGCTGGGAAGCCTGATCGATCAGTCGCACCTTTCGAGCGTTTGCGCGACGATTTTTGATATTTCGATTGCGAGCGGTTCAATACGATAGGGTTTCCTAATCAAACTACTTTCAGTCCCAAACACTCATATCTCGCGTAATCTATTTTCCACCATCTATGATAGTGCGTTCACGAGTCGAGTTCGATTGCATTTAGAGTTAGATTTCGAGTTTCAATTGAGTTCGCATGATTATCACAACAAAACATAAATAAACATGCACAGGTAACATGTAAGGCACACACACACGTATAATAGCAAGTAAAAGCACGTAGCTCGAGTTGCGATTTGATGTCGATTCGATTAACGTAGCTTGATTATTGATTAGTTAACTTTATCGCATTGTTACTTCCTATAGTTCACAGTCGTAGGTTGATTGAATGACGATTAACACACAACGATTATTGCCATAAACAACACTTACTCCACATAATATAATAAAAATAAAGAACTTTCTACGAGTCAAGTTGCGCGAAATCGGTCGTTGACTTGACCTTGACTTTGACTTTGACTTGTGAAAACACGGGGTGTTACATGTTGTGTTCTTGAAGATGGGTGGCGGCTGTTGAAGAAACACTAGGGTTTCTTCATATCTGCATCGACGAAGACTCCATTGTGACGAAGATTGCTGATGTGTGCAAAATGCAACATATAAATTACATCAATTGTGGCATAAAACTAAACCTTTTTTAGTACTAATGTTGGAAAAAGTGTGTTTTTGTGTTCCTTTTTGTATTTTCAGGATTAAATGAGCTCAAATGAACAAAAGAAGCAAAAAGGCAGCTAAATCTAACATAAATACAAGAAAAGGAATAAACGTGGCATGCCCGACCCCCCGACAGCATCTTCCCAAGCAAAAACAAGAGAACAGAAGGCTGAACACGCCCCGTGCTCAATGAGCACGGGGGCGTGCCCAAGTGTCTGCAGAAAAGACAAAGTTGTAGAAGCTTCTATCACCCACCACGGGGGCGTGCCCAGCGGACACGGGGTCGTGGTCAACTCTAAGATTCGCAGAATCTGGGGAAATCTTGATAGTACAGATACGCTTCTGCACACGGGGTCGTGCCCAGCGGACACTGGGGCGTGGTCAACTAATGCAGACAAACTGCAATTAATGAAGACAGAGAAGAAGGATGGACACGGGGCCGTGCCCGAGCTGCTGTTCAGGCTATAAATAGGGGTGCTTGGCTCATTTGCAAACCATCCCTTGGAACACCACCTCTCTCACACTTCACCCACCCTCCACCACCATCACAACACCATCATCCACCACCATCATCCATCATCCATCATAGAGTGTGTGAGTCGTCTCGGGATCCAAGATTGATCGTAAGAGTTCTTGACAATCAAAGGCCATGTTTCCCTAAGTCTCTTACATCACTTGGTGAAGACAAGTGTCTAGTGTAATACTTTTTATTTTTAATCTTTTCGCACTTTTTATTTGGTTATGTATTAATGACTTTAATAACTAGTTTCTTATGTTGAAGGTGATTTTTCCTTATCGTTTGTCCGTGGTGTCTTGGCATTATTTTACTGTCTATATAAAATAAAAGATTTTCACCATTCATATCTCCACGGTCTATATGGAGGTATGTTGGCTACCTGGTCAGGGGTTAAGTGTCACACCCCAACCAATGGCGGAAACATCGGGATGAGACGAAGTGTGAAGATTGCTAGAGACATCATAACGATATTTGTGACAATATTTAATAAACCGATTTCATTTCATAATTCATTTGTCAACATTACAAGGAAATCAAATAACATCACGTTCAAGGGAAATACAATACAACATAATCAAAATTGATACAACGATTAAACCTAAACGTCTACATGTGTATCTAGGCATCAACGCTACTTCATTTCATGGCATCATCATCCTCAACCTGTAACATGTTTAAAATAAAGTTCAATGCAAAAGCAAAGGCGAGTATACAAGTTTGGTACGTACATGACAAAAGATAAGTTTTAAACAATTCCTCATAGCAAGCATGTGATTCAAGATAAATAATAAATTTGGCATGTGTCAAACATATCAAACCAATAATGAGACGGAAGATGCTCATGACATAACCACAAGTCTACGGGCGGGTCGTCAATCCTATAGCGCTACCTATGTCACGGTTAGGCTCGTACGAAGTTAATGATAAGTTCAACACATAAGAATCACCCAAGTTTAAAGTATCAAGCAATCACGTATACAAGCATGTTATAGGAATGTTCATGTGTTTAAGCAAAATGTTCATGTGTAAGTTTTGATAAGTAAACATGTTACACCCCAAAAGTGGTAAAAGTAAAGAGGGGAATACGAGTATACTCACATAATTGCTAAGCCTTCCGATTATCCAAGTGTTGACGAGTGTATGAGATTAGGAGGATGGAACACCGAGGTCACCCTATATGGGCAAGCGATGGCGCATGAGTAACGAAATTATGACGGAGGATGAAATTTTAAAGCATAACGAGTCGATGGATAAGTATGTATATATTCATACATATATATTTGTTTATTTAGTTTATGCAATAATTCTAAATTAAGTTTATCGAAAATATTATAGAAGTAACGTCAAAATAAATATACGTTTTCAATTATTGTTATAAAAGTTATTTGAATCCGACACGATGTCGTTTGTGGTTTGACTATAAAGCATATGTTTATGTTCTAACGAAAATTGGACAGAGTTTCCTCTGTTTTTGGACAATCCTGACAACTAACGTGTCAATATATTTTCCAAAATGCAACAATAATCGCAACAATATAAACATATAATTCTACGTATGTCTAAAATTACAATTTATTTAAAGTTCGATTCCGAGATAAAATATAACATCTATTAAATACTAAACAATAAAATTAATATTTGCGTTATTAATATACCGAGTCTCGCGTTGATCAGTTTGACCCGGGTCGACCACGTTTGACCAGTCAACCCGCTGTGTTGACTGTTGTTGACCACAGTTGACTTGTGTTGACTGAACCGAAACTTGAAACCCACAACTGAATCCAGTGAACCGAAACTGATGTTGACCGGAGTTTTGTCCGACCCGAAACTGAACAGACCCGGACCGAACTGAACCTTGGGTCGTTCGTGAAACCCGACACGTTGAACCACCACCACTGTCGTAACCTGCATCGGAGTTAACCACTCCCGTTTCCAACACTGTTGCCATGAATCTGAACCAATCGGACCCGATTAACCCAAGAACAGAACTAAAACAGAACTAGAATCTGGACCTTAATCGAATAATACTCGAAACTCGTACCTGAACTGTTGTCGTCCGTCAGCGTCGGACACGGCTGTGGCCGGCCGGACCCGAGAACGAGGCGGGCTATTGCTCAGCCATTCACATCCGCCGCCGCGAGCGGCGGCGCCACCCTAATATGTTACCGGTTTAGGGAGATCAGAGAAGGAGAGGAGTAAAAGGGGTGCGTGTGCGTCGCCTGTAAGTGGATCCGCCGTGTGCCACCACCAGAGGGTGGTGGCTGACTGCCTTAGTTCGTCGCGGTTGTAGGGAGGGAACGAGAAGGAATAGAGGGGTGTGGGTGAGGAAGGAGAAGGTTGTGGTGGGTTGTAGCTGGCCGGAGATCGACGCCGGAAAAGAAACCGGCCACCGGTGTCTGAACGGGAGAGAAAGAGAGGCCGCTGTGTTTGTGTTTGTGGCTGCTAGGGTTAAATGAAGAAGATGGGGGTTTAGGATGTTTAAATAGGCTAGGGTTTTGAGTGGGTTTGGGCCTAAAGCCCGTTAGAGGCCCAATTTGCGTTTCAAGACCCGTTTACGCACACGAGCATCGTAAAATGGCGTGTAACATTATTTTAAAGTTTAAGTACGTGAAATAATGTCGGTGTTCGATATTAGTCGCGTTCACTTGTCGGTTGCATTAAAAGTGCGTAAAATGTGTCGTTTGTCATTTCTGACTCAGATTTCGACTGCGATTCAAATTTAAATAAATAAAATCGACCATGTATTTTCCTAAAAATATAAATGTGAAAATACCAGGCGTTACAGTCTCCCCTCCTTTAGGAAATTTCGTCCCGAAATTTATTCAGAAGGAAGGCTTGAAAGGGTTTCTGCAACTGAAGAAGGTTGTTTAAAATTGAGGCCTTGGAGTTTGAGACAACGGAGAATACTTGAGGTATAATGGTGAATGATTGATCTAATAAACGATTATGAGTATAAGAATAGTATAAGTATCGGGTAGACGAAAATAGCGTGTTAAGAATAAGGTCTCGTCGTGGATAATCGGATATAATACGTTTGTGAGTTGTTTATAGCTTGTATTAGGTCCAACAAGGTCAGCAAAATACTGAATTTCTCACGACACGTTTTACGAGAGTTTGGTAACATGGTGAAAACACTTATATATAGGAAGTACCAGCGGCGTATCCACCATGTTTTGACCACATTACGTCTGTTTCGTATCCGGTGTCATGTTACGTTCTGTGTCTTACCATACACAGTAGTACACTCTATGGTTCTCATACGCCTATCACTATAATCCCGTGTGCACCCGCGATTATATTGATCATCGCATGATCTGCATAGCTTGTACTAGTTGTGTATGAATTTAAGGTATGTATAAATTATGAAGATAAGACTGCGTTTGAAAGAAATGTAGCATATAAGCATATTTGTGTTCCAAATAGCATAGGATCAACGTAAGCGAATCCCTCAGGTTTCGCTCGCGTATGGGTGCGAAAGTATAAATCTTGTGTATAAATGAAGCATAAGCATAGCATAAGTTTAAATATGAATACACACGTGAGCATAAACGCAACACGCATGGCTTGAGTATGAGAAAAGGAAAAGCATAATGTGTATGAAAAATAAGTATAAGTGTGAGTACAGACATGAGTATAAGTATAAACACAAAGTGTATGAGTATGAATACGAGTATAAGTGTGAACATAAGATGTATGAACGTGAATATAGGTGTAAAACATGAATGTTTAAATATGAACAAGATATATATATATGTATGAATATAAGTGTAAACAAAGTTGTATAAGTGTATTTGAAAACATAAAATGTATGAACATGAATATGAATATGAATGTAGTATAAACATGAATGTAAGTACAACGTAAATGTATAATTGTGAGTGTATGTATAAACGTAAAACGTATAAATTTTGAATCGTGAGTATAACACAAACGCGTAAGTGTGAACATAAGTGGAGGCATAAAATGTATAAGTATGGATGTAGGAAATAATGATTTTGTTTATAATATAAAATTAAAATACACGAGTTTATGCGCGTAAAAGATTCAAAAGTTTTTGAGTATGAGAGGAAAAAGAGAACGAGTGACACACGTGAGATTATTGTGAGATATTGACTAAAACGTGTACAATGATACGCATATATAGTAGTTTGCACAAACCGTGAAGTTAAAATAAATTGAGTTGTCACGAAATATAGGCTTTAGTTTGTGAATGTAAAGAGAGTATAATACGTCTATTGGTTATGTGAAAAGTTACTTTGTAAAGGAATGGAAATGCTACTATGGTTTTAAAAGAATTTACATAGTTGAAAATTTGTCGTCCTTATGAAGTTTCCTTGCCCACGTGTTTTGAATTTAATTGGCGTATCGAGCGAGGTTTTGAAAAGTTCTTGGGATTAGCAAGTTTGCATCGTTTAAGTAACTCTGTATTAGAAAGTTTTGAAGTTTATAGATTCTTGTGAAAAGGTTCATCCTTAGGAAAAGGATCTTGGTATATGAACTTAGTGTTTTGCTGGAAAAACGTCCTTTAATAAAAATGTGTTATTGATTTTGAAAGAAGTTTTAGTAAACGACTGAATAATGTTTGTAATATTTTGTACGAAAAGCTGGTTTGATTCTCAATTGAAAAATAGCATTCTTTAGTATAGTGATGCGAGATGAGCGTGTTTTAGTAATTACGTGAAATATGAACTTTTGTGGGCAATGATTTTATTAGACCGTCTAGGTTGATAAGTAGCATTTCGTGAAATTTTGAAAGTCGAGGAATAAGCGTTTATGGTATAAGTTAAGAATTTTGTGTGTGTGAGCTATATGAAAATAGATTGTAGGATAGGATACTCGTTTATATAACAATGCATTTTGAAATAATTAGGGACTCGACTAATGATAAATGATTTAGATATAAACATGATCGCATTTACATAATATAGTCTTTTAAAAGAAAAACCATTGGTAACGATCACCTAGGTAAGGGAATCACCCCAAACCCGTTGGTGAGGTCGTTGTAAGATGAGAAAAGAAGCGGAGTTAATCGTCAAGGTAAGGAAATCACTCCTATCTCGATGATATGTCTCTGCTCGTTACAAAAGTGTAATTAAAATTACGTGAAATCATGCATGCTAATAATATATAATCGTATGAAAAGTAAGAGTATGATGTGTGCGCAAAATGAAATCTCGAAAAATTATTCAAATTTGTCAAAAGATCGAAAATAATAAAGCGTAAGCTCGAATAAAACTTGGATGGTTCCAAACGGAACATTGACTAACCAAAGTGGTCGAAAGATCTTTTGGAATCGAGAAACATGCTTTGGCCTAATACGTAGAATACCCTCGCCGATATCTCGGCTAATGGTACTCACCCTTCCAGTTACTACATGTTCCCAATCCATCGAAAATTCGAGACTTAGCGGGACTTTTGAAAATCAAGGAGCGGAACTAGTCGATAAGGTGCGGGTTTCACCCCTAACTTGACGATTTCGTAACCTAAGTGTGGTTGGCACTCGTCGAGTCAAAATTTAATTTTGACACTTTGACGAGGGCCCACTGGAATTTAAAATGGAATTTCTCCATCAAGGTGAGGATCTGACTCCTAACTTGGTGGCGAATTTCGTGCAAAAAGAATAGGTGGATTGAGAGTCTTTCACCAAATTGTGGGTTTCACGCCTATTTTGGTGAACTCGTCTCGTTTGTGTAATATGAGTGTTTTCATATTTAACAAAAATAGAGTAAAATGCCTTGGAAAAAGGCGTATGTTAAAGGGAATAACGAACAAGTATAAGCACATAAAAGGCATGTCGAGAATAACACACAAAGAACAGATCAATAAATCAAGTATCGACACATAGTAAGACAAGTATTGACACATAAGGATAGCAATTCAAGTATTTACACACAAGCGACTTACATGTTTAAAAGTCAAAGCGAATAAATGAGAAGCGAGTAAAGTAGCATTCAAGTAGTTTCAAGCAATACACAAGAATAAAGCTCTAAAACTATAGAGTAGGTTAAAGCATTCCTACTTTTCCTAATTCCCTATAGTTATGGCTCTGATACCAATCTGTCACACCCCAACCAATGGCAGAAACATCGGGATGAGACGAAGTGTGAAGATTGCTAGAGACATCATAACGATATTTGTGACAATATTTAATAAACCGATTTCATTTCATAATTCATTTGTCAACATTACAAGGAAATCAAATAACATCACGTTCAAGGGAAATACAATACAACATAATCAAAATTGATACAACGATTAAACCTAAACGTCTAGATGTGTATCTAGGCATCAACGCTACTTCATTTCATGGCATCATCATCCTCAACCTGTAACATGATTAAAATAAATGAATAAATAAATAAAAGCGAACGTGAATTTCCTAAAAATATACACATGTGGACATACAAGTTCATGTGTAAGTTTTGATAAGTAAACATGTTACACCCCAAAAGTGGTAAAAGTAAAGAGGGGAATACGAGTATACTCACATAATTGCTAAGTCTTCCGATTATCCAAGTGTTGACGAGTGTATGAGATTAGGAGGATGGAACACCGAGGTCACCCTATATGGGCAAGCGATGGCGCATGAGTAATGAAATTATGACGGAGGATGAAATTTTAAAGCATAACGAGTCGATGGATAAGTATGTATATATTCATACATATATATTTGTTTATATAGTTTATGCAATAATTCTAAATTAAGTTTATCGAAAATATTATAGAAGTAACGTCAAAATAAATATACGTTTTCAATTATTGTTATAAAAGTTATTTGAATACGACACGATTTCGTTTGTGGTTTGACTATAAAGCATATGTTTATGTTCTAACGAAATCTGGACAGAGTTTCCTCTGTTTTTGGACAATCCCGACAACTAACGTGTCGATATATTTTCCAAAATGCAACAATAATCGCAACAATATAAACATGTAATTCTACGTATGTCTAAAAGTACAATTTATTTAAAGTTCGATTCCGAGATAAAATATAACATCTATTAAATACGAAACAATAAAATTAATATTTGCGTTATTAATATACCGAGTCTCGCGTTGATCAGTTTGACCCGGGTCGACCACGTTTGACCAGTCAACCCGCTGTGTTGACTGTTGTTGAGCACAGTTGACTTGTGTTGACTGAACCGAAACTTGAAACCCACAACTGAATCCAGTGAACCGAAACTGATGTTGACCGGAGTTTTGTCCGACCCGAAACTGAACAGACCCGGACCGAACTGAACCTTGGGCCGTTCGTGAAACCCGACCCGTTGAACCACCACCACTGTCGTAACCTGCATCGGAGTTAACCACTCCGGTTTCCACCACTGTTGCCGTGAATCTGAACCAATCGGACCCGATTAACCTAAGAACAGAACTAAAACAGAACCAGAATCTGGACCTTAATCGAATAATACTCGAAACTCGTACCTGAACCGTTGTCGTCCGTCAGCGTCGGACACGGCTGTGGCCGGCCGGACCCGAGAACGAGGCGGGCTATTGCTCAGCCATTCACATCCGCCTCCGCCGCCGCCGCGAGCAGCGGTGCCACCCCTAATATGTTACCGGTTTAGGGAGATCAGAGAAGGGGAGGAGTAAAAGGGGTGCGTGTGCATCGCCTGTAAGTGGATCCGCCGTGTGCCACCACCAGAGGGTGGTGGCTGACTGCCTTAGTTCGTCGCGGTTGTAGGGAGGGAACGAGAAGGAATAGAGGGGTGTGGGTGAGGAAGGAGAAGGTTGTGGTGGGTTGTAGCTGGCCGGAGATCGACGCCGAAAAAGAAACCGGCCACCGATGTCTGAACGGGAGAGAAAGAGAGGCCGCTGTGTTTGTGTTTGTGGCTGCTAGGGTTAAATGAAGAAGATGGGGGTTTAGGATGTTTAAATAGGCTAGGGTTTTGAGTGGGTTTGGGCCTAAAGCCCGTTAGAGGCCCAATTTGCGTTTCAAGACCCGTTTACGCACACGAGCATCGTAAAATGGCGTGTGACATTATTTTGAAGTTTAAGTACGTGAAATAATGTCGGTGTTCGATATTAGTCGCGTTCGCTTGTCGGTTGCGTTAAAAGTGCGTAAAATGTGTCGTTTGTCATTTCTGACTCAGATTTCGACTGCGATTCAAATTTAAATAAATAAATAAATAAAATCGACCATGTATTTTCCTAAAAATATAAATGTGAAAATACGAGGCGTTACATTAAGGGAACGGTTTGGTAAGAGTCTTGCCTTTTTCAGTGTATAGATCCTGCAAGGACCTGGGTCAAATTTAGTAGGACCTCCTTCAATACCCACCGGTATTGGATGGCGAGGGTCCAAACTCTTTGACCCCCTCATATGTAAGCTACTATTAAAACTTTAACCCGGCTACATTGGATTGTATCCCTGCTGACTTAGACTACTTAGCCGAGGGTAACGTCACCTTCAAAAGAGGGGCCTACCACATTATGCATTAATAACTTAATTAATTATCTTTCAATAATCCGACCCTTTAGGATTGTATCCTTGCTGACTCAAACTACTGGGTTGAGGGTAACGTCACCTTCAAAAGAGGGGCCTACTACAATAACTAAGATAATCTCTTAAAAAGTGCAAAAGTGCGGAAATAATCAAAGGTTACACTACACACGAGTCGGATCCAAGTGATTCGTCTTGTCTATCTGTTTTTATTTTTATTTTATTTTTTAGCATTTTAGTTAGTTTTATTTTTCTTGTTTACAAACCTTTTTTTCTAACTTTTGATTTGATTAGACGTTGAGGATAAACCGGTACTAAAAGCTCTTGTATCCTTGGATGACCTCGGTATCTTACCAACACTATACTACGTTCACGATGGGTGCACTTGCCCATATGTGTGTTTAGTGTTAGTAAATATCGTGTTTTATAAATTTAAAACTTGGCTAAAAAGTGTAAAAGGGCTTAAATTATACATTAAAAACCTATCACACCTAACGCACATCAAGTTTTTGGCGCCGTTGCCGGGGACACGAGAATTTTAAGAAAGCTTAAAATCGACGGCCTAATCAGTTTTTCAAAACCTTTTCAAAACTCGCGCACATTTATTTGCATTTTAGTTTAATTTTGCATTTACAGTAGGTTGAACACGGGTCGTGCTCACTGAACACGGGCCGTGCTGCATATTTTTCATAAAACACCCAGATACAGAATCTGAACACGGGGCTGTGTCCACTGAACACGCCCCGTGCTCAACGAAACCAGTAACTTTAATTCAAACGCCCAGATACAGTTCCTGAACACGGGGCCGTGTCCACTGAACACGGGGCCGTGTCCAGCCTCTGTTTCCGTCTTTGTTTTTGTTTTCTGGTCTCGAGACTCTGTTGTGGTCTGTTGAGTGATTCTTATGGATCAATACTCAGGAGGCTACAACTACACCTATGAGGAGGATGATTATAGGGAAGATTATTGCACCAATTGCGGTAACACTCACTCAGTACAATATTGTGACTTATTTCAACAATCCACTTCATACACCTACTATGAGGAGCCCAGGTACGAGCCATCAACTTTATACACACCCTATGAAGACCAAAGGTATGAACCTTCTCCCTCATACTCATATTTTGATGAACCAAGGTATGAACCTTCATACTCATACTTTGAAGAACCAAGATATGAGCCACCACCTTCATATGCTTATTATGAGGAACCATGGCGCAAACAACCCACCTCATATGAGTATTATGAAGAACAAAATTACGACCCTTATCCTTCATATACTTAAAATGAAGGACATTGGTGTGAACTATTGTGACAACCCTCACTAAACCAGGTATCCGTACGACTTAATTAATAATTAATTACTGCTTAATTACTGTGCTTGCTTGAACTGGTGAATAAACTGCTACTTGAATACTGATACATGTACTTACTTGCATCATACTTTACTTGTTGTCACTACATTATTTACATGCTGAACCTTAGTGACAAACATGATGCACAAAAAGCACAGTAGCACTATAGCGGATAACCTATTGAACATGCTGATAAAGCCAGCATCAGGCAGACACTGCCTCTAAGGCCTGTAAGAGCCTGAAATATTTTGCTACACTAGTGGTGAGTGTAGGGATATAAGGGTTGTAGAACTGCGTCTCTAGGAATAAGTTACAGTGACTGGATGTGCCTAAAACGTACTCTAAGTACAAAACTCAGCACTTTACATAATAATTCAACTTTTAGCTAACTAATAAAGTGCCAAAACTTGAGAAAAATATTACTAGACACTTTCCAAAGTGTCAGAAATGAGTTGTGTCACTAAAAGGGGTAATAACGACACTTTAAAGTTTTGTTAAGCACTTTAACGGATTACTATCCAACCGAACAACCGGACTTTACTCGGAACATGAAAATATTGCCATTTTCATTATTTATCTTTTTCTGAGCCAGTTAGGGTCCCTGAATACCCTAACACCCATTGTAACGCGTGACGCACTACTAACCGGGTTAATCCCTAAACTTAACTATATTAACCTAACTATGTGCCTAACTATCTAGTTGGTTTCGAACTAGGACCCCCCCCCCCCATTACAAACCGTCCCCATGAGGGGGACACCCCTTGTACTTTGTAGATTTTTATAATCTCTAGTGCCTAATATCAAGAAGACATATGATCCCTTGGGTAATTAGCATAAACTTTGTCTATAAGATCATCACTTAACACAACATTACACACACTTAACACCAAACTTCACACACTTCTCTCTCCCTCTCTTCTAGCTTACGGCCGAGAACACCCACCCCCATCCACCCATTTTCGACTTTGATCTTGCAAGTTCCAATCATCTACAAGTGTTAAGGATCACGGATAAGGAGTCTTGGTGCAATCGGAAGGCGAAGGACCTCTCTACTTTGCTTTTATCCACGCGTTTTTCGCATAGATTCTTCCCTAGCCTCGAGCTAGTGGTATGTTACTTAAATCACCTTCTTGAACTATTCTAAAGTGGTTAATACGATGTGTAACGGTTAAAACTCGTTAACTTACAAGATGAAGCATAAAAGTCTACTTAAAACACTAAAAATGGTGGTTAAAAGCTCATATGTTGTGTAAATCATGTAGTATTTGATTTATGTGATTATTTGGACCCGATCTATGTTGTGGTAGCTCGGATCATCATTTAACCCGGTTTAGTCATGATCTTGGATTGTGACATAAAGCTTGTTTAAGTATAACAAGGGTTAGAAGATGAAACTCTACCACACAAGAATCATGAACTTGTGTAAAAGTGTTTTAGTTTGTACAATAGTGTTTAAAACTAGTAGATCTACGTATCTACAAGCGGTATTTTCAAAGGACCACGTGTCAAGAGAAAACATATTTTTAAAAGACGGATCTTACACTAACAAGAATGGTTTTTAGAACACACAAGAGTGTAAACGCTTGTGTAACACAAAGTTTCGACAAAATAACTATTTTTGGAAAAGATGACGAGAAGTTGTAAAGATGGAATTTCTTTAAAAACGAGGTTTTTACAAAATCGGATTGTTTTATATAAAGATCCACTAAAAGTAATGAGATTTACTTCACAGTTTGGATAAATCACAAGTTCATGAAATTTATGCGATTTATATACATATTTTGACTAGTTTGTGATTTGAACATTGTTTTGGTTGATTGAGAAAATTGTTGGTTGATTTGTAAAAGAAAATGATACGCTTGAAAGCGTGGCCACCTCCAGTTACAGAGGAAACTCTGGCGAAATTTTTCCAAAAAGCCTAACACTTAGAAATATTTTCACTATAAGTGTTAGAAAGACATTTTGACTTGTTTTCAAAATATAAGTTTCGCCACGACTATATTTACAAAACATCGGAGGTGGGATTTTCACAAAATAAAACGTGATACATATATATATTTAGTATATATTCTTCTTTCACAACATCACTTGTATAAGTGTTTATGATTATTTTGTGAACTACGTAAATATTATTTTTAGAGTAAAAATAATATTACTAAGTATTATTTTGGGAAAATCACATGTATTAAAATATAATATTTTTGGGAAGAATATTTATGTTTTGAAGTTGGAAATAAAATATATTAAGTGAGACTTAATAGTGAAATCCGAATGTTACGAACACACATGTATTAAATCCCCCATCCTTGGGAAGGAGAATAACTACCAAGTATACAGAATGTAAACACGAAATAGTTGCCTAACTATTTCCCAAAAACTTAAACCATAAAGCTAAGGCACGGCCATCCGTCTAATAGAGTTAGCACGTGTAGGTCGTCATACAGCTGATTGATTTGGAGGCATACTTGGTAGAGACGCACCACTGTGAGTTCATGTCCCCCTTTTCTCTAACTGTTTTCAGTTTTCTTAACTACGGGGGTGAAATACATGTTACTTTGATTACAAGTACTTTATACATGGTATGGTTAGCGTAAGGAGGTTTACTACTTAGATCATGTGAGTGGGTAGGAGCAATATGAGGCCATTAGTCCTCATGACGGGACCGAGGGACAGGAGCGGTAGATCTATCTGGGTGTAGCGAGCCCAGCCCCAGGCCAAACTAGAAACGGACCTCGGGGTGACTTTGTCCACATACAAATGCCGTGGCGAAATCTGCTAGGTTTGAGTCTCCCTATTTGCACTTCACATATATCCGTGGCCTTGCAAACCATTGGTGATCACAATTCCCTTATTTGCTACATACCAAGACTATTTTTATACTCACAAAGGTTTACTTACTCACTTACACATGAACTCGCTCAACATTATTGTTGATTTTTCAACTTACATGTATTTCAGGAAATTAAAGATCTGGCGCGGTATGTTATGTTTTCCCGCTGCATATGGGTTCCGAGGTCATCCGGGTTTAGGAAATGTGACTTTTTCCTGGACGAGTCACAAATCTTAAACTGTGTTTATTTCATGTTAATGGTTATGTTTTTAAAGACAATGTTTTATGTTACGATGTTGTAAGTCTCTAAGACAATGGTATGTTACTCTGGTTTTAAAACTTAATCAAATGGATGATCTTGCATGATTTTATTTCATATAGCTTTGTTATGGTTAAGCTATGGTATTAAGAAGTCACACCAAAATTAACCACGCTTCCGCAAAGCCAGGGTGTGACAGCTTGGTATCAGAGCTCTGATCATAGCGAACTAGGATTCTTTCTCGAGTCTAGACTATGATCACTAGGGCTCTCACGAAAACATTTTTACTGCATACCACTTAAGTCCAGATCCAAAACTTTTATAAACACATGTTGAACACATTTTATTTATTATTTATAGGCTCAGTCTTGGAGGCTGAGGCTCGGTCTTGGAGGCCGAGGCTCGGTCTGAGAGATCGAGGTAGTTGGCTAGTTGGACTAGGAAGAGTAGGTTCAGTGTTGGAGGCCGAGGCTCGGTCTTAGAGGCCGAGGCTCGATCTAAGAGGTCGAGGTAGATGATAGAGCAGTCTTAGAGACTGGGAAGAATTTGGCTAGTGGGACTAGGAGAATTATTTGATTGACTAACATGTTTATATGATTATATGATTGATTATTATACGTATATGTGTTTGTGTTACAAACGTCATGCTTTCATCATGTACTGGAAAGATGGACACTACGAATCCCATGGCCATAGTATCAGACGACATAGTTTCATCGAAGCACGAGGTGTACATTTCCGATACTACCGGCACAGACAATGACGACTTTCAGCCCTTTTTGCGCTGCCTGAAGTCGTAGCAGAGCCTACTGATGGCCATCTTGTTGGGAGTTTGCCACTCGTGGTGATCCCTGCTCCTGTGCCCCCTTGCCGCTTATCCTGTTGATGATATGCCCCCCGACGTGGCCTCTGACGATAACGATCTACTAGAGGAGGACCCATTCGAGGGCAGGGCCCTATTGCTGCTGGTATTAGCCTACTGCATGCGGACGCTCCTGCAGGGGAAACTCATGCCCATTCCCCTGTCCCAGACTCATTTGAGTTTCTGACATCCGCATTTTCGCATATACAGGGAGTGCAGCACCATTCACACGACGCCGACCCTGATACGGCATCATCAACTGCACCGGTTCCCGCACCCAGCTTTGAGTTTGATCACAGTATTGAGGGTGATCTTGTTCTTCCACCTGGTTTTGATCCAGACCATGACCTTGAGTTCATACACTTAGACCAGCCCTTGGAGGATCCTGTAACCCCCTGTGTTTGTTGATCCAGCTGATCTTGAGATGGAGTTTTTGATCCGGAGCCAGCCGTGGCCCCTGAACCAGGCGTTGCTCCTGACCCCGCATTAGAGCATGACCCTGTTCATGCCGATGCACCTGCTGTTGCTCCTTGATTGATCATCTGCTTGGACGAGAGAAAATTTGGGGTAACTGTGCAAGACAATTTATTAATTCGGGGGCCCACGTAATAACGACTTGTAGTGCACAGAAATCCTGGTGGACTCTGCGGGTCAAGCTAATGAAAACCAATGTAGCAGGAAATATCTAAAACACGAATGACCAAGGCGAGGCGATGTAGCCTCGAGTTCATTCTATTACAAGCAACAAGCCAAATTGGCAAGCCTATGTGAAGGCTCAGAAATTTATTTCCCCACTCATACATTGAGTATATTTGCGTGTGAAATTGGGTGATTACATGATGGCCTATGTTGCTATATACCTCATAGACAATTGAAACGTTGTCTAACCCGCTTCACACCACTTCGACAAAAGGGAATGCCACCCAGACGTGACACAAACACCAGTACATTGTCAAGGACAGAAACCGGGCTGCAAGAACGCATCTCACAGATAAATACACGACATGAAGCCCTCCGCTCTAAGCACAACGATGGCATTACTGGAAATAACCCTCCAACTGGCTGCACCTACAAGCAGTTCCTGAACTGCAAGCCTTTGAATTTTGACGGAACGGGAGGCGACGTTGCATTTGTTCGTTGGTCCGAAAAGACTGACCCCATTCTAAGAATGAGTAACTGTTCGCCTCAAAGAGAGGGTTACCTATATCTCGGGGTTAATTCTAGATGACACCCTCTCATGGTGGAACCTTCAGTTTCAGACCCTTGGCACAGACGCTGCTTATGCACTGAGCTG
Source organism: Helianthus tuberosus (assembly GCA_030545235.1). Classification (NCBI taxonomy): domain Eukaryota; kingdom Viridiplantae; phylum Streptophyta; class Magnoliopsida; order Asterales; family Asteraceae; genus Helianthus; species Helianthus tuberosus. The sequence continues at coordinate 167,860,016 of CM060412.1, read as the reverse complement.
GGACGAGCTCAAGGAAACGGTTGAGGAGAAATGTTGTCCTAGAACTGGAATTCAGAAGCTTGAGGTGGAGTTCTGGAATTTGAAAATGGATGAACCAGAGATTCCTGAACTTGTCCAGCGATCGCACGACTTATCTAGGGTCGTCCCCTACTAAGTCATTGACGTTGTATGATACAGTTGTGCACTTGTATGCTTTACATTGTGGTCTCAATTTGTGGCAAGGCAATCGCAGTATTCTCATCACTCGTGATGTTTGATTTATTGCTTATGTTCTATAACAAGAGATGTTATGTGGTTGATTTATTTATAGCATGAGATGTTATGTGTTGAATACATGCGAACATTTTACTTGCTATGACCTAACCTACGTGAAACATCTTTTAGAAGATGCCACCAAGACGCGAAATGCGCATGCCCACCTCAGAGGCGGAACTTCAAGAGATAATTGTTGCAGCTATAGCACAGCACGAGGCCCTACGCTCCGAACCTAGCAGAGGTACCTCAGAAAATAACGGTTGTTCCTACTGGCACTTCCTCAAATACAAGCCTCCGAAGTTTGACGGCACTGGAGGTGCCATAGCTTTTGTAAAATGGATCGAAAGTATGGATTCCATCTTTCAAGTGAGCGGTTGTACGCCGGAACAACAAGTCCTATACGTCTCTGAGCTGTTTCTAGATGAAGCCCGGTTATGGTGGAATCTTCAGACCCATATAAAGGGTGCTACTGCAGCATATGCATTAACCTGGGGTGAACTGAAAGGAATGATGCATAAGAAGTATTGCCCCCAAACGGAAACCCAGAAGTGGGAAGATGAACTTCAGAGCCTGATGATGGAAGGTCCGAAGGTGTTGGAGTACGTGCAAAGACTTCATGATTCGTCACGAGTTATTCCGTACCTGGTGAAACCAGAATTAAAGAAATTGGAACAATTCATTTGGGAACTGGCGCCTCAAGTCTTGAGCTTGATGACAACATCAACGCCACCAACAACTGATATTGCAAGTAAGATGGGTCTGGCACTCGTTACGGAGGCAATTAGACTAGAAAAACTTGCAAACCCAGACAAGGAGACTCAGGTAGAGTCGTCTGGAAAGAACAAAAGGAAGCTCACCGAAGATACCCGAATGAATGAGGATGAACAAAGATCTATTCGAGGTTGTTTTGACTGCGGGGACAAAGGGCATTTCAAGAAAGATTGCCCTAACAATAAACAGGCCAATGATAAGATTTACTTAGAAACTGAACCAAGACGTGCTGAGTGCAAGTGTCACCACAATTATGGATGTCGGAAGCCTAGGTACGGTAGGAAAGGACACAACAAGGATGGTTGTGGGATGAAGAGTCCCAGACAAGGAGAAAACAGTAACAACGCTCAAGGTGGAAATGGGAGGTATCCAGGATGCTTCCATTGTGGGGATGTTGGGCATCTTAAGAGGGAATGTCCGAAGTTGAAACAAGACCGTGAAAAGACATCCAACATCGGAGCTTGTGTAGCATGCCAGGATCCAGGCGTGACTACTGGTACGTTCTCTATCAACGAAAACTTTTGCATCTATTTTGTTTGATACTGGTGCCAATTATAGCTTCGTATCGTTAGAGTTTAAGAATATGCTTGGTTTAGCCGCTAATAAGTTAGATATTCCCTACTCAATCGAATTGGCTAATGGGAAGTTAGTAGAAGCCAATGAAGTTATCAGAGGTTGTGTGATCGAATTAGGAGAGCGTGAGTTTGCTTTGGATCTACTACCAGTCCAGCTGGGGAGCTTTGACGTGGTGGTAGGAATGGATTGGCTATCAAGTAACAAGGCTGAGATAGTTTGTCACGAAAAGGTTGTTCGTATCCCAACCGAAGATGGCGAAACAATTGTGGTTCATGGCGAAAAGCGTGATACGCCGTTGAGAATTATCAGCTGCCTGAAAGCGCGAAAGTGTTTGCAGAAGGGATGTGTTGCCTTCCTGGCGCACATTGTGGACAAGAAGGCTGCTGAGCCGAGAATCGAAGACATCCCTGTCGTGAGGGAATATCCAGAAGTCTTCCCAGAGGACTTACCTGGACTGCCACCTCAGAGACAAGTAGAGTTCCGCATTGACTTAGTTCCAGGCGCCGCACCTGTGGCTAAGGCACCTTACAGACTTGCTCCGTCTGAGATGCAGGAACTGTCGACACAACTTCAAGAGTTGTTAGACAAGGGATTTATCCGACCAAGCTTCTCGCCTTGTGGAGCTCCGGTCCTGTTTGTCAAGAAGAAGGACGGTAGTTTTCGAATGTGCATCGACTACCGGGAGCTGAACAAGCTGACGATCAAGAATAGATATCCTCTGCCAAGAATTGATGATCTGTTTGATCAACTGCAAGGCTCAAGCTTTTATTCAAAGATCGATCTTCGATCTGGATACCATCAGTTAAGGATACAAGAGGAGAGTATCCCGAAGACAGCCTTCAGAACTCGTTATGGACACTACGAGTTCCTTGTTATGCCGTTTGGTTTGACAAACGCACCTGCAGTCTTTATGGACTTGATGAATAGAGTTTGCAAGCCGTACTTGGACAAGTTCGTGATTGTGTTTATCGACGACATCTTGATTGTTCAAGGACAAAGGCTGAACACGAACAGCATCTAAGAGCTATTTTGGAGCTGCTGAAGAAGGAACAGTTGTATGCCAAGTTCTCTAAGTGCGAGTTTTGGCTATGTGAAGTACAATTTCTTGGACATGTGGTTAATGGAAATGGAATCCATGTTAATCCCACAAAGATCGAAGCGATCAAGAATTGGGAAACGCCAAAGACGCCAACCGAGATTCGACGATTCTTGGGTTTGGCTGGCTACTATCGAAGATTCATTGAGGATTTTTCAAAAATCGCTCAACCATTGACGCTCCACACGCAGAAAGATAAGAAGTTGGATTGGGGAATCAAACAGGAAGAAGCGTTCCAGATATTGAAGGATAAGCTCTGCAATGCGCCAATCTTAGCACTACCGGAAGGTACAGATGATTTCGTGGTATACTGTGACGCTTCATGCCAAGGATTGGGTTGCGTGTTGATGCAACGCCAAAAGGTTATTGCTTACGCATCGCGTCAATTGAAAGTGCACGAAAAGAACTATACCACACATGATTTGGAACTTGGCGCAGTGGTATTTGCATTAAAGATCTGGAGACACTACCTTTATGGTACAAAGTGTACAGTCCTTACAGATCACAAGAGCCTACAGCACATATTCAATCAGAAGGAGCTGAATATGAGACAGAGACGATGGGTTGAGTTGCTGAACGATTACGACTGCGAGATAAAGTATCATCCAGGGAAGGCGAATGTGGTCGCCGATGCCCTAAGTCGAAAGGAGAGGATCAAGCCCATAAGGGTTAGGGCTTTAGAAATGATTATCCGAACCGATCTTTCCTTGCGCATTCGCGCCGCGCAGAAAGAAGCTCTCAAGGAAGGAAACCTTGAAGAAGAATATCTCCGTGGGATGGAGAAGCTACTGGTACCAAACGAGGAAGGAACGTTATGTTTTGAGAAGAGGATTTGGGTTCCTTTGTTTGGAGGTTTAAGGAAGGTTATTTTTTATGAAGCTCACAAGTCACGGTACTCTATCCACCCTGGAGCGGATAAGATGTACCAGGATCTCAAGGATTATTATTGGTGGCCTAGGATGAAAGGCGGTGTTGCTGTTTATGTGAGCAAATGTTTAACATGCGCTAAGGTTAAAGCCGAATACCAGAAGCCTTCAGGACTTCTGCAACAACCTGAGATTCCCAAGTGGAAATGGGAACAAATCTCAATGGATTTTGTTACAAAGTTGCAAGAACGCCAAGAGGTCATGACACTATCTGGGTGATAGTTGACCGCCTAACAAAGTCAGCACACTTCTTACCTATCAGAGAGAAGGATAATACGAGCAAGTTGGCTGAAATATACATGAGAGAAATCGTTGCACGTCATGGAGTGCCTCTCTCGATCATCTCTGATAGAGACGGAAGGTTTGTGTCAAGGATATGGCAATCATTCCAAGAAGCCTTTGGCTCACAATTGAATCTGAGCACTGCGTTTCATCTGCAAACTGACGGTCAGAGCGAGCGAACGATACAGACTTTGGAAGACATGCTGAGAGCGTGTGTTATGGATTTGGGCGGTAGCTGGGATAAGCATTTGCCTTTGGTCGAATTTTCATACAACAACAGCTACCACACCAGTATTGGTGTCGCGCCATTTGAAGCCCTTTACGGACGCAAGTGCCGATCACCCTTATGTTGGGCTGACGCAGGTGATAGGCAGCTCGCTGGTCCCGAAATCGTCCAAGAGACGACAGACAAGATTGCGCAGATTCTTAAACGCATCGAAGCAGCTCGCCACAGACAGAAGGCCTATGCGGATCCAAACCGGAAACATGTGGAATTCCAAGTTGGAGAAATGGTGTTATTGAAAGTTTCACCCTGGAAGGGTGTGGCACGCTTCGGAAAGCGTGGGAAGTTAAATCCGCGCTACATTGGTCCTTTCAGAATTCTGGAAAGAATAGGACTGGTAGCATACAAGTTGGACCTACCTGCTGAACTCCATTCTGCTCACGATACATTTCATGTATCCAACCTGAAGAAAAGCCCAACTCAAGATAACATTGCCATTCCCATCGATGAGATTCATGTTGACGACACGCTCCATTTCGTTGAAGAACCGGTTGAGGTTACGGATTGGAAAGTAAACAAGACCCGCCGGAGCAGTGTCAAGCTCGTCAAAGTTTGTTGGAATGCCAGACACGGTCCTGAGTACACCTGGGAGCGTGAGGACCGGATGAAAGAGAAATACCCCCACCTATTTCCTAAGAACCCTGCATCCACTAGCAGAACTTAAAATTTCGGGACGAAATTTATTTAACGGGGGGAGAATGTGACAACCCTCACTAAACCAGGTATCCGTACGACTTAATTAATAATTAATTACTGCTTAATTACTGTGCTTGCTTGAACTGGTGAATAAACTGCTACTTGAATACTGATACATGTACTTACTTGCATCATACTTTACTTGCTGTCACTACATTATTTACATGCTGAACCTTAGTGACAAACATGATGCACAAAAAGCACAGTAGCACTATAGCGGATAACCTATTGAACATGCTGATAAAGCCAGCATCAGGTAGACACTGCCTCTAAGGCCTGTAAGAGCCTGAAATATTTTGCTACACTAGTGGTGAGTGTAGGGATATAAGGGTTGTAGAACTGCGTCTCTAGGAATAAGTTACAGTGACTGGATGTGCCTAAAACGTACTCTAAGTACAAAACTCAGCACTTTACATAATAATTCAGCTTTTAGCTAACTAATAAAGTGCCAAAACTTGAGAAAAATATTACTAGACACTTTTCAAAGTGTCAGAAATGAGTTGTGTCACTAAAAGGGGTAATAACGACACTTTAAAGTTTTGTTAAGCACTTTAACGGATTACTATCCAACCGAACAACCGGACTTTACCCGGAACATGAAAATATTGCCATTTTCATTATTTATCTTTTTCTGAGCCAGTTAGGGTCCCTGAATACCCTAACACCCATTGTAACGCGTGACGCACTACTAACCGGGTTAATCCCTAAACTTAACTATATTAACCTAACTATGTGCCTAACTATCTAGTTGGTTTCGAACTAGGACCCCCCCCCCCATTACAAACCGTCCCCATGAGGGGGACACCCCTTGTACTTTGTAGATTTTTATAATCTCTAGTGCCTAATATCAAGAAGACATATGATCCCTTGGGTAATTAGCATAAACTTTGTCTATAAGATCATCACTTAACACAACATTACACACACTTAACACCAAACTTCACACACTTCTCTCTCCCTCTCTTCTAGCTTACGGCCGAAAACACCCACCCCCATCCACCCATTTTCGACTTTGATCTTGCAAGTTCCAATCATCTACAAGTGTTAAGGATCACGGATAAGGAGTCTTGGTGCAATCGGAAGGCGAAGGACCTCTCTACTTTGCTTTTATCCACGCGTTTTTCGCATAGATTCTTCCCTAGCCTCGAGCTAGTGGTATGTTACTTAAATCACCTTCTTGAACTGTTCTAAAGTGGTTAATACGATGTGTAACGGTTAAAACTCGTTAACTTACAAGATGAAGCATAAAAGTCTACTTAAAACACTAAAAATGGTGGTTAAAAGCTCATATGTTGTGTAAATCATGTAGTATTTGATTTATATGATTATTTGGACCCGATCTATGTTGTGGTAGCTCAGATCATCATTTAACCCGGTTTAGTCATGATCTTGGATTGTGACATAAAGCTTGTTTAAGTATAACAAGGTTTAGAAGATGAAACTCTACCACACAAGAATCATGAACTTGTGTAAAAGTGTTTTAGTTTGTACAATAGTGTTTAAAACTAGTAGATCTACGTATCTACAAGCGGTATTTTCAAAGGACCACGTGTCAAGAGAAAACATATTTTTAAAAGACGGATCTTACACTAACAAGAATGGTTTTTAGAACACACAAGAGTGTAAACGCTTGTGTAACACAAAGTTTCGACAAAATAACTATTTTTGGAAAAGATGACGAGAAGTTGTAAAGATGGAATTTCTTTAAAAACGAGGTTTTTACAAAATCGGATTGTTTTATATAAAGATCCACTAAAAGTAATGAGATTTACTTCACAGTTTGGATAAATCACAAGTTCATGAAATTTATGCGATTTATATACATATTTTGACTAGTTTGTGATTTGAACATTGTTTTGGTTGATTGAGAAAATTGTTGGTTGATTTGTAAAAGAAAATGATACGCTTGAAAGCGTGGCCACCTCCAGTTACAGAGGAAACTCTGGCGAAATTTTTCCAAAAAGCCTAACACTTAGAAATATTTTCACTATAAGTGTTAGAAAGACATTTTGACTTGTTTTCAAAATATAAGTTTCGCCACGACTATATTTACAAAACATCGGAGGTGGGATTTTCACAAAATAAAACGTGATACATATATATATTTAGTATATATTCTTCTTTCACAACATCACTTGTATAAGTGTTTATGATTATTTTGTGAACTACGTAAATATTATTTTTAGAGTAAAAATAATATTACTAAGTATTATTTTGGGAAAATCACATGTATTAAAATATAATATTTTTGGGAAGAATATTTATGTTTTGAAGTTGGAAATAAAATATATTAAGTGAGACTTAATAGTGAAATCCGAATGTTACGAACACACATGTATTAAATCCCCCATCCTTGGGAAGGAGAATAACTACCAAGTATACAGAATGTAAACACGAAATAGTTGCCTAACTATTTCCCAAAAACTTAAACCATAAAGCTAAGGCACGGCCATCCGTCTAATAGAGTTAGCACGTGTAGGTCGTCATACAGCTGATTGATTTGGAGGCATACTTGGTAGAGACGCACCACTGTGAGTTCATGTCCCCCTTTTCTCTAACTGTTTTCAGTTTTCTTAACTACGGGGGTGAAATACATGTTACTTTGATTACAAGTACTTTATACATGGTATGGTTAGCGTAAGGAGGTTTACTACTTAGATCATGTGAGTGGGTAGGAGCAATATGAGGCCATTAGTCCTCATGACGGGACCGAGGGACAGGAGCGGTAGATCTATCTGGGTGTAGCGAGCCCAGCCCCAGGCCAAACTAGAAACGGACCTCGGGGTGACTTTGTCCACATACAAATGCCGTGGCGAAATCTGCTAGGTTTGAGTCTCCCTATTTGCACTTCACATATATCCGTGGCCTTGCAAACCATTGGTGATCACAATTCCCTTATTTGCTACATACCAAGACTATTTTTATACTCACAAAGGTTTACTTACTCACTTACACATGAACTCGCTCAACATTATTGTTGATTTTTCAACTTACATGTATTTCAGGAAATTAAAGATCTGGCGCGATATGTTATGTTTTCCCGCTGCATATGGGTTCCGAGGTCATCCGGGTTTAGGAAATGTGACTTTTTCCTGGACGAGTCACAAATCTTAAACTGTATTTATTTCATGTTAATGGTTATGTTTTTAAAGACAATGTTTTATGTTACGATGTTGTAAGTCTCTAAGACAATGGTATGTTACTCTGGTTTTAAAACTTAATCAAATGGATGATCTTGCATGATTTTATTTCATATAGCTTTGTTATGGTTAAGCTATGGTATTAAGAAGTCACACCAAAATTAACCACGCTTCCGCAAAGCCAGGGTGTGACAACTATCTACTTCATATGGGTCTTATGAGGAACAAAGGATCGAACATCCGGATTCAAGCTTTGAAAATCCCGATCCTTACTCTATCGCCGACTTGACCGATAAGATATTAGAACACCTTAAAACTATCGAGCGTTACATAAAGGAATCTCGCGCAAGGGAAGAGGAGTCCCGCGCAAGAGAGGAATTAAATACAAAAGAGATAGTTGAAAATGTAAAAATGGAAGAACAAATAAGTGAAAAACCAACACATGAGTTAAACAACGAAAAAGGTGAGTCCGACAACGTTAAAATTCAAGAAGAGTCTAATTTTGAAGAAATTAATCTCTTGTCACCTTCCTTTGAAAATCATTGTTTAGTACCCACTCATGCTAAGTTTTTAAAAGAGTTAAACACTAACACTAAAATTGACGAAACGGTAAGCATTAAGTTAACAAATGATCAAACCTCGCTAATAAAAGAAGACCCATTTGAAATCAACATTACACCGGTTCCATGTTTTTTTTCAAAATTCATTTATTAGTAATGTCACAATTGATAAAGATCTTTGCGTTAACATAATGCCCAACTACATTTTCGAAAAATTAAGTATTAGTGATTTTTCTCCACTTCAAATACCCTTTTTTCTATCCAATCGGAAAGTAATAAAATCAATCGGTGTAGTTGAGGATGTCTTGGTCCAAACAAATCAAATGGTAATCCCAACCGACTTTGTCATTCTTGATGATGCTCCTCTAGTGTTGGGACGACCTTTTGTAAAAACCCACGAAGCTTTGAAAACCGGAAGTACAACAATCTATTTATTCAATTAGGGGCATTTAAAAGAAGTGTCGATCTTGAGCGTTCAATGAAATATCCATTCGGCAATGACGACCCCCTAATTGAAGACGAGCCAGAACCACCCGATAAGATGGGTTTAGCCAAGGACCCTTATAAACGTGGCGCACCACGGAGGCATTCCGCGAAACTATCCTTAGCTTAGTTTAGATTAATTTTTATGTTTTCTAGTTTAGTCTTAATTTGCAGGAATAAAACACACTTAGGATGATGAAGGATACAAGGAAAACTTGAACCAGCACCCCATGCACAAAAACAGGGCCACCCGACAAATTTTTCTTCATTACAGCAAGTTTAGCACGGGGCCGTGCTCACCCAACACGCCCCGTGCCCAGCCGTCTGCAGAAAATGCCCAGTTCAGGTAACTGGACATGGGGCGTGCTCACCCAACACGCCCCCGTGCCCAGGCTTCGGTTTCTTTTTACTCATTTTTGTTACTGGCGATCTGAACACGGGGCCGTGCCCAGACACCACGGGGCCGTTCTAGACGCCCAGTAACATAATTTTTTGCTTTTTCACACCTTTTTACACATTCAATCAACCTAAAAACTTATTTTTGGGACACATTGAGGAAAATGTGTAATTTAAGTGTGGGGGGGGGGGGATGCTAAAACCTTGAATCTTGCAAGTCCTAATCACAAGCCTTACACAAAACTATATTGGAACAGCTAATCACCCCAATTTTTTTCAAAAACTTCTCATTTTTTTTTACTTGTCTAGGTTTAATTTGGGAGTTTCAAGTTCTAAAAAGGTGATATTTTTACAAATTTACAACCGATAGCGTCGTGATAAAAAGAACCAACATAAGAAAATTATGAAACGGCATGACAAGTTTAGTTAAAATTTGATTATATATACTTGATGACATAAAAGCCCATTCCCACAAAAAGTGAGTTTTGAGCCTTTATTGAGCATACAAATACATATCTTTAAACTAATTGCTCATTTTTTCGTTTCTTGTATGAATAGCCGCTTGGTTCTTACGACTCTAGAACGTGCCACGACAATACATTCCCGGTCCTTACCAACTTGAACCCGAGTAAGTAAATGATGGAGGCATTAGGACTAATCCTTTTTATTTCTACACCATTATTTTTCTTTTTTATCACCTACCCAAAATCCCCCTAGTTAACCCCTTTGAGCCTAAACCTTTTCATTTCTTAACCCAAAACAAACACCATTTTACCCACCAAAACCTTTTTATTTTAAACCCTTTGTTTTAGTAACAAGCTCGGTTTTTCTTATGACTTTCTTATGTTGAAAAAAAAATGATGATGAAGCCAAAAATAAATGAACAAGTTTATCCAAAAACAAATTTGTTTGAAGAATTGCTTCATCAAAATAAAAAGTTATGAAAAATAAAAAAGTCTCATAAAAACCGATGCTTTTTTCGCCTTTCGCCCTTTTCTACTAACCACTAACCCAACCACTTACCTTTACCCAAGCCTAACCCTTCACCCCAAAAGTCCTCTTGATATTTACAAAGGTGTATAGTTAAAAAGGAGGAGGATTGATTGCATGGCAAGCTTATGGTAGGAGTAAAGTTCCATGCCGCTCTCGAGTGATTCACTAAAAAACATTTTCGGTCGAGTGTTGAGTGATCCCCGTGAGGTATGTGAGCTTGTATATAAGTGGAATTTTAAAAAGGCATGTTATGCCCTAATAAGTAATTTATCTTATGTAATGTTTTAAATAAATCATGACGAATAGGATTATAAATAAATAAAAATAAAACTTAATAAAGAACCTTGGAAATCCCGACAGTCTATGACAATCCCAAAAACCTTCTCTTATACCCATTCCATTTGGGAGTGAAAAGCCACATTATAAAGATTTTGCTTGAGGACAAGCAAAGATTCAAGTATGGGGGTATTTGATGTGTGCAAAATGCAACATATAAATTACATCAATTGTGGCATAAAACTAACCATTTTTTAGTACTAATGTTGGAAAAAGTGTGTTTTTGTTTTCCTTTTTGTATTTTCAGGATTAAATGAGCTCAAATGAACAAAAGAAGCAAAAAGGCAGCTAAATCTAACATAAATACAAGAAAAGGAATAAACGTGGCATGCCCGACCCCCCGACAGCATCTTCCCAAGCAAAAACAAGAGAACAGAAGGCTGAACACGCCCCGTGCTCAATGAGCACGGGGGCGTGCCCAAGTGTCTGCAGAAAAGACAAAGTTGTAGAAGCTTCTATCACCCACCACGGGGGCGTGCCCAGCGGACACGGGGTCGTGGTCAACTCTAAGATTCGCAGAATCTGGGGAAATCTTGATAGTACAGATACGCTTCTGCACATGGGGTAGTGCCCAGCGGACACGGGGGCATGGTCAACTAATGCAGACAAACTACAATTAATGAAGACAAAGAAGAAGGATGGACACGGGGCCGTGCCCAATGGACACGGGGCCGTGCCCGAGCTGCTGTTCAGGCTATAAATAGGGGTGCTTGGCTCATTTGCAAACCATCCCTTGGCACACCACCTCTCTCACACTTCACCCACCCTCCACCACCATCACAACACCATCATCCATCATAGAGTGTGTGAGTCATCTCGGGATCCAAGATTAATCGTAAGAGTTCTTGACAATCAAAGGCCATGTTTTCCTAAGTCTCTTACATCACTTGGTGAAGACAAGTGTCTAGTGTAATACTTTTTATTTTTAATCTTTTCGTACTTTTTATTTGGTTATGTATTAATGACTTTAATAACTAGTTTCTTATGTTGAAGGTGATTCTTCCTTATCGTTTGTCCGTGGTGTCTTGACATTATTTTACTGTCTATATAAAATAAAAGATTTTCACCATTCATATCTCCACGGTCTATATGGAGGTATGTTGGCTACCTGGTCGGGGGTTAAGGGAACGGTTTGGTAAGAGTTTTGCCTTGTTCAGTGTACAGATCCTGTAAGGACCTGGGTCAAATTTAGTAGGACCTCCTTCAATACCCACCGGTATTGGATGGCGGGGGTTCAAACTCTTTGACCCCCGCATATGTAAGCTGCTATTAAAACTTTAACCCGGCTAGTTAGGATTGTATCCCTGCTGACTCAGAATACTTAGCCGAGGGTAACGTCACCTTCAAAAGAGGGGCCTACCACATTATGCATTAATAACTTAATTAATTATCTTTCAATAATCCGACCCTTTAGGATTGTATCCTTGCTGACTCAAACTACTAGGTTGAGGGTAACGTCACCTTCAAAAGAGGGGCCTACTACAATAACTAAGATAATCTCTTAAAAAGTGCAAAAGTGGGGAAATAATCAAAGGTTACACTACACACGAGTCGGATCCAAGTGATTCATCTTGTCTATCTGTTTTGATTTTTATTTTATTTTTCTTGTTTAAAATCCTTTTTTCTAACTTTGATTTGACTAGACGTTGAGGATAAACCGGTACTAAAAGCTCTTGTGTCCTTAGACGACCTCGGTATCTTACCAACACTATACTACGCTCACGATGGGTGCACTTGCCCATATGTGTGTTTAGTGTTAGTAAATATCGTGTATTATAAATTTAAAACTTGGCTAAAAAGTGTAAAAGGGCTTAAATTATGCATTAAAAACCTATCACACCTAACGTACATCAATTGCATTGGACGAAGATTGATTGATGTGGACAAAGACTACACCTCACGAAGATTAAAGGTTCGTCATGATTCTATGCCTGACGAAGAGTGAAGGTTCGTCAATGTTTATACACTCACGAAGATTCAAGAGTTCGTCAACCAAGTTGATTCTTCGTGGCCCACATGAGAGTTCGTCAGCCCTTTGAATCTTCGTCGGCCTAAACATTTATTGTTCGCTGGTTCTCTGGGTCTCAACTGTTCGTCGAGCTGAGTCTTTGAATGAAATATGAGAGTTCGTCAGCTAAGATTGTTTGTCGAGATGAGTCTTCGTCTCAATGGTGATTATGATAGTGCACGACGAACATCCTCAAGCCGTCTCTACTGGCCACCATCTCCTTCCACTAGTCAGCCGCTGTCGTTCACCATCACCGGAAATACTTCTATGATGTTAGCTGCTGATGTTGTATCGCAGGATCTTCTAGGATCGCTGAGATTAACAGCGAGGGAAGAACAGTCTCCTCGGTCTCTGAAAGTAGAAACGGCGGACTGATTAAACGGAGTTTTCACCTTCGTATGTCCTCCGACGGCGACTGGACCATTCTTCCTGATTCCCCTGTTTTCAGAAATCAAGATGAGGCAGATGATTACGTGTATCGCAGAGATAGAAACACAGCTGCTGTGATTGTTCTTCGAAGAGAGAGGGGTGGTGAAGAAGAGATTGTCGGCTGGAATATTTGTCAAGGGTTTTGATTTGAGTTTATCTATCGCAGAGAGAGAGAGAGAGAGACTTTGAAGTTGAAAATAGTGGCTGTATAAGATATCGACAGAGAGTGTTTGGCAGCTAGGTCTTTATCTGTTTAGGCCCATTTTTGCAAGATAAAAGTGTGCATTAGGTTGGAATGATCGGACCGATCAACAAGGCACACTAACATTTGTTTAATTTTTTGTGAAAATTTGGGCCAGGAAATTACACTTCATTTCACAAAACATCAGGATCTCTTATGCGGCCTACCCATTTCAAAGTTTATTTCTCCTTAGTGGTGGGCTTATTTAATTACATTCGTAGACTTACTTGATTGGAAACATTGATTTGCGAAAGACATTAAATGATTCACTGGGCATCTATCTCATGAAACACTATTTTTCACAAGTTGATTCGTGACAATTTTTTTTGTGAGTTGCAAAGTGGGGTCAGGTGTTCGCGAAGTTTAGTTGAACCTTGCTTCTAAATGTCAACGTCAAATTTTGTACGAGTTTGGGAGCGCGCGGGATGATGAAGCTTGATGAAACAGATGATGATATTTTTTAAATGTGGGGTAGTCACGGTTACCGATGCAAATGTCAAATTTGGTGACTTGACTACTATGAGCCAAAAACCAAGAACGGTATGTTTACTTCCGCACGTCAATGTTTATGATTGTTATCGGTTATTCGAAAATGTTCAAAAGTATTTTGTTTATTGTCATATTCTCGCATTTGGAAACGAACGTATGAACCTGGAATGTCAATACCGGTCCTAACGAGTTCACAAAGTCTTTGGAGGGATACAAGTCGGATCCTACGGGGTGCTAGGGGAAATTTCTTTATCAACTAGAATATACAAAGAAGAAAGCATTTTGTTTATTGTCATATTCTCGCATTTGGTAACAAATGAATGAACCTGGAATGTCAATACCGGTCCTAACAAGTTCACAAAGTCTTTGGAGGGATACAAGTCGGATCCCACGGTGTGTTAGGGGATGTTTTTATTCAACTAGAATATGCAAAGAAGAAAGTCATTTTCGTGATTTTTCGAAAAACCGAGAACATTCAGTGAAGATTGACGACAGTTCCGCTAAGTGAAGGGAATTGGTGAACATTTGAAGATAAATTCTACTCAGTGGAGAGAATTTATTCTGTGAAATTGACGACAGTTTCTTTAAAGTGGAGGGAATCTATTAAGGTTTAGAGAGCTTACCAAAGAAATGGAGGAATAAAAATTTGCGTATGTTGAATTTCTTCGGTAAATTTCTAAACGCAATCACAGGTGGTAGAGTTTGTCTTATGACAGATCAAGACTTGATGCAGTTTTTAAAGAATGGAACCCTTATCAAATGCCAGTTGAAGTATTGGAAGATCAACGGAAGATCGGTCAGTTGAGCCTTGTGAGGAAATTGCACAACACCCAACACGGATACGCGTACTTTGAGGGGGAACTATTATATAAGGAGCGTCAAGATACTACTTACCTGGATCATCGGTCAAGGGGGAATTTGTCAACCTAGAGAAGATAAATACTTGACTGAATATCGATTGCAGTTGCATTTTCAGCATTCGACAGCAACGAACAAGGGGGAATTTGTTGATGTAGATTTTGTGTCCGATGCTGTTCGAATAGATTAGATTTATTTTATGCTGAATTTGTAATAGTTAGTGAAACGGTCTAACGAACGTGTACAGACCCGCTCGTTTGAAGTGGTCAAATGAGATGGTTATTCGTTTAACCGTGTATTTGTTTGAAAGACAAAGGGGTGTGGCTATAAATAGCAACCCTTTGTCATTGTAAACATTGGAAGCTTTAGGAGGTTTGAGACCTCACAGGGAGAGATCACCACTTGGTCTCTCCCCGGATGTGTACTGCTTTGGTAAGGTTCGGTTAGTTTGTTAATCGGGCCGGCTTGTATTGTTATGTTATCAAATCTATACAAGTAAGTATTTCATCCGTCTCTAATATTCCCGTCTATGAACATAAACATGATAATCACGGTTTTGGTCCCGAAACACGGTCCTACAAAAATCTACATTATGCCATAAAATATTTAGGATATTACTTAAGACTATTCTAGAATATGATATATTATATCTTAAGAGTTTGGCTAGAAAATACTGCATTATTCCATAAAAAATTAGGCTATTACTTAATACTAGAATGTGGTATATTATATCTTAAGAGTTTGGCTAGAAAATACTATGTACATTTATTGTAGTATTTTATAATTAAGAACTCTCTAGATTAGTATAAACTAATAATTCGACCCATGCGTGTTGCGGCGTGAACACATTGCAAACACATAATGGATTAGTCGAAGCATTATATGACGTCTTAATGATATGAAAACACGCATATTGGCGTATTTGATTTAACTCTATCGTATTGCGGTTAAATCATAACCTAAAGTAAAAAAACGTAAAATGTGTATAAGGGAAAACTGATACGGGTATTTGTATGCATCGGTGGTGTTGCTTTCAGTGGTGAGAATCGAGGCAGGGAAAAATCCTCGCACCATGGAAGCAAAAAGGTCTGAACATATCGAAAGATAAGATCCTTGAAAAGTGAGTTACTTAGACGGAGTGTACAATAATAGGCCTTCGAGCCCAACCTAATGATCTTTTCCAAAGTTTAGAAAGGGCAGAGATTGACTTAAATGGGAGTAAATTACAAGTTTTGTCATTTATCCATATACCATTTTGCAATCGGTGTCCTTTGGCGCAAAACTTAACGAGTTCTATACTTAAAGTTTCAAAATCTTGTATAGTATGTCCTTTGAGTCTAACCCAGTTTAGTTTTTTTTGTTTTTAAGTATGGTCATGTGCCTTGCACATGAGTGTGTTCTTGTCATTTCACTTCCCTAGGGACTATTGTGTAAAAAAAAGTTATATCAAGGCACTATTGTGTAAAAATAAAAAAAAGATATTTAAATAAAACAAAACTATAAACTTTCTCTCTCTCTCTCTCTCTCTCACTCTACCGACATGCATTTCTAGAACCATCCAAAGAAAAGTTCCCCACAAACGAAATAGCGTCATGTTTCTGGAAGCATAGTTTGCCAGGGAACATAATGCTCTTTGATGGTGGATCTGGTGGTGGTGTTAGGGGCGGCTTGGGGCGGTTACAGGTGGTGGTGGCCGGAATCGTTTTTGATGGTGGATTTGGTGGTGGATGGGTGGTTGTGGTGTTAGATGGTGTTAGGGGCGGTTGCAGGTGGGTGGCAGTGTAAGTGGGAACGGTGGGAGTAGTGCGGTATAGGTGTGTTCTCTATTGTGTTTTAAATTTGTTTGTAATTAGTTAGATATTAGTTTTTATTGTAAAAATTTAGTGATGGGAACCGTGGGAACAACGGTGGTGGGTGGTGATTATGGTATTGGTGGGGTTGCAGCCGTGGCAGGGGGTAATGGTGGGTGGATGGTGATGGTGGTAATGGTGGGGTTGCACTGTTGAAGCAGTGGAGCTGGGTTATGCGGGGTGGTGGTCAGCGGTAGATGGGGGTGGGAGGTGGTAGCGGCAGATGGTGGCAAGTGGTGGTTGGATAGAGAGAGAGAAAGAGAGAGGGGGGGAGAGAGAGAGTGGGTGTGTTTAGAGAAAGGAATTCCAAGATGGGTAGGGTTTTATTTTCCTAAAAAAATCATTTATAAATTAGGATGGGAAAAGACAATAATACCCTTGGAGTGACAAGATTTAAAAACTAACTGGGTCAGGGTCAAATGACATACCATGCAAGATTTTGAAACATTAAATACAGAACTCGTCAAGTTTTGCGCCAAAGGACACCACCTGCAAAATGGGACATAGATAAAGGACAAAACTTGTAATTTACTCATAAATGGTCTTCTAGACAAATTGAAGGCAATTGTTGATCTGCTACGCAACAAAGTACAAATGATGCTCAAGGATGTGATAATCAAGCTACGATAAGATATAGATAACAGTTCTTTGATATGAATTGTAGCTTCTTGCGTTAGAAATCAAGATAACCGATTATAGCAAGGCCATGATAAATGTCAGCCGAAACGTAATACGCATTACCAAAAGTTAAAGTTCCAACCAACTTAGAACAACGTGATATTTGATTTCCTATCAGTTATACATCTTTTAAATGCATATTTACCCTACGGTACTTTTTTATGAATTTAGCATTAAAATACTATCCAAATCGTTCTTATTTGGTAATTGCAAGTTTCTAAGAGCTATGGATGAAAAGAAACGAAAAACGAGGCAAAAATCAAAAGTTCCAAGAGAATCTGCCAACAACGAGATAGACACGCTAGCTCGTGCATATCAACTCAGCAAGTACAAGTCAACAATGTTAGAAATTCCGCTCCTGATCAGAACTACAAAATTAATCTGAAACATAAATAACAGAAAATAATAAAATGAAGAAACAGTAAACGAGTGAACCAGGCTTGTGTTTGACACAATTCCCTTAAACAGATTCGCCGTCTTTTCCCAGGGTACACCGATTCGAAGCAGTAACAGCGCACTGCCGGACTTGAGCACTTGCCTGAAAAGAAACTGAAAAGAGATGATGTTGTTTTCAGAGATCGAGAGAGAAAAGAGAAGCTTTTTGAAGGTGTGTTTGAACTGTTATGCTTGGTCTGGTTTTATAGCCAAAGAACCATAACCGATCTGTGGTCATTACTGCAGCGAATTAAGACCAAATAATGGTCATTAGTGCAGAGAATAATGATCATCATAATGATTTTCAAAACACTGTTTAAAACCGAAATCAATACCATTTCAGTTTTAATTCAGTTTTAAAACTCATTAAAAGAAAACAGTTATGAGTCTCGAGTACAAAAAACTGCCCCACGCGGGCCCGGGTTTTCGGAGCTGCATTCGTGTCCGCAGGACGTGCGGGCATGCACGAGTTCAACCAAATTCCAGTTCCGAAACCCAATTTTTTGCACCCCCCCTACGCACGCACGGGTAAGACTTGTGGTAAAACATGTCATAAGACTTCAAATGCTTAGTCAAGCTTTTTCCTTATAACTAGCATTTTCTTTTGTTCCCACACCAATGTGGGACAAATTAGTTTACCACTTGAGACATGCATTCATACCAAACTTCCAACAATCCCCCACATGAATGGAGGTCGATCTTTAGAAACAACATTATTCCAATTAGTTTTCAGCAGTTGAGTTTTGCATACGATAGGTAGGTGTTACCCTTTGAACCTTCGCTCATGAAATGCACTTAGCCCGCTAGCTCTGAGTAGAACTCAATGTCTTTGAACTCGTCTGCCGCTTGTGTAGACGACAATGCACTTCACACAAGACTCTCCCTGACAAAGTCAAGTCCTCATAGTTATGTTCGTTATGGTCATGAACATGAGCCTGGTTCTGCGAGAGCCATTAGGTATTATGCCCCAACAACACCCTTCGAAGTGACCCCACTTCTCTCTCACATAGGTGATTCACTATGTATTGTTACCTTCGTCGAATCATTAAAAGCCATAGGCTTATCCTCACACTTGTCACTTTTAGGAATGGACTAGGAAGTTTACTAAGCTTTGCAATAACTCCCTTTATATATATGTAGGGTTATCCCCCATAGTGACCTTACCAATTCATACAATTAGGTTTTCCTATTGAACTCAGCTCTTGGGATCTCCAGTCTATTGAGTTAGGTTTCCATCATATGAACTTATATTTCCAAGGGCTTCAGTCCCATTCCCATGGACGACTTCTGTACTAATTCTCTACTTAGGCCTTTTGTCAGCGGATCCGCAATATTATCCTTTGACCTCACGTAGTCAACAGTGATAATTCCTGTAGAGATTAGTTGTCGTATCGTATTATATCTACGTCTGATATGTCTGTTCCTACCATTATACATTGTGCTACGAGCTCTGCCAAGTGCCGATTGGCTATCACAATGTATACAAATGGCCGATGCCGGCTTAGGCCATCTTGGTATATCCTCAACAAATTGACGTAGCCATTCTGCCTCTTCACCTGCTTTATCTAAAGCGATGAACTCTGATTCCATCGTGGATCTAGCGATAACCGTTTGTTTTGACGATTTCCACGATATAGCAGCACCTCCAAGTGTGAATACATACCCACTTGTTGCTCTGGAATCATTCGTGTCATATATCCAATTTGCATCGCATTGTCCTTCTATAACTGCTGGATATCTGTTATAATGCAACCCGTATTCCCGAGTGTATCTTAAGTAGCGAAGCAACCGAGTGATACAGTTCCAATGCATTGAACTTGGGTTGCTCGTGTATCTACTTAGCTTGCTCACAGCATATGCTATGTCTGGTCTAGTACAAGTCATAAGAAACATCAAGCTACCAATAATTCTTGAGTATTCCAACTGGTTTACGGGTTCACCTCTATTCTTGGCTAGATGTTGACTTGTGTCAAGTGGAGTTCTAGCTTCATTAGAGTCATTTGCATTGAACTTCTCAAGAATTTTGTCCACATAGTGGGATTGACTTAAAACAAGTCCACTTTGGGTTCGCGTGATTTTGACCCCCAAAATCACATCCGCAAGACCCATGTCTTTCATGTCAAATCTTGCTTGTAGCATGTTCTTTGTAGATTTTATGATTTTGTCATCACTTCCAGCAATGAGCATATCATCTACATATAGACACAAAATGACATATCCATCAGACGTGTCCTTCACATACACACACTTGTCACATTCATTGATTTTGAACCCAGCATCAAGCATGACATGATCAAACCTTTGGTGCCATTGTTTTGGAGCTTGTTTCAATCCATACAAGGATTTTACAAGTTTACAAACTTTCCTTTCTTGCCCAATGGTTGTGAATCCTTCGGGTTGCTCCATGTAGATTTCTTCATCGAGAATTCCATTCAAGAAAGCTGTTTTCACATTCATTTGGTGAACTTCCAAATTTCTAATGGCGGCAATGGCAAGCACCAACCTGTTGGATGTTATTCGCGTAACTGGCGAATATGTATCAAAGTAATCTAAACCTTCTCGTTGTTTATATCCTTTGATCACCAACCTTGCTTTGTACTTATCGATGGTTCCATCTGGTTTCATCTTCTTCTTGAAGATCCATTGATATCCTAGTGGTTTACATCCTTGAGGGAGATCCACTAGTTCCCAAGTATGGTTTTGTAAGATAGAGTCTATCTCGCTTTTGATTGCCTCCCTCCACTGAGGTCCTTTTGAGGAATGCACAGCCTGTTGGTACGTTTGAGGGTCATCTTCTACCATATAGGTAAGAAACTCAGGGCCAAAGGATTTTTCTGTCCTTTGCCGTTTACTTTTCCTGATTTCAACTTCCTCAGTCTTAGATTGTTCTCGAGGTTCATCGTTTTCAAATTCATCCTCGTGAACAATTTCCTCAACCGGTCTAGAAGAACTCGGTTCACTTTTATCTAAGCATGGGAACATATGTTCAAACCATGATGCATCCTTAGATTCTATTATGGTGCCTTTGCATATTCCAGGGTTCTTAGAATCATGCACAAGAAAACAATAAGGACCATAAGGACGGGTGTATCCTGTAAACACACAATCCACCATTTTGGGTCCTATTAGTAGGCGCTTAGGTGGAGTGACCACCACCTTAGCTAAACACCCCCACACTTTCAAGGATTTATATGGTGGTTTCTTTCCCGTCCATAATTCGTAAGGCGTTACATCCTTTTTCTTATTGGGTATCATGTTCAGCACATAATTTGCCGATAAGATTGCTTCCCCCCACATGTTTTGGTTTACACCAGAACTTATCATCATGGCATTCATCATTTCTTTTAAAGTACGATTTTTACATTCCGCTATGCCATTTGATTGAGGGGAGTAAGGAGCCGTGAGTTCGTGGATGATTCCACTCTTTGCACATATGTCAATAAAAGGTGAAACATATTCACCTCCTCGGTCGCTCCTTACGACTTTCATTTTCCGATTTAGTTGATTCTCAACTTCGGCTTTGAACAAGATAAACTTGTCAATAGCCTCGTCCTTACTCTTAAGTAAGTACACATAGCAATACCTTGTACTATCATCAATGAACGTGATGAAGTGCTTATTCCCACCACTAGTAGGAATTGCCTTTAGATCACACACATCAGTGTGGATCATCTTGAGGGGTTCGGTGATTCGTTCCACCTTTTTGAATGACGATTTCGTTTGTTTTGCTTCTACGCAAGTTTCACATTTATTAGTTGAGTCAATATCGAATGTTGGTATGCAATCAAGTTTGATTAAACGACGAATGGAATTATAATTTACGTGACCTAGTCTACCATGCCAAAGATTAGACGACTCAATCAAGTAAGTAGAACTAGTAAAGTTTTCATTCATTGCATTCACGACTGTTGATGCAACAAACATAAGACCAACGGTGGTAGCTGGGCTGGTTAGGCAAAAGGGTTGAAGGGTTCAACTTTGCCTAACGCAGGTCATGGGGTCCCCCCACGTTTGCAAAACGCGGAAGGAGGTTCACTAGTTAGTTTTTGCTATTTGCTGATGATCCATCTCTGAATTGTATCCAGATTTGGATGTGGGAGCAAATAGAATGTGTGTGGTATGTGTGAAAAGGAGTGACTCGCTTGTAAGTAAGTACTCTATGCAAATGACCAGAGATTAGAGAATCAGAGCTGGCCAGGAGATGTCTCTTGAAGTAAATGAAGTGTCGATTTATAGGAGAAGACATCTCCCGAAGTGGAGTTCCTTTGACTAGTGATCCTTCTTGCAGTGAGGGGCTTACCCTTTCGGGGGTTGAAGCCTTTTGTCCCCCGGATAATAGCGTGCATTCCTGCAGACCTGCATTGCTTTTGCGGCTGTGGGTTGGTGAAGCAATCCCTGGATGTGACTGGCTACTGTTCCCGTGTTGCTTTTCCCTTCCTCGCAGCTTTTTAAGCCTTGAACCCTTTAACCATTTAAGCGTTTACGTAATTAGCCATTTTATTCAATCTTGGGCTACCCCCGTCATCAGCCCCCCAAGTCAGAGGTTTTTGGGGGGTGAGCTCAAAGACGTCTGACTTTTATACGCGTGTTTTACTGCCTAAAAGTTTCAAGGGTTCAATGTTTTGAAGGCTTGAAGGGTTGTGATCAGTTAATATTTGAATTTTGAAATGACTGACGGTTGATGTGATTGATGTATGGCAGTTTTTAGGGTGGTAGTTACTGTTTGCCATTATTACCCCTATTTGTAGATTATTTTATATTTTTATATCTTACTTATTTACATGTTTTACTTCCAGATAAACATCACTTTTTCTTCTTCTTTTCTTTCAAGTTTCCCTCTTTCCTTCGAAAATCAGGTCAGTTCTTTCTCTTATTCTCTTTTTAATTGTTCATAGTTATGGGTGCTCGGAAGGATATGGCAAAATCCTTCTCTCGACTGACCCAAGAGGAGGTCGATTTATTTTGTGCGGAATGGGGAATAGGGACAAAATATAGACCGGTTGCACCGGCTTGTGATAAATCTGTCAATGCTTGTCCTTCTGGTATGATTGCCTTGTATTGTCGTCATTTTGAGTTTTCAAACCTCCGTTATCCGTTTTCAAACTTTGTGTTGAATGTGTTGGAATATTATCGAGTGTCTTTCGGTCAAGTTCATCCCCTAGGTATGGCTAGGGTTTTGCATTTCGAAATTCTCTGCCGGGCTTGTGGGTATGATCCCACTCTTTTATCATTCCGTCGTTTTTTCCGACTTGCCAAAAATGGTGATTGGTTCACCTTCGAAACCAGTCAAGTTGATACTTGTTTGATTTCGTCCATGGTTTCTACACTTGGGGTTTGGAAAGATCGGTTTTTCTGGGTGTCGGAGGAAATTGTTCCTTTCAAACTTGTTTGGAGACACCCGGATGCTGTTCTGAACGAGCCGGAGCCTTCTGATTCCGAGATAAACACCCGTTTTTTAGAAATTCTTAGGGAGTGCCCTTCGAGGCTTCGTCCCTTCCCTGAGCATCTGTTGGTGTTATTGGGTATAAGTAAACTGTGGGAAAATGCTAACCGAGACCCGGTGCTTATTAGAGATGGGAAGGGTATGCCTTTTTTCCTTTCCTGCTTTTTATCTCTTTTTATTTGTCTGCTTATGTCCTTTTATATTTTGTATTGTAGTTATGTATGCCTTGGATTTTATTAAGAGTGATGATACCTCGGACGTTGTTTTTGGTGATGCTGCTGCTACCCCTGGTGAGAATGCGGTTGTTAAGGGTGCTGACTATAGGTTTGAGGGTTCTGGTTATGTCAATGTTCCAAATGTCAAAGGCTTCACCAAGGTTACTGTGTCCAAAGGTTCTACTCGTCGTTCTCAACGTCATCTGAAGGGTGTTGAGCAGCCCTCTGGCTCAGAGCCTGTTGACGTTAGTGATGACATCGAAGCATCAGAGGATCAAGCTATGGATGTTGGTAAAGGCAAAGAAAAGGAGTTGATCGTTTCAAACAAGAAGAAGAAATTGGTCAAGAAGGGTATTATTTCTGCTATTGAAGGTTCGTCGGCCAAAAGTGTTGAAAGCTTCGAGGGTTCGGATGACATTTATGTGCCCAATTGGAAGGTTAAGGTTGGTGACAATTTTAAGGATCCTGTTGTGTGTGCTGAAGCTTTGGCTCATTTTGCTCCTCCTGGTGTTCGAGATGCCATATCTGAGATGGAGGGTGATCATCTTATCTCAAGGATGATGCTCAGTTCCTGCAACCTTTCTGCCTTTTTGGCTGAAGGTGTCACCCGCTTTGCTAAAGGGATGCGGGAATATGAAGAGACCTCCAAGAAGAAGGAGAAAATGAAGGCTTCTATTGCTGCCATGAAGAAGGAAATTGAGAGCTTTTCTGAGAAGGAGTTGGGTTGGAACAAGAAGATTGAGGAGTTAACTAAAAGGCATGACATTGAGATGGGTGATCTTAGGAAAAGCTTTGAGGCTAACTTATTGAAACTGAAGGCTGACCGGGAGACCTTGGCTGTGCAAAAGAAAGCCTTTGATAAGGAGAAGGATGGTTTGAAAGCTTTGGTTGCCCAAGCTACCGGGGATAACCAATGGCTCATTGAACATGGTTTTCATCAGGTGGTTACCTATCTCTTGCACTCTAAGGAATTTAACTCCGCTCTTGGTGATGTCTACACTAAACTGCTCAGTCTGGGAAAACACCAAGGCCTTATTGCGGGTTATAAGCTTCATGAGTCTGGCAACCCTTTAGAGCAATATCCTCTGTACCGTCCCGAAGCTTCTGACGTCTTTAAGAGTTCCGTGGAGCACATGGAGAGGTTATCCTACCCGTATGTAAGTCAAGTTTCCTCTTGTTATGGTAAGCCTCTCTCTGCTTTACAGGAACTGAAGCCGGATGGTTTGAATGACAAGTTATGTGCTGAACTGCTTGGCTCCCTTTCGAGGAAACGTTCCTTTTCGGGGGATAGTGAGGATAGTTTTCCTGGGGAGGCCGATGTTCCGAAGGATGCTAGTTTGGAAGTTTCAGTTGTTGATGATCAAGGTCCGAAGGCTAAGAAGGTTAAGAAGACTAAGAAGGCCAAGGGTAGCACTTCTGGGGCTACTAAGCCTTCTGTTGATGCCTAAAATTCGTAGCTTTCTTAGCACTTTGTTAAAACAATTCGAGGTTTGTAACTGTTGAACAATATTAGGTTTTCGGGGACCCCTAAGGTTCCTTTTGGTTATGTTGAAGGCCTGTATGGCCGTTGAACAATGATTAGACTTGCAAGTTACTAGGACTTGCCTTAACTTATGCTTGGAAGTCTTTTAGGACTTTCTTTGACATGGTACGATGTTGTAACTTTCTACTTTATGTTGTGTTTTTTAGACTTGTGCCTGTTTTCTGCTAAGGTAATCCATTTGGTTTTTAACCGTCCAAGCCTTTTGGCTGTCTGTCAATAGGTTGAAGCCTTTAAGGTTTCGGGGTATTGCCCGGGTGGCTTGAAGCCTTGAAGGCTTCTTGGTTTTGCGCCCTGGCTTGGTTTGTACCTTTGTGATTTTTGTTCAATTGACTTTGTTCTTTTTGGATTCGCTTTGTTCTTTTTGTAACTTTGTCTTTGTCGGGTTTGTGCTGCCCTTATGTTTTTTATACCTAAAAGGGTTCAGTGCTGCAGACACTTAGCCTTGGCATTTTTAACAAAAAGAGATGGCACCTATCCTTTTAATCATTTCTTTTGGTTTTTAGCCTTTTTGTAGACTATATTTCTAAGACTTAGGGAGCATTTGGTGTGGGCTGCTTATACCCGTCTATGAGACAATTTTATTTTTTCTTAACAAGTCTCATGGAGTTGTATTGATTTAGGAACTCACCCCTTATATAGGCTCATTCAACCTTTGAACCTATTGAGCGATGTGGCCTGGGAGCTCATCCCCTTACATGGCCCTTGCCATGGAGTTTTTTGCTAGGTTCTCAACCTGATTTCGGATAGAAAGACAAGTTTGATAAAAAACAACTTCATTCATTAAAGCAATACTTGCTTTTTACAAAAGGTATTCATAATCCTGCTTGGAATACATTTTGATACAAACCAAACTTTCCATTTAAACATGGAACCTTTTCAGTGTTTTGCCGTTCCAATGCCTTGGAAGCCTTTTGCCTTCTGAATCAGCCAACTTGTAGGATCCACCTTTGTGTGCTTCAAGGATGGTGTACGGGCCCTCCCATTTTGGGCCAAGCTTTCCTTGATTTTCTTTCTTGCTGGCTTCGTTGTTTCTGAGGACCAGATCCCCTGGCTTGAAACGTTCGTTTTTGACTTTTTTGTTGTAGTAAGCTTCCATTTGTTGCTTGTATTTGGCTTCTTGAATTGCGGCTTGATCTCTTGCTTCCTCTAGGAGTTGTAAATTCAACATGGTCTCTTTTTGGTTTGTTTCGGGATCCATGTTGACAACTCTTTGGGTTACAACTCCTATTTCGGCAGGGATCACAGCTTCGGATCCAAATACCAAGCTGTAAGGTGTTTTCTTATGGCTTGTTTTTTCTGTTGTTCTAATTGCCCATAGGACACTAGGCAATTCTTCAAGCCAGTTTCTTTCGTATCTTCCCAATCTTGTCTTTATGCCTTCCACTATGCTTCTATTTGTTCTCTCAACCTGCCCGTTTGATTGCGGATAAGCTACTGAGCTGAAAATCTGATCGATTTTGTATTCTTTGCACCAAACGCTGAAAGGCTTCTCAGCAAATTGCCTTCCGTTATCAGTGACAAGTACTCCTGGCAATCCATAACGGCAAATGATGTTTTCCCAGACAAAGTCAATGACTTGCTTTCCTGTGATCTTGGCAAGTGGCTTGACCTCGGGCCACTTGGTGAAATAGTCTACCGCCACCAGTAGGAATTTCACTCCCCCTTTGCTTGGGGGAAATGGACCAACAATGTCCATTCCCCACTTATGGAATGGCCAAGCCGAGGTTATTGGGACTAAATCATGCTTGGGACTTTTTGGGACTGGTGCGTGGATTTGGCAGGCATCACATTTCTTCAATTCTTCGGTTGTGTCACGATGCATTGAGGGCCAGAAATATCCGAGGTTCATGAGCTTTGCAACTACCGACCTAGCTCCAAAGTGAGCTCCACACACGCCCTCATGAATTTCCTTGATCAAGTACTTACTTTGTTCAGGACCGACACATCTTAGCAAAGGAGCAAGGTAACCCTTTTTGTAAAGGGTTTCTCCTTGTAGTATGTATTGTCTTGCCTTGATTTCAACCCTTTTGGCTTCCACTTGATCATTGGGTAATTCACCACTTTTGAGGAACTTTCTTATGGGAGTCATCTAGTTTGGTTCTTCTTCGGTAACCACGTCTTGAACCTCCAATTCATCAATGGATGGGGCCTTTAATACTTCTACCAGTACCTTCTTGGTGAGATGGGCAAAAGTGAGGGATGCAAGCTTACTTAGGGCATCGGCCTTCTTGTTTTGGGATCTTGGGATTTGTTTGATGTTGCATGCTTGGAAGGTACTCATCAGTCCCTTGGATTTTTCTCTGTATTTTTTCATGTTGGGCTCTTTAGCTATGTAGCTGTCATTCACTTGGCTTGAGACCAGCAACGAATCCGTGAACACTTCAAGCTTTTCAACCTTCATTTCTTTGGCCAGCCTTAGGCCGGCTATTAATGCTTCATATTCAGCCTCGTTATTGGTGGTCTGAAAATCAAAACGAAGAGCATATGTGAACTCCAAACCTTTTGGGTTGATCAAAATTAATCCAGCCCCTGACCCTTCAACGCTTGAAGCCCCATCGGTAAAAAGCTTCCAGGCTTCAGGGTTGGAAGGTTCAGTGGTGGCAGTGTTTACTTCAATGAGTGTTTGGTTTGGGACTTCCACAATGAAATCGGCCAAGACTTGAGCCTTGATAGCTTTCCTTGGGACATAGGTGATGTTATGTTCACCCAGTTCTATGGCCCATTTGGCTAATCGCCCCGAGTTTTCAGGTTTTTCAAGCACACTCTTAATAGGTTGGTCGGTGACCACTTGTATGGGGTGTGCTTGGAAATACCTTCGAAGCCTTCTAGCTGTTTGAACTAAGGCTAAAGCAAGCTTTTCAAGGGGAGGATATTTCGTTTCAGCTAATTTTAAAGTTTTGCTGAAAAAATAAACGGGTACCTGGGCCTTGGCTCGCTCAATGGTGAGGACTGCACTGATGGCCTCGTCCGTGATTGAGAGGTACACCGATATTAACTCCCCTGTTTTTGGTGCCGCAATGTCTGGTAGGGAAGCTAGA
Organism: Helianthus tuberosus; assembly: GCA_030545235.1. Lineage (NCBI taxonomy): Eukaryota > Viridiplantae > Streptophyta > Magnoliopsida > Asterales > Asteraceae > Helianthus > Helianthus tuberosus. Next base: position 167,831,996 of record CM060412.1, on the reverse strand, counting down.
TGTTGCTTCATCTGGTTGAAAGCTTCTTCAGCTTCTTCAGTCCATTTGAAATCCTTTTTATCTGAGCAGTTCTTGAGCGTTTTGTAGAAGGGCAGGGATCTTTCGGCTAACTTGGAGGTAAAACGCTTCAAGGCTGCGAGCTTTCCATTCAAGCTTTCAATCTCCTTCTTGGTCTTTGGTGGCTTGGTTTCAAGGACAGCTTTTACTTTGTTAGGGTTGGCTTTGATGCTTTGTTTTCCAACGATATGGCCCAAGAATTTTCCTTCCTCGAATCCAAATGAACACTTTTCCGGATTAAGTTTCATGTAAACCTTTCTGAGGTTCTTGAAATTTTCTTGAATATCATCGAGCATTTGATATTCTGTCTTGCTTTTAATAACCAAGTCATCGACATATGCCTCCATGTTCTTGCCAATTTGGCTTTCGAAGGCTTTGTCAACGAGCCGTTGATAGGTTGCTCCTGCATTTTTGAGGCCGAAAGGCATCTTTTGATAGCAAAAGATCCCTTTGTCCGTGTGAAAGGCTGTTTTTTCCTCATCCTCTTTTTTCATGAGGATTTGGTGATAGCCTTTGTATGCATCAAGAAAGCATTTGAACGAGTAGTCTGTGAGGGAGTCAACTTTGAGATCAATTTCTGGTAGTGGATAGCAATCCTTAGGACAAGCTTTGTTAAGATCCTTAAAGTCTATGCACATCCTCCAAGAGTTGTCTGGTTTCTTGACCATAACTGGGTTTGCAACCCATGACTGGTACTTGACTTCTCGGAGGATACCGGCTGACACAAGCTTTTCAACCTCTTGGCAGGCTGCCAGACTTCTTTCAGGTGCCAAGCTTCTTTTCTTCTGGACCACAGGCTTGACCTCTGGTGGTATTCTCAACTCATGTTCGGCAATATCCCGGGGGATCCCAGTCATATCTTCAGGACACCAAGCGAATACATCGCTGTAATGTGTTAGCAATTTTTCAAGGTATGAAAGGGTCTCTTGAGAAAGGTCTGGGTTGACCCTTATTCTTTGTTCGGTGTACTTAGGGTTTATGACCAACCTTTGCCTGTCTTCTTCACTGTTTGAACTTTCACCTTCAACCACGTAGGCTTCCTGAGAGGGTTGAAGGGTTGCTATGCCCCTCTCGGTAGGGAATTTGACTGTGCCATGGCCAACAGACACGGCCATGTAAAATTCACACTGTCCTGGTGTGCCGATGATCACATCATAGCTAGAGGGGATGTTGATAACCACAAAGGTGAGTGGTTGGGTTCTTTCTTTTAAACCTTCACTGAAACGAACATTAAGTGTCAGTTGCCCTAAAGGCTTGAGGGGTATGTCAGCGATACCTTTTATAGAGGTTCCAGAGGGTTGAAGCCTTGAACGTTCTTCATTGCTCAATCGGCTGAAGAATTTTTCGAACATGATTTCGGTGGCTGCCCCCGTGTCTATGTATGCCTTGCATGTTTGCAACGTTCCCACGGTAGCTTCTACCACGAGAGGGCTAGAGAGAGGGTCATTCTCCGTAGGGGGGAAACAGACACATTGAAGCTCCCAAGCTTCCAACCTCTGTCTCTTGTGAGGAACCTTTTCATCGAAATCTACCATATTGACTTCCTTACCCTTTCCTTCAGCCATTTTGTCCCGGACTCCCTTTACCAAATGAGCGAGTTCCCCGGACTTAACAGCCTCTTCTATTCTTTTCTTGAGTTGGAAGCAATCGTTGGTGTGGTGACCCCTTTTCTTCATGAAACTCGCAATATTGGGTGGAGTTCTCATTTTTCCTGCTTTTGGGGAAAGGTCTAGGAGGCCGAAAGTTTTGTTTAACTTCTTCTGTTGCAAGGATTTCTTGAGGGGTCTTTGTGAGGGGTGTGAAACTTATGCCTTTTTCCCTGCTTGAAAGGTTCCGACCTTCAGACCTTCGAGGGTCTGAACCCTTTGACCGCCTGTCATAGGAGTTGAAGTTCCCTCTTTTTCTGGCTGGACTATTGCTTCTCCAGCCGGACCCTCTTTTTCTTTGTTCCTTAATGTCTACTGCCTCCTCTCCCCGGATGTGGGCTTCAGCCCTTTCAAGAGCTTCTTCTAAGGTCTTGGGTAGAGATTTGTTGAAATCCCTTGTAAGGTACTTAGAGGTGATGGCATTCATGAAGCCAGCCACCCTCATTTTCTCATCGGCCCCTACATAAGTCAGACCTTCCTTCTTGTATCGTTCAATGAAAGCACGGAGACTTTCATCATCACGTTGTTTTATCTGAAAGATCACTGTTGCGTCTTTGACATATCGTCTTTGTTGGGAGAAATTGGCCAGGAAACCCTTACTGAGATCGTCAAAGCTTCGAACGCTTTGAGCAGGTAAATCGTTGAACCAGATCCTGGCGGATCCAACAAGAGTTTGCATGAACATTAGGCAACACTCGGCGTTGGACCATTTCTCTATCCGAGCTGCACCGGTGAAGATCTGAAGATGGTCCTCAGGATCTTCAGTCCCATCATATGTCCTGATGTGGGCCGGCATTTTGATCTTTGACTGGAAATCATAATTGGCTATCTGCCTTGAAAAGCATGAAAGGTTACTTGGCTTGTATGGTTTAGCCAAGTCTTCTTCAGTCCTTGCATCCATAGTACTGCTATTGCCGTTGTTTCCCTGAGTGGCAAGCACTTGATTGATGAAGTGTTGCCATGGGAAGTTGGCCATCATCTGGGTCATCATGTTGGGCATAGGGTTGAAGCCTTGAAGGCTTCCTGGGCCAGCGGAGCAGTTTATCCCGAGGGGAGCGCTCATAACAGCACTTCGTGCTAAGGGGAGCACGGACAGAGATTGCTCCCATGTAGTCGTAGTAGATACTGGATAGCTTGTCACCGGGGATTGTAGGAGCTGGTCAAGAGTTAGCTCATGTCCCAGAGGAGCACCACTGGTAATTGGTTGGGAAGAGAAGATAGGATGCACCGTAGGATTTGTCATAGTGGACAGATAAGGGTGAGGGTTTGAAAGGTTACTGGGACCAGCCTCACTTCTTGTTGTAAAAAGAGGAGGAGGTGGTCCAGGAGACAATGTTGGCTCAGGTTCGTCATAGTCTAAACGAATCCTCACTCCCTTTTCTCTTTCTTTACTCATGTGCTGGTTGAGAAGAGTCCTTAGCACAAGGAAATTGTTAGCAACCCCTTCAGGGGTGAGTTCAACACATGATGGGGCATCAGAGACACCGATATTGGGAGATGGAACTCCGGATCTGGACGGAGTTGGTGTGTTGAAGTTGAGGAACTCGGGTGTGCTCCCCGGAGTTGAGAAAGAAGTTGGTATAGCCACGTGAGCTTGGCTACTACCCGGAGTAGAAGCGTTTGGGATCTGATTTACTTCTTCTGGGGATCCACTTTCAGACATGGTGATTTTAAGTGAATAGAGCTACACTACTAGGTCTTTTGGAGAAGAAATAGCGGCGTAGCCCCACGGTGGGCGCCAACTTGTTGATGCAACAAACACAAGACCAACGGTGGTAGCTGGGCTGGTTAGGCAAAAGGGTTGAAGGGTTCAACTTTGACTAACGCAGGTCGTGGGGTCCCCCCACGTTTGCAAAACGCGGAAGGAGGTTCACTAGTTAGTTTTTGCTATTTGCTGATGATCCATCTCTGAATTGTATCCAGATTTGGATGTGGGAGCAAATAGAATGTGTGTGGTATGTGTGAAAAGGAGTGACTCGCTTGTAAGTAAGTACTCTATGCAAATGACCAGAGATTAGAGAATCAGAGCTGGCCAGGAGATGTCTCTTGAAGTAAATGAAGTGCCGATTTATAGGAGAAGACATCTCCCGAAGTGGAGTTCCTTTGACTAGTGATCCTTCTTGCAGTGAGGGGCTTACCCTTTCGGGGGTTGAAGCCTTTTGTCCCCCGGATAATAGCGTGCATTCCTGCAGACCTGCATTGCTTTTGCGGCTGTGGGTTGGTGAAGCAATCCCTGGATGTGACTGGCTACTGTTCCCGTGTTGCTTTTCCCTTCCTCGCAGCTTTTTAAGCCTTGAACCCTTTAACCATTTAAGCGTTTACGTAATTAGCCATTTTATTCAATCTTGGGCTACCCCCATCATCAACGACCATTACATTTAGTTTAAACATTCCATTGAGGGCATAGCCCTTACCAACATACACACCATTTTTGGTCAACACGACCTTGTCCAACTCAATCACCATTTTGAAACCAAATTTGTTCAACTGCCACCCCGACACAAGGTTCTTACGAATTTCTGGAACATACAACACGTTTAACAAAGTGAGTTCCTTTCCAGAAGTCATCTTCAGAACCATGTTCCCTTCACCTTTAATTTCGGCCGTGGCGGAGTTTCCCATAAAAACCTTTTTGCCATTAGTCTCCTCCTTGAAGGTGTTCAAAAGGCTTTTGTCGGAACACACATGACGGGTAGCCCCCGTATCAATCCACCAATCCTTGTTATTTTGCCCAACCAAATTAACTTCGGTCACCAAAATCGAAAGATCCGTGACCATGGCAACAAGGTTGTCGACTTCATGAACCATGTTCACTTGTCGAGCATTTTCCTTCTTAGGGAGCTTGCATTCACTGGCCTTGTGGCCTTGCTTTTGACAATTATAACAAGTTCCTTGGAACTTCTTTTTCCCAACTCCCCCCTTAGGACCAAGGTTGGAGCGTTTCCCATGACTTTTCTTTCCACCCTTTTCACTGTTTTTTCCCTTTGAAGATTGGCCATGTTCAACAAGATTGGCCTTCACAGTTTCAGGGCCATCAACCTTTTTTAGAGACACTTTGTTATCTTCTTCAATCTGAAGACGAACAACAAGATCTTCAATGGTCATCTCCTTTCGCTTATGCTTGAGATAGTTCTTGAAATCAACCCAACTTGGTGGTAGTTTTTCTATCATTGCAGCAACTTGGAATGTCTCGCTAAGCATCATTCCTTCCGCATGAATATCATGAAGGATAACCTGCAATTCTTGGACTTGGCTCATGACAGGTTTTGAGTCTATCATTTTAAAGTCCAAGAACTTTGCCACCACGAATTTCTTAGTGCCCGCATCTTCTGTTTTGTATTTGCGATCCAAAGACTCCCACAATTCTTTGGCAGTCTTGGCTTTGCAATACACATTATACAATGTGTCCACCAAACCATTCAAAATAAAATTGCGGCACAGGAAATCCGAATGATTCCAAGCATGCATCGCGCTCACAATTTGAGCATTCATATCCCCTTCATCAACCTGGGGTTTAGGTTCTGTCAAGAACATTGCCAGATTCAACGTGGTCAGATAAAAGAACATCTTTTGCTGCCATTGTTTGAAATTCACCACTGAATTTCTCTGGTTTCTCAGCATGCGACACTACATTAGGCAGTGGTGTCAGCAGACCGGTAGTGACAGTAAAAGGCGGAAGTCATGACCGCAGAAACAGCACTGGTCATGACAGCAGAAGCAACAGTAGTCATCGGCTGGGATGCCATTCTGAAAAGAAACAGGATGCAGAAACAATCAGTACGATAATCTGTTTAAGTTTGTTAGAAATTCCGCTCTTGATCAGAACTACAAAATTAATCTGAAACAGAAATAACAGAAAATAATAGAATGAAGACGGTAAACGAATGAACCAGGCTTGTGTTTGACACAATTCCCTTAAACAGATTCGCCGTCTGTTCGCCGGTTCGAAGCAGTAACAGCGCACTGCCGGACTTGAGCACTTGCCTGAAAAGAAATGAACTGTTATGCTTGGTCTGGTTTTATAGCCAAAGAACCATAACCGATCTCTGGTCATTATTGCAGCGAATTAAGACCAAATAATGGTCATTAGTGCAGAGAATAATGCTCATCATAATGATTTTCAAAACACTGTTTAAAACCGAAATCAATACCATTTCAGTTTTAAAAACTCCCAAATTCCAGTTCCGAAACCTAATTTTTTGCACCCCCCCCCCCCCCCCTGCGCACGCGCGGGTAGGACTTGTGGTAAAACATGTCATAAGACTTCAAATGCTTAGTCAAGCTTTTTCCTTATAACTAGCATTTTCTTTTGTTCCCACGCCAATGTGGGACAAATTAGTTTACCACTTGAGACATACATTCACACTAAACTTCCAACAAACAAGTCAGCCCTATCTTGGTCAACAAAAGTACACTATGTGCGAAGGCATGACCGTTCACCTCTTAGGCACGACTGTGGAGGATAACGACAAGCAATGGAAGCTTGGAAAGCCGACGAAACTAATACCTTTTGAAGCATTGTCTGGACACATGTCTATGCACCACCTTAGACATCGCTTTCAGGTTTGGGACTGTGACAGTAGTGCACTCATTTTTAGGTGATTCATTTCATGCGTGTGAGGTTCTTCTCTCTAAAGTTGACCCCCCCCCCCCCAATCTCTCTTTGCAAGTCGTGATTGTTTCGTCTTCCCTCTTGCTCGACCACCTATGCAACCCTGTCCTCAACTAGTCTTTCAGTTGTATGAACTCGCATATCCACTCCTCTGGTTGCAATTATGGTGATCTGATCAAGCAAACAACATGACCATACCATTCTAGTTTGGTTGAGCTTTTTTTTCTTTTGTGATTATTGGCTCCGATGCTCTATCTATTATTTGCATTCTTTAGAATACTATGTCCTGCTTTATTGACACATTACCAATTTTGCTTCACACCCCGCCAAGTCTTCTGTGTCGGCCCCTGTTAACCAACCCTTTTTCTATACTTAGCAACAAAAGCTATCGTTGCTCCCCCGGCAACTCTTTCAATTGTATCGCCTTAACATCCATTTAAGGATGTCATTGAGGATTGTTGTTGTCCAACTTTAGCGTACTACCACAACTCACTCATTTCTTCCCGGTACAATACCACATTGTTGTTGCTCAAACTAATAAGCCACCAAACTCTTTGCTTGCTTATTAACACCTCATGTCTGCTTCTTTTCTTCGAACTCAGCCGCAAGTTTTTTTTTTTCTTTCTTATGGTTGCTGGCTTAGTCGCTAATTCCTTGTTTATCGATCGATTCGAATTCAACAGCCTGCCTTCTTGGTTGTTTTTTTTTTCTTATGGAGTTTGTTGGGTCCACTCAATTTGAGTTCCTTGATTCTTAAGACTTAATTTATCATACTACCATACAAAAATTTATCCAATATGAAGCAACTATAGTTTGTTCAACCGACATTGTTTTATGTTATGAACACTATGGATCCAGGCCCAACTAACATCTGTAACACTAAAATGGATCCAAACAAACAGCCCAAATCAAGAAATAGTAAAGGCCCAACAAGTAAAATGGATGGAATGGGGATCATCTGGTTATAACCAACAGTAGAAAGAGATGTAGGGCATGAATTAGCTTGTGAGTGAATTGTTCTAGTTTCCCATCTCATTCTCTCTGTATATGCGTTGACCCAATCTTGATCCGATCGAAATGAACCCAACATGATGCCTATTAAAGCCGCATTTGCATTTTCATTATCGAATAAGAGAGTAGTAAAACCTTGATTATTGTTTACTTCACTGTTTTTTTTATTTTAACCGCGATACCCAAGAGATCTCCAAGATAAGGCAACTGGGGGCGCATCGTTAATTTACCGTGATGATACATATATAACGCGTGATGGCCAAGAATTTCCACCGCCACCATAGTGTATAACGCGTGCAATATTCCACGCGTGGATTTTATCACGCCGTGGAAAATGGGTGTTGTGAGGGAACATGTGGGTTTATTTTTGGGTGTTGTGAGTGATAGGCAATGCCACTAAAAAAGGTTGTGAGTGATGTAAAAATGGTTGATGACATGGCGGAACTTGATTGGGTGCTTGTGAGTGATAGAATTTTATCACTAGTGACCATCCCCACCCCCTAAGGAAGGCAACACCCAGAGACAAAACCCCTAAACTACTATATACACTAGTACATAATTGAGCAAAAGATGCTACGTGTGTTTTCAAAAGATGCGGTTTCCTCCTCTAACCGCATCTTATAGGTGTTTGGAAAAAGATTTATGTATGTTTAGAAAAAAAGCATGAGCCAAAAGATGCGGTTCTTATGTAACCGCATCTTATAGGTGTTTTGAAAAAAAATCAAAAGCCAAAACATGCGGTTCTAGAACCGCATCTCTTGATATAACGGTTTTCTATAAAAGTTTTATTCAATTTTATGGTTTTCTAATCCATGTAAAACATGTGACGATGTAATTATGGAGATATCTTTTTGGTTGCTATGACGATGTAACCAATACCGTAATGATTTGAACTGACACCGATTGAAAACTCGCCCCGAAGTGTGAAAAAAACCCACTAGTTTTTGTAGATGTAAACTTTTATCTTATGTATGTTTTGTTTTTATTTTTATAAATTTACATATACACTAAAGTATTTATTATATTATATTAAATATATATTAATTTAATTTAGGGGAATTGGCCTGTAATAATCTCACATAGACCTTATTGGCCATTAATAATCTCACCTCAGAATATTCCCCCCACCCGTCCCACCTTTCACCTATTTTTTCTACAATGGTCCCCCGTTAAAAAAAACTTAACGGAGTTAAGCTTTTTTTCCAAATTACAAACAGATTTTTTAGGGCTTTTGATCAGAACGATGATACGAGTCCATTGATGTAAAACTTACTTTGAAATGGTGTTCCAAGTGACTTGATTTTTGTTAATTGGAAATTTAAACACCCGAATTGAAGCGCCGTTTTCATCGTTTGGAGTACCGTTTCGAGGCAAGTTTTACATCAATGGACTTGTATCGTCATTCTAATCAAAAGCACTAAAAATCTGTTTGTAATTTGGAAAAAAATCTTAACTCCGTTAAGTTTTTTAACGGGGGACCATTGTAGGAAAAATAGGTGAAAGGTGGGACTGGTGGAGGGAGTATTCTGAGGTGAGATTATTGATGGCCAATAAGGTCTAGGTGGGATTATTACAAGCCAATTTCCCTTTAATTTATTTTAGTTTCCATTTTAATTTGACTTCCCTCCGTAAATCCCAAAGATAATTCACCCCGCCTATTTTCCATTTTTTTTTTTTTGAGATTTTCAAACCATTTCAAAATCTAACTCCCCCGTTCCATTATCTCAAGTCTCAGCTTCTTAGCAATCAGAAAATTAGGGTTAGTGCGAGCAATACAAGCAGCCCGTGTGTGAAGGGGATGGCAATATTGAGCTTCAAGGTTCTCCACCTGATGCGAACTCCATTCTACTTTATACAGAAATCTACCATCTTCCCATGATCCATCTCCAATCGTTAAGGAACAATCTTACAGCGGTGTCTCCTCCACCTTTGTAAAAGGTCGGTTTCACTGTTCTCTAGATAGTATGGGTAATTGATCTGTTTTTTCTCAATTATTATTTTAATACGGTTTTAATTTAGTTTATGTCTATATCGGATCTAGTGTTGCGATATTTGATTCGTAAGTGATCATTTACTATGGATTCCTAGCCTTATTACACATCATGTTGAACTGCATCCAAACAAAATTGTTTCACCACAACACTTCAGTTTCGTCCAAAAAAAGGTATATTCAATTTTTTTTCTATTTAATGTGCAACCATATTCTTGACATGCCACTGTTTTAGTTTGCCTTTTATATGATTGTGTGGGCTTGGTAACAAATAAGAAATGGTTTAGGGTCTAGTTTGGTCATCTTAAAATGGGTCTACCATATTACAGAGAAAAATGGGCTCGGTTTGGTTAAGGCGTTCTCTTTTTTAGACATGTTTAGCTGTTCATAGCCTAATTTTCCAATGCTGGCCTAAATAACTTGTTCTGTAATCGTAGGGTACCAAAATGCGCGCACAAGGCTCTTAAAACAATGTACTATAGACTTTAGTATTTTGCAAATTAAAGGAAGTTAATGCAGCCTGTTTAGGCTCGCAAGAAGCCTACACAATGATAATGCACGAAGATCAAGCTTAGGCTAATTAATTAAAAGAGCTCCATGTAAAGCTCGAACTTGAGTTCTAGCTCGTTTAAGTTTAACTCATTTCGATCTTTCTTCGATCCTATATCAAGTGGTTCGGCTCATCCAGATTCGAAAACCATTTAAAATGCTAAGAGTGTTTTTAATACTAAAAAAGCTAAGACCATGCGTAGTGGTAAGGGTGAATAATGCCCCCACCCTTGCGCGTTTTCCGCCATGTGGCAGTACAGTCAGCAAGGGGCATTATTGGGCGTTTTTCTAAAATGGATGTAGTGGGGATGTGGGTATTATATTAAAAGGGTGTAAACAATTAAATAAAATAAAAAAAAAACTAACCAAAAAAAGGTATTGGTCAAACCCTAATGAAGATAGCTCTGATTGGCCCAAACATTGCCCCCATAGCGTGATTTAGAGTTTTAAACAACGCCAAAACAACAAATTCATCCAAACACGCCCTGGGGGTTGGTGGGGCGACGTGTTTAGGCGTTTTCCAGCGAAAAAAATGCCCCCTTGGACACGACTACGGGTGGCCTAATGCGTTAAGAGATGAAACCAAAAAAATGTATCTATTTTCTCTAATTATTTATGTAATTTAATTCTTATTAATCTAGAAATATTTCACTACAAGAAATGTGAGTATTAGGGACGACTCTATTAGTGGCGATGTCAGAGTTTCAGCGGCGATCTGTCCTTGGATCCGTGTGCATGTTGTTGGGGTTAATACTGATCGTTGATGTGGTGTGTGATCAATGGCTAAGGTTTTATCAGAAAAGGCGGGGTTTTTTCCTCCCTCCCCAGCGTTACTTTTGCCCAATCTCCCCCAAATTCACATCTCCAAAAACACACTACCTACCAGCTCCAATCTCACCACCGTACGTATTCACAATTGTAACCCACAATCACCACCAATCTCACCACCGTATTCTGCCACTACCGAACACCACCACCGCACCACACCATCACCAACCTTCGAAACCCCACAGGACCACCACCGACGAACCCCCTTAAGGTTAGTTTAATATTTCATCTTTTTTTTTTAGCAATTGGAATTAGGTTGAAGTGTTTTATTTGTGTATTTGACAGAATATTCAGTTGCCGGTGGTAGATGGATATAATTTTTGAACCATAAATAGGAAGTTAAAAAGTGAAAGTAATTGTTGGTCTTGATAATACAAATTAATTGTTGTTGTTGTTTTGAGTTTCTTGAAATCCTATTGAATGGAAAACAAATCCACCAGTCTTCTGGCGATTTAGTCCGTCGTCGTCACCTGGCTGATAGCCTATGGGTTTATTTAAATTCACTTTATCAAACCTTGTGTTTATCTGAATTTTGGGTTTATTTAATATGAGGAATGAGGGCGTTTAAGGGTACATTCGGGTCCGAGCTTCGGGGGAAAACCACTGCTTCTGAGCTTGAACAGTTATTTCCTATCTTTGTTTGGATTTTAAGGGTATATTCTAGTTGTTCTTTTTTTAATTGATTTGTGGACTCTAGAGGTGGTAATTTGGTATGGGTCGAAACAGGCATTTTGTTGTGAGCTGGGGGCTGGTGGATAATATGCATTTTGGTTGGTATTTATGACTTATGAGAAGATAATATATCTCTATATTATTTTTGAGAAGATAAGAAGTGGTGTCTCCGACCCGCGTGTGTGTAACCAGCCATGTATGAAGCCTGCTTCAATAACAGGTTCACAAATACCCTTGTGTTATACATTTTCTTGTTAGTTTTGCTTCTTGTTTCACCGTTTCTTTTCGTTTGGGAACTCGTCAACTCCATTCGTTCATGTTTCCGATCTAAGGAAAACATGTCTTGAAAAGTGGTCTTGATCACCGGTGCTTCATCAGGACTTGGAGAGGTACGTATAACTCGACTTGTTATATTTTATTAAAAAAAATAAGATACAAGCTTCTTTAACTTGATTTATAAAAAATGACAGCTTATGGCATATGAATACGCAAAACTAACAAAAAAGCCAGAGAGTCGACTCGTGTTTGTAGCAAACAAAGCTCGTGAACTCGGCTCTCCAGATGTTCTTTTTATATTTGCCGATGTTTCCAAGGTGGACGAGTGTAGGATGTTCGTGGAGGACACCATCAAACATTTTGGTCGATGTGGGTAACCCGTATAACTGCCTAAGAACTAGTTTTTTCACCCTCATTGTGTGTGAATTAACATGTGCTAATCAATACCTTTGCAGTGGATCATCTCGTTTGTAATGCAGGAATCGGACCGCTTTACTCTATCAACAATGATGCCACTAAATTCACACCTGTTACGGTAAGATCAAACTAACAAGTAACTACAACAATTAAATTATCTTGACAAAACGTTTAAAATTGAACAATGTTGAATATGTTATCTAGTATTATTTTAATCCTTATTAACAACTAATATACATCTGAATTATTCAATAATTAAAAAGATAGAACACTAGAATAAAGTTTACTTTATATTAATAAGTGAAATAATATATATTTGGCTTATTTTTACACCTTTTAACGAAATATAATGGTATAACCAAGATATAGTAGCATGATTTATATTTTACTAGGTTATAGAACCGTGTATTACTCAGGTTTAAGATTAGAAATTATGTACTTTTATATTATTAGCACAAATTTATATAACTAAGTTAGTTTATACATACAACTATAAAATCAACATACAATTACAATTTACAAATTTCTAAATGCTTCTTTGTGCACGACATTTGTTGTTTTGTTCGTAATTTGACCATCCTTATCAAGTATTAATAGCTCAAGTATCAAGTATTTGTCATAGTGACAACTCTACTAACTTTTGTGAGAATATATGCAGGACATAAACTTTTGGGGATCAGTTTATCCAACTCATTTTGCGATCCCACACCACTACAAGAAATGTGAGTATTAGGGGCGACTCCATTCGTTCATGTTTCCGATCTAAGGAAAACATGTCCGGAAAAGACATGGTATATTCTAGTTCTTTTATTTAAGTGATATGTGGACTCTACAGCAACTGAATTATGATATATTAGGATTTTCACCTTAGATTTTATTTGAAATCTTTAAATTGTAAGAAACTCATATAAGTGGTCAACATGACTAAGAAATTGATATAAACAAACTCAATATGAACATTTTGAGTTTTTTACGGGTGAGTTCTTTTCCAACATAAAAAAAATGGATTTTGAGGAGTTTGGAGTAGCAGCCATTAGCATTTATCAGTTGGAAGCAACTTGCACGTCACAGCTATAAGCACTTCAAGAGAAAGACGAAAATCGCCGCTAAAAGTAGCATCCATTAGCATTCGCCGCTAAATTACCTAGTGGTTCGGCACTACAAGAAATAGCAGCCATTCGTGACCCTATCACCGCCTCCTCTCCGCCAGTCGCCGGACCACCTCCTCAACAACACCGAACCACTAGGTAATTTCTTCTTCCTCTTTAGTGTTGAGACTAAATTGTAGGTTGGGAATGAATTGGGTGTTTCGAAACTGTACGTACCCAACAACGAGGTTTGTTTTGACTGTCAAATATGACATTTGAAAACATAGTAAAACTGGGAATAGCAATAAAATGGAATTTTTTTTACTGTTTTGACTTTTAGTGGTGACAAATGTCATCGCTAAAGATCAATATGCCGCCACTAAAAGTGAACAACCTTTAGCGGCGACCTCTGCTCTTTAGCGACGGAGCATTAGCGGCGACCCTTTAGCGGCGACAAGTCGCCGCGAAAACCTCTAGTGGCGACAAATGGAACATTTAGCGGCGACAATTGTCGTCGCTAAAACTCTGTTTTTCTGTAGTGTTTGTTCAAGATTTAGTTGATAAGATTTAACTATTTGCATTTTTTTTTTTTTGCAGATTATGGTTATTAATCATATGTTTAGTATGCCTTGCTGTCAAATATGGTTTCCTCACCAGATGTTCTATCTTCTTTTTTAGTTAAGCTGAGTGAAGCTGTACATGAGGTATTATTTTTAAAAGATTTTTCTTGCTATGGGTTTCATTTCTTGGTGATAAGTTTGACCCATTTCCTATTTATTTTATATTTATTTGGGTAAGAATTTGTTTACCCATTTAACATGGTCAATTCATTTGCATTTCTGTTTTAAGTTTTTGTGTTCTGTGTTGATGCTTTGTTCCGAAGTAGTAATTTACTTGTGATTATAGAAGTTGTTTTATTGTATTTGTGTTTCGAGAAGTTCTTACACTTGACCTACTTCAACTATTCAAGGACAAATAGCCTACCCTCTAAAAAGACTAGCAGGTATGCAATTCGTTTGGCTTTTCTTGGACGATTCTTCACACCAACATGTTAATCATCATATTTTAGTTATTAATTCTATTAATGTAACATGTTTTGTTAGGCAATTTATACAGTTCCGGTTGCAAATACGAATTAAAGATGTCGATTTGGATTGCAAGTATAAAGACATTGGTTCGGGAAGTTATTGTATATTACTTTTATCTTAGAGATATATGTACTTGCGTTACTTTGAAAATTTTGTAATTTTGTGTTACTTTCAAATCTCTGTAATTTATATTTTTGGGTTATATTGGTATTAATTTAATTATGTTTTTTTTGAATTTTTTATTTCCATTTTTAGATAATTTGTTTATAATGGGAATTTATGAAGAATTATTAATAAAATTACTGAAAATTAAACCAAATTAAAAAAATAATTTTTAGCTTAAACACCAAAAGATGCGGTTCTAAAACCGCATCTTTTGAATATATTGGGAAAATATAGTTTTTCCTTAAATTATCAAAAGATGAGGGTCTAAACCGCATTTTTTGGAACCGCATCTTTTGGCTTCTAGCCATAAGATGCTATGCCATAAGATGCGGGTCTAGAACCGCATCTTATAGCCAATTTAACCGCATTATTTGATCATTTTTGTACTAGTGATATATACAATTTTTGCCGGGGTTAGAACCCAAAACCTTCCACTAAAAGGCAAGAGCCTCAACTATTCTGCATTTTTATTTCAACAGAACTTTATGCTTGCTGTTCATTGTTATCTTAAATCAAACATAATCCACTTTTCATGGCAGTTAAACCCAAAAATGTCCTTAGTTTAGGAAATGTCAAAATCACTGAACAGATGGATTTTGACAAAGTCATGAAAGTGATGTCTCCCAGAATCATCTATTATCTTTGATATTTTACATGTTAACTCAAGATTCTCATATCTTGCGTCTTTTAAAACTATTACTCACAAAAAACATCTGATCGGAAGAAAAGAAAAACATGCATCAAGAAAGAGCCATTCTAGTATCTGTGTTAATCTTTCTGATTTTCCGGTTTTGCACTTGTATCGACACCATCACACTCACTCGACCGCTTAAAGATGGGGATATACTGGTCTCTAATGGAGAAACTTTTGCTCTTGGATTCTTTAGCCCCGCAAATTCCAGCAACAGATACGTTGGTATCTGGTATAACAAGGTTTCCGAGCAAACTGTAGTTTGGGTTGCCAATAGAGACCGTCCGATCACAAACTCATCCGGAATCCTATCCATAGATGAAACCGGGAACCTAGTCCTTCAAGAAAAAGATCAAAGCTTTGTGTTTTGGTCTACCAACGTGTCCAGAGTGGTGAATGATGTTTTTTCAGCTCAGTTGTTGGACTCAGGGAATTTGGTGTTGTTTCAAGGCCTAGTAAACAACGAGGTTTATTCATGGCAAAGTTTTGATCACCCTTCGAATACCCTTCTTCCGGGTATGAAGTTCGGGTTAGACAGGAAAACGGGTTTGAACAGGGTGGTTACATCTTGGAAATCTAGTGGTGATCCGGGTGTGGGCGATTATTCATATAAAATGGAGTTTGTTGGGCCAACTCAGTTGTTCCTATACAAAGGTATGACACGAATTTGGCGGACCGGGTCATGGACGGGGCACGGATGGAGCGGTGTACCAGCGATGACGCAGAATTTCATCTTTAACGTGACTTACATAAACAACAATGATGAGGTGGCAGTTGTTTACCTTATACGCAACTCGTCCATTTTGTCAAGATTAACGGTTAACGAGTCTGGAACTGTGGAGAGGCTAACTTGGCACGGGCCAGATCAAAAGTGGATCGGGTTCTGGTCGGCTCCAAAAGAGCAGTGTGATGCCTATAACCATTGTGGTCCTTTTGGCTTTTGTGATCCGTATAAATCTGGCACCTTTGAGTGTGATTGCCTTCCTGGATACGAGCCACAGTCTCCACAGGACTGGTACCTAAGGGACGGTTCCAAAGGGTGTAAGAGAAAGGTCGGGACACGGATATGCGAGGTCGGAGATGGGTTCGTTGAATTGGCTCGTGCTAAGGTGCCCGACACATCGACAGCACGTGTGAACATAAGTTTGGGATTAGAAGCATGTAAAGAGTTGTGCTTGAGGAATTGCACATGCATGGCGTACGCAAGTGCCGATATCAGTAAAGGAGCTGCTGAGGGTGGTTGTATTACGTGGTATGGGAACATGATTGATGCAAGGACTTTTCCAGATGGGGGCCAATCGTTTTATATACGGGTTGATGCCACTGAATTAGGTACGTAATAATTATCTTTCAAAAAAAGTATATTTTTTTCAAATATATTAATTTTTCTTATTCATTACTAGTACAAAATGTTATATTTGAGGTCATGCGCCATAGTTAAATATCTGATTTTAGATGGTGTTACAGTCTTTGTAAAGAAAGAGCAAAATAAAAATTATTAAATGCTATTTGTTGAATAAAATTGTAATATTAAAAGCAGACAATAAATATGATGCAAACAGAAAGCAAACAATAAATATGATGCATAAGCATAACAGAACACGAAATGTATTTAATTGTGATAGGTGTACATTATAAATGAAGGGTTTGTTGTATGGCTATAAAGAAATCTTTTTTGTGGAGTTGTGATGACTCACTCACTCTTAACTTTATTTTCATACATTTAATTCAATCATTTTCACATCATAATTATTTGAAAATAAAAAAATGAGTTCAATTAAGAATTGATAGCTAGATTATTGGTGATATAGTTTTTATCGTAATTAAGAACGTAGTTGACACGTGTTCGATTTAAATCTATTAGGGACAACTTATGTAGTGGTGCTAAAAAAACTAGGTATTTCAAATCTTGTTTCGTACTCAACTCTATCCGATAGGTGTAAACAGGATATAGATTTTTATGCTAGAACCCATTCCAGAAACCACACCCAAAACCAATTTTTATAACACCCAAACCCCGGTATTATACCCTACCCGAACCGGGTTTAAACCGGTATATAAGGGTTATAGATAAAAAAAATAATTGTTAGAAGATGCTTTGACAATTTGTTTGCATTGTTTTTTTTACCATTTCGGACCCCATATTTAGTTATATAGGTAACTGGCAAGCCCGCACGCGACTACTAAGACAGACGGTGGACTCTTTTATTAGGGATGGGAAGAAGAGGCCTAAGTATGGCAGCTGTTGTACACTTGAGAACAAAAGGAAAGCGAGACCTTACCTCTTTTTCTACGCCTATTTGGACATACGGTTCCCCCGGAAGATCAAGTTCGTTGCCGCTTAATTCATTATTAGGAAGAGGCAAATTCTCTTTTTTAGTAAGCCCTATTAGCTAGTATGGGTGGGTTGAAAAGGTAAAGAAGGTATAATGGATCCGAGCGAATGCATGGAAATGAGCCATTTTTTTAATCCCCCCTACCCACATCCGATCTCCAATTCTTATTCACCCCGGATGATCGTGTTGGATAAATTGTGACCTCGTACAATTATGTCAGGTGAGCAACAACCACTTCAAGATGAGAAGAGACTTCGTGCTATGGAACATGGCCAGATTTACCAGAAAAGAGGCTTTTAAGTGAATTAAAAAATGAGGTAATATAGAGAAAGGAAGGCATACCAGTGTTACCAAAACTTGATAGTGGACAAAGGTCAAACTCACACATCAGAAAACGCAAATATTTAACATAATATTATAGAGTAACTTACTTTTTGAGTATTTGTGTTTTAGTGGTTTTAACCACTTGAGTCCAAAATCAAAAATTTTAACGCCTTGAGTCACTAGCCATTTATTTTATAACGTTTTGAGTTCAATTTTGTTTATTTTATAATGATTTGAGTCCAAAAAATTAGAATCAAAAGGTTAAAATTTGGACACAAAAGGACTCAAATGGTTAATGAAAATGCTTATAGCGACTCAGGTTGTTAAACTTTTTTATTTTGTACTCAACTAGTTAAAACCACTAAAACACAGTGACTCAAAAAGTAATTTACCCAATATTATATGTTTTAGTTTACATTTTATTTTAAAATAATATATATATATATATATATATATATATATATATATATATATATATAGTGGAGAGTTCAAATGAGAAAAAAAATTTGTAAGAAGAAAAAAGAAGAAATTTTAACCGATAAGAATGCTTTATTTTACTTCATTTAATATAAGTATTTAATGTTACTATAAGGGTACATTGGTAAATCTACATAAGTCATTAATTTCTAGTCTTTCTTTTTAATAGCTAACTACATTAAATTTTTTGTAACTTAACTTCAAAATATATATTTTTCAAAAAAATAAAATAAAATAATTTAAAGTGTAGGATAAATCACAAGTTGTGTAGGATAAATTACGAGTTATGTAGGATAAATTTCAACGTGTAGGATGAATTTCGAAATGTGTAAGATAACTTTTGATGTGTGTAGGCAAAAAAAAGTTAGTGTGGAGGATACTAGTCTTTATGACTAATTAATTAGTTAAAATGATAATAAATGAGATAAGTGAAAAAACTATTTAATGTTTTACAAAATTACCCTTTGTTCTTTTTCTTCTCAATTAAATTTTCTTCTCAAATGAACCTTCCCCTATATATATATATATATAGGAGATCGCTAAAATGAGAACCACCTCCAGTTATGAGAACCATGAGAACCACTTTATAGCCTTTAGATCAACTTGATGGATGGATGAGATTAAAAGTAACAAAAACTAATATTAAATAAAAAATTTCTTATTATGTCTTTTATATTTTAATCAAAAAGGGTAGATTGGTAAAATAACTTTTTTTTGTCTTTTTCACTTTATTATTTTTTAATTACTTTTTGTTTTATTATATTACTTTTTAGTTTTATTATATTACTTTTTATTTTTTAAAAAGATTTCTTTATTAAACAAAAATTTTGAAAATCAGATTTTTTGTATAAAAAAAATTTATGCGCGTTTTTTTACCACCCGTTTTTTACGCGCGTTTTTTTACGACCCGTTTTACGCTCCGTTTTTTCACGCCGATTTTGCAACCGTAGTTTTTAAGTGTCGTTTTTAGGCCCGGTTTGCCGCGCCGTTTTTTACGTCACGTTTTTTACAAGCCGTCCCGTTTTAGCGCGCCGTTTTAGCGTCACGTTTTTTTACAAGCCGTCCCGTTTTTTGTCGTCCCGTTTTAGCCGTCCCGTTTTTTGCCGTCCCGTTTTAGCCGTCCCGTTTTTTTACAAGTCGTCCCGTTTTTTGCCGCGCCGTTTTTTACGTCACGTTTTTTACAAGCCGTCCCGTTTTTTGCGCCCCATTTTTTACGTCCCGTTTTTTTCGCCCCATTATTTACGTCACGTTTTTTGCTGCGCCGTTTTTAGCGTCACGTTTTTTTACAAGCCGTCCCGTTTTTTGCCGTCCCGTTTTAGCCGTCGCGTTTTTTTGCCGTCCCGTTTTTTGCCGTCCCGTTTTAGCCGTCCCGTTTTTTTACAAGCCGTCCTGTTTTTTTCCGCGCCGTTTTTTACGTCACATTTTTTACAAGCCGTCCTGTTTTTTGCGCCCCATTTTTTACGTCCCGTTTTTATGTCCCGTTTATACGGCTCGTTTTACGCGCCGCGTTTTTTCATGCCGTTTTTTGCGACCGGGTTTTTAAGTGCGGTTTTTTATTCCCGGTTTTACGCGCCGTTTTTGCACTTTTTACGTTTTACGTTAACCTTTTTAGACTTTTTACATTTTAAGTTTTACGTTAAAATTTTTACGTTTTAAGTTAAAATTTTTACGTTTTACGTTAAAACTTTTTACTTTTTACGTTTTACGTTAAAAATTTTTACGTTTTACGTTTTTTGCCGTCCCGTTTTAGCCGTCCCGTTTTTTGCCATCCCGTTTTTTTACGAGCGTTTTTTTTTTGCGAGCGTTTTTTTTACGTTTAACGT
The DNA here is from genome assembly GCA_030545235.1 of Helianthus tuberosus. NCBI lineage: Eukaryota > Viridiplantae > Streptophyta > Magnoliopsida > Asterales > Asteraceae > Helianthus > Helianthus tuberosus. The sequence continues at coordinate 167,811,946 of CM060412.1, read as the reverse complement.
TTTACGTAGAACTTTTTACTTTTTACGTTTTACGTAAACACTTTTTACGATTTACGTTTTACAAAAACTTTTTACTTTTTACGTTTTACGTTAACACTTTTTACGATTTACGTTTAACGCGCCGATTTTTTCACGTAACACTTTTGACGTTTTACACGCCGATTTTTTCACGTAACACTTTTTACTTTTTACGTAACACTTTTTACGTTTTACGCGCCAATTTTTTAACGTTTTACGTAACACTTTTTACGTTTTACGTTTTAGGTAAAACTTTTTACGGTTTATGTAAAACTTTTTACGTTTTACGTAAAACTTTTTTACGTTTTACTACTAACGTAAAACTTTTTACGTGTTGCGTAAACCTTTTAACGTTATACGAAAAACCTTTTAACGTTATACGAAAAACCTTTTAACGTTATACGAAAAACCTTTTACGTTTTACGTAAAACCTTTTATGTTTTACGCGCCGGTTTTTTATGTTAACGGTTTTTTCGTTTTAGTAAAAAAAAATTTACGTTTTTACGTTTACCTAAAACTTTTTACGTTTTACGTTAAAAAAGTTTACGGTTGACGTAAAAAAGTTTACGGTTTAATTTTTTTTTACAAAAACTTTTTTACGCAAAAACGAACGCACCCAGAAGTCGCAAACTCGGTGAAGCGTCTCCGATATATTGTTATCATCATCGACGCCTAGAATTAAAAAAAAAACAAAGGGTATCTCGAAAAAAACGGGGTTTGGCTCAGATTATCCGATAATCAAGAGGCTGCAAAAGTGGCGTTGCAGAATCAAAAACCCTACCCTCCGCCGTCCTTGCCGCGCCATCGTCATCAAAATCTACGGTTTTTTTTTTGCATCATCGCCACCCCATCGATCGTATCAAAAACCCACATATTTAAATATCACAAATCAAAACCCACAGATCAAAATCCCCAGCATACTAAACTCAGAATCAAAACAAATATCCAGATTAAAACCCACACATAGTTCAATGTTTCAAAAACATTCAAAACATTCAAAATCATCAGCACCCCCCCCCCCCACGCCACCGCTACCACCGCCAACAACCATCGCACACCTTCATCACAAAAAAGCAACAGCAAAAACCCACCAACATTCAAAAGCATCAGCAAAAAGCACCAGTAAAACCAACCAAATCCAAACAATAACAAACATCAGTAAATCAAACACCGGAGAAACATCCCCAAAACTGATTTTGCTTGAAAAACAAAACTGATTTTGCTTGAAAAACATCCCCAAACTGACCCGGAACATAACCTCCACCGCCACTGCCGTAGACGGTGTGGCTCCGGCGGCCGCGTCGCCGTCTGACCACCACCGTCATCAATATCACCATCATTATCTATCATCTTTAAACATCATCATGCCGGTTATCACCATCCTCATCGAGTATTACCGGAAGCGAAAAGAAAGAAACAAGAATTAAAAAAAAAAGGTAGAAGTAACAGATCTACCGGTTATCATCAACCTCATCGAGACCAAGACCTCCGCCGCTCACGGCGGCGCTGCCGTCGGCCCACCTCCGTCCTCTTTCTCTCTCCCCAATCTCTCTCCGTCCTCTCCATCCCCAATCTTTCTCCGTCCACGGCGGCGTCAGGGTGGTCAGCCTCCGCCGGCGGCTGTGTACTGACCCACATGTGATACTGAGAGGTTTGGTGTTGAACGATTTTAGAGAGAGAGAGATTAAGAGTTGAAGGTTTTTTAAGAGAGAGAGATTTGCTTCATCAGGGATAAGTTTCAAATGGGAATGAGGAGAGAGAGAGACTAAAGATGGGTTTTAAGGGTCTGACACTTTAAAACTTAAAAAAGCTGGTAGAATTAATGTGGAGAGAGAGGAATGAAATGACAATTGGGGTAAATGTCCAAATTACCCTTTCTGTTGGCATAATATGATTGGTGGAGATTGGTTCTCATGGTTCTCATAACTGGGGGTGGTTCTTATTCTAGCAGCTCCCTATATATATATATATATATATATATATATATATATATAATATAAAGTAAGTAATATTTAGTTAAAAGATTTTTTGGTTGTTGTAACTTATTAAATTATTTTCATAAAATTTAAAGAAAATTAAAATTAAAACCAATTTATTTGGGTAAAATAACATAAAATGAGAAACATATATTTCTAGAATCGTATATTTAATATCGGGTTATAATCGAACCTGGTGTCTTACTCTTACCCTATCCTGCACAATTACATAGGGTTTGAATTTAGTCCCACTCATACATTTCTCTCTTCTCACAAAACGCACAAAAACTTTTAAAAACCACACATACTTTCTCCTTCCCTATTTCGGGTTTTGATAGTTCTTACATAAGAACTCCACTTCACCTCACTCCATCTACTCCACCTTGATCACCCTCTCTATTTTTTCCAAAAAATACCTAATAATTTCTTAAAAGAGGCTCTTACTAATGTGTTTATACACATTATTATTATCCATATTAATTATTATTATTATTATTATTATTATTATTATTATTATTATTATTTTATTTTATTAATTATTATATTTATATATATTATTAGAAACCTACGATGAATAGTGTCAAACAATTATTTTAATTTTGTTTTTTTTAATAATTAATTATTTTATTAATATATTTTAATTGATTTTGTATGTTTATTTTTCTTTTATAAATACGATATTTTATATAGTTTTAAGTATGTTGTTGTGGCGTGCCTAAATTTTTCTATGTATTGATACATTTTTTTCCTGAAACTGAGTTGTGAGTGATAAAGCTTAACTAATCGAAGCACAAACATACATGTTATTAAACCTAACTCACATTTAGTTTTTATATATAAATTAACATTACTTTTTTCATTATTCTAATAATACAATGTAATACTTTATAAAGTTCTGAACATATGAGACATGTTTATTTTTTTCATCGCTTCGCAAAAAGTTTTGTTCAAAATAAAACGGATCAATATAATTGATTTTTATTTGTTTTTTACCGTGATCAACTGAACAAATACTATGCGAAAGTATATAGTATCTTTTTTATATTATAAACTATAGCGAGTATGAATACCATACTGGTACCATGATGAATCGAACTTATACCATATGTTCTTTACCATGATGAATTGAATTGATGCCGTGCGAACAACTTCGATGATAGTATAGAGTTTTTTAATTATCATAAACTATAGCGAGTATTGGTACCACGTCAATTCCAATCGAACATCAGTATTTGATGACCAAGGGTAGTTTACAACATAATTTATAAACCTCATAATAATTTAATTCCAAAAATACCTCTGATAATAACCTGGTTTTTAGACTAAGTTAGACAATGTGATTAAAATGACAAGAAAAAGGAAAAGTCAGGGACCTAGAGGAGAAAAAAAAACTATTTGGATTAAAATGACTATTTAAACAAAAATTCAGGGACTAAAATGACAATTTACTCCTTATTTTAATGACTTTATTTTTGGGTTTTGCCTTTCAATTGTTATAACGAGTGTCAGTATCGTACATTGTTCAAACGGTTTCAATTCGGTTTAGTACGATAACGACACCCGCCGCAAAGCGCGGGAGAACCTCCCTAGTTTATTATCAATTTGAAGTGCTGATGAATAGTAACCATAAAATTTTAAGTATTTTTGTAATTTTTTATCTAAATTTTCTAAATATTATTTTCTACTTTTTTTAATAATATGTTATTCATCATTTAATTAATTGTTTATTTTTATTTTTGTTTCAAAAGAACATATATTTGTAACGTAAACTATACGAGTGCCAGTAACGATATTGAAAAATAAAACATAAAAACATATTTTTTTCGTAAACTATATGAGTATTGTTATGTGACGAACCTAATCGATTTCGACCGAACAAAATCAGTATCGATATGGGTAATATCGGAATCTGTATTCGTTTTATTGTTGTAAAACACGTGTCGCATATCATAAATTTATTTATTTAGTTTTCTCTTTCAGTTCCTATAGGGAATGTCAGTGTCAGAACGAACCAGATCAAACTGATACCAACCGAGTTCCCGCCGCGTAGCGCGGGCAAAACCGCTAGCTGTTATTATAATTATGATTAAAATGATGAAAATTATTATTATTCACTATAAGTTCTTATTAATATAATAATAATAATTGTTCTTATAAATACATCCCAGTGATATTAGGCTAGAGGGTATGGTGCCCATCCTCTCTTGGAGGATGATCCGCCACGTAGGCGCCACATCGTAGTCCTCCCAAGGATGGTACATCCCACAAAACTAGTGGAAATGGGATGATGGTCCTAGATAATCATACCCCACCACTTTTATATTTTTTATCTTTTTAATCTCTATGCACTATGTATAAGTAGTAATGCCCAATGTACAAATCACTAAAGCTTCATTAATCTTTATTTTGAAATTCAAACACAAACACAAACAAAGGGGGACCACCAGATTCCTCGACGCTGAAGACGGGGACGGGGGGATGGTGTGCCGCGGAGCCGTTCCTAGACGGGTATGGGGACGGACCCCATACCCACCAACCTTATAATTTTTATTAGTGTTGTGTAGATTTATTTTGGCCCTTGAATGTTATTTTAAGGATAGTTTAACATTTTATCAAGTTTGTTGCTCAAAAATAATCTATCCATAATTTATGATTTATGATTAATAATAATGGCATCGAAATCTGTGGCATAATACTTATATTATTATATTATTATATAATTAATAATAATGGCATCTAAATATGTTGCACAATACTTATATGATTAAACTCTTATATCAATTGGCATAATCTTTCCTGTGATTGTATATCAGCCAAGTACTCGTCACAGAGGCTAAAGAAATCGCATAACAACCGATTTCTAGTCATCGGGACGCCGATCATTGCAGCAGGGTTTTTCTTGTGTACCTTCATTTGTTATTACATATGGAAGATAAGAGGTATGTCAAAGATCAAATATCATTAACTCATTCATCTTTGGCTAAACAAGAATTCACCAGGCCTAGACAAATGAATAACTCCAACCTAAAAGGCTAAAATCCTATTTAACATTGTTTACAATTAATTAGTTGTGAACTGTTTACAATTAATATACTTGTGAACTGTTAAAAAAATTAATTAAGATAGGATACACTAATAAGGAAACCATTTGGGTTCTTGGTTTAAACCATTTGCAAATTGTAAACATAAATAAAAAAGATTTACTTATTACTAGAACACTGATAATCCAAATCTCTTAACAATTTTTCTTTAGTGAAAACATAATTTGAGTTGTAATTCATACTATACATTTAACTACTTAACCAAACAGACAACAGGTGTTTTGGTTTGGGTTATTGACTGGGTCAATCCGTTTTCATGGTTTATGGCTCGGACTTATGCTCCTAGCTAGAAAAATATTGAAACTAAGGTAATAGCACTGACAAATTAGTTTTCACTACCACTTAATTGTGGGATACAGGCAAACTAAATGAAGGCAAAGCTCGATTCAATTTCATGAATAGCTTGAAATCTTCAGAGGGGTGTTTGACAGATAAGGACATTGGCGAAAATGTTGATATACATGTTTTTGATTTTAGCAAAATACTTGTAGCAACTGATAATTTTTCTCCTTCAAACAAGGTCGGAGAAGGTGGCTTTGGCTCTGTTTATAAGGTAGTG